>JAPDNY010000005.1:129530745-130168976 GCA_029375565.1 Gekko gecko
GCGGGCCATTCCGGGCCGTTCCGGGCTTTTACCCTGTCCCTGAAAAACACAAAATTTGAAATTGCTCATTTCTTTTTTAAAAAAATTGTGAGAACAAGTAATACAATCTCTGATTTTCTCTCTCAAACAGAAAAACACTAATCACAAAGCCTTTTAACTGTGATGTTGAAATTTAAGTCTCTTTAACGTTTCCATTTCAGGCACATCAGAATCTCACTTTGCGTGCCTTTTCTTTAGCAAACTTTGTCACAAATTCCTTCAGGTCAAGGGCTGATGCTTCAGCATGTTCAATTGAAATAGTCGCCAAACCAAATAGTCTCTTTTGCAGCATTGTCAAGCGTATGTGTGTTTTTATAAGTTTGAGTTTTGAGAAGCTGCATTCACCACTTGCCACTGACACTGGAAGGGTCCTTAGAGCAATAGAAACATTAGGCACACTATCCTGGAGTTTTTGACAGCAGACTGAGGGAAGTTCAGAGGATCTGGGAGCAAGCCATACTGAACGGTCCCTCCAGTGTTACAAACAGACCTGCAAACATGACCATAATCCACTATGGGTGTCCTTTTATTCCTTACTTTTAGTGCTATCAGTGGGCAGCGGTTCAGGAGGAGCCAATGAGTGAGCTAAGAAGAAGACAAAGAGATAGTTTTTATATCCCAGAACAAAGTTTGAGTCCAGTGGCGTCTTTATGACTTAAAGGGTGCGTTCAGATGTGCCATTTAGTCCACTTTCGGCACACTTCAGGAATGGATTTTATGTGCATGTTCACACACCCAACATCTGCACAGCATTCCCAGCCATCGCTTTCCGGATCAAACCCCTTTTAAAATGGAGTATTCTAATACCACTTACCCAAGTGGTGTTTTCCTGATTCTCCAGTTTCAAGCCGCACTTTCTGACGTCTGATCACTCATTGAGCCACTTCCAGGTACTTAAACCCCCTCCCTTCTGGAAAGCTGCCTCAGGCTTCCGCTTTTAGTCCGCCATTTTTTTTTATGCCTTGGTGGTGTGTACTTGAGCGGAGCTCTGCTCCTAAGTTAATTAAAGAAAAGTTTAAGTGGTGCCTAGTTTAAGCATTTAGACGAGTCTGGGATCTCAGGGAGGCCAGGTTCAGGGTAAAAGTTTAAAGAGAAGTGTTCATTTAAAGTTTAAAGGGATGTGTGGAAATCACTGTTCTGCGCACGCATGAAAATTTTAGCTCTAGAGATGGCTGCCTGTGCGCATGCTCAAACTGAGAGGGAAAAAAACACCCCACCTGCATTTGGACAGCGGGGAGGTCAGTGTGATTGCGATTCTCTAGGTTAACCCCCCCCTGCATCGGGACTGGAGCAATTTAAACCATTCCAGCATGCTGTCTGAACACATGCAAAGGTGCCATTAGACTCAAACTTTGGTCTGTTGCTTCAGACCAACACAGCTACCCACCTAAGAAAACATAAGAACATAAGAAAAGCCAAAGTTGAATCAGGCCAATGGTCCATCCAGTCCAACACTCTGTCACACACCTGAGGCAGTTTAGGATGTTATCACCTAAGTTGTTTGTGGAGGATGGGCAAGGAGGAAATGTGGGAGTACAAACTTGAGAAAACACTCAAGTCAGAGACAACACATTGTTCCTGTGGTTGGAGCACTGATGCTATTGCACCACACAGCTTGGGTGACTTTTCTGTCCAAACTGAGTACGAGAGAGGAGCTGTCCCTTCTGCATGCACCTGGTCTCTGGTTCAAATCACAGGACCTCAGCAAACAGGGAAAAGCTCTACCTGAGGCCACTGTCAGTAGAAAATAGCCAGCTGAACCAGAGGTCTGACTGGGCCAGACTTGTAAGGTTTTCCAGAGCTATAATACCCCTTTTGAAACAAGCAAGAACATATTTTGGGTGGGTGGGGAATAAGTTTAGGTCCCCTTCTCCACCCACATAGCCAAAATAGCCAGCCAGACATGAGAGAGAGAGAGAGAGAGAGAGAGAGAGAGAGAGAGAGAGAGAGAGAGAGAGCGAGAGAGAGAGAGGCACAAGATTTGCTCCAGAGTAAGCCTCCACAGTATCAAAGAACATTAAAAATAAACCCATGTTAGTAATTTTTTCCCCAGTATTATGCTAACACAGAAGGGGGGAGTTGTGTTTTAAACACTGAAAACAAATCCCAAGTGTTTTTCACTATTACACCAACTGGGGGGGGGACACACACGGGAAAGTTATCTTTTAAACAAAGGCACAATAAATAACTGCAACAGCTTATAAAGCTCCAAGCCTATGAGAGAACCAGCACAGTGACCATAACCCTTTCTGCCTTTGATCAGAGTTGGCTACAGGAAAGGCAGGCACAAAACTAAACCAGGAGAACCCCCAGAGCCTTAGAAAGCCAGGTGTCATTTTTTATTGGGAGGTATTTACATTTCTTAGGGGGCAGTTAAATTAACTCCCTCATTTACAAAGACAATTAGGGGATAAAAGCTTGTTCCTTCTCATCCCAATACAAAATACAACTTGCATTTGTGAAAAGGGACACCCTAGCATTCCCTCCCCAACCCCAACCTCCATGCTTGGGGAGGAGAAAGATTAGAGATTAATTATGTTCCAATTCCAACCCAGCAGCTCGAAACTTGCAGCTGCCCAATCCTTTTTACAATGATAAAAGCTTGTTCCCTCCCATCCCACTAAGCTTGCATTTTGTGAAAAGGGACACCCTGCATTCCCTCTCCCCCACACACAAGTGGGGAGGAGAGAGAAATACTGTCAAGTAAACAAGACCAGACCAAAGGCTGCTTGTTTGGAAGCAGAGATCTGGTGCCTGGCCAGCAGGTAAAGAACCAGCCACTCACTTGCCCACTGGCCAGCGCAACAATATTTTTAAAATTTGGTAAGAGCAGCTAAACCGGGGGAGGACAAAGTGTCATAGCGGGGAGGGTGGATTGCAAGTCTCTCCTAACCGCTGGTTTCTTGGGCAAGTTGGGGCAACAGGGACAAGATCTGACACTGAAGTCCCCCTCACCACTCCACTCACCTGGTTAGAGAACATGCATACAAATTGGACTCCAAAATTCTTCTTGGCCGGTAGTGCCAGCAAGGGCCAGGGGCCCACCCACCCAACCTTCTCTCACCCACCCAACCTCCTCTCACCCACCCATGAACACAGACGACAGCTCCAAAAAAAAGCAGGGCTGCGCAGTAGAATTTTTGCTCACAGGACTCTGCAGCTTAGAGGGAGTATAACTGACTCACTCCTCTGCTGCCCCCAGACTCCGTTTGTAATCCCAGGAGGGATCTGGCCCCTCCCTCCCTCCCTCATTTCCTCCTGTGGAGGAGCTGGCCTGCTCCTGTTTCCCCAAGGCACCCTTCTGATGCTAGAGTTGCAGCGGTGCTTGAAAGGGGACATGTGGGCCCATGAAGGCAAGGTGTGTGTGGGGGGAAGCAGGCAGTGGAAGGCAGGAGGGAGATCCCAGGCACAGGTGGTGGGGGGAAGGGGGCGTGTGGCCATCAGCTGAGAGCTGCAGTCAAGGAGAGGAAGAGCCTCGTGTACAGGTTTTGTTCCCCTCAGAGCCCCAGTCCAGGAGATGAGAGGCACAATTTCTGATACTCTGCCAGCATGTGCAGGATCTCACTTCTCTCTCATGCCCCTCCAGGAATGAGAGATACCAAAGACCCACATGCTTCAGGAACACTTAAATCAGTAGACTGCCACCAGGACCTCCTTTGACCGTTCCCAACTCAGACAGAAGGAGAGATCCCACCTCCAGCCTGGTTTCTGGGAATTAACAACTTATCAGCTCTACCCAGAGCTGCAGATAATTAATTAACACACAGTGGTAGACCTCAGCTGAGCAGCCCCAGGCCATGAGATTTAGCCTTAGAGATCCAGTTGCAATACAGAACTCAAACTCAGATAAGATTAATCTATATAAAATGTTTATTCAACAAAGCATATATATGACAAGAGACTTGCAGAGGTAGAAAACAAATAATGCCTATAGCACAGAGTGCTCTAACTATACGTAGAGGTATTTCATAGTTACCAGTTATTCAGAGTCCATTGTCCAGGTAGTAAAAAGTCCATTAGCCAGGGAATCTTAAGGATGTGCCACATGTTTGCAGTGGGCAGCTAAGGTCAGCTTGCTGCCCACTAGTAAAATTCAGTGTTGCAGGTTTGTAATCCAAAATGGAACTAACTCTTAGAAAGGGGCCCTCCTTCTAAGAGAGTTCTGTCTCTATTTCCATAGGGTGACCACAAATCCCCTCCTTCTCCTGTCATAGCTGAGTATGGCCATTTACCCAATCACAACAGAATAGAAAGGTGTGTCCAGCAGACATTGCTTATGCTACTAAAGGCACGTCTGCTGAGCTTTGAAGTGTAGATGGCTTGGGATATCTGTGTCTGCTCAGCTTGAGAAGAGCCTCAATGTCTGGTCTTCTCTGCAAAGGTGTCAAAGTGGCTTTTGAAATGGATATCCAGGCTTGGCATCTGACATGCCATCTGTGCAGGTGATAAAAGTCACAGGGATATGTCAGTGGCCAGACCATTTGGGCCTAGCAGGAATGAACCAGGAAAGTCTTTTCCTATACACCTTGCTCCTAGGGGAGCCAGGCAATGTGCAAAGAGCTTTGGCTGGCGAGGTGCCCTGGCCCCCTTCTCTTCCCCCTGGGCCCGCCACAGAAGCAGAGTCCCTCAGTGCCCCCCTGCTCACTCACTGTGACCCAAGCTGCCCCCACCAGGCCCAGCAGGGGGGGGTGATGAGTCCACCCAGCAGCAGGAGGAGGAGCCCCTAGATGGCACTCATTGCCGGAGCCTCACTGTGCCTTCAGTGCCCCGGGAGGGACCCAGGCAGCAAAATGGCCCTGATGCTGGCAGGGTATGCCTGCATCATGAGGGCTCAGGGAGGGAAAGTGAAAGTGTTTTTTGGGGGAGGAAGGAGCTTCCCTTTCAGCTTCAAGAGGGAGCACCACAAGATCCCTCCCTACTAGGTGCCTGGCTGGGCAGTACTGGATGGCAGCACCAAAGCCTAGGAGTGGCAAGGTGCAGATGAGGCCACACAGTATCACTGCCATAGCAGTCAAGAGGGCACCCAGGCGACAGCTGGTGTGGTGCTTGTAGAAATAGGCCCAGCAAGAGCCAGCACTCCAGCAGGCAGGTGGGTGGCTGAGATGGTGGGTGGCAATGTGGGAGGGGAGGGGCAGCAGGCCAGCTAGCGCTCCCTTCCAGGGGGCTCTCTAGGCAAATGCCTAATTGTGTCTGGGTACATAAGAACATAAGAGAAGCCAATGTTGAATCAGGCCAATGGCCCATCTAGCCCAACACTCTGTCACACAGCGGCCAAAATATACCAGGTGCCATCAGGAGGTCCAGCAGTGGGGCCAGGGCACCAGAAGCCCTCCCACTGCTGCCCCCTCCAGCACCAAGAATAGAGTGCATCACCTGCCCCAGACTGAGAGTTCCCATCTATACCCTGTGGATAATAGCCACTGATGGACTTCTGCTCCATATGTTTATCTAATTCCCTCTTGAAACTGTCCATGCTTGCAGCTGCCACCACCTCCTGTGGCAGTGAATTCAATATGTTAATCACTCTTTGGGTGAAGAAGTATTTCCTTTTATCTGTTCTAACCCGACTGCTCAGCAATTTCATAGAGTGCCCACGAGTTCTTGTATTGTGAGAAAGGGAGAAAAGTACTTCTTTCTCAACCTGCTCCATCCCATTCATAATCTTATAAACCTCGATCATGTCACCTCTCAGCCGTCGTTTCTCCAAGCTAAAGAGCCCCAAGCATTTTAACCTTTCTTCATAGGGAAGGTGTTCCACCCCTTTTATCATTCTATTTGCCCTTCTCTGCACTTTTTCCAATGCTATAATATCCTTTTTGAGATGTGGTGACCAGAACTGTACACAGTATTCCAAATGAGGTTGCACCAATGATTTATACAGGGGCATGATGATACTGGCTGATTTGTTATCAATTCCCTTCCTAATAATCCCCAGCATAGCATTGGCCTTCTTTATTGCAGCTACACACTGTCTAGACATTTTCAGCGAGTTATCCACTACAACTCCAAGATCTCTCTCTTGGTCCGTCTCTGCCAGTTCAGACCCCATCAACGTGTATTTATATTAGGATTTTTGGCTCCAATGTGCATCACTTTGCACTTGGCCACATTGAACCCCATTTGCCACGTTGACGCCCACTCACCCATCCTCAACAGATCCCTTTGGAGTGCCTCACAATCATCCCTGGTTTTCACCACCCTGAACAACTTCGTGTCATCTGCAAATTTAGCCACATCACTGCTTACTCCCAATTCCAAATCGTTGATAAACATGTTAAAAAGCATCGGACCGAGTACTGATCCCTGTGGTACCCCACTGCTTACCACCCTCCACTGAGAAAGTTTCCCATTTATACTCACTCTCTGTTTCCTATTTATATGCCAGTTTTTGATCCACAAGAGGACTTGTCCTTTTATCCCATGACTATTGAGCTTACTTAGGAGCCTTTGATGAGGAACTGTATCAAAAGCTTTCCGGAAGTCAAGGTAAATAATATCTATTGGGTCCCCCTTGTCCACATGTTTGTTCACTCCCTCAAAAAACACTAACAGGTTAGTGAGACAAGATCTTCCCTTACAGAACCCATGCTGAGTCTGCCTCAATAGTTTTTGTTCATCAATGTGCCTACTAATTCTTTCCTTAATAACAGTTTCCACCAACTTACCCGGTATCGATGTCAGACTGACTGGCCTGTAATTTCCCGAATCTCCCCTGGAGCCCTTTTTAAAGATGGGAGTGACATTAGCTACCTTCCAGTCCTCAGGAATAGAGGCAGATTTTAAAGAAAGATTACATATTTTTGTCAGGAGATCCACAAGTTCACATTTGAATTCTTTCAGAACTCTCAGATGAATGCCATCCGGGCCTGGTGATTTATTAGTTTTTAAATTGTCCATCAGTCGGAGGACTTCCTCTCTTGTCACCGCAATCTGATTCAGGTCTTTCAAACCCCCTCCCAAAATCGGTGCTTCTGTAGTGGGCAAACACTTCTCCTCTTCCACAGTGAAGACAGAGGCAAAAAATTCATTCAGCTTCTCAGCCATTTCCCTATCATCCTTCACTACTCCTTTTACCCCTTGGTCATCCAAGGGCCCCACTGCCTCCCTGGCTGGTTTCCTACTTCTAATGTATTTGAAGAAAGTTTTATTGTTGGCCTTTATGTTTTTTGCGATATGCTCCTCATATTCCCTTTTTGCTTGCCTGATCACAGACTTGCATTTTATTTGCCATATTCTGTGTTCCCTTTTATCAACCTCACTAAGACTAGCTTTCCACCGCTTAAAGGAATTCTTCTTACCTTTTACAGCTTCCATTACTTTATTTGTTAACCATGCAGGCTTTTTTCTATACCTATTTTTACCTTTCCTAACCTGCGGTATATATTTTTTCTGAGCTTCTAGGATTGTCTTTTTAAATAGTCTCCAAGCTTCCCCAATGGTTTTGACCTTCTCCACTCTTCCTTTCAATTTCTTCCTCACATGTCCCCTCATACCAGGGAAGTTACCCCTTTTAAAGTTAAAAGTGGTTGCGTCAGCCTTTTTGGGCAACTCCCTATCTGTACTAATGTTAAACTCAATGACATTATGGTCACTGTTCCAAAGTGGTGCAATCACTTTTACATCTCTCACCAGGTCTTGGGTGTTACTTAGGACCAAATCCAGGATCTCCTCTCCCCTGGTAGGATCTGTGACCATCTGTTCCACAGCACAGTCATTGAGAGTGTCTAAGAACGCAATCTCTTTTTCCCGACTAGAACTCATATTGACCCAATCAATGTGTGGGTAGTTAAAGTCACCCATTACGACACAGTTATTTCGTCTAGCCGCTATCTTTAATTCATTCATCATTTTATAATCCTCTCTCTTTTGATCTGGTGGGTGATAACAAACTCCCACTGTTAAGCCTCCTTTTGGACCCACTATTTCACCCCATAGCATTTCCAGAAGTGAATCCAATTCTCTTACCCTCTCAATCTTACTGGACGGTATACCCTCTCTGACATACAGAGCCACCCCACCTCCAACCCTTCCCCCCTATCCTTCCGATATAATTTATAACCAGAAATCACCGTATCCCACTGATTTTCCTCATCCCACCAAGTTTCTGAAATACCCACAATGTCTATTTCCCCCCCAACACCAAGCATTCCAACTCCCGATTTTACCTCGGAGACTTCTAGCATTTGTGTATAAACACTTATAGTTTCCCATGTTTGTTAAGCCCACAGCCTTCCTCTTGCTGCCTCGAGACCTTGCCAGGCAGTTCCTATCATTAGTGGACAATTGTAATCCATTTCCTTGTACAAAAGTAATAGCTACCCCTTCATCTCTTTGAGATGAGCCATCCCGAACCAGAGACTTTTCATCTCCTGTCAGCTTTCCCCCATTATTCAGTTTAAAAACTGAAAAGGGTAGTCTGGCCCTGTTCCTGCTTCTTCCAATGGCTACACTTATACATACTGCACCATGGCCTTTAATACCTGCCCCACTGGCTGGTTCTTCCATGTAGGGCTGCCGAAGCCCTAGCCTATCAAGTGCATGTCAGACAAACACACCCAGTGAGGACATCTCATCCCATTAGCCCTGGCAGGGTCTCCCACTTTTTGTGCCAAGGTCCCTGCATGAGTCTGTATGAGTCTGACTGGTACTTCTGCCACACTGACCCTTGCACATTAGACTGCTTAGCCAGACTTTTGACCATCAGCCTGATCTGATCTGGGCTGTGTGCCTGTTCTTGCACTTGAATTACATTCAGATACCTCACACATTGCTCCATACCTCATGTATGATTCAGAGTATAAGTCTCAGGGGTGTCTCTTTCTGCCTCAGTAACTGAACTGTGCTTCTTCCTAATGGTAGAATGTGTAAACATCTGGATAAGAGAATTGTGTGGGCTCATCATAATTATAAATTTATACATGTACTTATGATACAATATTACCAAAATTTCATCACTGAAAACAGAAAACGCTGTAATTTTTCTCTGATTATCTTTTTTGCTGAATCATTCCTTGGGGCCAAGATAGTTATAGTTCTTATTCTTTCACTTACAGACACTTGATTAATAAATAATGGTAAAATGATGTTATCTTTGTGCAGATGCCTAAGTTCATAACCACTCACTGAGAAATTTCACTAAGCTTCCCTGAACTCAGTTTGCAGGACCAGCACTGAAGTGTGGAGGGAGGAGATGGTGAAATGACACCCAAACCTACCATATTGCAAAAAGATAACACACATTTATTTATTTATATCTTAGATTTCTAACCCGCCAGAGCAACTCAGGGCGGCTTACATAAAATCTTAAAACCAACATACACTATAAAACCAGCAAGCAGCATAAAATAACATTACATAGAAATTCCTATAAATACAGCTTAAACAATTAAAACAATGGCATCACATTATAACAGCAGGTGCTACATGACTGATGAAATCAATTTGTCACCGGAACACCTGACGGAACAGCTCCATTTTAACAGCTCTGCAGAATTGCTGAAGATCCCACAGAGCTCTGATTTCAGTGGGGAGCTTGTTCCAGAGCATTGATGCCACCAGGGAAAATGCCCTGGACCTAATTACCACCAACTTGGCATCCCTAGGCCCAGGGAGGGCCAGGCAACTTTGAGTTCCAGATCGCAGTGCTCTCTGGGGAACATACGGGGAAAGGCAGTCCCTCAAGTAGGCAGGCCCCTGACTATATAGGGCTTTAGAGGTCAAATCCAGCAACTTGAAGCGAACCCGGAACACTATTGGCAGCCAGTGCAAAGCCTTTAGCACAGGCTGGATGTGCCCCCGCATAGGGAGACCCATCAACAGCCTGGCCACTGTGGTGTGTGTGTGTGTGCATGTGTGTGCCATTTCCCCCAGTATTTTTTTGGTTCGGCTGGGTCTATTGTACCTGAACTTTTTGGGGGGAGGGGTGGATTCCCAAAAATCCTGGATCCAAATACCAGCATGGTATTTGGATCTGGGATTTTAGGGAATCCCAATTTTTTTTTTAGGGAATCCCTTTTTTTTAATTCAGTAGACCCAAAAAGAAAAATACCAGTAAAAAACACCATTCCAATCATGGGGTTGGCTTGGCTTCGCTGCCAACCTGGTTTAAACTGAGCTGCAGAAGAAGGCAGAGCAGAGCTGCACTGGCAGGTAGCGATCTGCTTCCCTGGGCACAGCTGATCCTGGTTGGGTTGCTCTCTCCTGCCATCTGCTTTTAAACCAGACAGCAGGAGAAGGCAGCACAGAGTTGCACTGGTGGGAGGCTCTCAACTTATCACCAACCCAGCTGATCTTGGGATGGTTTCTCTTGCAGCCCAGTTTAATGGGCTGCAAATGAAGCCACCCACTGTGTTGTTGTTGTTTTTTTTATCAAAACCCTCCTAAAAAGGAGAAGAATTTATTATTTTTATAAATAGAAAAAGGTAGGGTATATAGAGGGATAAAGAAAAGAGCGGAGTGAGTATTCTGTTAATAAAGGTTAGTTTAAATCAATATAGATACAGTTTTTGGCAATCTCCGTGATTTGAGAGTCTTCTTTTCATCTAACAAAAATTCAAAATAACTCTGTTAATGAGGTTAGTAATGTCCTTTGGGGTTAATTATTAGTCATCTCCTTTTTGACGCTTCCCGAACAGTTATTTCTTAGGTTGTCTTCCTTTGGTATCCCTCAAGTTATAGGATGGGCCACCTTTGGTTTTCACTTCTCCCGCTCCGGCACCTCCCTCCTCTGGGCCGCTGTCATCTTCACTACTCAAATCTGTCCACGTTGCGAGTACTGCCTCTTCCTCTGGACTGGCGTGTCTCTTCAGAAATTCCTGCGCCTTGAAGATGGAGTCAATCTTCTCTCTTTTATCCTTGTACTTGAACAAAAGGCCTTCAGGATAGGTCCATCTGTATATGACCTGTCTTCTTTGTAGAAAAGTGGCCAATCCTTTATAAGCTTTCCTTTTCATCTGGATTTCATAAGGCACATCTTTCAATATTCTGATGGTCTGCTCCCCAATTTTCAAGGGCACCGCTGCAACTGCACGCAAGATTTGATCTCTGGTACTTTGCTTGACAAACTTGACAACCACTTCTGCTGGCAGATTATTTTTTTTTGTAAATGTGGAGTATGCCCTATAGACCTTATCCATTTCTTCTTTTAACTCACGCTGATCTCTGCCAGTTACGGGTGCCAAGGCATTCGCAAGTATAGATCTGAGATCTTCCTTCTCTTCTTCTTTAATGCCCTGAAATCGAAGAGTCAGATTCGATTTTTCCATTTGCAACATCAAAATTCTTTTTTCTTGCACATCCTGATGCTTTTCTAACTTGTTGACCCTTTTCTTCACTTTTCCGATGTCTTCCGACAAGACCAAACATTTCTGTGCGATCTCCTCCATCTTCTTTGACGTCTCTGTTAGTTGCCTCTGTTGACTGTTGAGAACACCTTCCATATTAGTTAAGGTTTCGCTGATTTTCTGTATTTGGACCAGCAGAGGGTGCAGTAGCTCGCTTGTCTGTTGACTGACAGTCGGCTCTGGAGGGGGATTACCCGGACCGGAAGTCCCGCCTCCCTTCTTCTCCGTTTTCAAAGGGACCTTCTTCATGGCAGACATTTCTTGTATTTGTTTACTTTATAAAAGTTCGTGACGCGTCGCTCAGGAGTCCCGCTAACTCATTCGCTTCAATGGCACCCCAAAGGTAATTTCACCAACCCTTCTTCCCTTTCGTCCCCCTTAGCTTTCTTATACAAGTCCCGCTTCTCAGTGGGGGGGGGGATTCCCCCTCCTCCCAGCCGCTTATTCGCTTACGGGGGAAGGGCTCGGGTTTCGCTTCAAATTCAGACCTCCAACTCACGGTTCCTGCCGTTTCTTCTTTTTGCTTTAATTCATCGCTGTTCCTCACTCCTGTTGGAAATCGGTGGCGTTGCTAAGTCCCATTATGGGCACACCGCAGCGGGGCCGATTGGGGCGGGGAGAAAGCCTCAATTTCCCGGCTAACTGCCGGCAAAGAGGCTACTCCCCATGCGCCCCCGGTTTGGAGCCTTTGCCTAAGGCTCACTAGGGTCTTGCAAACCTGCAAAGACCCCCCCAAACTGCGTGTGGGCTAACCACCTCCGGGAGCTTCTCGAAGGGTGGCCGCCATTCGCAACGCCGGAAACCGAAACCTGAAGCCACCCACTGTTGAGACAGTGAGGAGCTCTCAGCTACCCACTACCCCAGCTGACTTATGTAGTCCCTTTAAAGTTTAAGGGGACTGCATAAGCTTACCTAAAAAAACAGCTGAGAAGCGGGAGCACATTGCTCCCACGTCTCCAGTGTTTTCAGAACTACCTGAAATCCCCAAATATATCAGGGTTTTCTCTTTTCTCTTTCCCCCCTTGTTTTCCAGAGAAAATCCAGATACATTTGAAATGCCAAAATATACCCCAAAATACCGATAAAGTATTTTTTGTGTATATTTTCAATTTGGATAGGTCCAAAAGCACATCCCTATACACACACACACTTATTACTTATGTATTACTATTGTTATTGTTATTATTTTTATTTTAACCCACAGACCAACCTTCCACTCTCAAACCCCCCCCCCAAATCCACTTGGATGCCCCTTGGTCTAGCCCATGAAAAGGCTGTGTGGTTACGAGGCCTGTGGGGAAAAAATGGTTCCCTAGAAACTTTGGTCATTTTAAAAATCTTTGGTTCAGGCCTCAAATGCAACCTAGTGTGAGTTCCCAGAGACAGAAAGAGACACTGCTAAGCAAAGCAAGCTGAACTTGTTATTCTTAGATAACACACAGCTGTGCAAAGGAGTTGAGTGCCTAGGCCAACTTCCAATTAATACGTTCAAACCAACTGAGGCCTAGGGGTTTCACCCGTGGGAAAGGGGCTGAGACAATCTGAAGTAAATTCTGATTCCTTTCATTCTGGTCAAGTCACCCTATAGGTCATTTGCCCAGTAACAGAGAGTGACATCATCTCTATGGGTTTCTATTGGTCCTTCAGGCTTGGGACCATGTTGGATTTTTACTCATAAAAAGTTAGGTTTTCAATGTAGTGTGTGCTTGATGGAGACTGTGTGACCACACCATGCAGTTGTTGTTATGCTCATGGCAGCCATTTTGATTGCTTGCTTGAGAGGGCCAAACAGCTTGCTGGTCCTGGCTGACTCTGGAGAGAGAGCCACACTGAAGCCTTCAGCCTGAGATGGAATAAGATCTAGTAACTTGGAACCATTGTATTACTGTTGTAAGGGATACCCAGGGTTCAAATGATTGTCTATTGCTGATTTACAGGAATCTTTGGGGAAAAGTCTTTGCGACTCTCCTGGAGAATTGAACTGTTAGACACTAAGTAAAGTTGTAAATACAGGTGTTTTAAATCAAATTTAATTGACAAGGTTTTTTCCCCCAACTGAGTTTTAATGAACAGGTGATGCGATATCACCTTTTTAATTAGACTGAGATGAGCCAGAAGCAAAGATTTATGAGAACCTCTCTATTTCAAAGAATAGTTCAGAAGTTTATTTCAGCTTCTGATTTTCAGTAATTTTAAATGAGGAAATATCAAAGAGGCTTCTCTTTCCTTGAGTTTGGAATACTCTAACACATCAGTATTGAACTATTGGAATCTATAAGCAATATCTCTATATACTTGCCTTTTGTAGATTATTATTCTAAATAAAAAGACTCTGTTGGTTTGTATTGGCATTTACATGGACTGGAATGGTGTAAAAGCACCACACTAATTAATTGTCAGTTAAGAGATTTATGGTTATACACTTAAAATTGACCTGGCAAAGATCTGCAAGCTAAGTTAAAGGATGCCAAAATTAATAGGGTTAAATAAAGTTCAATTGTATTTTCCATGAAAATAAGCCTAAGTTTGTTTTTTTTTAGCTTAAGTTTTTAAGGGTCTTTTTTTTTTAGCAAAGAATGATTGTTAAAAGGGTAAATATCTCTGAATGTTTATAACTGGGAATGAAAGTTTATGGATAAAATGTTTTTGAATGTTTATTGAAAAAGAGAAAACTAGTTCAGTTTTAAGGAATTGTGTTTGAAATTATCAAGCAGAAAGTTGGGAGATGTTCCAAAAGGTTTAAGAAAACAAAGTAATCAGTCATGCACACTTGTTCATTAAGATGTTAAGTCATAGACACTAGAAGCCAATTAAAAGGAAATACATTTATATTATACAAAAGGAGGGCCCCTGCTGGCTAAAATAAGGTGGTGTATTTTACAAATTAAAAGTTTAATTTAAAAAGCCTTTATAAAATTACCAAAAATATTCTGATGGACCAAAATAAAAACTGATAGATAGATTCAGAGTATTTACAAAAGCTTTATGTCATAGATCACTTTGCAATATTAAAAGGTGCTTATAGAAAGTTAAATATATTAAGAGTGCTATTTTTCATGATCCAATGTATCCTTTATATATTTTCAATAGAAATAACATATATTAAGAGTGCTGTTATATTTTATATGCATGTATTTATGTAAAAGAACCATTTTTGTAATGAAAACATCTACGTTTTGTACTGAAAATGAAATAACATCCTGTTTGTCAAATATGTGATTGATGACTGACCAAACAAAGAAAACTAAACTGAGCATGTCTAAATGATGTCAGTGATGATATAAAGTGAGGGGGAGCAAGAAGAACATATAAGCAAGCTCTCGGCTGTAACACATTGAACATCTATGAGCTGTGAGGTATTCCTTTATTCAAATAAATTCTTTTGTTACCCTTTACTGCCTGGAAAATTGTTGTACTGTGTGCTTTATTGGTTAGCCACACAATGCCTTGGGGTGTTGGCATCACTGTGTTAGGTAGCATTTTCATTCTTAGATTTGTTGTTTTTCCTCACAGTCTTGTTCTTTTAAAAATATTCTTGTACCTTAATAAAAATAATTATATTTTACTTGCTTATGGTTTGTGCCTTCAACTGACCAGGTAACTTGTCTTTTGTTTGGGAACTCATTCTGCAGGTCTACCCTGCAGGATTTACTTTCTGGTTAAATCCCAGAAAGGCTAGGAGCTTGCCCTTTTGCTTCTAGATCAATGGAATAGTTTACAGGGGTGTCGAACTCATTTGTTATGAGGGCTGAATCTGACATAAATGAGACCTTGTTGGGCCAGGCCCCGTGTGTCATAAAATGTAATGCCAGGTAGCGGAGATTTGTTTATTTAACAGTGTCTGATAACTGACACCTCTTGCTCTGGATTATTGCATCAAAATGTCAGTGCTGTTGCAATCTTGAGTATGCTGTTCAGGTGTGTATCTGTAAGCTCCAAACCTACAATGACATAGCAGCAGCAGAACTGGAAGAAGCAGAAGACAGCCAGTTCCACTGTTGGCCTGATAGAAGCTCTCCAGGGGCCTGATCCGGCCCCTGGGCTGCATGTTTGACACCCCTGGTTTAAAAGGGCTGGTGGTAGCTACCAGACTACAGTGTGGGCAGCAGCACACTAGCATTTTGTAATTTGGTTGTGCTGCATCCCTCTCACCCAAAGGTCCTTAGCCTGGGTTGTACTGGGGACCTTTGACAAGGCCAGTCCCCTATCAGTGCCCTGCTCCCAAGCTAGGGCTTCATCAGGTCTCCTGCTTGGGTTCAGCCACATGCCAGCTCCTCAGTCCAGCCACATGACAGAAGTTAGCTCTGCAGCAGCTTTTCCAATTGGGGGGGGGGAGTAAAGGTCACAGACCCAACAATGTGTTCTCCCCAGAGATCATGATGGGAGTTGTAGTACCACAAGGGGTCACAGCTACCCTTCTGGCCTGGCTGCATCTTACATGGGAGGAAAACCAAGAAGACTGGGGGGGGATCAAATGCCCAGGCAGCCCTTTAAGCAAACAAAACTTTTGTCCCTACTAAGCCATGTGGCTATCCAGTTGTTGAACCCACATCCTGCCACTAAGCACACCCACCCTCTGGAGGTTGTGCCAAAAAGCCCCAAGGATCCTGATACACCCTTGTTCAAAACACAAGGTACCATTGGCACATCGGTGCAAGGCCTAATCCTGAAATGTAGCCTACGTGGCCCTGTCTCCTTGCTCGCTCCAGGCTCTGGCCTTGACTGCTGGCACTTTCCACTGCTGTCTCTCAGTCTGCACTATTCCTTGCCACTGTCCCAGAAGATCAGGCCCACCCCACAGCTGATTGCCCTGCATTCAGCCAATCCCTGCCCAAAGCAGGTTTTTGGGGGAGGGTTTCCAAGCTCCACAGCTAGGCAGTGATGCTGCCTCCTCAGCCCTTGCTGCTCCTGATTGCCTGGTCATGATCTGGCCAACAAATAGATGAATGCCCACTGATCAGCTGATCTCCACCCTAACTAGGCTTTCAGGGAAGGCTTGCCAAATTCTCACAGCTGGGTGATTGAGACTCATGCCTCTGCCACAAGTGGGAGCATGTGGGCTTCTACTGTGGCAGGGAAGTCCTGAAGAGAGCCAAAACATGCAAAGCCATGAGGAGGAACAGAGTCCATGCAGTGCAGCAAGCCCTTTTAAATCTGGTGTAGTCTGCACCCACTGGCTAAGTTAGGCCACATCTGAATGGCCCAGCAGTGGGAGGGGCAAGAGCAGTACACCCCCAGAGGCACCTTGCCTGCTCCCAGCTGCACCACCTGTGCCCAACAGTGTGTGCTCCCTCTCCCTCCATTCCTGTGGGCAGGCAAATGGGGCCCAAGGTTAGTTTGGGGCTCCAGTTTCACAACATTTATGAGATTTTGCAGTTAGAACTTTCAACTTTTGCTTTAGGTAAAATTCAGTACTATATTTCAATGAACCTGAATGGAAAAGTATATGGCAGTGCTGCTACTAGTAGCATTCTGAGGCAAGATTGGCATATACATTGGATCTGATATGGCAAACAGAAGAGATGTTCTGTGTGGGGAAGGCCACACATTGTCAGAAGCTTTTTTTTTTTTTTAAGGGGGAAAAAATCTGTTGATCACAACAAACATCTTTTTTTTATCACCTGCAAGTATTGCAGGTCTTGTCTAGTTGTGCTGAACAGTATGGCATCTGACAGTGACTCGTGGATTAGGATAGATTAATGGATCTGATCTTGACACCGAGGCTGTCATAAAAGGTGCTGCTGCTAAAAAACACGACTTCTTTTTATCCTCTTGTCCTCTTCATCAAAGTGAGAAAGTGTGGATAAAAATGAAAAGATCTGTGTCCTCCATGCCAATATAGGAACCTTTTCTTTCTCTGATGCCAAACCTGTTTTAATTTAATATGGCAATTAGGTTTAATGTAATTGTGTTCTAACAATTGTATTTTCACAATAACCCTACAATGGACATTATATCGACATGGAAGAATCACCAGAATTGTCTAATTCTGTAATTCCTGAATGAAGAGATGATGAAGGCTTTATATTTCTTTTGCCTACAGGAATGTCTTTGTGCATTCTTTCTTGATAATATCTCTGGTTTCAACCTATAGTTCTTCTTGTTCCTGTTCACTTGAACTTAGTAATGCAAATCTGTTTTTTACATGGTCTTTAAACTCTCCAGGAATGTAGTTGAGATTGTATGTTGGCACTATGAATATTTTGGTGTCTTCCTTCAGCTTTATTCTAATCTCTCTATATTATAATCCTATTTTGGAGTGGCCACATTCTATGCACTCCCTCAGCCATTGGCCCATCAGCCGCCACTCAAGAGTACTCACGTGCCATTGGCTGGGTGCTGGGTCTGCTCCTCCTCCCACCCACTCCACCTTCAGCCCCCTGTGCCCTGTCAGAATTACTGACAAATAGCTTTCTCTCTTGACGAAGAGGCTTTTCCTGCTTGCTTCCAGTGTGGGACTAACTGTCTCATCAGTGGCTGTTGGTAGGTGTCACGAAATGGCAGTTACCTGTGTTTGTAAAATGGCTGTGGTTCTTTGTTTAAAATGTTCCCCCATAAGGTTTAATTGGGCTGTAGTTCCAGACAGGGGCCTGCAGAGATATTACTCATTGGGTTGAATGGGACTTCCTCATCTGCTGGCCTATACTTCCCAGCATCCCCCAAGGCCAAAAAGTGTGGGAAAACAGGGACTGTCCCAAGGCAGTCTTCATCCCTGGGAGGCAGCAGAAATTCAGCCACTTCACAGTCGGCTGGACTGGGGAATGAATGGAAGTTTCCCAGCTCTCTTGGGCAAGAGAGAGAGGCTGAAGTACAGCCAGCAGCCAGTCCGAGGAAAGATCCTATCCTGAGGCAGAGAGGATTGTGTGTAAGGAAAGAGGATTGTGTTGAACCCCTGTTGATTTATGCCATGTTGGCTCATAGCATGTGCTTATTCCTACAGTATGTGTGTGCTCCATAACTTTGTAAATACTTTAATTTGGGCTAATAATCTGTTGTGCTCTGACCACATAATCTCCCCTGCTCTGCACAATACCAAAGGGAGGGGGTAGCCCAGGGAAGGAAGGAAAGGCCAGACCCTTGGGTTGCCAACTTTCCAGGGATCCCCCAAAGATTGGGGATTCCATCTCCAAATAGGGAGATTCAGCTAGAGGGGTCTCACTGTCCCTCTAAAAAGGCAGTGACAATTCAGTGAGTAGTGGCAGCAAATTTAAGGAGTGAGATATGCGCATGGGATGAAGGTGGGAGGCAAACAGCTGAGTGGTAAACTGGATCCCGTTTTGTCATGGTAGGCAACTAAGCTTGGTTCAAAGGAAGTTCCCCTGAGAAACCCTTTGCAGGCCTTTGTGAGGAACTCATTGGGGCCAGTCTGGAGCCTAGGATTGCCAGCTCCAGGTAGGCAGATTCCTGGAAATTTTCTGAAAGAGTATATGGAAGCCAGGGTTTGGGGAGGGGAGAGGCCTTAGCTGAACAGAATGCCATATGGCCGACCTTCCAAAGCAGTTATTTTCTCTGGGGAGGGGAAGATCTGTTGTCTGGAGTTCAGAGGACAGAATGGGAGCTCTTTTGTTGGCAGCCAAGACAGCTTGTCAAACTTTGAAAGGCCATTATAGGTGTTTCCATTCCTGCAGAAGGGCTGCAGAAGTCCACTCCCCCATTGCCTTGACAATTAATCCACTGATGCCAATGTGTCCCCAACATTTATCATCCACCACCCTCTGCAGACACCTGTAAAAGGTGCACCCAAGTCTGTTGCCTCCAGAGGAAGAAGAGGAACCCAGAAGGGGACAAAAGAGGCTGACTTTGGCTCAACAGGGAGAAGGGGTGGGGGAAGGGGAGGCCCTCCAAGCAAAAAGACTCACACTGAAGGTGCTGTGGGTGTGAGTGGAACCTCCAAGCAGGCCACCCTCCAGAAGGTCATTCCCAGGGGGATGCTGGTGCAGCCAAGTGTTGGATGTAACAAGTTTAAAACACTTCAGTATTTTCAGGGTTAATGTTGTTAGTGTTGGTAAACAGGAAGTCACATGTTTGTTTGTAACCAATGTATTTACTCTGTAGAACACCCAGGAAATTTGTAAGAACCCTAGCTATCTGATTGGAAATCAAAGTATCAGGTATTTAGCATATTGGGATTCTCCTTCCTATTCTTTGTTCTTGTTGAGAAGGAGAAGCCATTCCTGTCTTGTCTATCTAGCTATAAGGATGTAGCAATGTAGCTCTTTGTTATATTACTTCCCAAGTACCCTTTTCCCATGCTAGTGTTAAAGTAAACTTTTATACTTTTTATATTCACATGGACTCAGTCTCTCAATACTTGCTCTGCTGACCAAAATGTTTTTCACTCTGCTTAATACAAACTTTCTTTAAGAATCAAACCCAACACCAAGCAAAAGGGCTAAGAGGAAGGCCTAGGAGGCAATCACTCACCTCGTCAATGAGATGGTTCCTGTGGATGGTCCAACTTTGTCCATCATTGAGGATGTAGCCTTTTGCCAGCTGCTGTGCTACATCACTCCATGGTATTCCATCCCCTCATGGAGGACCCTGAGCTGGCCAGTCTTGCCCTTCATGCACCACTCTGGGGTGGAGATTGAAAAGGCCAAGCTTTCCAGAGCCCGAGGGTGGACTGTGCACTTCACAGCAGATCTAAGGAGCAGCCAGCAGCACTGCTACCTTGCCCTCACCACCCACTAGTGACAACTGGAGGATCTCCAGACTGCTCAGGTGATATCAGGGCCCCGGGAGAAGGGGACAGTCCTACTGCTGGGCTACAAAGTGGTTCTACTCCAGCTCATATGGAACATGCCCACCTGCTGGAACTCCATCTATGCAATGATGTGACGCACAGACTGCGTAAGCAAGGTGTAGCCACCTTGAGCCACCAGGATTGTGCAGCAACTCCAGCACTTTAGCAAAGTAACTGCTATATAGCCCCACACAGAGTCAGAGCTGTGGAAAACTATATACAGTGTTTATTCACAAGATACTCCAACAAACTGCTCCGCCAGACACACAGTTTGAGAGAAGAAGAACTGTACAGTACAAGACATTTACATTTATACATATGACAACCAATCAACATCATGCTGAGTCATTGCCCACTGCCCTTATACCTGGGCTGGTCTGAACAGGTCAGGACTTGTTCCAAGCAGCCTGCCAGCTGTCAGTTAGATCATGCTGATCTAGCTGCTGGATATTAACAACCAACATGATGGTGTATCTAGTAGAGCAGAAGAGATCTGTGCAGGATGTCATCTCCTCGATGCCCCTCTTGCACAGGGAACAGGAGCTCAGCATAAGTTCCAATGAGTGGCTGATCCTCTCTCAAATGGTGTGAGTCCTGAAGCCCTTCCAGGACACCAATGATGTCCTCTGCATCTATACAGCCAGCCTAGGGCAAGCTATTCCTGTGATTCATGGGTTGGACCAGGTGCTGGCCTATGCACTGTAGCCTATGCACTGTAGCCTACGGACTAGCCTACGCACTGTAGCAAGGGGCAGCTCTTCTCCCAAGGGCCTTGACAGAGAGGTTGTTGGTGGATGTGGCTGCCCGGTTGCATCCTCTTTGCATGGAGGAAGAGTACAAAATGGCCTGTATTTGTGAGCCCCGTATAAAGGGCAGCATCACTTTCCATAACACGGAGTTCCTGCAGTGGAGGCAGGACTTCTCTGCAGAGGATTCAGGCCAACTGATGTGACCAGAGGGAACAGGGTGTGGAAGAGGCCAGGGGGGGAGAGAAGAGGGGAGGAGGAGCACTCCAGCACCTCAGCTCTGAAGAGGCCAACCATGAAGGATCACTACTGGTCCTCAGTGGTAAGCTGGAAGGTCGGCAGCATTGGGGGCCAGGTATGCCATGGTGGAGGACTCGGTGGAGGTGCCAGCCTCCCCCCTTTCAATGTATGCCTCCTCGTACACCTTTGCTGTCCCCCCAAGGATTGTCCCTTTCCATGTCCACGTCTGCCTCCTCATGACTTCTGTCCCCCCAATAATCGTCACTTCCAGGTTCATACCGTCAATGCACATCTCCTCCTATGCCTTTGTGTCCCCTCAAGATTTGTCATTTCCTGCCTCCCCAGGTCCATGTCTGCCTTCTCATGATTTCTGTTCCCCCAAGAATCATCACTTCCAGTCTCACCCTGTCAATGCATGCTTCCTTCTATGCCTTGTTGCTTCCAGTCTCCCCATGTCCACATCTGTCTCCTCATGGCTTCTGTTTCCCAAGAATCACCATTTCCAGCCTCGTACTATCAATGTGCACCTCCTCATATGCTTTTGCATCCCCCCAAGAACCATTGCTTTTAGCTTCACCCTGTCAATGCACACCTCCTCCTATGCCTTTGCATACCAAGAACTGTTGCTTCCAGCCTCCCCTGTCAATACACGCCTTCTCCTACATCTTTACGTCCCTCTCAGAATTGTCACTTCCAGCCTCTCCCATCCACACACATCTCTTCTCCATATCAGTCCCCCCAAGAATTGTTGCTTCCAGCCTCACCCCATCCATGTCTGCTTCCTCACAAATTGTGTCCCACCTAGAATCGGCACTTCATTCCTCTCCTTGCCCACCCCACTGGGGAGATGGATTCTGATTGTGGCCACTCTCACCCAGGGCTCTGAAGCAATGTTAGAACGTCTTTCTTGATTCCAGCCTCCCCTTTCCCACCCCACTGGGGAGGTAGATTCTATTTGTGGCCTCTCTCACACAAAACCTCTGTTGCTATGTTAAAAGGCCTTTCTTAATTCCAGCCTCCCCTTGCCCACTCCATTGGGGAGATGGATCCTGGCTGCGGCCACTCTCACACAAGGCTATGTTTCCACATTGGCTGCTGTCTTCCATCATGATTGTGGGCTGCTCTGCCACTCACAGGTCCACCTCTTTGGGGAGATGGATTCTGGCTGTGGCAGCTTTCCCCCCACATTCCTCTTCAGGCTTTCTGACCCCCCAAGACTCAGCACTTCCAGCTTCCCCCATCCATGTCTGCCTCCTCATGACTTCTGTCCCACCAAGAATTGTCATAAGATCATAAGAACATAAGAGAAGCCAATGTTAGATCAGGCCAATGGCCCATCCAGTCCAACACTCTGTCACACAGTGGCCAAAAATACCAAGTGACATCAGAAGGTCCACCAGTGGGGCCGGGACACTAAAAGGCTTCCCACTGTTGACCCCCCACCCCCCAAGCACCAAGAATACAGAACATCACTTGCCCCAGAGTCCCTATCTATACCTTGTGGCTAATAGCCACTGATGGACCTCTGCTCCATATGTTTATCTGATTCCCTCTTGAAGCCGTACATGCTTATAGCTGCCACCACCTCCTGTGACAGTGAATTCCATGTATTTATCACTCTTTGGGTGAAGAAGTACTTCCTTTTATCCATTCTAACCTGACTGCTCAGCAATTTCATTGAGTGCCCATGAGTTCTTGGATTGTGAGAAAGGGAGAAAAGTACCTCTCTCTCTACCTGTTCTATTTCATGCATAATCTTATAAACCTTGATCATGTCACCTCTCAGCCATTGTTTCTCCAAGCTAAAGAGCCCCAAGTGTTTTAACCTTTCTTCATAGGGAAAGTGTTCCAACCATTTTATCGTTCTAGTTGCTCTCTTCTGCACTTTTTCCAAAGCTATAATATCCTTTTTAAGGTGTGGTGACCAGAACTGTATATAATTCTCCAAATGAGGTCACACCATTGATTTATATTGGGGCATTATGATATTGGCTGATCTGTTTTCTGTAACCTTCCTAATAATCCCCAGCATAGCATTGACCTTCTTTATTGCAGTTATACACTGTCTCGACATTTTCAGTAAGTTATCTACTATGACTCCAAGATCTCTCTCTTGGTCAGTCTCTGCCAATTTGGACCCCATCAACATATATTTATAGTTGGGATTTTTGGCACTTGGCCACATTGAACCCCATTTGCCACGTTGATGCCCACTGGCCCATCCTCGACAGATCCCTTTGGAGTGCCTCACAATCCTCCCTGGTTTTCACCACCCTGAACTACTTCGTATCATCATGTCACCTCCTGTCCACATTTGTCACCTCACGACTTCTGTTTCCCCAAGAATCATCACTTTCAGCCTTGCCCTGTAAATGCACACTTCCACCTATGCCTTTGCATCCCCCCCAAGAATTGTCACTTCCAGCCTCCCCCTGTCAATATATGTGTCTCCTCAGAATTGTCGCTTCCATTCTTCCCCCATCCACACACTTCTCTTCACCATATCTGTCCTCCTAAGAATCATTGCTTCCAGCCTCCCCCATCCGCATCTGCCTCCTCATGACTTCTTTCCTCCCAAGAATTGTTGCTTCTAGCCTCCCCCTGTTCATGTCTACCTCCTCATGACTTCTGTCCCCCCAAGAACCATCACTTCCAGCTTCCCCATCCATGTCTTCCTTCTCATGACTTCTTTCACCCCAAGAACCATCCTCATGATTTCTTTTCCCCAAGAATATCTACCTCATAGCACAACATCTACCTTGTGAAACAAGATTTAACTCATAATGCAACACCCAACTCAGGAACCAAGACCTATATCATCGTACAACACCTGCCTTATGGACCAACATCTGCCTATGCAAACCTCTACCTCATCAAACATGCACCCGTTTGACTGAACCCAAGGTTTCCACATCCACAATAGCAATCTCAACAATGATGAAGTGGGCAGGCCCACTGCCTCCCTGGCCCAAGAGGAAGGGTTGGTCACCCCTAGAATCCATCTTAACACTGGATGACCACCTCCCAGGCCCAAGAGAAAGTATGGCAGACCACCTACCAAAAACCTGTGTCTAGGGGGAGGTGGGTGGGTGACTTCCTTCAGGACTGAAGGGAAGATGTGGCCATCCCCAGAACATCTTCATAATTCGGTGATCACCTCTCAAGCACAAGCAGGAGTGTGGCAGACCACCCCACAAAATCTTGTGACCATGGGGAGGTGAGTGGGTGAGTGGTGCCTCCTGGGCCTGAGGGGAAGGGCTGGCTGCCCCCAGAATCCATGTTCACAACTGGGAGACCACCTCTCGGGGCCAAGGGTATGTGTGGTGGGCCAACCCCAAACCCTGTGAGCAGGGAAGGCAGGCAGGTGACTGCCTCTCAGGATCAAAGGAAATGGATGATCACCCCCAGAATCCATCTTCACAACCAGGTGACCACCTCCCAGGCCTAAGGGGGAGTGTAGCAGACCACCCCCCAAAACCCTGTGCCCCCCAAGCCTGAGGGAAAGGGGTGGCCATCCCCAATATCCATGTGCACAACCAGGTGATCACCTCTCAGGTGAAGGGCAGGTAGAGGGGCATCTCAGGAAGGTCTGCAAGTTAGATTCCTCTAGCTTGCGAGGGGGCGTTTGGCACACTCCTCCTGAACCTGCAGCTGTGATTTCCTCAGAGAGCACGTTCTTGGGGGCACCTGTTTTTTGGGGGGCACTACTTGACCCTCACAGCCAATCCTCATCAAACTTGGAAGGCAGGTAAAGGGGCATCCGAGGGAGGTCCTCTGTGAGTTTGATGTCTTTAGCTTGCATTAGGTCTGTTCAATACGCAAGTGAGCACTTTCCTGGGGGCACCTGATTTGGGGGGGCTGTAACTCACCCCCTAAACTGAATCCTCACCAAACTTGGCTGGCAGGTAGAGGAGAGTCAGCTGGAGACCTGCTGCAAGTTTGGCATCTCTACCTGAAGGGGGGCCAATTTACCACAAACCTCACAGACTATGAACCAATTTGTTGAATGGGAAGGTTTGTGGAGGTTCGTGGTTCATGAGACTCCACATGAATCTCCATGAGCCTTTGTTTTCCCAGTCCACGCCCATCCCAACTTCTCATGTTCCATATTCCTAAGTTATGTATCAAACAGCCTTGGTCTTTCCTTTTGCATCCATTCACATCAACAACTGAACATCCTTTCAGCTTTAATCCAGTTGTGGCATTAAGAACAGCACTACTCATACTTGTCCTCTGCTCTTCTCCAGTAGCTGCTTGAGTCCTACCCGACCCAGTGGTCCAGTGTTCCAGCACTATATATTTTATTTGTTTGTTTTAGATTGTCTCATCATGGGGTCTCATCATAGAATTGTCTCATCATCAGAAAATGATTTCCCTGGCACATCTTCTTGCACATGTTAAATGAACATTTCTATTGGACTCACAGCTATTTACTGATTGCAGTCACTCATTCCTTGCTTTTCCTTTCATTCAGCAGCCACTTTTCACCCTCCAAAAGCCTATGCCATGCAGCAGGGGACACACATAAACAGGAAGCCACACAGGAAGAGGGACTACAATGAGGCGGGGAAATCAGCACAGCCATGCTAGAAGAAAGCTGGCAGGATACCTCTCATTCTTTCTTTGATATTTATGTTATTCATGCTGGTTCTATCTGTTTTTCATTTCATCATCTCTCCATACAGAAATTACAGACAATTCTAGTGACTATTCCATGTCAGGATAATATCCATTGTAGGATTATTGTCAGGGCCAGCCCCAGTTGTCTGGGCACCCTAGGCAGGATAGCCTGGGGCACCCCCCACCCAGGCTGCCAACCTCCTGGTGGGGCCTGGAGACAGGGGAGTGGTAGAGTGCTGGCTTACCTGGAGGCTCCGCAGCTGCAGGGCCCCCAGGAAAGCCAGGGAGGGGGCGGGGGTTCTAGTCCCCGCTCCTTCCCTCCCAGTGCCGGCTTTCCCTTTGAGCCGAGCTCTGGCTGGAGTGCTCAGCTTTGAGCACCCGCTGGAGTCGCTGCCGGCCGCTGCCCCCGCCTTCTCTCCCCCCCAGGCGGGAAGGGGAGGGCGGGCAAGCTCTGCCGCTGCCTCCTGAGTCCCGCTGGGTGCTCTTCCGGGTGGCAGGGAGGTGGCAGCAGTGGCAGGGGGGCTTTCCACGGGGAGAGGCGGGGGGCCATTTGGCGCCCCTGCGGGCTGGGCACCCTAGGCGAGTGCCTAGCTCGCCTAGTGGGTGAGCCGGCCCTGATTATTGTTAAAGAAATTTTCTTTTTTTTATAAAAATAAGCTAATTTCTTTTGAAGAGGAGGAAGATGAAGAAGCAGGAGAAAGGAAAAAGGAAGAGGAAGAAGAGGGGGAAGGAGAGAGAGAAGAGTTGGACTTATACCCCTCCCTTCACCCGGAGTCTCAGAGTGGCTTGCAATCTCCTTCCCTTCCTCTCCCCACAACAGACACCCTGTGAGCTAGGTGGAACTAAGAGAGTTCTGAGAGAACTGCTCTTGAGAGAACAGCTCAGTGAGAACTGTGACAAGGTCACCCAGCTGGCTGAATGTACAGGAGTGCGGAATCAAACCTAGTTCTCCAGATTAGAGTCCACTGCTCTTAGCCATTACACCAAACTAGCTCTCAGTTCTGATACCATACCCCAAAGATTTTCAGTTGATCAGAATGACATAATTAACTTTGTTTTAATTAACAGCTATACTGTTGCTCTTTTTTCATACACACAGACATATACATTTCCACTCCCTTTATCTGGGAGAGGTGACCTCCTCCAAGCTTGTACAGATATTCAACAGAAATGTCAGGGGGTTATCTCTGATTAATTAGCACCCATAGACATAGGAAAAACTCATCCATTCAGTGTGATCCACTTACAAAGGCACAAAACAGAACATTAGCAACAAATTTAGATTTATTATTTACAACTATACTATATATTATGTGCAGCAATACTATTAGGGTAGGACATTTGGAACGAACCCTTGAGGGAACCATAATGACCTTCTACGCCACAAAAAACAGAAACAAAGACACTGAAAGTCTTCAAAAATAAAATAAAATAAAATAAAAAGGAAGAGAACAGATGACTGAAATAATCATTAGAATAGAATTACAATAGGAATACAATAGAAATAAGGCTCTCCTTGAACTTCAATAAGCTCAGCTGTGATTTCCTCTGTACTGTGGTCCAGAAGAGTCTATTCAAAACTTCATGGTTCAAGCTGAGCAAATGAACCTGAAAATTGCTTTTGCATTCCTAATTATAGCTGCCATATAGAGGCAGCCAAGTTTCAATAACAGAAAGTGGCACCTGTTGTATGGCATTGTAAGCTATTAATATGAACTTCCTCTCCTTGTGGGATTGTATCTCACCATGGCAAAGCAGTCCTCTCAGGAGTATGATAAGAATAGACTTGCATGGTGACCTACTTCACACAAATAATTATGTCTAACTATGGCTCAGTGGTAGAATGCAGACGGTCCCAGGTTCTATCCTTGGCACCTCCAGTTAAAAGGATCAGCTTAGACAGCTGCTACCAATCAAAGAAAACAATTCTGACATTGACAGGCAAATTGTCGGACTCTGTATGTGATGTGACGACTGTAATATGTACTACTAATTTTAACTTACCATGATTTACAAAAAGAGCAAAGAGACACATTGCTGTTACTGTTTTATATTCTCTCTCTTTTTTAAATTTATTTTAGGGTTTTTTAAAATTTATTTTAGGGTTTTTCAATACCAACAAACACGTATTCTTTACAAAATCATTTCCATATATTTACAGAGTCTTTAGGTCTCAATACTTTTTTCTATCCAGCTATAAAGTTTAGACCATCTATTTACATGTACTTTCGAATCTCGATTTTGCAGTCTTAAACTTAAATCGTCCATTTGGGAGAGATCTAAAATTTTACAAATTAATTCCTCCTTAGAGGGTATAGTATCGGATTTCCAATTTCTTGCCCACAGAATACGTGCAGCTGAAATTATATAAGATAACAAATATCTATCATTGGATTTGTATACCTTCGGTATTATATTTAATAAAAAGTCTCTGGTTTTAATACCAGTTCTTTGTCTATGATTTCTCGCAAGATCACCAACACCATCTTCCAATATTTTTGTGTATTAGTGCATTTCCACCACATATGGTAGAATGTTCCCATATTGGCTTTACACTTCCAACATTGGTTTGAATAGTTTTTAACACATTTCGATATCTTGTCTGGTGATCAGTGCCACCGATAAAACATCTTATAGACGTTCTCTTTATATGCGATTGATCTCATATTTTTCACAGACTTCCACATCAAATCCCATTGATCTAACTCTATATTTGTTCCTATATCTTTCATCCAATTCATCATTGTATTTTTGACTATCTCGCCCCTTTGGTAGTCCTCTAACAAAAATTGGTATAGTTTTTGAATAAGCTTATCACTTGACAAGAGCCAGATTTTGTCTATTTGGTTGTTTTGATCCTCAAAACCTCTTAGCATATCCTTGCCAAATCTGTCTTTTAACATTATATGTTCCCACCAAGATAATTTATTTTCTTGTCTTAGTTTGTCTTCTGCTTTTAACTTACCTAACTGGTTTAGCAACTTTTGGTAACTCTCTTTTTTCTGCGGTGTTATTAAGACTGGATTGATAAAGGCCTCCAAGGGTGATACCCATCTTGGGTTTTTTTAATAAAATTTATCTCTTACGGAACTCCATATTTTATTTAATACTCCTCTCAACAGGTGTCTTCCAAAATTATTATAAATTTTGTCTTTCCCGTACCATATGTACGCATGCCAACCCATATGTAGATCGTGACCTTCAAGAGTTAATATTCTTTCATTTTCCAGGTTTAGCCATTCCCTTATCCAAACCAACACTGCTGCTTGATAGTAAATGTACCAATTAGGAAGACTCAACCCCCCGTTTTCTTTGCTATCTTGCATATTTTTCCACTTTATTCTTGGTTTTTTATATTGCCAAATAAATGGCTTTATGAGCTTGTCTAATTCATCAAAAAAACCTTTATTTTGCAATAACGGTATTGTTTGAAAAAAAATAGGATTCTTGGCAGTATGTTCATTTTAATTAAAGCTATCCTTCCCATTAGGGAGAGGGGGATGGTCTTCCACTTTGACAAATCAGTAGCTATATCTTTTAATATCTTATAATAGTTATCTTGTATAATGGAACTACATTTGTTAGTTAACATAATTCCCAGATATTTGACCTTCTTAACTACCTCCATTGATGTTAGTTTTTGAAATATTTGCGTTTTTTTAGGCAACAATTTTTTGTTATAATTTTAGATTTTTTATAATTTATTTTAAGTCCTGCTACTAGGCCATATTGTTCAATGGTATTCATTAAGTTTATAGTTGACGTTTCTGGGTCTTCTACAATAAATACCAGATCATCTGTGAATGCTAATAATTTGTATTCCTGATCTCTCACCCTTAAACCTTTGATTGCTATATTTTCCCTAATAGAAGCATTCAATGATTCTAGTGCAAAAATGAACAATAGTGGTGACATCGGACAACCTTGCCTTGAGCCTTTTTGGATTTCAATATTGCCTGTCATGTAATTGTTAATCATAACTTTTGCATATTGTTTTTTGTATATTGCCTTGATCATATTATAGAATAGTGTCCCACATTCAGCTTTTAATAATTTCTGTAAGAGAAATTCCCAAGACAGGTTGTCAAATGCCTTTTCTGCATCAAGGAACATCAACATACTCTCCTTCTCTGGGTGTTCTTCATAATATTCTAACACATCTATGATTACCCGCAAATTATTCCTCATATATCTCATCCCCCTCAGAAATCCCATCTGATCATGATGTATGGTTTCAGCTAGCACCACTTTTAACCTATTAGCCAATATATTAGCAAAGATCTTGTAGTCTGCATTTAGTAGTGATATGGGTCTATAATTTTTAATATCTCTTTTATCTGTGTCAGATTTAGGAATCAGTGTTATTAAAGCATTATTCCATGAATCTGGTACTACTCCACTTTTCCCTATTTCCTGACAGACTTCTTTTAATTGCATCGATATTTCATCTTGAAAGATTTGATAAAATTCTGCAGGAATTCCATCAGGACCTGGCGTTTTTCTCTTTTTTTGTCTTTTGATTGCCTGAATTATTTCACACATAGTTATAGGTTCATTCAAAGCCTGCTTATGAGATTCCTCAAATCTTTTACAGTTTTTAATCAAATATTTTTCTATTGCTTCTTGGTCCAATTTATCTTGCTTGTATAATTTTCTATAAAAATTCTCAGTTATATTTTTTATTTCTTGTAAATCATATTTCTCCTGATTTTCCTCATTTCGTAGTGAAGATATAATTCTCTTTTCCCTTTCTTTTCTAACTTTGTATGCTAACCATCTATTGGGTTTATTAATATTTTCAAAATAATATTGTTTTGTATATTCGATTTTCCTTTCTATTTCTTGGTTTAGCATCAGATTAAGCTTATGCTGAAGTAGATTTATTTTTTTCGAATTATCACTTATTGCGTTTTTCCATTTCATTTCTTGTGTTTTAATTTGATTTATTAATTGTTGGTATTTCTTATCTCTTTGTTTTTTTTGCCATGCATTTTGACTAATAAAACAGCCTCTCATGAATGCTTTAAATGCATCCCATATTACCCCTACCGGTGTATCTACAGTATTGTTTATTCTAAAAAATTCTTTTATTTCTTCCTTACATTTCTTTCTAAATCTTTCATCTTGGAGTAGTTTTAGGTTCATTGACCATTTAATCTTTTTCTTCCCCTCTTCTTTAAGAGTAAGTTGCACCGTGCAGTGATCAGCAAAGGTATTGGGTAGTATTTCACATTCTTTCACTTTGTTGATCATAGCAACAGATATCCAACACATGTCTAACCGTGACCAGGATTTATAATGAGCTGAATAATATGTATAATCTTTATAATCTTTTTTCTGTATATTTCTTGTTCTCCATATATCTACTATACTATACTCTTCCACTATCTTAAAAAAATCTAATGGCAAAGTATTGCTTCCTCTTAGTTTTCTTTTGCTCCTTCTTCTATCTATCTTAGGATCTAACACTGCATTGAAATCACCAATAATACAGATTTCATTAACTTCTACTAAATTAATTACTTTCTGAAGTTCTTTAAAACAGGGTTTCTGATTGTGATTAGGGGCATATATATTAATAATTAAGGTTTTAACCCCATTTCTCAAAATTGTTAATGCTACTAATCTACCATCCTCTGAACTACACACAAGCTCTGGATGTAAATAATCTTTTACGTACATTACCACACCTCTTTTTTTAACTTCCGCAGAAGAGGTGAAAGCTATTCCCAATTTTTTACAGTCTAAATATTTTAGATCTTTTTTCCTTATATGAGTTTCCTGGAGACAAATAATTTCTGACTTAAGTTTTTGAAGTTGATGAAACACTTTCCTTCTTTTTTGTGGTATATTCAAACCATTGATGTTAACAGATATAATATTAAGTTGTGTTGATAATGTCATTTTTGTTTCGCTTCCTAGTACCTCTTGTTTCTATCCCTGAATTTATATCTAGTCAGGTACTGATAGGTATTTTTATTTATCTTTTTTCTTGGTCTTTTCTTTGGTGTCAAGTCTTTTCTGTTATTTCCTTGTTGAGAGGATAAAAGTTCTTGTTGTTCCTTCTGCTGTCGCTGTTGTTCCCCCTCTACTTCCCCTTCAGCTGCTTCTAAAACTTCACCCTCTTCCCCTTTCTTCTTCCTCTTCCTCTTCATTCTCATCTTCCGTTCTATCTCTTTGAAGTCCTAATTCCTCTCCATGTTGGTCCAGGAAGTGTTCTATTTTAAATATTGAATCTATTCTGTACCTCTTAGATTTGTGGACAAACAATATTCCTTCAAGAACCAGCCATCTGAACATGATCATGTTTTTTTTTCAATAACTCAGTAAGGCTTCTATAAGGTATTCTTCTCTCCCTAACTCTCCACAGTACATCCTTCAAGAACCTTATTTCTTGCCCTTGAATAAAAACTTTTATTTTGTTTGTCTCTTTTAGTATTTTGTCTTTCAAATCCTTTCTATAAAATTTTATGTGGACCTCCCGTGGCTTTTTATTTTTCCTTGCAAAAGCTGAGTTTCTTCTATATATATGATCCCTTCTTCAATCTCCTCTTGAGATGCTATTTTTAATTGCTCTGCTAATTCAGATGCAATTGCTTCTTTCAAATCTTTATTTAAAGTCTCAAGAATATTTTGGCATCTCATTACTAAAGCCACTTTATCCATTTCCAGACTAATCACCGTGTCTTCAAGTCTTTCATTTTTGCTTTTAATTTCTTGGACGTCTAACTCTAGGTCACGCACCTTTTCTTTTATTTTTCCCTGATTTACTACAATTTTAGCAATTTCCTGCTTGTTATCAAAAATTTGTTTTTTAATCTCTGTTTCAAACCTAATCTGGTTTGACAGTTCATCTGTTTTTGTGCTTAGTGGTTCAATCACTCTGCTCCACACCACTTAATCACCGACAGCTGCACTTCCCGGCTCCTCCTTAAAGGGATCATATCAAACATTTCACTGGGACTACAGGAAAAAAACAAAACAAAAACAAAGGGTTTGTAGCACTTATAACTCTTAAATTAGTATCTTATCTCTAACATTACTAATACTTCCTTAACCATCCCTTGTGTTTCTTTCACACTCTTTCACTGGCCTTTTCTTCTTTCTCTCTTAAACCTTCAAAATGTTATTTGGAAGTAATACCTCTTACATCTGCTGCTATCTGTTTCTCCTATTATTAGTCTTTAATTTTCCCCCTCAAATGGCTTTCCCATTCTAATCTTACAAGTTGTAGAAACAATACTTAGCTTTGATTATTATTCTTTAGATTCTGTGGCTCCCATGGCTCATCTATGGCTCGGCGTGTGTTGACGCGTCGGGTCTCCTCTTTCCTGCTTTCTTGCTTCAGGATTTGGCTGAGGAACATACCAGCTGGTCGCCTCCCCCCTGGGTGTTTCTTCAACAATATCCCTTGCCAAAATTCATCTCTCTTGAGAGTTTTGAGTTGCTGTAAACAACTAAGAAAGTCAGTGGGCAGCAGGAGCAGCTTCAAAACACTCCCTCTGTTGACAAGCTCCACCTCAGAAGAGTTGACTGTTTTATATTGTCAAGTGATTGGTGGAGTCCATTTTAATATTCAGTGATGGATGAGGTGAGAACTTTTGATAAGCGGTCTAAGAAAAAAATCAATAGCACAACAGAAATTGCTTTTGATATAAACTCAACAAGAAGGGTGCAGACTGGGATATGGTACTGTGTTCACTGAGCCTGTAGTCATGAGAATATGAAGATTGGTTTATGGAAATGTCTGCTCATAATCTCTGCATATCTTACCTACATTAAAGGGCCAAACATTTGATTGTTCATGCTTTGTAAAACAACATTTCCAATCTCACACCTGAGCCCTGATTAAATTCCAAAGCAGGTAATTATTTTTTTAAAAAAAAGTCACCTCAAACGCTGAATAAAAATCATATAGCTTTCCACTTTCTTCTTGAATTATAACACCATTTAGAGTCTGGTTTTCTGTCAGTTTTTGGACTGCGATTCCTTCAGACTGAGATGCTAATACTTCATGTACTGTAAAGCAACTGTGCAAACACAGAGTAAAGGTAATTGAAGAGATATTTTAAAAAAGAAAAAGTAGTCTCTGTGAGTTATCTTTCTATCCCTTGCAAAAAAATTGTGACTCTAAAGAAGATTGGGGTTGGTAGTAATACCTGAGATTATTGCAAAATTGTACATGATATGCTTCTTCCTGGTAAACTATATTCTCTCTAGCAAAATTATATTATACAATTCATTCTTCAGATACAATGGGAGAAATACACCCTGTAGCTAAAGCATCCAGTGTTCCCTCTAAGCTGAGTTAGTCTAAGATAGCTCACAGTTTTTTAGCCTCCAGCTCACACATTTTTGTCTTAGCTCAGGAAGGATGGCTCCAGTGCAAATTAACTTATGCAGTAGCAGTTGCTTATAACTTTAATGCCAGTAGCTCACAAAATAGAATTTTTGCTCACAAGACTCTACAGCTTAGAGGGAACATTGAAGGTATCTAGCAATGAAGCAGGAGGTGGAACAGGAGAAGGCCTGTACTTCAAAAATACATGCTTTGCATAGTGATGCTGTAAGCCTAACACTTACCCAGTGCTGATTTTCTTCCAATCACACACTGATTTTGTTCATAATTCAAACCAAGGAGTATTTCCAATTGTTTGTTTTTTTATATATTTCTTTATTAAATAAATATGTTTTATAAAACATATCAAAAATCTCATCAAGAAAAGTCAAGCTTTACATAAAACAACATTTACATAAATTGCAACCTCATGAACATTCTACAAACTCATGAACATTCATAAACAAAAGAAAGAAGTCACATAATCAGAGATGAACTTTTGAGAATACGGTTTACATGCCAGAATTTATTGAGCCCTTCAGACTTTTTGCTTTTGTCCCCAATAACATATGACATGATGATAAAGTCAAGTCTTGGCAAGATATTAAAGATGAAGGTGTAAACATTCAATGGCTGATATATTATCAATTAGTCTCAAGAATAAAGGAGATCATGAATATTAAAGGTGGAGTTCTAAGAAATGCAACTGAATTTGAGCAGCTGATTATAAAACAAAAAGAACATTTACTACAATGATATATAAGATTTTATTCCAGCTAGAAAAGGAAGATGAATGTAAAAAAAATGTATGATGAGGTGGATGCAAAATCTTAAAGAACAGATATCTATGCAACAATGGGAATGACTATGGGGAAAGGATCAAATTTACAATCAGCTAGACATTAAGAGGAAATTGGTACAGAATGTTTTCCAGATGGTATACAACTCCAAAGGATATTGAGAAAATAAAATGCTGGAAATGTCAAGACATAGGCTGAGTTCAGACTGGCAATTTGCCCCGGTAGGGACCCCGGGCCAACGACGATTCAATCCCGGAGAAAATGGGACGTTCACACAGGCACATCTGCCTGGCATCCCCCACCCGTAGCCAACCCGTGCTGTTGCACTTCACTGCCGGATTAAAAAAATACCTGATAAAAGCTGTAGCAAATCCGAAAGCCCGCATGTGTCGCGCGTTTTTCCGCTTCTGGGGAGTCTGAATGCGCAGCCAAAAAGCCGGGAGCAACCCATGTTGGGCAGGAGGCAGCAGTGGTGTGATTGGCTGTGCTCTGCTCCACTGCCCAATGCAAACGGTGAATATAGCACGCCTCCGGCACGGCAGTCTGAACGCTCCCGCGTGCCTCCGTCCCGTATCTTCCGGCAGAGGCCCCCACAGTGTCAACAGGAAAACCTGGTGTAGTTTAATCCGGGTTTTTTTTTTGCTACGACTAGCTACTGGAGCAAACTGCCAGGCTGTACTCAGCCATAAATGGAACCTTCTTTCATATGTGGTGGACTTGTAAAAAATCAAAAAGATATTAGAAAGAAATACACTGAAAAATGCAGAATATATTAAAGTTTAAATTCCCAAAGGAAGCCAAGAGCATGCTATTAGGTGTTCTGCATAACAAATCTCCAGACATATTAAAGGAGCTATTTAAATACATGGTGACAGAGCCTAGAACTATTTATGCAGCAAAATGGAAACTAGACATCTGTCCACATTTAGAAGAATGGGAAAATAAATTTGCTGAATTTGCAATAATGGCAAAATTAATTACCTATTTGAGAAATAGATTATGAAATCTGAGAAAAGATGGAGTGTGTATTATGCTAGCTGGAGACAAACTTAAAGTGAGAAAACATCATATACAAAAATATGGTAATGAAATAAAAGTAGAATTAAAATCTGCTCCTAATGTAATTTCCTGAATATAAATGGGTTCTCTATATGAGGTATAAAATAGATTTTCTTTTTCACCATGGTATACTAATCTATTAAAGGTTCTAATGAATTTGTAGAAATGGTGAAAATATTATGTTGAATACGTAGTAATGATGAAACCAGTGCTGTAGGCAAAATAGATTAGTTGAGAAGTTTGAAACTTAAAACTTAAATGATGAATACAACTGTGTCCCAACATAAATAAGACTTCTATTTTACAGATAATACCTTACAAATTATAATGAAGGGGATGAAAGGGAAAATATTCTCTGTCCTATATATTATGTACTACATGATCATCTTTTTTTTAAAATTATTTTTATTGGTTTTGTTAAAGGCTTTGCATAACATTTCAACAATATAGTTCTGTACAACAACACTCAATGTAACTAAGAATGTTGCTAACTACAAAGCACTTTGGCGATTAGAAAGGGTGTGTACCTGCATAGTAAACTATCCTATTTCTGTTAAGATCTGCTATAATCAAAGAGAACTATAAATATAACCATTTATGATATATTTGCCTAGGTGGTAGAATATCATTTGCTGTCATGTATTCAAGAACTGGAGCCCAGATCCGAACAAACTTAGACATAGTTGGAGTGCTATTATTGTTCACTCTATTCAGTGAGTCTGTGATCTTTGCCATAACGAATTGGTCCCATATTTTATCTTGCCATGCTGATATAGTTGGCGGTGAGGGTGATTTCCAGGCTGCCGCTATTGTCAGCCTGGCTGAAGTGAGTAGTAGTGATGTCAGTTCTTTGGTGTCCCCTGTCAAAGAATTATGCCATAAGTTTAGCAGTGCAATTTCTGGACTGCAAGAGAGTGTTTGATATGTCATCCTCTGTATTTGTGTCATCACCTCAATCCAAAATTGTTTTATTACTTGGCAGCCCCACCAGCAGTGAAGATAGGATCCTATCTGACCACACCTTTTCCAACAGGTGGGGTGGATCATTGGGTTCATTTTATGTATCTGTTGAGGTGTAAGGTACCATCTCGATGTCAATTTGAAAAATTGTAATCTGATATTATATGGTTTTACTCTTTGACAAATGTAATTATGTTGTAGAACCCCCTTTTTTCTTTCCCCCCTAATCTTTTATGTATCCCAACTATTTTTCTAAAATAAATAATTTTTTAAAAAATCTTCTAAATGTATTGGTTAATTCATCAAATATTTACCTTTATTAGCTAAAGTAGGAATGCTTATTTTTCTGTAGAAGTCCTTAATCTTGCTCAAACCAGGATTTTGTGAGGAATAGTCATCAAATTCTTGAAGGATTTGTTCCATTTGAGTCACCATATTGCCATTGTTATCTTTAACAGCAGAAATTATTCTCCTTCCCTTTCTTTTATTCAATGTATATGCTTTGTTATCGACTTCAAAATATCTTTGGTTTATATACAACAAGTTTGTGTTAATTTTCCCAGTCTCAAATTACTCTAAGGCTCTCTTAGCATTTGTTAAATCCTTATAAATTTGGGAATTCTTCTTCTTCTAATGCTTTAATTCAAGCTCCTTTAATCAAAGTAAAAATATCTTTCTTTTTCTTAAGGTAAGCAAAAGTGCTAACCATTATTCTCCTGAAAAAGCCTTTACTGGCCCCCCATACAGCCACTGGAGAAACACTGGATTTATTATTAATAGAGAAAAAAATATTGAAATCATCCTGAAGCTTTTTCCTGATTTGCAGATTATTCAATAAATCATTATCAAAATGCCATATAAAGTCTTTTTTCGAATGAAGTTTAATATAAGAGCTGTAGAATCACAGTCTGCATAAGACACCAGTTCTATTGCAGATTTCTTTACAAGATTTATAAGTTAACTAGGAATAAGACCTGTTGTGGAACTAAATACAATGAGCTCTAGGAAGAGGCTCTGGGTGGGTACCCTGGCCTTGGGCACTCAGTGTCAATTTTCTGTGGCAACCTCAGCAGGGTCCACCATTTTCTCCAGGGGAACTGCCATCTGAAGAGCACTTGTAATTCTGAGTGATCTCCAGCCCTCACCTGGAGATTGACAGCAATGGTTCTCCAGGAGGAAATGACTGGTTTGGAGGGCAGGGGTTTATGGCATTGTACCTTTCTGAGGTTCCACCTGTCCTCAAACCCCACCATCTCCAGGCTCCACCCCTCAAATCTCCAAGAATTTCCCAACCTGGAGTCGACAACCTTATCTCTTTCCCAGCCAACCATCAACCTACCTTTATGTGCCTCTCTGACTTCAGCTTTCCATCTCCTCCCTCCTCCCTGCAGCCTCTACCTAGGAAAAGAACAGTCTTTCTCCTCAGTGGGGATGAAAGCAGCTCACATCATTCTCTTCTCCTCCTTTCAAAATGCACAACAACCCTGTGAGGTAGGTTAGACTGAAAGGCTGTGAGTGGTCTGAAATCACCTGCTCAGCTTCCACAGCAAGAACCTAGGTCTGGCAGACCCTGCTCTGAAGTGCTAACTTCAGCTATACCTGTTATTGGATGGCCACCCGGACTCTGTCCCACATAACCTGGATGCAGGTTTGGAGGCTGTGGTTGGGTGGTTGAAACAGAGCAGGCTGAAACTGAATCCAACTAAGACGGAGGTTGTTTGGCTGGGGAAGGGGGTTTCAGGGCCGGGGTACAATTTACCCACCTTTGGCGGAGCACCACTAACACCGGCACAATCCTTCAGGAGTTTGGGAGTGATCTTGGATGCCTCCTTGAATATGGAGGCCCAGGTAACGCAGATTGCCAAACTGGCATTTTTTCATCTACACCAGGTTCAGCAACTGGCCCCCTTCCTGTTATGCCCAAACCTAGCCACAGCAATCCATGCAATGGTCACCTCCAGGCTAGACTACTGTAACTTGCTTTATGCTGGCCTGCCCTTGAGATTGACCCAGAAGCTCCAGCTTATCCAGACTGCGGCAGTGCAAGTCCTGATGGGAACGTCATGGATGGCACATATACATCCAGTGCTGCACCAACTACACTGGCTTCCACTGGAGTACCGAGTCAAGTTCAAGGTTCTGTTTTTGACCTTTAAGGCCCTGAGCGGTCAGGGACCAATGTATCTATGGGACCATCTCCTCCATTATATCTCTGGAAGGGCATTGTGCTCCTTGGACAACAACATGCTGGTGATCGCCGACCCTAAGGATGTCCAGCTATCCTCGGCCGGCACCTTCTTGGTCCTGGCCCCATCCAGGTGGAACTCTCTGCCGAATTCCATCAGGGCCCTGGAGGACCTTATGCAGTTCCACAGGGCCTGCAAGAGAGAGATGTTCCATCAGGCTTTTGGTTGAGGATAGCAACGGTTTTTACCTCTGCTGGCACTCTCCTCCATTTTCCTCCCCCTCGAAATGGCTGGCAGTCTGTAATAGGGGGATAATTAACTCTAAGGTACTACTCACCATCTGTTTCAATGTAATTAATATGTTTGATTGTTTTGTTTTATTTGATTATTGATTTTGATACTTTGTACATTGCCCAGAGCCCTACAATAGTATAGATGGGGCAATTCATAAATTATAACAACAACAACTGCTAGGCCACATTGGCTGTCCTAGCTGAGAGCCAGTTTGGAGTAATGGTTAAGACTCTGGACTCTAATCTGGGAGAACCAGATGTCATTCTCCACTCCTCCACATGCGGCTGCTGGTGTGACCTTGGGTCAGTCATAAGTTCTTTCAGAGCTGTTCTCTCAAGGGCAGATCTCAAGAGAGCTCTCTCAGCCCCACCTACCTCATAGGGTTAGGGTTAGGGTTGTCTGTTGTGAGGAGGGGAAGGGAAAGGGATTGTAAGCCACTCTGAGACTCCTTCAGGTAGTGAAGAGTGGGGTATAGCTTCAATCTCCTCCTCCTTCCTCTTCTTCTTCATCTTCTTTTAAAAAAATAGAGGGGCTGCTGGAGGTGAACAGGATCAAGTAGCCAGGCCTAGTTGTCATGCCAGTCAGGTGTCATCAAGTCACCCAGAGGGTGATGCCAGGCTTCAGGTAGCCAACCTCCAGGTGGAGCCTGAAGATTTCCTGGTATCACAAGTGAACTCCAGACAACAGATCTCTGTCCCCTTGGAGAAAATAACTGCTTTGGAGGGTAGACTCTATGGCATTCTATTCAGCTAAGGCCTCTCCCCTCCTCAAACTCTGCCTTCCATAGACTTCACTACAAAATCTCCAGGAATTTCCCAATCTTCAGCTGTCAACCCTAGTCAGGATGGGCCCAAAAGAGTTTTCTCTCTAAGGTTAAAATAGGCCTGGAAGGAGCCTCCCCCGATCTTTTAACTGACAGAACCAAGCTTGGTTGCTTAGCAACAGCCACTGAAACAAAAGTGAGCCTAGCAGGAGGAGGAGTTGAAGCATCTTCATCAGGAGATACAGCTGTTTTTGCAGTTTATTTAGTCAGGGAATAGTGGCAAGGCTGGCAGTGGGTGGGCGAGAGGAGTGGACCCAGCACCCAGGCAATGGCACATGAGTACTGTTGAGTGGCAGTTGATGGACCAATGGATGATGGAGCACACAGCACAGCCAGTGGGAGAGCTGGAAAGTGCCAATACATTAGGCTTTTATACAGGGGTCTTTTCGGGGGGGAGCGCACCGGAGCGCAGCTCCGGGAGCTCAGGAGCCAAGCCCCGCCCCCAGCCGGCATCCCGGAGAGTCTTTCAGGCAGCCGAATGTCAGTTTCAGCTCCATTATATCCTATGGGCCATTGAAGTCAATGGTGAAAACATAGGGTATATTCTAGGGGCTGGAGGGGAGGGGTTTGAGAGAGAGGCTCCAAACTTTCAGGATAGCTGACGGAGCCTCTCCCCAAGATACCCACCAAGTTTCAAGAACATTGGACCAGGGGTCCAATTCTATGGGCCCCTAAACAGGTTGCCCCTATTCCCTCCATTGTTCTCTATGGTGGGAAAAACATAACTTTTTTTCCCACCATAGAGAACAATGGAGGATATGCGGCAACCTGTTTGGGGGCCCATAGAATTGGACCCCCTGGTCCAATGTTCTTGAAACTTGGTGGGTATCTTGGGGAGAGGCTCCGTCAGCTATCCTGTGATCTTGGAGCCTCTCCTCAAACCCCTCCCCTCCAGCTCCCAGAATATACCCTATGTTTTCACCATTGACTTCAATGGCCCATAGGGTATAATGGGGCTGAATTGCCACTGAATTTCTTTCATTCCCTCCTTTCCTTCTTTCTTTTTCCTCTTTCCCTCATTCTTCTCTTCTCTTCTCTCTTTCTTTCTTTCCCACCTTCTTCTCTTCTCTTTTTTCCTCCTTTCCCTGTTTCCCTCCTTCTTCCCTCTCTTTCTTTCCCTCTTCCTTCTTTCCTTCTCTCTACTCTCTCTCTTTCCTTCTCTCTTTCCCCCTTCTGTGGCCCAACTCTCATGAGAAGGAGTTTAAACTTTAAACCCCTTCTCTCTTAGCTCCCCCACCCAGACCAGCTGGGGAAGGGAAGGGGAGGTTTTTGAAGATGCTTCCCCCCCCTTTGGCTTCCCCTTCTGACATCACTTCCGGTGATGTCAGGGGGCGTGGCATATGCTAATATGCTCATTAGCATACCATATGCTAATGAGCTCCTGCAGCTGTTCTTCTACGAAAAGACCCCTGCTTTTATATATATCAGACTAGCCTGATACCCGTGCTTTGCTGCAGTATTTAAGTTCTGTAAATCCAGTTATAATACTGATGATGTGAAATTCAAAATGTGACATTTGTTGTAGGAATTCTAATGGAGAAGATTGTAGTGTAAGAGTTGAATGAGACATATGTACTTTTTTTTTCTCTACAGAAGGACCACTCTCTAGACCAGGGGTCCTCAAACTACGGCCCGCGGGCCACATGCGGCCCGCGGAGGACACTTATGCGGCCCGCGGAGTGTTTTGCCGGCCCCCCAAAGCCCCCCCCCGCCTCTTTCTTCCTCCAGCAGCCCTGGGCTGCAAGAGCGCCCAGGAGCTGAGGAGGAGGAAGGGTGAGCAGGCTGGTCGTGGGGGAGGGGCGAACGCGGCGGCGGGGCAGCAGGCTGGTGGGGGGGAGCAGGAGTCTTTTTGGGGGGAACGCACAGGAGCGCAGCTCCGGGAGCTCAGGAGCCAGGCCCCGCCCCCAGCCGGCGTCCCGGAGAGTCTTTCAGGCAGCCGCATGTCAATTTCAGCTCCATTATATCCTATGGGCCATTGATGTCAATGGTGAAAACATAGGATATATTCTGGGGGCTGGAAGGGAGGGGGTTTGAGGGAGAGGCTCCAAACTCACAGGGTAGCTGATGGAGCCTCTCCCCAAGATACCCACCAAGTTTCAAGAACATTGGACCAGGGGGTCCAATTCTATGGGCCCCCAAACAGGTTGCCTCTATTCCCTCCATTGTTCTCTATGGTGGGAAAAAAAGTTATTTTTCCCACCATAGAGAGACAATGGAGGAATAAAGGCAACCTGTTTAGAGACCCATGAGTTGGACCCCTTGATACAATGTTCTTGAAACTTGGTGGGTATCTTGGGGAGAGGTTCCACCAGCTACCCTGTGAGTTTGGTGCCTCTCCTCAAACCCCTCCTTCCAGCCCCAGAATATATCTATGTTTTCACCATTGACATCAATGGCCCATAGGATATAATGGGGCAGAATATGCCACCAAATTTCTTTCATTCCCTCCTTTCCTTCTCTCTTTTTCCTCTTTCCCTCCTTCTTCTCTTCTCTCTTTCTTTCTTTCCCACATTCTTCTCTTCTCTTTTTTCCTCCTTTCCATGTTTCCCTCCTTCTTCCCTCTCTTTCTTTCCCTCCCCTTTCCTTCTCTTCCTTTCCCTCTTTCCTTCTTTCTACTCTCTCTCTTTCCTTCCCTCTTTCCTCCTTCTGTGGCCCAACTCTAGTGAGAAGGAGTTTAAACTTTAAACCCCTTCTCTCTTAGCTCCCCCACCCAGACCAGCTGGGGAAGGGAAGGAGAGGCTTTTGAAGATGCCTCCCCCCTTTTGCTTCCCCTTCTGACATCACTTCCGGTGATGTCAGGAGGCGTGGCATATGCTAATAGCCTAATAGCTCATTAGCATACCATATGCTAATGAGCTCCTGCAGCTGTTTTTCTACGAAAAGACCCCTGGGAGGGAGCGAACGTGGCAGCGGGGCGAGCAGGCTGGTGGGGGGAGGGGCGAACGCGGCGGCCCTCCAACGGTCTGAGGGACAGTGAACTGGCCCCCTGTTTAAAAAGTTTGAGGACCCCTGCTCTAGACCACATTGGTGGTTCTGCCCTCAGGTGCTATGACCACCAAGCTGCTTGGTGAGCTCACTCTGGAGCAGGCCACATAGAACTGTACATTTAAGAAGCAGTTGTCTATTAAGTCAACTCCTGCCACTTTCCACGAAAGTGATGGTCTCTCTACTTGTGTTCATGGATTGTTTTACTCATGTGGAGACTGTATTGCTCTGAGCACCTCAGGGTAATCTTGCTGGTACCTGGCCTGTGCAGCTCAGTGCACTGCAGGAGTACTATGCGTAAATGTCTTTACCGCATTCCTAAGTTGCCTCCTCCTTGTAGCATTGGTGTATCTGGCTCGAGATTTGCCAGGAGCTTTCTTGGGGGCAGTAAGAGGTGAGAGGTGTGAGGGGGAGTTTGTGTGAGGGAATGGTGATGTGGTGGACATTTCTACAGGTTCATGAGGGAGGCACACATTGAAATGGCTCCTATCTCCCCATAAATATTAATACTCTGGCCCTACTCCTACACCTGACAGACACCAGCCTGTCTGGTGTTGGGGGGGGTTGTATTTAAAGGCATCAGGGAGGCTGGGCCAGCAGCAGTGCTAAGGTAATCCTGCTGAGCAAACCTCCCTGGTGTCAGAGCCATGAGGCTTGGGTTATTTTTACACTGACTTCATTGTATTCTGCTTTGTCTATTATCTTGTCTGTTGCTTGTGCGCTTGCGTAGTAATGCCAGCTGCAACATGGGAGAATGGTTCAGCCGCTCTGGCTTATCATGATGACCTTGAATGGGAGGCTATGGAGTATTCTTTGTTTAAGGGAATTTTCCAGTCCTGTGAGACCGAGGGGTGGGGGCAACTCATTCTCCTGATCATCAAGTAATCTCCCGCCGGGAGTTTCCTGCACGCGTGCTAAAAGTTCATTTGCTAGTCGCGCTTTTGCATCATTCTATAATAATGCCTGACCAGCTTGTGCCACCATTCCTGACAATAATCGTGTTCCTGTGGGTTACAGCATTGTATTCCAATAAAGCTTTTCTTCACATAAGGAATGCTTGGATCTACCTGCTATTGAACCTGACACCTGTTGACTGTAAGCATCCTACCTCCTCTCCTACACCTGACAGGCAGCTGCATGTCCAGTGTAGGATGGGGAGGGGGGAGGAGTATTAGAAGCCACTCGAGTTGGGGCTGCACCTGACAGACAACCACCTGTTCAGTGGAGGAGGTGGGGGGGAATGTGTTGGAAGCCATCAGAGAGGCTGGGCCAGCAGCTTTGCTTCACCTCACAGGTGGTTATTGGTCAGTCCTGATTTCAACTGTCATTAGCTCTCTGCAGTTCCCCATAATTGTTTTTTTTTTTAAACCTCAGAACACTGAGCTCTGCAGCTGACCAATCAGAGAAATGGGGGGGTACAGGGAGGCAGCTGCCTGGCAGTCACATAGGAATCAATAGGGGGAGCACATTTTACCCCTTTTGACCCACTTAGGGGTCGAATTTCTCAAAATTCCTTCTTAGTGATCACCTACGCCATGGTAGGAGCGCTCTCCCCGAATTTGGATTCTCTAGGTCCAGCGGTTTGGTCTGGGTGTTGACTTCACAGTGAGGGGACTTTCTTATATATATATAGATTAGATATCAAGACCATATCTTGTCTTCCCTTGCTCTTCCTAAGTATCACTGCAGCAAGTCAATCTGCATGGTGGTTCTTCTCCACAGGTGCCACAACTCAAGGAATTCCAGCATCAGAAGGGGTTGCAAGAATGGAATGCTGGGAACTCCAAATGCCTTCCATTTATGGATGTCTGGATATACTCCATTATGTTTTATTCAAGGGACATGGGAAATCATTGGTTCGAATCCCATCTTTGTCACCACTGTTAAATAGTGGGTTCCATGGATGAGCAGGCTCAAGTCTAGTGATCAGCTCAACTTTACTTGTGATTTCAGCAAGAGCAAAGACAAGAGTCCAGAGCCTCAGCTCTGTTAAATAGCATGTGATTGCCACACCCAAACACACTCCACTCTCAGTGATAGGCTATTTACATAACATTACTACTAGATTGGTTACTTTCAGAATCCTGGCAGGCTATTGTTCTTGTGCTCCAAGCTCAGCCAGTCTCTGGGGTGATTCAATCAGGGATGATTTAATCCCAATACATAACAGGAAAACTCAGCTGAAAAACCACAGAGCCTTTAAGGCTCCCAGAGAAAAAAACAAAACTACAAGATGATCATGAAAATATGAGATCAAATACATATTTTAAGGGTTGTTTATCTATGCTTCCACTGCACTTGTGTCATTGGGTGAAAAAGCAAAGCATGACAAAGTTGCATGTAGAAATGAACTCTGCTGCTAATATCTCCATAGCAGTATGGATGTAATGTATCCACTCGGGAACATGGGCTCAGGCCAGCCATGTACTTGGACTAGTTCTAACCGGTCCTCCATGCGGCCAGGCGAAGGGCCTGAGCTTCGCTCCAAAAGACAATGGGCTGTAGGATCCTAGCTCCCCTCCAATCGAGGAGCCAGAGATAACTCAATCACTGTAAATAGCGAATCATGGGGTGTGGTGTGTGTTGGGGTGTGGGTTCTGTTGGGGATATAAACTGGCCTGCGAGCCGGCTTCTCTTGTCTTGTTCTTGATCTAATAAAGTATGTGAGAGCTGAAATCACTCGTCAGTCTCAGTACTTTTCACTGGCAATGAGGATGGGATACCAATTCCCTCCCTGAACAACGACCATGAGGAAGAGCATTGCATCAAGCCCCGCCACTCACTGCACCACTCCAGAGCATCGCATCGCTGACCCTGAGAGCAGCACCACACCGCTCACTGCAACCGAAGCCACCGATACTCCCGAGCATTGCATCGAGCCCTGCCACTCACTGCACCACTCCCAAGCCTTGCCCGCTGACCCTGAGAGCAGTGCCGCTCCCGCCCGGCTTCGATGCTTCCGTCTGGCCTCTGCAACTCTTGCCACCACCCGCCTACACGTGGTAAGATGGATGCACCTCAAGGCAATCTCCAGGCATTTGATATCTCCTGGCCCCAGCAATGGGACACCTGGTTAGAGACCCTGGAGAACCACTTCAGCTACCACAATGTGGTGGATGCGGGAAAAAAAGAAGTCCCTGTTCCTCAGCACCTGTGGCATAGACACCCTCTTGCTTCTACGGGACCTCATAAACTCAAAGACCACCAAGGAGGAGCCTTACGCGGTCTTGGTTAAGGCCCTCACAGACCACTTTTTGCCCAAACCCACCAAGTTTGTGGAGTGGTTGAGTTTCTTCACCAGGGTCCAAGGTCCAGACGAGTCAACCTCAGACTTCCTGGCGGGTCTTCAGCAGGCGGCCACGAGGTGCACATTCCCGAACCTTACGGACACTTTGCTGAACCAGTTTCTTGTGGGCCTCCGCGAGGCCAAGTTACGGCGGAAACTGGCCAGCAACAATGACCTCAACTTCAAGAAGGCCATTCAGGAGGCAGCCACCTATGAAAAGGCCCACCAAGACCGCATTAGCAAGTCGGTCCACCACATGCTAGCCATGCGGGGTTCTGACGACTCGGAGGACAAGGAGGCGCTCCGGATCCACAGATGCCCATCCCAGAGACCGCAACGGACCCAAGAGGCCAAGGCGCAGCCAGCCGTAGCCTGCACAAGCTGCAGCGACGCACACGAGCGACGGTCTTGCCGATTCTGCTCCGCCATCTGCTGGACATGCAACAAGGCGGGGCACATCGTGAAAGTCTGCCATTCCCGGGGACAGCGGAGTAAAACCATGGCACAGATCAATGTGGAGGACCTGCACATCGTTTCAGTCCACCACCAAACGGTATGTAACTTGCCCCCAGATAGCCCGGACAAGGTGCATGTGACTGTCCAGATTGAAGGGTCCCCCTGCAAAATAGAAATAGATTCGGGGTCTTCTTTCTCAATCATTTCAGCAGAGACCCTCCATTTCCTATGCCTGAAAGGGGGACCCCAGTTGCACAAGCCACAGGGTCTGGTGTTTCGGGACTTTAACAAGAACCCTGTGGCTGTCTGGGGCTGGGGCAAGTTCAAGGTCCAATTCAAAGGATTTTTGGGCATCCTGGACCTGTTGGTGGTGGAGGGATGGCTCACCAGCCTCTTGGGACTATCGTGGTTCAAAACACTGGGCCTCCAGATAACGGGGCTGAACCAGATCTGGACAGCGGACTGGGAGGCGGTGTGCAGGGAATTCCCCAAGGTGTTTGACAGGACTCTGGGGAAGTACACCGGGGACCCCATTTCACTGGACCTAGACCCAGCGGTTCAGCCCATTCGTATCAAGGCCCGGGTCCCTCCCATAGCAATGTGGGCTAAAATCGAAGCAGAGCTCGATTGCCTGGTCGCGCAAGGAGTGCTGGAACCAGTCGCATCCGCATGATGGGAGACCCCCATAGTGACACCCATTAAGCCAACTACAAGTGCACACTAAACAAGGCCTTGCAGGATCATGCTTATCCCGTCCCGGTGGTGAACCACGTCCTCGCCTCATTAGCTGGGGCCAAAATCTTTGGGAAGCTGGATCTGGCACAAGTGTACCAGCAGTTACCAGTGGACACGGCTGCCATGGAGGCCCAGACTATCGCTTACCCACAAGGGGGCTTTCCATGTCATGCGACTGAAATTCAGGGTGTGTGTAGCTCCCGGAATTTTTCAGTCTTTTATGGTCTCTCTCCTAAAAGGCACCCCTGGAGTACAGCCCTTTCTAGAAGACGTCATCGTCGCGGCACCAGACACCACCTCCTTCACAGATCGTCTCCACCAGGTCCTCCAATGGTTCGACGCCGCAGAGCTCAAGGTAAAGAAGGAGAAATTGTTGGGCGGACTGCTTATCTACGCAGTCAGCTGACCAACTTGTTTGAGGTCTTTTTGCCAATTTATACAGAGAAAGCGAACTTCGTGCCAGAGAAGCCTTTTTTCCCAAAAGGAGAATACTTGACAAAGTTTCTTAATTTGAATTAAGATTCTCTTTACTGAGTATTCTTATTATTTACAGGCACACAAAACAGATTCACACACACATACATTCAAGTTCCTTTAGTTACAATAGAAATGGAAAACAATATTTGGGGTTTTAAACTAAAGGTATGCTGAGGAGGGGGGGGGGAAGCATATATACTTATCTGTTCCAGTAGGTTCGACCTTCCAGTGTTCAGGAACAAGGATAGTTTCTAACTAGGGAAACTCTCACTTTACAATGTTGGAGCCTGCCAACAATTGTAAAGGGTCTCTTGGTCCGGATTCCAAGAGAGCACACGAGAGTTACCTTAAGTTACAAAGGTTGCTTTCCTTGCAGGAGGCTGCAGGAGTGCGTGCATGATTTCTTCCCCTGGAACAAAGGGTTGCACCCCGTTTTATCAGCTAGTCTGGAGGCTGGCTTGGGGTGTCTCTGGGTCCATCCCATCACTATATCATTGGCTAAAGGATGTGGGGGTTCCCTCCTACTAAGGTGGGGCAATACTGAAAATCTACACCTTTCTACAAGGGAGGTTTGGTCAAGGTGCTAAGATGGGTTAGCATGGAAACCTTTAGGTATGTAGATGGATCTGGCCATTCTCAGGTGGGAACTTCACACTTGTAGGCATTAAGCATCCTGTGGGTTACATGAGAAGTAGAGATCCTTCAATGGTGGGAAAGCTGTTGTTTCTACATTCTGCTGAAGGACCGTAATGGAGATGTTAATGGAGAGGCTTCTTGTTCCCAAGGCCTCATGGGTAGATATGTGCAAGGCATATCTGTGACCTCATTTGCATGGAAGTACAGGCTGTGTGTGGTACCTCCTCTACACAGAGAGTCACATTAACTCAAGCTTACATTCTCCCAAAGCAAAGACACTTGCTGGCACCATTCCTGGTGTGCATGCAGGTCAGAAAATAACAAATAAAAGCATTTTCAAAGTTCATCTCCTAACAAAATGCCTTCTCGGAGTGCCCCGCATTGAGTTCCTGGGGTTTGCTGTGGAGGCTCAAGGGATCCATCCCACAGATGATAAAATAAAAGCCATCACCCATGCCCCCCACCCTCCTCTAAGGTGGAGTTGCTGGCTTTCTTGGGCCTGCTCAACTTCTATCATGCATTTCTGCCCCTCAAGGCAGCCATGGTGGAGCCGCTCCATTGCCTCCTCAACATGGACACACCTTGGGATTGGGGGCCGACACATGCTGCAGCGTTCCAGGGTGTCAAGGACTTGCTGGTTTCAAACACGGTCCTCCACCACTTCACAGAGTTGCTCCCAGTGGTCCTCGCCTGCGACACCTCTCCCTACGGGGTCGGGGCAGTCCAGGGTCACCGGTTGCCGGACGGCCGGGAGGTCCCAGTCACTTATTACTCATGAACTTTGTCTCTGTGGAGTGGAACTATGCTCAAATAGACAAGGAGGCGCTGGCGATAGTGGCTGGAGTGAAGAAATTCCACCACTACCTCTAAGGCCGGCCCTTCGGAATCGTGACAGACCACAAGCCACTCCTGGGACTCCTCACCGTGGACCACTAAACTCCGCAGATGGTCTCCCCCTGGGTCCTACGGTGGTCCATTTTCCTGTCGGGGTACTCGTACTCCCTCACCCATCGGCCCGGGAAGGCGATGGATCATGCAGACACCCTTAGCTGCCTACCCCTGGTGGCCACGGACCCAGACCCTGCCACTGAGCACTTGGTGGCCCCTGAGACACTCCCCAACCAACCAGTCCATGTACGGGAGGTGGCCCGCCTCTCGGCTCAGGATCCCATCCTCTGCCGTGTCTTGGACTGGGTGGGGAGGGGGTGGCCAGTGGCCAAGGAGGGCCCCAAATTCATCCCATTTGCTACACGCAAACATGAACTGTCCATGTACAAGGGGTGCCTGATGTGGGGAGGCTGGGTGATGATTCCAGCACCACTCCAACAGCATGTCTTGGAGGCGCTACATGAACATCACCTGGGGGTGGTACAGATGAAGGTGTTAGCACGGAGCTATGTCTGGTGGCCAGGCCTCGATTGGGACATTGAGGACAAGGTGAAACGGTGCCAGCCCTGCCAGACTTCATGCCCCGACCCGCCACAGGCCCCAGAACGAGCCTGGGAGTCCTCCCACTGCCTCTGGTCTCGGCTCCACCTGGATTTCGCGGGGCCGTTCCAGGGGCAACTTTTCTTCATACTGGTGGACACCTACAGTAAATGGCTTGAGGTTCTCCCCGTGTCATCAACATCCTCAAAATCTGCCATCAGGGCCATATGGCGGATCTTAAGCACCCACGGGTTGCCAGACATGCTGGTCACGGACAATGGCACAGCGTTTACATCTCGGGAGTTCCAGGACTTCACAGCTATTATGGGATCCAGGATGTGTGTTCAGCGCCATTCCACCCTGCCACAAACGGCCAAGTGGAGCAGATGGTCCAGACTGCCAAGGACATGCTACGCCGGCTCAACTCCCTGGACTGGGAGTACAAACTGGTGTCTTTTCTCTTCAGACAGTGTATCACCCCCCAATCCACCACGGGACGTAGTCCGGCGGAACTTCTCCTGGGTTGCCATCTCATGACACGCATGGACAGGTTGCACCCGGACCGGGCCCCAGAGCGGGAACCAGGGACTGAGGACCAGAAGGCTGCCCAAGGGTTCTTCCCCAAGGACCCCGTGTATGCCCGGAGCTACACAGTGGGCCCACAGTGGGTCCTGGCACGGGTTGTTCGGGTCAGGGGCCCCCATTCATATGAAGTATCCTGTGAAGATGGTACCATGCTCCACTGCCACATTGACCAACTCTGCTGCAGGGTGGCACCACGAGAGCTGGATGACTTCGAGGACCCCAAGCCCCAAGAGGCAGAGGAGCCATGACCTTCCCTGCGGGGGCCCGGCCCAGCAAAGAGCATCACCCCAGCATCCATCGCCCCATCTGCCAAAACCCCGATCGCCACAAACGACACCTCGGCGGACACTCCCCTTCCACCAGCACCGGTAGGCTCCCCGACCCGGGCCCAGGCACCTGCGTCTCCACCTGCCCCAGCTCCCCGGTGCTCAACAAGGGACAGGAAGCCTCCAGCTTATCTGAAGGACTTTGTTTGTGGGTGCGTCTTGGACCAAGGGGGGAGGGGTGTAATGTATCCACTCAGAAACATGGGCTCAGGGCAGCCGTGTGCTCGGACTGGTTCTAACCGGTCCGCCATGTGGCCAGGCAAAGGGCCTGAGCTTCGCTCCGAAAGACAATGGACTGTAGGATCCTAGCTCCCCTCCAATCGAGGAGCTGGAGATAACTCAATCACTGTAAATAGTGAATCACGGGATATGGTGTGTGTTGGGATGTGAGTTCTGTTGGGGATATAAACTGGCCTGTGAGCCAGCTTCTCTTGTCTTATTCTTGATCTAATAAAGTATATGAGAGCTGAAATCACTCGTCAGTCTCAGTACTTTTCAATGGACAAGGGAAAACTTATAAAAGAAAAATACAGAGGGGTAAAGAGATGAGAGACTCTAGATGAATAGAACTAGGCAATGGTTTTTGGAATATTAGCAGCAAATAGAGAGCCTGGGAGATTGTGTGGGCAGAGACTGCAGAGGGTAAGACGGGAGAAGACTGTAGTGATTCCTGGGAGACTGTGGAGACAGAGGCTTATTGAAACAGCATTCTGTGACCTTTCAACATCCTTTCCAGCTATGTAACCAGTTTGCAGGATGCTCTAGAAATTCTAGAGCAGTTCCTCTGCCCTTAGCAGGCACTTGACAAGCCTAGCAGCAAGGAACAATTCATCTGCAGCTGGCATTATCTTTCCAATATATTCTTCTGTATCTTCCAACAATTGCTCCTGTTCATCTGGTTGTTACTGGTAGTCTAGGAACATGTAGGGTAGTTTTAGGTGGAAGGAAGATATGCTAGAAACAGTCTTCCCACCACCTCAGTCTAGTGATTCACTTGAAAAAAATCAGTGCATTAGCACTATGCAAACTAAGTGAATGACAAACCACAGTGCTTGAATGAGAGGCCACAAGGAGCTTCATGTAAGCCATCTTGGGTCCTCTAAAAGGAAGGGCAGGATTATAGTATAACTAATTCATAAATGTGTGCTGTTCTTCAGACCTATGAAATAAGGTTCACTACCACAGACACTTCTGTGGTGTTCTTGTGTAGCCATTTTCATATATTTGATTTTGGTACACCAACCACACATAACAGTAATACGTGCTACTCATGATCAATGTTCCCTTTAAGTTGCAGAGTCTCATGAGCCAAAATTCTATGCTGTGAGCCAAAAGACCTATTAGGATTAAATTTGTGAGTGAGTCTACATTTAAAAGGAACGAAGGAAGGAAGGAAGGAAGGAAGGAAGGAAGGAAAGAAGGAAGGTGGAAAGAAACAAAATAGATGGGGAGATAAGACTGAAAGCAAAAAGGAAGGAAGGGGGAGGTAGAAAAAAGCAGATAGATGGGAAGAGAGGAGTAAGTGAAAGAAAGAAAGAAAGAAAGAAAGAAAGAAAGAAAGAAAGAAAGAAAGAAAGAAAGAAAGAAAGAAAGAAAGAAAGAAAGAAAGAAACCTTCAGGCAAGAGAAGCTAGCCATGGAATCTGCATGCAGGGGAGAGGTCTCTCTCCCTCACACACAGGCCCAGCTAGGAGGCTTCTGGCCCCGGCAACTGGCCCCAGGATCTGCATGTTGGGGGGAAGTCTCTCCCCCTCACACACAGGCCTGACCTTCCTTCTCTCCTGGTTCCCCTCCCCAACCCCCTGCCAACTTCCATTCTCACCCAGCTCCCAGCTCCAACCTCCATGTTCCCCACTAACTGGCAGCCAGGCACACTTTGAGCCCAACTCCACTACCCCCCCCCCAGACCTACAGGATGGCTGAGCACAGCAGCGGCGGTGGAAGGCAGTTCAGGCTTCAGCAGTGGCATTGCCCCTCGATAAGTAGGGCTGCAGCTCCCAGGTTGCTCCACTTAGCCGGAAGGAGGGCTGTCAGGAGCAGCTGCCCTTTATAGTTAGGGCAGGCAGAGGCTTAGCGGGAGGGCAGGGCCACCTACTACCTGAACCCCTGCAGTGAGAGGAAAATCTTTGTGCTGGGGCGCAGAAATCAGTGTGCCCAGTGCGCGTAGCACAGCTTAGCAGAAACTCTGCACACAATCTTCTTAGTATTTGCAGTCACTATTTTGTATGAATAAGACACTGCACATGTTGTTCAGCTGAGGGAATAGAAGTGAATGGAACACTTGGTGTTTTTTTATATAATTTTATTTTCATTTTCTTATAATTACATTACATTCCAGCAATACAAATTGCATATAATTTGGAGTCTTATACATTTATTAGCCTTTCTATCCATTTATACACTCTTACGCATCTTTCATCATGTACCTTTTCATTTTTGTTTTGTAACATCAAACTTAAATCATCTAATTGTGCTAACTCTAACACTTTCAATATTAATTCCTCTCTTAAGGGAATTATATCTAGTTTCCAGTTTTTTGCCAATAATAGGTGAGCGGCTGTTACTATATAGGATATTACGTAAGTTTCCTGTTGGTTGAATCCATTTGGTATTATATTTAACAAATATAATTCCAGTCTTAGTACCACATCCTTCTAATGGAACACTTGGTTTTTGAGGGTACATATTCATGCATACCTAAGCTATATGCACAAGAAATAATACACCACCTATTCATGCCAAATAATGACCACACATTGGTAGAATTGTTCCTTTTACGTGCCAAAATCTGGTGTCTCAAAAGGGTTTGTATGATAAAACAATGTGTTACACTGGACATGTGTCAATATGAATATGACTCATTTTGTAGTTTAGTTTAAACCCAGATTAAAATAGTCTGGTTTTGATACCATCTCTCACTTCCAGCAGATGTTGGCTCAAGTTCAACAACTGGCTTCAAGAAACACTCAAATCTAGATGGCAAACAGCACAACACTATTAAAGGATATCTGATAAGGGGGTGGGGAGTGCTTCTATAAACAAGGAAGTATAATGAAACCAGAAATAAAGTTGTTAAGGGGAATGATTGAAATATTGAGACACGGAAATTAGCAGATCTTGGTCAACCAAAATAATATCAAGTGCTCATTATTAATTCTGAGCACCAGAAGCCCACTTAAAAACCAACTCATTCTAGACATCCAAATATTATGCAATTTACTTTTTTCAAAACAGGAGGTGAAGGATGAAAGAGGTAGTGAGAGAGAAAATAAAGATAGTTACAGCTACTGATCTGTGCAGGTCCTAATGGAGGTCTCACTCCAAAGGCAGGAATCCAAACATCTAGGCACCAAATAATGCAGAACTGGAGGTGAAGCAGGAGCTCAAGTGGTTACACCAACATGAGTGGTTTGGAACCAGTCAGAAGCATGCATAGCAAAATCCCAGTTTGAATAGGGATTCTGTCCTCAGTTATAATGAGCTACTAATGTACCTTGAACAGGTTACAAATAGACATTGCTCACTTATAGAATCTTTGCACCTTTCACTTTTGTGCCACTTGCACTGTTAGGATCATATCAAATTATTCTAAAGATTTATATTCATTAGGGTGCTCAGGAGTAGATTTGAGTGGTGAAGTTTTTTGGGGTTTTTTGTTATTAGTTCCAAAATGGTCTGTTAAATTATTTGGTTGTTTTGTTATTGCTTCTTCTGTTATTGTTTCATTTTCATAATTTTATATCATTATTCCCCATTGGTCCAATGGAACACACACACACCCTTTCTCAGGTCTGTATTTTCATGATTTTCCATTCAAATTGGACAATCCGAGAAGGACTGTAGTATTCCCCAAGAACACCCACACTGCCAAATTTCAGACAGATGGAATGAAGCCATTCCTTTTTTTAGGCAATGGAAAGCACTATTGTCTAACATTAAAGTGTATGGGAGAATTGAGAGGAAAGAGTCCAAACAATAACACAGACAGCACTACAGCCACTTAGTTTGAACAGTCGCATGAGGAAGTGGTAGACTAACAAGGGCATTTGGATGGTAAAGCATCTGGGTGGGTGGGCAGGCAGACAGCAGCAGGAGGACCTTGAGGTAAATTTTTTTGGATGGAGGATAAGATTTGGGGAGCAGCAGGCAAGTGGGTGAATACAAACTGCAAGAGAAAACTTGACACAGCAGGGCAGGCACTGGGTGGAGAAATGAAGGCAAAGTCTCACCCTATATCCTTCAGGACTGGAATACCTGACAATGTGTGCAATCCTAGTGCTTACAGCTTGTAGTCCATCAGGAAAATCCAGAGCCCTTCCTCCTAAGGAACACTATGCTCTCTCTATGACCTTATTAGGAAAATGTTATCTGCCTCGTAAAAGTGAAACCAACAGAGGCAGAGACTGCAATAATGAAAGAAACTAGAACAAAAGCAAGATTTTTTTTTTTAAAAAAATTCTTACTTAAACTGTATGAGGTGCAAAGTTTAGTCACCTTAAAGGTAGTTTCATTAGAATAATCTGAGAGGAGTAGGGAAATATAAAAACTTCATCAGGTCTACTTGGAAAATTTGAGAAGACTGGAATTATGTACAGGCTGTTTAGACAGAGAATTTGTTTTGCTTTCATATTAATTATAATTACAGAACACCCCACTTTTGTAATTATTTTAATTAATCATGAAAGGGGTGAACAATTCTAGTCAGTAGATATCTATCTATAGATAGATAGATATCGATATATATAGATATATACACTTGTAAGCATATCTGGTCTAAGGACCATAATAGCAATAAACTAAACTAAAATTAAACCACTCAGTAGGAAGACAGCAGGTTGGATCCAACCAGCTTTTCTGCCAGTGAAGAGGAAAGAGCACTCTGACCACTCATAATTGTTATGCTGATAACAATGGGACTGGCATGTACAAAAGCCATACTAGAAGAGACTGAGTGAAAATGCTGGCTAGATCCAGCCCAGCACTATGATCCAGAAATGACAACTGCAGAGTGTACCCTTTCTAGGCTTGAACATTTACTTTAGTTTCAGTAGACCTTTATGCATGAACAGCTGCACTGAGGGGGTAATTTATAACCTGATTTCACACTGGAATCTTAATCTTCCCTACTAACCCTGGAGGTCTTATCTCTGAAACTACATTTTTAAAGAAAGGAGCACTCTCAAGAAATCTTCATGGATTCAAATTCTCCTCTATGTAAAAGTTCTATACCAAACTGAATAGGAAACTTGCATTTCATTCCATCAACTAAAGTTGTGAAACAATATTTGATACATAAATCTGAAATTCAGTTCTTTTGATCTCCAGATTTTATTTATTTTGTCCCATTGCATAAAGTGATATCAAAAACATTAACAGACGTAAGACATAACAACTTAGAAAAGTTGATCTTGTATATGCATTAATGCATGAAGAAGAAGTGGGCTTCTTATAAGCAAAGGTTTGATGCTTGTATTAATGCCAGTTCATAGATCGCCACAAACCTGTTTGCTTCAGGCATAGAAGAATTACCTCAGTTGACAATTCAGGAAGCCTTTGTAAATAAGATGACAGCTAGTTCTTTGTAAGCATTCAGATCATCAACATGCCACATCTGAATAACATAGGTGTTGCAACTCAAAATGAGAGACACCTTTCAGTACCTCTAAGGCATAGTCAGCTTCCCTGATAGTTACCATGGGTGCTCCAGAAGTGATGTCGTCTGACCTGCAATGACAGTAACAGAACATTCTTGAGAGAGAGCCCTCAAAAAAACAACTAGCAGCAGGAGTAGCAAGTGCATACCTGAGAAGCCAGACAAGGCTACAGGTAAGTAGTAGCATGCATTGGGAGCAGAACTGATGATCTCCGTAGGCATCTGGATCGGGGCGGTGTGGCAGCTCTGGTGTTGTTGGATCTGTCGGCAGCGTTCGACACGGTTGACCACCAGTTGCTGGCCCACCGCCTTGCCGACGTGGGGATTCAGGGGCTTGCCCTTCAATGGTTTGCCTCTTTTCTCCAAGGTCGGGGACAGAGGGTGGTGATAGGGGGACAGCGGTCCCGGAGACACCCCCTTGAGTGTGGGTGTTGTTCAACATCTACATGCGCCCCCTTGCCCAGATTGCCCGGAGTTGTGGGCTTGGGTGTCATCAATATGCAGATGACACCCAGCTCTATCTGATGTTGGGGGGCCAGTCGGGCTCCACTTACAGGCCGTGGCTGGGTTACAGGCCGTGGATGGGTGGCTCAGACTGAGCCGGCTGAAACTAAACCCGACAAAGACGGAAGTCCTGGGCCTGAGTCGGATCGGTTCGGGGCTGGGGCTCCCTCTCCCGGCCTTTGACGGGGTACCTTTGGTGCCGGCGTCGGAGGTTAGGAGTTTGGGAGTGCTCCTGGACTCCTCTCTAACGATGGAGGCCCAGGTAGCAGCCACTGCCAGGTCGGCCTTCTTCCATCTGAGGCAGGCACGGCAGTTGGCCCCCTTCCTTGGCCGTGATGACCTGGCCACGGTGATCCATGTGATGGTCACCTCAAGGTTAGACTACTGTAACGCTCTCTACTTAGGGCTGCCTTTGTCGCAAATCCGGAAGCTGCAGCTAGTGCAGAATGCTGCAGCCAGGCTGCTGATGGGTCTCTCTAGGAGGGACCATATTCAGCCTGTGTTGAAAGCGCTGCACTGGCTGCCAATAGCGTACTGGATTCGCTTCAAAGTGCTGGTGATCACCTTTAAAGCCCTGTATGGCCAGGGTCCGGCTTACCTGAGGGACTGCCTTTCCCTACATGTTCCCCCAAGGGCACTTCGGTCTGGGGGCTGTCATCTTCTGGAAATTCCTGGCCCCAGAGATGCGAGGCTGGCTGCCACAAGAGCCAGGGCTTTTTCGGTGGCGACTCCTACCTGGTGGAAGGAGCTCCCAGAGGAGATCCGGGCCCTGCGGGACCTTGTCCAGTTCCGCAGGGCCTGCAAGACGGAGCTCTTCCGCCAGGCTTTTGAGTAGGAGCCGCCACTGCCGCTATTCCACCTTCGATATTCCACCTCAAAAACCATGCTATTGTCTTTCCGTCATCTTGGTTTTAAATGTTGTGCTTATGTTGTATTGTTTGTTTTTATAATTTTACCTGGTTGATATTGTTTCATATTGTTTATATTGTCTAAATTGTTTATATTGTTAGCCGCCCTGAGCCTTCGGGGAGGGCGGGATACAAATCCAAACAAACAAACAAACAAATAAATAATATAGATAACACCAGACAGGCAGATGGCAGTAAAAAGAAACCCATCACCCAACATTGCATACACCAGTGCAGCAATCCACAGGACAAGCACTAACTGAATGATAGCACTGCATGTGAATGACAGTAAAAATATACAATGGGATTTCCAACATCTGGGGATGGCCCTAGAGTCATTGGCCTAGCTCAAGGCTATAGGCTATGAACCAAGGGCCAAGACTCTTTGGCTTTTGCCCTTCAACTCATGACCAAAGATTCATGCACCTGGCCATTCCCAAACTTCCAAAAACAGTGAGGGAACCAAAACCTCAGCCCAGATTACACTCAATTGACAGAGATGTCCCCCAAATTCCTACCTTCTCCTTGGGCCAATGATCAGTGGTATGGCTGAAGGTACATTTCAGTCTTATCCTGAATAAGGATGGACACAAACTGGCTCACAAACTAAAGTTCATCATGAATTTTGATCAGCTCATGGTCTTGAAGCAATGTTCATGGAAGGGCAACCAGAACAAACATTCCACAAACTTAGGTACTGCTTGTGGCAGTTCATGAGTGGATGCATTTCCAGGCAGACTGTCTCAGCTCAATCAAATTGTTGACAAAACTCCAAAGCACTAGGGGGCAGAATTCTCCAGCCTTGGAAACACCAGTAGGAGCTCCCCAAAGCTTAACAGGCACTGTGTACTGGCTCAACCCTCCCAGGGAGCAAGTACATGGCAAGGATGGCAAAGAGAGAGAATAATCAGAGTCTAATCCAAAGTCAGAGGTTTCAGAGAGCAGGTTTAACCAAGTCCAGAGTTCCAGGTAGCCAGTCCAGTCCAGGGTCAGTGTTTCCAGAAAAGCCAGTTGTCAGGTTCAGTTCAAGGTTCAGTAGTAAAGTATATTTGTTGCATCCACAAACTGCTGTTTCTCCTGGCTGACTTTATAGCCCAGTCTTAACAAGCTACACTCTGCGCTAATTCTTTGGCAGTGAAACTACTGATCCATCTCATCAGTTGACAGTGAAACTACTGATTCATCTCATCAGTTGACAGCTGATGACAGGCCATGAGTCTTGCACTCCTCCTCCTTCCTTGCAACTCAGCTCACCTCTGGCAACGTCAGCACTGCAGGGGTATGGGTGAGCTAGGTGTACTGGGAGAGGCTTCTGAAGCCTTGTTTACTGCTCCAGAGCTACAAGGCATTGGCTTGGTTTCAGCTGTAGGCTGTGACTTCTGCTCAGCCAGTAACCTGACCTTGTATTGCTCTTCTCCTGGCTCAGAGCCAGTTGCAGCCAGTTGTTCAATTACTGGCTGAGGGCCAGCTGCAGGAAGCTCTTCATCTGCAGAATTTGTGCTGTCACTGAGCACAGACTGATGACACCCTGCTGGCTGCCAATAACGGAGTTCCCATTCTGCTCCGTGGGATCAAAAAGTTATATATCAGCTCCACACCCTCTCCTCTGTTGGCTGTGAGACAGAAAGGCAGGGAACTAGTCAAAAGCAGACTAGCAGAGCGCATTAATTTATTCCCTCCTGATTGTGAATTCCACTCCCCTGCTGGGATTTGGAGGTGTTAGGTGGACTCAGGGCTCTGAACCACCCCATCTCTCTGCTCATGCTGAGCAGAGGGTCTTAGCTATTGGGTAACTTGGCTGAGGACCCAGCTTTTTATTGTGAACTCCTATCTAGGGACGGGCTTGAACCAGCTCATGAACTAAAGTTTGTGATGAATTTTGGCCAGTTTGTGTTCTGTGAAGCAAAGTTTGTGGTATGTCAACCAGCATGAACTTTCCAAAAACTTTCAAGTTGTTTGTGGAGGTTCATGGAAGTTTGTGCCAGTTCATGAATATAAGCATTTCCAGACAGTCTCCCCTCAATCAAAACGTTCACCAAACTTCGGGGGGGGGTCTTCAGCCTTGGAAACACTCTGGTCAGTTTCAAACTAGTCATGTCAGTTTCAAAAGGGTCCCCCCCTTTGCTGTGTTCCCTTCCCATTTTCTTGCACAGAGCTTGCAAAATCCACCCCCTTGCTTGGATTTGTTGTGCTTTGAGAGAAGTCCTTTTAAGCTTGCAATGCCAGTGGCCCTTGGTTCTACTGGGCATTCTGCATGTTGTAACTGCAGGGATTTTCTGGTTTGACATTAGTCCTCCTTTTTCTTGCATTGCCAAAGCAGCACTGGATTCTGCTGGGCACTAGTACACTGCACTGCTTTTGATGGGCTTGCCCCCCCCCCCGGAGTGTGATTCTGTGCTTCACATCAGTTCTATTGAACTGGCATTGCCACAATGGCACTGGGTTCTGCTGGACACCAGTATATTGCACTGGTTCTGCTGGGCTCACAACCCCTCCCACTGCTTGGAGTGTGATTCTGTGCTTCATATCAGTCCTGTTGGGCTGGCATTGCCACAGTGGCACTGGGTTCTACTGGGGGGACGTATTAAAAGGAACAGCAGGATTGCCTATTGGAAACAATGGGAGAGGTGTGAAGGGCCAAAGGGAGCCAGGAATGTCAATTTACTTGCATGAGTTCAGCAAGGGGATGGATTTTGGTGTGTCTAGTAGGGATGGGCATGAACTGGGAAAATAGAGATTCATCCCAGTTCATGGTCCATGAGGTCCTATGAACCACGAACCAGGAATCAGGATGAACCTCTCCCACTTTGTGAACCAGTTTTGTTCATGAAGTTTGTGGATCTTCCCTCCCTCCTTTCTGCTGGCAGCAGCTCCTCAAGGCCAGCAGAATGGAAAGGAGGGAAGATCTTGCAAAAGCCATTCCCATTCCCATTCCCTTTACAAATGAACTAAGAAGGTGTTGTCAGCTGGGTGCCATGAAATGGAATGTTGGTTGTGGGGGATGCTGCCACTTCATTTTTTTTCTCCTCTGCTGTCTCTGCTTTGCTTGCTTATTGGCCTGGGGCCTTGAGGCATTGCTCTGTCTACGTTAACCTGCTTTCTCTTTCCTGCACATCTTGCTTGGGAATATGTAGCTGTTATTGAGCCCACACATTTTGAGACCTCTTTATTGGCGCCTAGGTATCAGGAGGTCTGGCTTGAAGGAGTATTTCTTCTAGTGTTCTGTTTGCAATTGCCATTACTGACACAAGAGTCTTATGATGCCTTATTCATTCCTCAATAAATTGTTGTTGAGTGCTTTGATTGGGACTTCTGACAGGTGTGAGCAAAGTCCAGGTAGCTTCCAAGTAGACCATGGTCTCTTTAAATGCCTACTCCAAGCTCTGCTGCCAGCAGCAGTGTGTCTGCTAACACGAACTCCATGAATGCACCTGGTTGGTTTGGGGGGAGGTATGTGGGGGCTCATGAGGGCAGGATGGCATGAACCAAGGTTCATGAACCATGGACCAGGCCCGGTTCATGATGAACTTCGGTTGGTAATTCAATTTATGCCATCCCTAGTCTCTAGCATGCCAGGGAGCCATTCTACCCCATCATGAACCTCACAAACTGAAGTGGTGTGTTTCGCCCCTAAGAGGTCATGACGGTATGTGATCTGCGAACTGGGCACACCATGAACTATGAACCGAACCAAACAACATTTTCCTGGTTTGTGGGTGTTAGGTAGACTCAGGGATGTGAACCACTCAGGGATCTGAGCAGAGGGACCTTGGCTGAGGACTCACATTTTGATTGTGAACTTCTCTCCCCTGCTAGGGTTTGGGTGTTAGGTGGACTCAGAGATCTCAGCCACCCCATCTCTCTGTTCATGCTGAGCAGTGGGTTAGCTACTGGGTACCTTGGCATTTTAATTGTGAACTCCTCTCCCTTGCTGGAATTTGGGTGTTAGATGGATTTATGGCCCTGAGCCACCTTATCTCTCTGCTTGCACTGAGTACCTTGGCTGAGGACCCATGTCTTATACCCTCCTGATTGTGCTGGGTGTGTGTGCACCTTCTGGACATAGGTGTGGCACACTTGGCACTCTGCCACACAAGGGTCACTGGAAACAACGGAGGATGAGGTTGGGTTTGCACTGTCAAAATAGCACTGGTTCTGCTGGGCACATTGCACTGGTTCTGATGGGCTTGCAAAATTTCCCCCTACCTTCAGTTTCTACTGAGAGAGTCTCTGGTTTGACCTTAGTTCATTGGAAACAATGGGGGATAGGGCATCTCCTTGGAGGAGCTGTAACTCAGATACCATAAATCCAATCATCACCAATGTTGGAAGGCCAGTAGAAGAGAGTCAACCAGAGATCCCCTGAGAGTTTGATGTCTCTAGTTTGCCAAGGGGGCTGTTATACCTCATCACAAACTTCATAAACCAGTTCAATTTGTATGAAGCCTTTTTAGTTCATAATGGTTTGTGGTTCATTTAATGAGTCTGCCACGAACTGAACTACACCACATTTTCCTGTTTCATGCAACCACTTATTCATTTCATGAAGTTACTCCATTTGCACTGTTGATCTTCAATCAAACATCTGGGAATGGAAAACACTTTATAAACTAGGAGACTGTAAAGAACAGGTACAATGCAACAATCCCATATGAACTGGTAGTGTTCTTTTATTATAATGGCTTAGGAGTAGGCACTCTCTTAGCAAGGATTTTCCTTGACTTGAAGTAATGCTGTATTGATTAAAAGTAATTAAACTTGACAAATTTGATTAAATAAAAGGGGAGAAAAACAGAAGTACAGCAGACACTATGCATAATTAATATTTTCCCCATTCTTCACCAAAGAACCTGGCAAGGGGAGGTAGGAAAAGTTAAGCACTCCCCAAACAATTAAATGGTAAATTACCAGGGTATTTTAGAATCCCATTCAGGATCTATCTCAATAGAATACACAGCAATTAAATCCCAATCCTGCAAGGAAGTTCCATTTATATAAAAGCATAGCAAGCAAAACTGATAAAAATTATAGCCTCATTCTTTTTTTAAAAAATGAAAAATGTAGAGTGGATTACCTTTGATGAACTGGCACCAGGCTTGTGTCAGGAAATAATAACAATTCATGCCCATCAATAATTAGATTCATTTTCTTCAATTTACTCAAGATAATCCCTTCTAGTCTTGCATATCAGTGAAGATGACAGTCACTGAACCATTCAAGCTGCTAATAGTTTGTCTCTGGGGATGTCTATAGTGTCTTCTAAATGTATAAGGCATCTATAATCTTTCCATATGTATTGGAGTTGTCAGTATTCATTTGCAACAGTACTAAGATTCTGTTGTTCTAGAAATTTGGCTGAAAGCTCTGAGAGGTTGCTGATCTGACCTACATTTTAAAGACTCTGGTCATGATCAAACTTAAGGACATCTGACTCAGCTGGATGGTGGCCTTGGAATTTTGTAACCGCGTTGTGATGCAGTAGGAATTCATATTTACTCAATCATCACTGACATCCTAAATAGAGTTACACTGTTCTAAGCCTGTTGACTTCATTGTACTTAGAAGGGTTTCACTTGCTTAGGATGACACTGTAATTTAGCAGACATACATTTTTCTACAGTTTGGGCATAAAGAAGATATGAATTACTATATGATTCTGTAATCTACTTCCTATATTCTACTAAATTTTAGTATTTTTTTCTTATTTCTCGTCCCTCAAGGCAATAATTGAAAAGACCTCTCATATCCATTTCCTCTTTTCTTTGCATTTTCAGAATACTTTCCAGAATATTACAGGATGGAGATGTTGATGGATATTGTGAACACACTATTTCAGTTCAAAAATCCAAGTTTCCAACATGAGTTCTCCCTGTTCAGAATGGAGTACTATCTTTCCCTGATCTGGAAAGTTTCCTAGAAATACAAAGAGCAGAAATGGATAAGGTCTTTGGCAGGTCTATCTGAAGCAGAGTTATCTTCTATTCTAATAGTGAAGCCAGCCAATCTTTGGATACTTTAATCCTGTGAACAGGCAAGACCTTTCTACAAACCTGAAAAGGGCCTCAAGTTTGCAGAAAAATGTGAAATCTAAACAACAACAACTACAACACTGGGGGCTTTTAAAAATCTGAAAATGATAAAAGGAGTACCAGCATCTTTAAGCAAGAGATTACCTCAGTGGCTGTTGCTAGGCAACCACAACATTCCAGGACTTAGTTCTGTCAGTGACTAAAAGCAGTGAGGTGACTAAATCTGCAGATGACACTAAATTGTTCAGGGTGGTAAAAACCAGGGAGGATTGTGAGGCACTCCAAAGGGATCTGTCGAGGATGGACGAGCAGGTGTCAATGTGGCAAATGAGGTTCAATATGGCCAAGTGCAAAGTGATGCACATTGGGACCAAATCCTAACTATAAATAGACATTGAAGGGGTCTGAACTGGCGGAGACTGACCAAGAGAGAGATCTTGGAGTCGTAGTAGATAACTCACTGAAGATGTTGAAATAGTGTTTGACTGCAATAAAAAAGGCCAATGCTATCTATGCTGGGGATTATTAGGAAGGGAACTGATAACAAATAAGCCAGTATCATAATGACCCTGTATAAATCAATGGTGCAACCTCATTTGGAGTACTGTGTACAGTCTCGTCACCACACTTCAGAAAGAATATTATAGCATTGGAAAAAGTGCAGAAAAGGGCAACTAGAATGATAAAAGGGTTAGAACACTTTCCCTATGGAGAAAAGTTAAAGCACTTCGGGCTTTTTAGCTCGGAGAGACGACGACTGTGTGGTGACATGATAGAGGTTTAAAAGACTATGCATGGGATAGAGCAAGAAGAGAAATAAGTACTTTTCTCCCTTTCTCACAATACAAGAACTTGTGGGCACTCCATGAAATTGCTGAGCAGTCAGGTTAGAACAGATAAAAAGGAAGTACTTCTTCACCCAAAGAGTGATTATTAACACATGGAATTAACTGCCACAGGAGGTGGTGGTGGTGGTGGTGGCTACAAGCATGGATGGCTTCAAGAGGGAATTGGATAAACATATGGAGCAGAGGTCCATCAGTGACTATTAGCTAAAAGGTATAGACAGGAACTCTCAGTCTGGGGCAAGTGATACTCTGTATTCTTGCTTTGTGGGAGCGAAGTGGAAGGGTTTCTAGTGTCCTGGCCCCACTGCTGGACCTCCTGATGGCCCCTGGTATTTTTGGCCAATGTGTGACAGAGTGTTGGACTGGATGGGCCATTGGCCTAATTCAACATAGGCTTCTCTTATGTTCTTATCCTCCAAAGCAGCAATTTCTTTAAGGGGAACTAGCATTGCCAACCTCCAGGTGAAGGCTGGAAATCACCTGGAATTACAACTGATCTACAGACGACAGAGAACAGTTCCCCTGGAGAAAATGGCTGCTTTGGGTGATGGAGTCTATGGCATTATACTCTGCAGAGGTTGCTTCCCTCCCCATACCTCACTTTCCCCAAGCTACACATCCAAATCTCCAGGAATTTCCCAACCTGGAGCTGACAGCCCTAAGGGGAACTGATCTTTGTAGTTGATGTTGGAAAAATTGGCAGAAATACTTAGATATTCAGAGTTTGCAATGGATCTTTGCTTCACTGGAGAGGAGGCATTTCTTTCTGTGTAAAAATCTTTATTTCTAAGGAAAGGGTACACAGGAAAAAGGTACAAAATAAAAGATCTAAGGCTACATCTCTCTCTACAGCTACAGAAACTGACCATGCGGTCTCTCAACAACAACTGCAATGGAGATTGTCATGGGCCGGGGTGCGGGGCCAGGCAAGCGTGGGGCAGTCAGAGTACAGTCCAAGGTCAGAGCCGGCTGAGACCAAATAACTGAGTTCAAGGGGTAAGATGAGCGGGGTGGTCGAGAGACACAGTCTGAGATCAGAGCCGGCTGGGACCAAATAACCAAGTTCAAGGGGCAAGGCGAGCAGGGCGGTCAAGAGACAGTTCAGAGTCAGAAGTTGAGCAAGCTGAGAAAACTGGGGAGCCAAGTCCAAGTCACCAACAGCGTGGTCAGGAGGTCCAAGAGTCAAGGTCCAGAGTACGAGAGCCGTGAGTCAAGAGTCCGAGAGCCGAGGATCAGGAGTCCGGGAATGCGAGGTGCAGAGTAGCAAGGTAAAGACAAACTGAGGTCAAGGAGCTGGAGGGATCAAACCAAAAATGAGGCATCAGGAACTGGAGTGGTGCAACGCAGAGCTTCGTGGATGCGACTAGTTGCTATCACGAGTTTGATGCCATGCCAGAATGGGCTAAATAGTAATCCTAGCTGCTGGTAATTAGCACGCTCCAAGCACAATCCGGCTCCTGCTAATACTCTGGCCTAAATGAACGCTGGGTGTGCATGCGTGTTTTGTGCTGCCGGCCTGCCATATCCCGCTGGTGCTACTCCCATAAATGAGACACCGGTGGTGGTGAGTCAGGGGACATGCCGCTTGAGCAGCGATCTGCCCCAGCTATTGCTGGGCCGGGCTTGGAGCTTGCTGCATTGTCAGGTGCAGAGGTTTCTGGTGGGAGGAGCTCATCCCTGTTGACACTTAGCTCCTCCACGGCTTCTGAGGGCTCAGGTGCAGCAGGAGCCATGACAGAGATGATGATTCTTCTTCTTCTTCTTCTTCTTCTTCTTCTTCTTCTTCTTCTTCTTCTTCTTCTTCTTCTTCTTCTTCTTCTTCTTCACCTCTAGAAGAAATCACCTGCTGGCTGGGACCAAATAACCAAGTTCAAGGGGCAAGATGAGAGGAAATCACCTGAATACATTAACCAATGATTGTAAGGAAACAGACTTAGATTTTACTGGCTTTGTTTTCATTGGTTCTGAGCCAGGTTTCCCTTCCAGGTCAGTCTAAACAATAGCACACAAGGTAAACAGACTAACCCTATAATGACTGAATTAGACCTTGCAACACACACATATTTCCAACAGTTGGGAGATTTGTTGTGATTCCTGGAGAGTCACTGCCACTGCTGTGTGTGGAGGGTGCAGCAGGTGGATGGCTGGGAGTACCACCACCACCACTGCTGGGAGGAAGCTGGGAGAGCGATGGGGGCCAGAAAGTGAGAGTGACGCAGTGGAGGGGAGAAAGAGAGAGTGATGAGGTGGGAGGCAGAAAGAGAAAGAGACAGTGATGGGATGGGGTGGGGTAGGCAGAAAGTGAGAGAAAGTGAGAGTCATGGGAGAAAGACATTAAGAAAAGAGGTGGCAGGAGGGAGAAAGAGCATGAGAGAAGTAGGGCGAAGGGGAGGACGCAAAGGTGGGGGATGGGATAGCCACTCCCATTCCCCCCCACCTTTGCTTTCTCTGCCTTGTTGGTATGCAATGCCAGTTAAGACATCAGGCTTGATGATCTTAGTGATCTAATGTAATGACAGCCGCTGCAACTAGCTCAGACCGGTTCTGGCAAGAGCTAGAATGCTTGGCAAGAATGATTCAACAGAGACTGCTGATTGGCTGTTGGGTGTATATATCTGTACAGATACTGTATAGCTGTTCCCTTCTCCTGAATGACTTGTCTGGCAAAGCACTTTGATGGTGTAGACCAGAATAATATAAATATTGTAAATAAACTGTATATAGTTAGCACTAGAGAATGTGGTCTATGTTGCTTTCTGTTGCTGGCACCTTACCTGTTCTGGGCTAAGACAAATAAAACTAAGCCCCTGCATGACATGCCTCCCCCAACTTCTTCCACACTCTTGCAGGTCCCCACTTGTAGCCTTCTAAACTCATGTTGGTACATCCCTGTTCTAGGATCTCTTCTGACAAGTCAGGGAAAATTCCTTTCAACATCAGTTTAGTTGGTTGGTTTTACTTCACTTGTACCCCACCTTTCTCCCCAATGAAGACCCAAAGCAGCTTACATTGTTCTCCTTTCCTCTATTTTATCCTCATAACAATCCTGTGAGGTAGGCTAGGCTGAGAGTGTGTTACAGGCCCACACTGAGTATGTGATTGAGAGTGTCTGTGGTTGCATCAGATAGAATTCTTCTATAAAAAAAATTGGTGCTATTGGGGTTCGACTGGGAAGTAAGATGGCCCTGGAGCCAACCAAGCTGAATAGTCCCTGTGTGCTGCAAGGCAATGGTACAGAAGCCATTAGAAGAAGACAAAGAGATTGGATTTATACCCCGCCCTTCACTACTCAAGGGATTCTCAGAACAACTTACAAACTCCTTTCCCTTCCCCTCCCCACAACAGACACCCTATGAGGTAGGTGGGGCTGAGAGAGCTCTGGCAGAAACTGCTCTTTTTCAAGATTAGTTGGCCAGAACTATGGCTTGCCCAAGGTCATCCAGCAGGTGCAAGTGGAGAAATGGGGAATCAAACCCGATTCTCCCAGATTAGAGTCTGCACACTTAACCACTACACCAAACTGGTTCCCATTAGGGTATTTATAAGAACATAAGAAGGGCTCTGCTGGATCAGAGCAATTGTCCATCTAGTCCAGCATCCTCTCTCACACAGTGGCCAACCAGTTACATAGAAACAAACAAATAAAAGAGCAAAGTGGTGAGGCCTTCACCTGTTGTTGCCTCCTGGCACTGTGATTCAGAAGTTTACTGACTCTGAATGTGGAAATTCCCTTTAGTCACTCTGATAGACCTCTCCATTGTGCATCTGTCTAATTTCCTTTAAAAGCCAGCTGAGCTTTGTGGCCATCACTAATCCTCTGGCAAGGAATTCTTCATTTTGATAACATGTTATGTAAAGAAATATTTCCTTTTGTCTGTATGTAATCTGCTGTTCTAGTGCTCCCTGTCCAATGCTTCAATGCTTCTTGTCACAAACCAGTGGCAGCATGAGAGGAAGCATTTGGTGAAGTGCTTTGTTGTTGTTCAGTCGCACAGTCGAGTCCGACTCTTCGCGACCCCATGGACCAGATTACACCAGGCCCTCCTGTCTTCCGCTGTCCGCTGAAGTTTGCTTAATTTCATGTTTGTTGCATCGATGACACTGTCTAACCATCTCATCCTTTGCCGTCCCCTTCTTCTTTGACCTTCAATCTTTCCCAGCATCAGGGTCTTCTCCAGTGAGTGCTCCCTTCTCATTTGGTGGCCAAAGTATCTGAGCTTCAGCTTCAGGATCTGGCCTTCCAGGGAACAGTCAGGGTTGGTGAAGTGCTAGTGGTTGCCATTGCCACTGAAGGGTCTGAGGCAAGTAGCCCAGAGGCACTGGCAGAATTGCTGGAGCTTGGCTGTGCTTGCTCTTTGACCCTAGTTACCTTTTAGGACAGCAGCCCACCAGTAAATTCTCCTGTTAGATAAATGGCCAGTCCATCTCTGGGTTCTGGGTATTACTGCAGGACTGGGTTTATAACTCTGGTTGCTTTTCCACTCTCTCTAACATGAAGGTGGTACACATTACAAAACAACAGCATAGCAGACTGGAGCAGCCAGCTGATAACACTGTTGAAAAACTCATTACTGCTGAGGCACTATGAGGTTGCTCAGAATTTTCTTCCCTTGCTCTGAGGTAGATAAAGTTTCCTACATAGTACTTGTTCATTCTTAGGCAAAGTTGACAAATGAAAGCTTGCATAAACTACCCTGTTTGCTTTAAATCTGGCATAATGGCTCCTTGTCTGTTTAAGAGGGTAAGTATCTTGAGACAAAGGTCCCACTGAAACATGCAGGAAAAAAAGATTGAAGCTTTTAGGTATCCAACAGGCTGCTGCTAGAAAAATAGGAGGGGGGCCCTGTTTCCTAATTTGTTTTTTACTCTGGAAAGTCCTGCATGTTTCATCACCTAGCTACAAGGCAGAAACATATTTCTGGGGAGATTAACAAATTAATTTCTAGTCAGCAGTTGAAATTTGCTGACAGGTAATGTTGAGGGCAGACATTTTCTATGTTTAAAAGTGATAAATTATGTTTGCCCTCTACTTTCCACATTTGGTATATTTAAAAGATCATTTCCGCCCCCTGGGAAGGCAGAGATAATTGTTATTGGTGTGTGTATACACAGAGCGACAGTCAAATGCACACACAAACAATTCTAAACCCTCCCCCAATATCCCAGTTCAATTTTGATGAAAGATAAATATCAGTGTGGTACAGTAGTGAGAGTGTTGGCCTACCTTATGATAAACCCAGGATCAACTCTCCAGCTTGCCATGGAAGCTTGCTGGGTGGCCTTGAGCCAGTCACTCTCTCTCCTCATTTCCCACATGGTTGTTGTGAGGATTAAATGGGGGAGAGAAAAAACATCTATGCTGCTGTGAGCTTATTAGTGGAATCTTGAGACAAAATTCAATAGACAGAAACTGTGTTGGATCCAGCTTGTTTTTCCACTGGTGAAAATGGGAAGAGACAGTAATCTCAGCATGAAAAATGCCATGTTGGACTTGCACAGATTAAAGACATGTGCAATGGAGCTAGACTAACAGGAGGGATTATAGAGTGGGTGAAAAGATAGCTGGATCAAGCTCAATATTTCTTTATGTCTCTTTTATCATTCAGCAATGAAGCATCTATTCTGCTCTTTTTAAAGATGGGTCCAAAGTACAGGGGGAGCTTCCACTAAATATGTCCTGCGACATCATTTCTTTTCCTAGCTTTCCACCACAGTATATGGAAACATGAACTGAAATTTAAGAAAACCTTCAGGTGGGTATTTCCTCATTCATTTGCTCTGTTTTTCATCCCCAGAAACAAGTAGAAGTCTATGTTGTTCTAGTGCAAGGGTCCCAGCATGGTGCCTGTGAGTGCCATGGCACTCACCAACACCTTTCCTGGTACCTGCCAAATGTTTTTAGAAAGGGCACAGGGGCAGGTTGGGCTTTTGCCCAGCAGGGCTTCTGATTGGCCATTGGGGGGATTAATTGGCTGGGCAGATTCTTAAATAGTTGCTTTACCACAGCACAAGGATCTTCACTGTATATGCAAACACATATTTTTAAACAAAATGTTCATTTTAAAAGTCATCATGTTTAACAGAGATTCTACTGAAATGTTGAAAAGTTACAATTAGAGTTATGCTTAACCTCACTCTTTGTCATTTTGTGGTTGGCTCTGCTTCCTGTGGCAGCCATTTATTGGGTACACCCATCATCCTGCATCAGAATTCCAAAGGTGCCTGCAGGCTTAAAAAGGTTGGGGGCCTGTGCCCCACTCTAGGCTGGTTTATTTTCTGTACTGTTTGAGTACTTGCAATTGTTTTAATGGATACTGGGAGCTATCTCAAAAGCATATGTATTACTTAATTAATTATCGTATAGCTGCAAGGTGATCGTGTACTATAGCCAGGTGAACCTAAGATTGCCTGGAAGTTGGAAGTTCTAGGTTTTTATTGTTATGCACCACTAGGTGGTGAGCTAGACTTGTATTTTTTAGGCAAGAGACAATTCAGAGGTGGTTTGCTGTTGCCTGCCATTGTATCACTGCCTTGGTATTCCTTGGAGGTTGCCCTTCCAATTCCTAGCCATGGTTGACCCTGCTTAGCTTCCAAGATCTGATGAGATCAGGCTAGCCTGGGTTATCCAGGTTAGGGCAGCATGTGTGCTAAGACAGCATAAAACAAATTTTTCAACAAATAAAATGAGGGGGGCAAGGATTTGGTTTTTAACACTTCACCCTACTAGGGTGTCCAGATCCCTCCTAACAGCCGGTGGGGGGTGGCAGGTGGGTTTACCAGGAACTGGGAGTTTCATCCAAAAATTCAGCTACGTGCCCTCGTGACTTTCAACATGATGCAGAAGTGACGTAGGCACATTGGGGATGGTGGGGCAATGCTCTGGTTTTTGAACAAAAACGCTATTGTATTTATTTATTTATTTATTTTATACCCCACCCTCCCCACCAAAGCAGGTTCAGAGTGGCTTACATAAAATTTCAACAGATAAAACAGCAATTATAAATATAGACCTAAGAACAACATAAAGTGCTAGTGATCATATGGCAATGGCGAAGCAATACTAGCATCAGACATAACAGAAATGCAGTCAGCAATTGATTTTGAGATCAGCAGAGCTCAGGCTGTCTATGATGGAATTGCGCACAGGGTCTCAGTTTACTAGGTGTGGCTCCTTAACTGAAGACCTGGTAGAAAAGCTCCATCTTGCAGGCCCCGTGGAACTGTAAGAGGTCCCACAGGGCCCTGATGTCTTCCAGGAGCTCATTCCACCAATGCAGAGCCACCACTGAGAAAACCCTGGCCCTGGTCAATGCTAGCATGGCATCCTTAGGGCCTGGGAGGGTCAGACAATTTTGTTACCCTGACTGTAGTGCTCTCCAGGGAACATGTGGGGAAAGGCAGTCCCTCAGGTAATTAGGCCCCTGACCATAAAGGGCTTTAAAGGCAAACACCAGCACCTTGAAGCAAATTTGGTATGCTATATGAAAAGTACTGAGGATGGAGACTCAGCATAGTGAATCAGCTCTTTTTTATTAGGTTACATCAGGACGAAAGATAAATGGGCCAGTAAGTGCCCAGTTTATATGCATGCCCCATACCACACCCACACCCACACCCATCACCCGTGATTGGCCTTATTTACACATCTACAATTCAATAGGGCTACTTTCGGATCCGGGTGAGCCCATAGGTGTGCCTTTGGATCCAAAGTGGCTATTGTCTTTGAAGCGACGCTCTGAGGTTTGTTGGAACGCATGATCAGGCCACCCAGTGGTGGCCATCTTATTCCAGTTAATACACAACACCCCTCCCCCCATAGTTCAGGCATTCCTGCAAATATAGTCCTTCAAGTACTCGGGGCGCTGCCACTCCCAAGTTGACCTGTGCAGTTTCAGAAGAGGACAGTCGGGGATGTGCTGGGCCAGCTCTGGTGGAACTGGTGGCTCAGGGGCCACTGCAGGCAAAGCATTTTTGGTGTGTCTGGGTGTGGAAGGTGCCCCGGTGGGAGGGGCATCCGATGGTTTGTTGCTTGGCACGTTGGCTTCCAGCTCGGCCTCCACATCCCTGGGTTCATATAAGGGCAGCAGCTGGCGGCAGAGTTGGTCCACATGTCTCCGCAGTAGCTGTCTGTCTTCCATGGAGACCTCGTAAGATAGAGATCCTGTCACTCGTACCACTCACACATGGATCCAGGGTGGCCCGTGTGCATAATTGCGAGCATACACAGGGTCCACCAGGAAGAATCCTATGGGGCAGTATGTACTTCTACTCCTGGGGTGTGGTCTGGTGCTTGGTCCAGATGTAAGCAGTCCAGCTGGGTCATCAAGCGCTTGCCCATGCGAGAGAGCGGCTGGTGATGGTGTGGGGGATTGTCCTCTGGCCAAACAGAAAAGCAGCTAACCTGTAATCCCAGCCCCCGTGGACAATCTGCCGCAGAGCCTCTTTTGCAGTTCTCACCATCCACTTTGCCTGGTCATTGGTGGCTGGGTGAAAGGGGGCAGAGCGGATGTGCCGAATCCCGTAGTACCTCACGAAGTCCCCAAACTCGGCTGACATGAAGGCCACTCCGTTGTCAGAGACCATCATGTCAGGGATGCCGTGGGTACTAAACATCTTCCACAGGGACTTGATCGTGGCCCGGGATGATGTGGAGGAGACTGGGATGGCTTTGAGCCATTTGGAGAAGGCATCTACTAAAGTAAAGAAGATCTGACCCTGGAACGGGCTAGCGAAGACCAGGTGCAGGCGAGCCTATGGCTTGCTGGAGGACTCCCATGCACGCACTGGGGTGCCGGGGGGGGGGGCTGGCCATGTCTCCTGGCAAGTCTGGCAGCATTTGACTAGGTCCTCTAGTGCCCTGTCCAAACCCGGCCACTAGACATAGTTCTGCGCAAGGGCCTTCATTCACATGACTCCCAGGTGGGTCTCGTGTAGCACTGCAAGCATGTGCTTGCTTACAGGAGCAGGGATCACTACCCTACTACCCCACAAGAGACACCCTTTGTGGGTGGACAGGTCATCCTGGTGGGCCGAGAAGGCTACGAAGTCCAGACCCACTTTCCCTGTGGGCCACCCCCTCCCCACCCAGTCCAACACCTGGGACAGGATGTGGTCCTTACCAGTGTGTTTGGCCACTTTGTGTATCTGGATTGGCTGGTTGGGCAGGTCCTCTAGCAGCAGGATCTGGTGTGCTGGTGCCGGGTCTGGGTCACAGCTGGGAAGGGGAAGGGGGTTCAGGGCATCCGCGTGGCCCATGGACTTACCCGGCCAGTGCAGCAGGCTGTATTGGTAGCCGGCCAGGAAGATCGACCAGTGAAGTACCCACGGCGACATCATCTCAGGTGTTTGACGATCTGGGGCCAGGAGACCCAAGAGTGGCTTGTGGCCAATGCCTCCTTGTCGATCTGTACATAGTTGCGCTCAGCCGACAACAAGGTTCAGGAATAATAAGCCACTGGCACCACACGGCCATCTGGGAGCCAGTGGCCCAACACAGCCCCCACCCCGTAAGGCAAGGCATCGCATGCGAGAACCACGGGAAGGGACTCATTGAAGTGAGACAAGACAGAGTTCGAGACAAGGAGGTCCTTTACTGCTTGGAAGGCTGCGGCGTGCCGTGGGCCCCAAGCCCATTGAGCCTTTTTATCTAACAGGTGGTGAAGGGGCTTGGCCAAGGCTGCCTTATGGGGGAGAAAGGAATGATAAAAATTAAGGAGGCCTAAGAAAGCCTGCAGTTCGGTCTTAGAGGTTGGAGTTGGGGCATTCACAATTGCCATTATTTTGTCCTGGGTCGGGTGGATGCTGCTTGCATCAACCTGGAACTCAAGGAAGTCCACATGAGGCACCCTGAGGATGCATTTTTCTTGTTTCACTTTTAGTCCTGCTTCGTTGAAATGGGAAAATGCTGCCCGCAAGCAATCCATGAAGACGTCTGCCGATGGCGCCAAGATCAGAATGTCATCGAAGAAGGGCTGTACTCCGGGAATTCCCTTAAGCAATGTGTCCATTAAATTTTGGAATATTCCTGGAGCCACACTCAACCTGAATTGCAACCTCCACACCTTAAAAGCCCCCCTGTGAGTGACAGTGGTCTGGGCTTTGGCCATGGCATCGTCCACCGGCAACTGCCGGTAGGCCTGTGCCAGATCCAGCTTCCCAAAAATTTTGGCACTGGCTAGGGACGTGAGCACATGGCTGACCACCTGCACAGGATATGTGTGATCTTGCAATGTCTTGTTAATTGTGCATTTATAGTCTGCACAAATCCTGATGTCCCCTTTCGGTTTGACCGGTGCGACTATCGGCATTTCCCACCTCTCATGTGGGACCGGTTTTAGGACTCCCTGGCTGACCAGGTGATTCAGCTCTGCCTCAATTTTCAGATGGAGAGCCAATGGAGGGTGTCTTCAGGCAGATGGGGCGCACTGCAGGGTTGATCTCCAGAGTTACTGGTGGTCCAGAGTACCTTCCAAGTGCACTGTCGAATACTGCGGGGAATTCCTGGCACACATGACTATAATCCCTGTGCCCCACTTGGTTGATCCTCGTTACCACCAACCCCAGGGCATTGAACCAGGCGAGGCCCAGTAGGCTGGTGAGAGGGGCCTATACCACCACAAGTTCCAAGAGACACTTGAAAGCTCTGTATTTCTCCCTGAACTGGCCCACCCCCTTAACCGCTACTGGGTTTCTCTGAAAGTCTCTTAACTTGAGGCTGGTAGCCTCTAGTGGAGGTCCCCCATTAGGGCATAGCTTCCTGAGGGTCTCCTCAGAGATAATGGAAAGGGACGATCCTGTGCCTAGCTCCATTTTGCAGGGGGTGCCCTCTATCAATACAGTCACAATCAGTTTGTGGGCAGACCCCTGGGGCAAGTAATGTACCTGGTTCTGGTGAATGGTGAAGCTGCGGTGTGTGGAGGTGCCCTTGGCATTCCATGAACAGCAGGCGTGGGTGATGTGCCCCTGCTTTTCACATATCTGGCAAATGATCTCTCAGAACCGGCAAGTGTTCCTCTCATGCAGATCCCCACAGCTGGCACACAGCGCAGACCCAGGTAGCCTTGCGATGTCCCTTGTCATGGGATGGATGGCTGATGAGTGGCTTTTGCGTGTGCTGGGCCATATGTGAGGCTTCACCTGATGGGCTTCCTCATCCAAGACATCGGATCCTGATGCCGGCCTGGCCTGGTGGGCGGAGTGGACCTGTCAGTCTTGTTGCGACTTCTTGAAGGTGGTAACTGTCTGGAGTGCGGTGTCCAGTTTTAGGTCTGCCTGGGTGGTGAGTTTCTGCCACAACTTTGGATCACTGACTCACCACAGGAACTGGGTCAGTAGAGTGTCCTCGAGGGAGGGGAACTCACATTCACTGGTGAGGCAGTGGAGGTCAGCGAGGAATTCCACTGTCGACTCTCCTGTCTTCTGAGTTCGGCCAATGAAGTCCATCCGGACAGCCCACTTCGAGGGTTTCGGAGCATAGTAATTGGTCAAGGTGGTAGCCAACTCATTGTAGGTCCCAGTTTCCAGCGTCTTTGGCATGACGAGGTTCTGTGCCAGCCGGATGGTGGCGATGCCGCACGTGCTCAGCAGCCATGACCTCTTGAATTCTGCATCGGTTACTCCCTGGATATTCAAGAAGTGTTTCAGCTGGGCGACTCAGGCTCCCCAGTACTTGGGATGGGTAGGGTTGAATGCTGAGAGGTGTTGTCCCGGAGCAGAAGCCATGACTCATTGTGGTAGCAGCTATGCAGGAACCGGTTGTGACGATGTGGTGGCTGTGGGCTGTGGTTTGCCGGTGGAAGCAGTGCGTGGCAGGGAGTCCTCAGCCTCTGTGGTGGTCGCCGGTGTGGAGCTCATGGTCATGGTGGAGTCAGGCTTGCTCACGGGATCCCATCCTTGTCACCAGTGAAAAGTACTGAGGCCAGAGACTCAGCATAGTGAATCAGCTCTTGTTTATTAGGTTACATCAGGATGAAAGATAAATGGGCCAGTAAGTGCCCGGCTTATACACGTGCCCCACACCACACACACACCCATCACCCGTGATTGGCCTTATTTACACATCTACAATTCAATAGGGCTACTTTCGGATCCGGGTGAGCCCATAGGTGCGCCTTCAGATCCGAAGTGGCTATTGTCTTTGGAGTGATGCTCTGAGGTTTGTTGGACTGCATGGTCAGGCCACCCATGGTGGCCATCTTATTCCAGTTAATACACACCATAGGTAGCCAGTACAGTGCTTTTAGCGCAGGCTGAATGCATGGTCAGGCCACCCCATGGTGGCCATCTTATTCCAGTTAATACACACCATAGGTAGCCAGTACAGTGCTTTTAGCGCAGGCTGAATGCATGGTCAGGCCACCCCATGGTGGTCATCTTACTCCAGTTAATACACACCATAGGTAGCCAGTACAGTGCTTTTAGCGCAAGCTGAATGCATGGTCAGGCCACCCCATGGTGGCCATCTTATTCCAGTTAATACACACCATAGGTAGCCAGTACAGTGCTTTTAGAGCAGGCTGAATGTGCGCCCACATGGGGAGACCCAACAACAATCTGGCTGTTGCATTCTGCACTAGCTGAAGCCTCCAGATTTGGGACAAGAACATTACAGTAGTCTAATCTTGAGATGACCTTCACATGGATCACTGTCGCCAAGTTGTGTTTGAGGAAGGGAACCAACTGCCTGATCAACCAGAGGTGATAAAAGGCTGACTTAGCAGTGGCTGCTACCATGGCCTCCATCATAAGGGAGGCATCCAAGAGCACTCCCAAACTCCTAACTCCTGATGATGGCACCCATGGTGCCCTGTCAAAGGTCAAGAGTGGGATCCCTATCCCCAGGCCACTCTGACACAGGCATATGACCTCTATCTTTGTTGGATTCAATTTCATTTGGCTCAGTCTAAGCCAACCAGCCACAGCCTGCAATGCCAGGTCCAGATCTCCCAGAGTAGAGTCAGACTGGCCACTCAACAGCATTAGCTTCTACCATAGAGGTTTTGCCCCCAAACCAGAACATCTCCCTGATGTCCCCAGTGTGCCTACGTCACTTCCATGTCATGTTGAAGTCATGTAGGCATGTCACTAAAACATCAGGTGTTCCTCCCTTTTGAGCGGGTAGGTCTCCCCAACAGTCAGCCGATCATCAGTGGAGAGGTGGGACCCGGCAGCAGGAGGGTCTGGTAACCCTACACCCCACCCCATGAAATCATCCTCTCCAGAAAACTATATACTGTCACAGGCTTCAGAAGATCAATAACCCCTTAATTCCCCCTTTATGTACCTCTCATCTGCTCTGAACTTTTGTGTAACTAATAAGGCATACTGAGTCCTTTTAACTTTTGTTTTGTTTTTCAAATTCAAAAAATCAAATATTTCTGCATGCCTCCATAGGTAGAATATGTAGAAATCTCTGTCTTATCTATGGGTGTCCTGGTTTTGTTGTTCTCATGATCACAATGGAGACCATTCATTTTAAGGTTGGAAGGACAGAGGATCATAATGCTCTCAAAATAGTGCAGCTTTTCACAGTTCATCTTTGAACATATCTAAAAATGGCCTTTCTAAATTGTACATTCTACCAAGCTACTGAACTGCCTTCTTCCACCACCTCCCAGAACCCTGAAATAACATCCTGGTTTATGTACAGCAGCACTCTGTGCAAGGACTTACAGGAACTAAACTTCCGACTAAAAAGAAGCTTTGTTGAACAGAGCTGTAAGCTCATCTCATAACATTAACTGGATGCAGTGTCCTCTAGCTTTGTACATGTTTCCAAACTAAAACCTGAAGTTATAATAAATCCTAAAGCAGTCTGATGAAACCTATGGCTGGCCTTTCTAGTGGTTAAGCATAGTCTTTTTACTATGTTCAGGAGTCTGGAGAGCCTCAAACCACTTGGTGCAATAAACTTGAGTTTTATGAAGTCCTAGGCAGGTATTACCTCTCAGATTTACCACCAGCATCCTTTATTACACAGCCCCTGATACTGGCTCAGATGATGTAGCTTCCTAATGTGAAATAAAGGAGCTGGCTATTTATAATAACTATTTAAAAGATCCCAAGTTTTCCAATGAACCTGGTAATTTTGTTTTAGAATATTGTAAAAATAAGAAGTCAAGGGATGTTTTCTATTTCAGAGGCCTGTGCTTGTTGGGGTATTGACACTTTTATGATGTGTCATAAAACACAACTTCATAAACATAAACACAACTTCAACAGGAAAGAAGGGAGTTTAAAAATAAATAGGGCATGGTTTCCTGTCAAAACACAAAATGCTCTACAGCTGACAATAGCACTACAGATAAGATTAGAATTTCAATAGCCATTCCACATACAAAAGAACCTCCTCAGGAAACAGGAAACTTCCTCAGGAAACAATCCATAGACAAAAGAACCTCCTCAGGAAAGCTCCTCCATTAGTATATTCATAGCCTGGATAACTCCTACAAAATAATGACTCAGCCCTACCCCACCTTCTAGCCTGGCTTCTCGTTCCTTCTCCCCCCATTGGGAAAGGATATTAAGCTGTATATTTATATGCATGGTCCGTGGCAGCATGGTCCGTGGCTGAGGTACTGCAGCAATGCAGATGCTTGAGCATGGGACAGCTGTGTGGATAACCTGCAGCAGGGTGTGATGTCTGGATGATATGCCCCACAACACTTTAAACCAGTTAGAGGTGGTGCCATATCACACCAAGCCACCAGTGTAACCATACCCATACACTCTCAGCCTAACCTGCCTAACAGGGTTCTTGTGAGGATAAAATGGAGTTGAAGAGAATGGTGTAACATACTTAGAATCCCCATTGGGAAGAAAGTCATGGTAAAAGGGCTAAGTACCAGATCCTGCAAAGATCTATAAAGTCTCATCTTCCTCCCAACAGGCTAAGTGTGGGAGGCCTGGAGCTGCCAAGCATGTACTCCTTCACCTGGTCCAGGCTTCAGTTCTGGGCTTCGGCCTTGTCTATTCCCAGGGTCTTGGGGGAGACTCTGGAGATACTGAAGGTGTGTCAGGATCTAGAGAACCCTGAAGAGATTTATAAGCTCACTTATATAAACCTTCTGATATGGTTTTAAGGCTTTATAGTTGTGGCCTTCACATAGACTTTGGTTCATTGGAATGCTGGTTCATAAACCAAGCTGAGAATCAGAGGCTTTTGTCTTTAGCAGGCCTGGATTGGGAAATATTAAAAGGGGAGATGAGCCAGCTGTTGATCTCAGTTGTTTTTCAGTTGCTTTACAGCTGGTTTTGATTAAGAGACACAGGATGCCAAGAATTGGGGAACATTTAGAAAACAGTCTCTTATAAGAAGAAGGGGGAGGGAGAGATATGTATTGATTTTATATAAGAGGATCTTTAGCTGCAATACTTACACACAGTACCTGCTTCACACAGTACCTGCATAAAGCACAAGTATACATGCATTATAGAGGGAATTATAGGTAATCAGGGAGTCATGTATAGGATAAAGAGATATAGCAGTGAAAAGGAGATAGTGGGAGAGACTTAGTGAAAGACTCTTCAGAGCAACAGATGTTTGAAATTAACATTAGCAGAGTTGCTCAACATCACCAACATCTATCAATAAGATGACATGTTTACTAGGATAAGAGTTTTTAGCGTGGGCAAGATTCTACGCTGATACTTGGCCGGTCACCTTAACCTTAAAGGGAATCTTTTCCTCAGAATTCCCCAAAGTTTCCCAAAGTTGAGAAAAACAACTCCATGTATGGAAAGCCCCAAAACCCCCAACTTTAGGTTATGTAACACTCATGAATAATTAAGAAATTGTAAAGGTCAATATTTCTGATTGGCTAAGAAGGGGGTGGATTAATGTAGGAGGAACAGTATAAAGGATGAGAATAGGGGACTGGGTGTGGTGTGGCTTCTATCTGAGAGAGAACCAAGAGGGGAGAAGTGCACCTTCCACCTTTATTCAAGAAGGCCAGAAGCCTTGCTGGCCTGTCATCCTTTCTCAGCTGCATCGAGGAGTGGTGAGATGAATAATCTGTTTGATGGGGAGGGAGAAGGGGGCCAGAAGGCTGCCATAGTCCTAGTAAATGTATTAGATTGAAATAAAGATGAGGGGATAGAGCACGGTGTGATTTTCTTGACTGCTAACAATTGTAAGCTGCTGTTAACATTATGTTTAATAAACTTTTATAGTTGATTACTACAAGGCGTCTGGTTTCATGTCTACCGAGGCATTTCTCTTGCAAGCGTAACCAAAAGATCAGCTCCCTCGTTGTTAAAGGGTTTGGCTGATTTAGAGGCCAACAGAATGGTGGAGAATGCGGGCAGGATCTAGAGAACCCTGAAGAGATTTATAAGCTCACTTATATAAACCTTCTGATATGGTTTTAAGGCTTTATAGTTGTGGCCTTCACATAGACTTTGGTTCATTGGAATGCTGGTTCATAAACCAAGCTGAGAATCAGAGGCTTTTGTCTTTAGCAGGCCTGGATTGGGAAATATTAAAAGGGGAGATGAGCCAGCTGTTGATCTCAGTTGTTTTTCAGTTGCTTTACAGCTGGTTTTGATTAAGAGACACAGGATGCCAAGAATTGGGGAACATTTAGAAAACAGTCTCTTATAAGAAGAAGGGGGAGGGAGAGATATGTATTGATTTTATATAAGAGGATCTTTAGCTGCAATACTTACACACAGTACCTGCTTCACACAGTACCTGCATAAAGCACAAGTATACATGCATTATAGAGGGAATTATAGGTAATCAGGGAGTCATGTATAGGATAAAGAGATATAGCAGTGAAAAGGAGATAGTGGGAGAGACTTAGTGAAAGACTCTTCAGAGCAACAGATGTTTGAAATTAACATTAGCAGAGTTGCTCAACATCACCAACATCTATCAATAAGATGACATGTTTACTAGGATAAGAGTTTTTAGCGTGGGCAAGATTCTACGCTGATACTTGGCCGGTCACCTTAACCTTAAAGGGAATCTTTTCCTCAGAATTCCCCAAAGTTTCCCAAAGTTGAGAAAAACAACTCCATGTATGGAAAGCCCCAAAACCCCCAACTTTAGGTTATGTAACACTCATGAATAATTAAGAAATTGTAAAGGTCAATATTTCTGATTGGCTAAGAAGGGGGTGGATTAATGTAGGAGGAACAGTATAAAGGATGAGAATAGGGGACTGGGTGTGGTGTGGCTTCTATCTGAGAGAGAACCAAGAGGGGAGAAGTGCACCTTCCACCTTTATTCAAGAAGGCCAGAAGCCTTGCTGGCCTGTCATCCTTTCTCAGCTGCATCGAGGAGTGGTGAGATGAATAATCTGTTTGATGGGGAGGGAGAAGGGGGCCAGAAGGCTGCCATAGTCCTAGTAAATGTATTAGATTGAAATAAAGATGAGGGGATAGAGCACGGTGTGATTTTCTTGACTGCTAACAATTGTAAGCTGCTGTTAACATTATGTTTAATAAACTTTTATAGTTGATTACTACAAGGCGTCTGGTTTCATGTCTACCGAGGCATTTCTCTTGCAAGCGTAACCAAAAGATCAGCTCCCTCGTTGTTAAAGGGTTTGGCTGATTTAGAGGCCAACAGGTGGACAGGTCCACTCAGCGGTTTCCTCATCTGCTGACTCTAAGGGAACTTGAATAGGAGCCTTCTGTTGGAAACGAGGCATGGGGTCTTCCCGAGAACGTCTGAAGTTTATATAGTCTAGGACATAGTGGAAACCATGGGGAAACCTGAAGGGGCTTCTGAGAAGTCTTTGACCCATTTGAAGACAAGTCAAGGACAAGCCTTGGCAATATGACACTGCAACATTCTTATTTAGTGTCATATGGAAATTCACAGATAGGGGCCAGAAATAAATCTTAATGATTTAAAAAATCTCATTCTTTAGTATGAGTGTTCATACAAATTTCATTTTCATTTCACATTTATTTTCTTTCATTTTTTAATTAATTGAGTTTACTGTTTAAACTCTTTGACTTCAGTTGATTTAGAAAGATGTAACACTGCTTAGGAGTGCACTTTAAATGTCCAAAGCCATATCCCTATTCTTTACATCTTGGAAGCAAATCCAAATCATGGCACAAGTGTGTGGAAGAGCACAAGACTCTCTGAAGTGCCTTAGAACAATGAACTGATATAGGGGAAGGAGTCAGTTGGATTGATGAAAAAATCCTGCTAAGCCTGATATGTGCTATACTCAGGCCTCGGATGGGGGCGGAGCTCACCGGAGCAGCGCTCCGGGAGTGAGGCACCAGGGGGGCGGGCACATGGCGAAGCCCCGCCCTCCTACTTCCTGCCGTTTTCTGCCTCCAGCCCTCATTCGGGCCCAGGAGGAGGTAGAAGACGGAGGTAAGTGAGGTTCCTCCCCCTGCCTGGCTCCCACCTTACATCTCTCCCCCGCTTTAGGCCTCCCCCCGTCCTTGCCTGAGGCCAACGGCAGCCTAGGCATCCCCCCCCTCCATCCACCCGGAGTGCACAGATCTGCGCGCTCCGGGAGGCTTCTCCCTCCCCCGGTCCTTGCCTGAGGCCGCCAGCGGCGGCCTAGGCTTCCCCCCGCCCTCCATCCACCCGGAGTGCGCAGATCTGCACGCTCCGGGAGGCTTCCCTCTTCCCCGGTCCTTGCCTGAGGCCGACAGCGGCAGCCTAGGCTTCCCCACCCCCCCGCCCTCCATCCACCCGGAGTGCACAGATCTGCGCGCTCCGGGAGGCTTCCCTCTCCCCCAGTCCTTGCCTCCTCTCTGGTGGGAGATCCGGTGCGCTGGGCAGTTTCCTGCCTGCTCCTTGCACTTGAAGGGGCTCCCCTTAAGTGCACGGAGAAGGAAAGCCCTGCAGGCCCGATCTCCAGTGGGAAATCAGCTGTGCAAGGCAGTTTCCTGCCTTCTCCCTGCACTTGAAGGGTTTCCCCTTAAGTGCATGGAGCAGGAAAACCCCACAGGAATCTTTAAACCGGCTCCTCCCTTCAAGTGCACGGAGCCAGCGGGAAACGGCCCCCTGCACTCCATCTCCCTTCCATTTAGTGCAGGGAGCAGGAAAGGAGTTTGTAAGCTGTCCTGAGACTCTGAATGAAGGATCCGGTATAAATTCAATCTCTTCTTCTTCCTCTTCCCCCTCTCCCTCCTCCTCCTCCTTGATGTTAACTACATAAAAATGGGCAGGGAGAAAAATATAAGCCTTGGGCCATAAAATGTGAGTATTTGGGTAAATACAGATCTGTGGTCATAACACTTCACTGATGTGAGACTAGGCAACAGTCCCTGACTGTATTGCCTTGGATTTATCACCTTTCCTGAGTATTTCATCTTTTTGTCTAAGCTCCTCAGAATGGTGTTTGCAGCATTGACCCATTTTGTCCTCAAACCAATACAGTTGATATGATCTGGTCAAGACCAGAGGTTTGGGGCTATGCCAGGCTTTGATGCAGGCATCCCTAGTAAATGCCACTGTTCCATTCACTGCATATTTAAAATGAGATCTGCCATACTGATCATTTGTTTGAAGTAGTCAGTCAGGAGATGTGTCCTCTTTTTTGCTTTTCAAAATATGGTAACCCTTTGACTGCATCAGGTACAACATGGCCATGTATGAGGCACTGCAGCATAAGGAGTTGCCCAGGTGTTACGTCCTATGGTTGTTTTTTTTTAAAAAAGCAGTGATGTCACATTTATACTGGGGTTACCTAAAACTTCGCAAGGTAAGGAATGTGTACATTCACATTGCTCTTTGTCAGGTTGGATGTTCAGTGGAGCAAAGACCTTTGGGGAACTTGAAAGCTTACTTGTTTCAAGGTTGTTGTTTGTTATTAGTCCTGATTTTTAAAAAGTTTCTGCGTTGCTGTCTTGAGGAGGGGGTTTCCCCTGATGAGCTATGCTACCTACTTTGTGGTTGTTCTCTGGGGAATTAAGCCTGGACTGCTTAGCAGTTGGACTTGTTTTGTTCCTATACAATTCTGAGTATTGGAGATAGACTGCTTCTCAACTAGGGTTGCCAGGTCTGGGTTGGAAACCACCTGGATGGTGGGGAGGGGCCTCAGCATAATACAATGCAAGCAGCTATTTTCTCCAGGGGAGCTGATCTCTGTCAGCTGGAAATCAGTTGTCAAAGCGGGAAATCCCCAGGCCCCACCTGGAGGCTGGCAACCCTACCTGGAAGTAGGTCCAACTACAGTGGAGGTGAATCAGAGGTAGGAAATGTACTCAGATGCCTTTTTCAGAGCAGGCTAAAAGTTGATGGTCAGTGGAACATTGCCCCCTTGCACAGGTGGTCAGCAAATTCAAAAGGAACCCCAGCTGAGAATCACTGCCGTAGATTGTTGATTCATGGACTATCCGTTTCTTTAGTGTTAGCTATTTTTGGTAAAGGGATAGATTTGTATTGGGTGCTCCATTTTTTAAAATTTTTTTGTGTTTTTGTAGACTCCAAGTCTTGAACACCCAAAAATGAATACAGCAAAAAAAGCAAAAACAGATAGTGGAAGATCATTGTGTTTTTATTGTGTTTTTATTTTAAGACAAAAGATGTTAATGTATGAGTTGTTTTTTCTAAACTAAAACCTCAGTATTCAGGTTAAATTGTCATTTTGGGACTTTCTATACATAAGTGGGTTTTGGGTTGCATTTTGGGCACTCGGTCTTTAAAAGGTTCGCCATCACTGCAGTAGATCATAAAGATAAGGAGTAAAAGAAAGGAGGAGCAAGTGATAAAATAAAAATAGGATTAGGGCTTTCCTTTGCACATTGGCATGAAAAAGTGGATAGTTTTCTTTGTGGGGAGGCCTTTGGACCTGGGCACAAGAGCAAATGAAGGTTTTATTTGTAGACTCTCATAAGGCATAAAGAGTTGGAAAGTGAGTCTTGCAGGTGATTTAGACCCTGATGGCAACAAATCTGTTATTGTGACTTCTATGGTCACTGCAGTACTGTGAACTTGCAAGATAACAGGGCACTGAGCGCTAAAAACAGAAGGAAAATTGTGCTTTGTTAGAAGAGGATTTTTCCAAATAAAATGAGGTTCAGTGCAAGTTAGTGAAAACTAATTTGCACTGGGGTCTGAACTGGTGGGAAATGACCATGAAAGAGATCTTGAAGTTAGACATCTTAATGAAAATGTAATGATGTTGTTCATGGTATATTTCTGATAAACAAACCTGGCCCTTGAATCAAATGCAGCCAACCAGACATATGTTGAGTTTGCCAATGGTTCAGTAATTTTCCTATTTTTTTACCGTCCTAAGATTGCAAAAGCTAAAGGGGTTGTCAGGCACCTGGCCAAAGGACTGAGTTCTGCTTGGTGTAGGAATGTCAGGTTGCCTACTTTGGCAAACCTCCCTTTCCTTCACCCCACCCCTGAACCTTGGAGCTGCTCTAATGAGCAACACAACCAAATGGGAGGGTGGCATTGCATTACGTGATGCCGCAACATAATTTCTGGCAGAAAAACCACAGGTAACATCACTGGACTCACATAACACTTTAGGAAATCTCCTAAAGCTAATTGTGGCCTAGGCAACCCCCGCCCTCCATCTACCCGGAGTGCGCGGATCCGCGTGCTCCGGAAGGATACCCCCCCCCGTCCTTGTCCAAGGAATACTAATCATGAGGCACAGGCAAGTGATGGTGAATCACCTCTGAACATCTCTTTCCTTGAAAACCCCATGAAGAGTCAACTGTGACTTGACAGCAGTTTCCTCCACCTCAATAAAGCCTTCAGCAATGTGTGTATAGGGCAGGAGTGGCCAAACTTGCTTAAAGTAAAAGCCACATAGAATAAATGTCAGGTTTGAGAGCCGCAAAACATGAACAAATATCACACATGTTTTTATTGAAAAATACGTAAATTTGCTTTTTATTAACATTAAATGACACTGTCCAATGATATTTATTTGTTTGCTAATGATATCTATTTGGCCAAGGGAGAGTGAAAGTGAGAGAGAGGTGGAAAGAAAGAGAAACAAAGAAAGCAAATAGATGGGGGGGGGAGGCAGGGGGCCTAGGCAACCCCCCCGCCTGCCCTCCCCCTTTGACGATTGCCTGGGATCTGCTGTGCTTAGAGCTTAGTTGCCAAGCCAAAATGCTTCTCTTTACCCAGGCATTTCATCAAAGTGTTTCCTCTTTTAAAGCTGTTTTTTAGCCTGCAGAAAGGGTTTTTTAAAATATAATCTTAGGTAGCTGAATATTGTTGTCAGGTTCAATAACAAGTGGATCCAGTCATTCTTTTACAAAGAAAGGTTTTATTGGATTATCTTGCTAAAACCCACAGTAGGAGGTCATTGTCAGGAATGGGGGCGAAGCAATGCAAGCTAACTTATAGTGTGATGCAAAAAGCGCCTAGCAAATGAAATACGAGCGCGCGCGCGGGAAACTCCCGGCGGGAGATATACTTCATGAACGGGAGACTACTCCCCCTCCCTTCGCCTTCCCAGGACTGGAAAATTCTCAGTAACACAAGAATAGCCCAAAGCCTACATTCAAGGCCACCGTGATAAGGAAAAGCGGCAGGGAAGAAGCTCCCACGCTTCTGCCTGCATAGCTACGCAAGCGCAAAGCAGGGTAGGGAACACATAACAATGGACTCAGTGAGAAACATCAAAGAAGCATTTCTGACAATTGTTCTTATGGCTTGTTTTTAATACTGATGATGATATGGTGGTTGTTTTTATGGTTTTATCGTGTTTGTTTTTACTTTGTGAGCCTCCTTAAGAGGTGACATGTACAAATTTTTATAACTAAATAGATCTGCTTCTCTGTGCTATAGCTATGGGGTGCATTCTACCAGCTGAAGCCCTGATTTACCTGCCCCCCATCAGGTTTTTAAATGTTGTGGGTGTTGCAGCTTCCATTTTGAACCGAAAGCTTATTTTTAGAAGAGGAACCATGTTTGATGGTTTCTTTTGTTTAAAAAAATGTCCCCTGCTTCTCTCTTTCTGTCCAACAAAGAAAAAAACCAAACACTGTTCTAAGTGGTGGGTGTCGCCTTCTGACACACTTCCGGTGATGTCAGGGGTGTGTGGCCTTCTGACACACTTCCGGTGATGTCAGGGTGTGTGACATATGCTAATGAGTTATGCTAATGAGCTCCTGCAGCTCTTTTTCTACGAAAAGACCCCTGGCTATACTGGAGACATTGCCAGACTCTTAGGCCCTTTTTTCCAAGCAGAACTTTCTGAAAACGCAAGAGCATCTTTGCCTTCTCAATACACTGCTCAGTTGTTAGACAAGGTAGAGGAAAGGAAAGGCTTATTATTTTCTGAACTGAGTTTGAATGTCCCATGAGGAAGGAAAGAAGACCTTTACCCATTGACTTTCATTTGTGCTACACCTTGGGATGGTACATTTCAGAAAGGTGGAGAGGCAACCACTGAAAACAATAAATAAAAAGGTCTACAAAACCAGTCACAGAAGGCCAAAGGAAGCAGACATGTTTTGTCTAAAGAAATGAACAAGGTGGACAGGATGACAGTTTTCCAATATAGAAGGAAGTAAGAAAGACCAACAACTATAGTTCACCATATAAGTGAAGGACTGGGTGAGAATAATACTTCCAAGTTGTAGGGCAGAAGACTTAGGCTGCAGTGCTAAGAACACATTCCTGGGATTAAGCTCCACTGAATAAAATGAGACTTATTTTTGATTAGATCTCCTTGCAACAGCTCTCTTATGGTGGATGCTCAGAAATTATCTTCCTTATTGTGACAGCACACTGCTTTGGGAGGCAGCAAAATAACTTTTCTTGGGTTGTTTGCTTACAGCGTATCACACATATCTCTGGTATCAAGTACCCTACTTTAAGAAAGATAGTTTGAATCAAAAAATACTTTGAGATCCCATCAGCGATATAGGATCCACTTCCTGGAAGAACATGAAAATACTTGAGAAACACTGCCAGAGCACAAATAAACGTGGTTAACAATTAATAGTCTATTGCTGTTGCTGTCAAAAAACTGGAATTTGAAATCTTGGTGTAGCATTCAAGAGCAACCTTCATATTGTTAATTGCAAGATCAATATTGAGTCCTCATTTTATCTTTGTGATAACTATTTGATATCTGCAGGACTACAAGGGACTCTTGTTTTATTTATTTATTCAATTTATAACCCACCCACCCTTGTGTAACAGGGCTCAGGGTGGGGGACAACATTTTCAATATACAAATTCAAATATCAAATATCAGGTTAAAAACTGTTAAAACAACCTAAACTAGTCAGTAAAAAACTTACAGATAGCATATAAATATACAGCTTAATATCCTTTCCCAATGGGGGGAGAAGGAACGAGAAGCCAGGCTAGATGGAATCATTGCTGTCCTCAACCATAAGATTGACAAAACATTCCTGTCTTACAGGTCCTGCATAATTGCATTAAGTCCCATAGGGCCCTGATGTCATTCAGCAGGGAGTTCCACCAAATAGGCACCAGGGCAAAAAAAACCCAGATCACCAGTGAATTCTTCACTTCTGAACAAAGTGCTCATTGGGGAATATGCCAGGAGAGCTGATCCCGCAGATATCTAGTCCCAGACCATATAGGGCTTTGAAGGTCAATATCAACACCTTGAACCAGATCTGGTATTCACCTTGGAGCCAGTGCAGCTGGTGCAATACCTGTTGAATGTGGGCTGTCAATGAAGTTTCTGCTGCATTCTAGACCAGTTGTAATTTCTGGGCCAGTCTCAAGGATAGCCCTGCATAGAAGGGAGCCAGCTGTCTATTCTGGCATAGCTAGAAAAACACCAGTCTAGCAACATTTGTGATCTGGGTCTCCATTGATAAGGAGGCATCCAGAAACACACCTCGGCTTTTGACAGTTGGCACTGGTGTTAAAGGCACACCATCAAGTGCTCAAAGCTAACACCCTAATCCTGAATCCCCCTTGCCCAGCCACAAAACCTCCATCTTGGTTGGATTCAGTTTCAGACAATTCTGTTTCAACCATCCAACCATGGCCTCCAATCCCTCAGTCAAAGTAGCCAGGGTGGTATCTGGCCTGGCTGTCCATCAACAGATATAGCTGGGTGTCATCTGCATAATGATGACAACACAGCCCGAAATTCTATACCAGTTGGGCGAAGGGGTTATATAGATGTTAAATAACTTTGGAGAGAGAATCACCCCTTGAGGGACCCCACATACCAATGTGTATCATGGTGATACCCTCAATTATAGCACCACTCTCTGTCCCCAACCTCGGAGAAATGAGGCAAGACACTTCAAGGCCATCTCATGATCTCCTATGTTGGTGTGGTGGTGCGTCAATAGGTCATGGGTGACTGTATCGAATGCTGCTGTCAGATCAAACAATAGCAGAAGTGCTGACCTGGCTCAAACCAGCAGCTTACAAAGATTGTTTGTGAGGATGATGAATAACATCTCTGTCCTGTAGCCAGGGCAGAAGCCAGATTGAAATGAAACTAAAGCTGATGTGTCCTCCAGGAAAGTATGGAGCTGTTCCACCACCACTCTCTCAATTACCTTACCCAGGAATGAAGGATTCAATACTGGGCAGTAACTGGCCAGATCTGTAGGATCCAAAAATAGTTTCTTTAAGAGAGCTTTTACCACTGCCTTCTTTAATCCCAGAATCTTCATACAGTGCAATCATAAACCAAGTTACACCCTTCTGAACTCACTAGCTTCAGTGGAGATAGATCCATGTGGCAGTCATGCTGGTTGGAAGCTATGGTACAAAATTAGAGTCCAGTGGCACCTTTAAGACCAAGAAAGTTTTATTCAAGGTATGAGCTTTCATGTGCAAGGCACGCTTTTTTCAAATACATTGGAATGGTGTGCAAGGTTCAAAGACACCTTTTGTCAGGTTCCCAGTCAAATCACTCTCCTCACATACTTTGGCAGTGAATGCTTTATTTAGAGATATGAAATGCTGTGGGTACAAGCTCTTTTTTAAGACTGAGTTGCCAAGGCGGGAAAGTCAATATATAGGTAAACCCCCAAAATTCCATGCACATCAATGTCAGCATTACTACAGTGACTCTGAAAGATATACAGCTACTATCTAGCCAGGCACAGTCTTACTCCAAGGACATTTCTTGTGTGAAAGATGTCTTGAGGCCCCTTAGGAAAATTACAAAGCAAGCCTCCCTAATTCACTACACACTCTCTCTCCCCTCAGGAATGCAATGGCAGGTGAGGGCAGGGATAAGGATATAGAAAGCAAGCAGAGTAAATCAGGTATAGCCAGGATAACCATTTAGACCAGCCAGCCCACCCTAATGCCAGGTGCCCAAGTCTGACATACTGCCCCCCAAATCCTCACCCCCCTGGCTTGTGAGGATGGTGGTGGTGAAATTCTTTGATCAGGCAAGCCACTCTAATATGCTTAGAAAGAACCCACTCATTCTGCTCCGGCCCAAAGTCCTTCTACTTGACAAGATAGTATAGCTAGCCTCTCTTAACCTGGGAATCAGGAATGGTCTCCACTACTTGGTGGGGTTGCCCATCGATCAGAAGAGGTGGTGGAGGTGGAGGATGGGAAGTCCAGGGTGAGGGTCCGGGATCCCTTTTCAGGAAGCTGAAATGAAACACAGGTTTCGATGAATCTTTCGGCCCTCACCAGAAAGAAGGAAACTTCTCAGGGTTCCCATCAAAGTCCGCATTGAGGAGTTCCGCTGGTTTCGGTGGCAGGAACCCCCATGGTCGGGGGGGTGGCTGCCCCGGTGGCCCCTGCGGTCCCGGCCCCGCAGGTTGATTGGGGGCCTGGATTGCCACATTCTGTTGGTCCGGCGCCTGCCGCTGGTCTCGAGGGGTTGATCGGGTGGTTCCTCCCGCCGTTGCCGCTCTCGCTCCTCCCGGATGCCCTCCGCGATCATCTGGGGGATGCGGGCGAGGGATTCATCTAGGAGGCGAACCAGGCAGTCTTGGCTCGGCTCACCACTCCACCTCCGTCTCGCCACGGCGCCTCCCAGGTCTTCAGCGTCTCGGCCGGTGTCTTCCAGCCCCTCAGCCATGGTCAGTCTATGGACCGACCTCTCCGGGTGACTCACTCGCACCGAAGCTCGCGGAGTCGTAAACCACGTCTCATGGGTTTCGGCCAGGGGCTTCACCCAGTCCCGTTTTTGTTTGGGCCGGGTGGTTACCCCTCCGTAGGCCGCTCCATACGGATCTCCATAGGGACCTCCAAAGTCGTACTCCTGCCCCCGTGTCACCGGCACATATGTGTCAGGGGCTTCCGTGGGTACTGCTTTCACAGGAGGTTTCTTGTCCTCCTTCTTCTCATCTTCGATCGGGAGAGTGTCTTCCTCGCCGCCACTCATGTTGGAGCCGTGGGTTTCCGACCAGTCCTGAAAATGAAGGATTCTGAACAAACTGTCAGAGTCCCTAGCTTAGTCAGCCAAACACCAGGTCTTGATCATTGAAGCAAGAATGGTATTTTATTTTATAAGCTGCAATAGTAGGTTACTGGAACAGATACATTGTTCAGAATAACGTGGTTACACAAAGCAAGCAGTTATACCAGAAAGGGGGTGAATGGGGACCCCCCCTTCCACCAATGAGCACATAGTATGCGAGCGGGAACTGAAGACCATAATAATTAATGAAGTTCCCACCGCCCCCATTATTCCCAGCCAAGCTGAAGCTTTGAAAGCGATAGGAAGCTCACAGCCTGTCTCCTCCAAGGTCAGCGTGTTAAGTCTACCCGAGATAGAGCCTGCATAGCCTGGCCCGGTCACATTCCATTCGAACACTCCAGGTGCATAAATCAACACCTCACGATCCCATCCTCCCACCCTACACAACACAACACAACACAAAGCCCATCCTCCCACCCTACTCCATCCATCATGGCAGGACTACCTGACATGCAGCCCTCTCGAAAATAAATCTACCCCTTTGGTTTGTGGGGGTACAGCTTATGAAAAGCCCGGACCATCCTGGGGGCCAGAACATTTTCCGCCCGCACCCATTCCCTCTGTTCAGGCCCGAAATCAATCCATTCAACCAGATAAAACAAGCGATTACGAGAGATTTTAGAGTCCAGTATCTGTGAAACTTCATAGTGAGGTTCCCCCCCCACCATCAGCGGAGGCGGGGTGGGTTGTCGCGGTCTCCATTTGTTCTCCTCAGGCGCTTGGCGTAGAAGCCTTACATGAAAGACAGGATGAACAGACTTTAGAGACTTAGGCAAGGCAAGTTCCACAGTTACATTATTAATCACTCGTACAATCTCAAAAGGTCCAACAAACTTCCATCCGAGTTTGCGGCTCGGTTGAATACCACGTAAGTTCTGCGTGGACAAATAAGCAAACTCCCCACACTTAGGGACCCAGGACAGGTTGCGTTTCTTGTCAGCCTGGGTCTTATAGGCCTCTTTGGCATCCTCCAAAGTTTTGGCTAGTGACGACCATGCCGCTTGCAGTTTTTTGCACCAGTCACCAGCGTCTCCCGCCGGGAGGTCGGGAGAACCCAAAAATGGCAAAGGCGGGGCGTCGTATCCATGGACCGCCTTAAAAGGGGACATACCCGTAGAAGAATGCTGAGTATTATTGTAACAGAACTCAGCTAAAGGCAAAAGGGAGTGCCAATTGTCCTGTTGAAAGTTCGTAAAACACCTTAAGTACTGCTCAAGGGTTTGGTTCACACGTTCAGTCTGCCCATCAGTTTCTAGGTGGTACGCACTGCTAACCGCCCTCTCCACCCCAAGCAGTGACATCAGCTCACTCCAGAAATGAGAAATGAATTGCACCCCCCTATCCGAGATCACTTTAGCTGGTAAAGTGTGGAGCCTCACTACGTGTTGCAAGAACGCCGAGGCTAATTTCTTGGCCGAGGGGATCGAGGCAAACGGAACGAAATGGGCTTGCTTAGTAAAAAGATCCACTATTACCCATATGACAGTATTCCCCCCACTGGGGGGCAAGTCCATAATAAAGTCCATAGAGATCACTTCCCACGGACGAGCCGGCGTGGGGAGGGGTTGTAGAGCTCCTAGGGGTTTGCCAGGTCGGGGCTTGCTCATCAAGCACGTTTGGCAAGCAGAAGTGAATAACGAAATGTCTTTTCAGAGCCCCGGCCACCAGAATTGTCTCTGTAAGAGTTGGAGGGATTTTACTGACCTTCCTCAGTAATGTATGTAATCGTATCACATGTTGCAAAAACAGGGCAGCTAGTTGCTTAGCAATGGGTATCCACTTGCATGGGACAAAATGTGCTTGCTTAGAGAACAGATCAACCACCACCCATATAATTATTTTCCCATGGCTGGGAGGCAAATCAGTTATGAAGTCCATGGAAAATCACAGCCCAAGGTCTTTTGGGGGTTTCCAATGGCTGGAGGTGACCGGGCACTTTACCTCCCCTTCTTTTGCTCATCAAACAAGTTTGGCAAGTAGCTACATATTTGGAGATATCCTTCCTCATGCCTGGCTACTAGAATTACCTCTGTATTAAATGCAAAGTCTTTAGATAACCAAAATGTCCAGACATCTTGTTATCATGGCCTGGGTTAAAATCTCCCCCTTCAATGTTTCGTGCACATATGACTTGTCTTCCTTGCTCCAGCTTCCATTGTCCTGCTGGTGCAGTCCTTCTTCTCCACCATCTCTAAATCCCGGGGGGTGAACACCACCTTCAACTTTTCTAACCAGTTGTCTAGTTCTGTCTCCTTCCCCGCTTTTGCCTGGCTACGTATTAGTACGGCCCCTCCCAACTGGGAGGGGGAGAACACAGTGTCTATGATCTCATCACGTTGGCTGGTGTGCTGTGGGAGGCAGGAGAGGGTGTCAGCCAAGAAATTTGTCTTCCCTGGGAGGTGCTTTAGGGTGAAACAGAACTTAGAGAAGAACTCTGCCCATCTGAGCTGCTTTGCATTGAGGTGGCGGGGCATTTTCAGCACCTCCAGTTTTTTATGATCAGTCCACACTTCCAATGGTACTCTCACCCCCTCCAGCCAGTGTCACCACATAGTCAGCACCAATTTAATGGCTGCTGCTTCCTTGTCCCAAACCGCCTAATTCCATTCCACCCCAGAGAACTTTTTGGAAACATAAGCAAGGGGGTGTAACTTGCCATCAAGGTCCCTCTGTAGGATTGCCCCCCCCCCATGGCTACATCCGATGTGTCCACCTGAACAATGAAACCTTTTGTCTCATCTGGATGATGTAGAATGATCCCTTAGGTGAATAGCACTTTTAATTTCTCAAACACCTGTTGTTACTCAGCAGTCCATTGCAGCTTACTCCCCACTTTTCTTGCCTTGGAGGTTTTCCCTTCGGTCTTTAGTAGGTCTGTTAGGGGCAAAGACACTTGGGCAAAATTGGGGATGAATGCACAATAGAAATTAGTGAGTCCTAAGAATGATTGTAATTGTCTCTACGTGTGTGGGGCTTCCCACCCCACCATGTCTTGCACTTTCTTGGGGTCCATTCCCAATCTCTGCTGAGTAATACGGTAGCCCAGAAAGTCTATCTCCAACTTATGGAACTCACACTTGGACAGTTTTGCATAGAAGTGGTTGTCGTTGAGGGCCGTTAGCACCTCCTGTACTAACTTCGCATGTGAATCCATGTCTTGCTTGTACACCAACATGTCATCCAGATACATCACAACCCCCTTGAAAAGTGCTTGTCTAATACTTCATTAATTAAGTTCATAAATACACCCGGGGCTTCTGCCAATCCAAATGGCATGACCAAGTATTCAAACTGTCCCAAGGGGGTATTAAATGCAGTCTTATGTTCATCCCGCTCCTGTATTCACACCCAGAAGTAAGCATCTTGCAAATTCAACTTGGTGAATATTTTCTCCTTGGCAAGTCTTTAATCAGTGGCAAGGGGTAGGCATTGGACATAGATACAACGTCCAGACCTAGATAGTCCGTGCATAGCCTTAGCCCCCCATCTTTCTTTTTTCGGAACAACACCAGTGCTGCAAAAGGGGATGTGGCCAGTCGGATAGAACCCCACTCTAGATTTTTGTCAATGAAGCAGCGCAATTTCTCCCATTCGGTGGGGCTCATGGCGTACAGTTTTCCTTTTGGCATTTTATGTCCTGGCAAAGTTTACATAGCACAGTCAGTTTTTTTGGTGAGGGGGTGTTGGCTTTCCTCTCCTCAAACACCTGTCCTAAATCCCTATATTCTAGTGGAATAGCGTTTAACTCCTCGTGTGCCAGGCAAACCCTCTTGGGCATAGGACACGGCTCTTCCCCCCATGCTGGATTCCACTGATGCTCCTTACAGCGGGGGTCTAAAAAAGTCAGGGTCCCTTGACTCCACTGCACATATGGGTCATGGGCCGCCAGCCAAGGGTTACCCAATACCATGGAGAATTGAGTGGTGGGGTGCACAATAAACCTCTGCTCCCAATGTTCAGAGACCTGTACAGGTAATTCCACAGTCTGGTACCAGCAGGACTGCATAGTGGTGCCATCCATCTGGGTAAACACCACCAGTTCTTTTAATTTCATTACCCCAGCTTCCAGCCCCATAATTAAGGTTTGGCTTATCAAGTCCCAAGAGCACCTGGAGTCAATGAGGGCCCTCATCCACACTTGGGTCCCGGCCCCAGGGTTTAAGATGGTAACAATCACAAAAAATAGGGAGATATAGGTTCTCACTGATTCTCATGTTGGAACATCATGGACCTGCTGGTTGGCACCCTTCACAGCAGGTCCTGTCCTTTCCCTGCACCTGAGGCTCATCACCGTCACTGGAGGAGGTCATCCCTGACAAGGGAAATTCTGCTGCTTGCAGCACTCTAGGGGACTTGGATCTCTTCCCAGGCAGTTTCCCCTTCTTCTCTTGGAAATCTTCACATCGCTCCCACTCTTCCCACCTCTCACAGTTTTCGGGTCAGGTTCAGGTACAGTTGGCTGCAAAGTGACCCAGCTTTCCACACCATAGGCACAGCCCCCGTTTCAAATGGTGTTCTCGATACCCACCAGGCAGCGATCCATGACCTCATACTCCTCTTAGCACCCTGCCACCCCAGGTTGGTGTCTTGTGTTGATAGAGCTTTACCAGGTTATAGCGGTTCTCTATCTTGCAGGCTACCTGGATCCACCCTTTCAGGGTGTGAGGGTTGTCCTGGGCTAGAGCCTTTTCTAAGATGATGGTGTTCAAGCCTCCCCGGTAGAGCCCAATCAGAACTTCTTCTGGCCACCCCAGGAGTTCAGCCACAGTGGCTTTAAATTCTTCTGAATACTCTTGGACCAAGTGAGCTCCGTGGCAAATCCCCCTCAGGTGGGTGTGGGCCTTTTCTATTTCCAGGGGGTCCTTGAACTGGTGCTGCAAAGCTTGCATGAAGGCATTGACATCTTTTAACTGTGGTGTAGCCACATTGTACAAACCAACAAACCAGTCTGTGGCTCTGTCTCACAGTCACGAGCCCATGAAGGCCACTCTTTGCTTGTCAGATGCAAAGGTGTGAGCCCCACTCCCACAACATCTTTTGCACCTGTATGGCAAAGAATGCCAACTTGGCGAGGCTCCCATCAAAGGTTGCTTCCAGGGTATCTCGGGGCCTCTCATGCTCCATACCGACCTTGCAAGTTGGCAGGGCCAGTTGGGGTGCTTGTTTAGCCTCTTTCCCTCCCCCTTCTTCTTCTTCCTCAGAAGTCTCAGAAACTTCCTTCTCCATCAGTTTTTTCACCAGCTTGGGTAGATTCTTCACCAAATACTGGAATCCTTCTTTCAGTTCTTTCAGGTCAGAGTGTACGCTGGAGTGGGCCTTTTCCTTGGAAGAGTCTTCTTCCTATTCTTCCCACACCTTCCCCAACTCCAGGTCATCTTGGAAAGTGCGTGAGACATGGTGCCACTCCTGTTCATTCTATGCCCGGGCTCCTTGGAATCCTGGGGTGCTCCCCAACCAGGCTGAATCATCCCACGATCGGGGGGGGGGCTGGAAGACACTTGCTTCTTGGGGCATGTACCCGTGCTCTTGGTGGTTTTCTTCTTAGGGGGGGGTCAAGCACAAGGTTCCTAGGTTTGGACCCGGTGCTTGTGCCTGCCCCTCTGTCTCCATCACCATTCTCCATGCTCATCAAAGAGGGGAATTCAGGTAGGAGTGAAGAGGGAGTCCTAACAATCTGTCAGGTTCCCAGTCAAATCACTCTCCTCACACATTTTGGCAGTGAATGCTTTATTTAGAGATATGAGATGCTGTGGGTACAAGCTCTTTTTAAAGACTCAGTTGCCAAGGTGGGAAAGTCAATATATAGGTAAACCCCCAAAATTCCATGCACATCAACATCAGCATTACTACAGTGACTCTGAAAGATATACAGCCACTATCTAGCCAGACGCAGTCTTACTCAAAGGACATTTCTTGTGTGAAAGATGTCTTAGGGACCCTTAGGAAAATTACCAAGCAAGCCTCCCTAATTCACTACACACTCTCTCCCCCCACCCCACCCCCGGTATGCAATGGCAGGCGAGGGCAGTGATAAGAATATAGAAAGCAAGCAGAGTAAATCAGGTACAGACAGGATAACCATTTCAGCTAGCCAGCCCAGCCAGATGCCCGAGTCTGACACCTTTGGACATTTATCTGCTATTTGGACATATTTATTGCTTTATAGCTGTTGACCTTATAACCTTAGCTTGTTATTTTGGACTTTGCATATCTTAAAAATCATCATGTTACATGTTAAGTTCCCTGTCTATAAGTCTGAACCTTACACATCATTCCAATATATTTGAAAAAGTGTGCCTTGCACATGAAAGCTCATACCTTGAATAAGCCTTTGTTGGTCTTAAAGGTGCCACTGGGCTTTAATTTTGTATTATAGCTTCAGTGGACTTAGAAGAGTGTAATTCTGTTTAGAGAATATAGCCCTTCTGAACAGCTGCAGACTGCCAGAATTAAGGGATGAATGAAAAGAAGCCTAACTATCCTGGCTGCGCATGCTTTAGAAAACAATCCAAAACAGTTTACTCAGAATTCTACTCCAGTCTATTCACTGGGGTTTACTCCCGGGAAAATGTTCTTAGGATTGCACTGTTAACCACACTCACCAGCAGAAGGATTGTTCCATTTTAAATGCTGTTCAACATTTGGATCCAAGGTAGGGATGTTTAAATTATCCTTATATTAATAGCCAAAATGTGTGAATACTTATTTCCAGGGCTCTTTTTGTAGCAGGAACTCCTTTGCATATTAGGCGACACACACCTAATGTAGTCAATCCTCCAAGAGCTTACAGTAGCCCCTGAAAGAAGAGCTCTGTAAGCTCTTGGAGGATTGGCTACATTAGGGGTGTGTCGCCTAATATGCAAAGGAGTTCCTGCTACAAAAAGAGCCCTGCTTATTTCCACCAACAGGGGGCTCACTCTCCCCCAACAGCTTTTCATTTTTCCTTTTTTTGCCAGAGAAGAAAGCCAAGCCCCGGCACTGCTTTATTCTGACTCAACCCTCCTCTCCCACAGCAGGTACAATGCCAGTCTGGAAGGGAAAGGAAGCCACAGTCCGTCACGGTGGCGGGAGCTCAGGGCTCTGTCCCGAGGCCTCCCCGCAAGCTGACTTCTTCTTGATGACGTGGGCACAGTCATACTTGCCACACATCAACTTCAGCTTGATGCCGGGCAGGTCCTGGGTGTGGCCCCCCTCCACCATGATGATGTTGTGCTCCTGGAGGTTGTGGCCATCACTGGGGATGAAGGCAATGGCCACCTTGCCCATGCTGAGGTGGACGTGGACACACTTCTGGTTGGCTGAGTTGGGCTTCTTGGGCTTGCAAATCAGTGTCTTGAGTGCCACTGCCTTCAGCTGAGGCCGGCCGTCCATGAGCCCAGGCTTGGGCGGGGGCTGCTTGTAGCGACCCGTGCGGTACATTTGGTTGAGGGTGGTCATGGAGGCGCTTGCTGGTCTCACTGAGGTGAGTGCAGGAGGGCAAAGGAGAGCAGTGGAAGAGCCCCAGTGCAGGGGGCCCGCCAGTGCCCCCCTCAGCCAGGCAGCGCAGACCATGCCAACTCTGCTTGGGCACTGCGGGGAAGACGAAGCCAGCAGAGCCTCCTGGGGCAGGCGCCCTTTTCTTACATAGTCAGTAGACTTCCTGGGTTTGTAGAAAAATCCAAAAACTAAAAAAAATCCCTTCAGGTACAGTTGAATTCACCCCAAAATCCTTTGAAATGGCCTCTGCGGGGATCTGCTTCAGGCAGCAGCGGTGAGAGATTAGAATGTTCGGGGGGGGGGTTCTAACTGGCTTTGTCAGTAAAAGGGTGGGGGAAGGGCCCTTTCCAGGCCTATTTTGGCCTTTCAGGGAGGGAGGGATGGAGCCTTGGGGCCAGGCCTCACAAGAGTTGCCAGTGCCAGGCTGGGGGATTTCTAGAGATTTTGTGGTGGACTCTAAGTAAGGCTGGGTTTGGGAAGGGAGAGTCCTCAGCTGGGTATAATGCCACAGAGTCCACCCTCCAAAGCAGCCATTTTCTGCAGGGAGACAGACCTCTGCTGTCTAGAGTCCAGTTGTAATTCTGGGGGCTCTCCAGTTCCCATTTGGAAGTTGGCAACTCTAGGCCTGGCAGCAGTCTAGGGTTGCTAGTTCCCCCCTGATTTGCATGGCTCACCTAGCCTTGGCTGCTTGCTACCGTTCATCAGCAGCCACCCTATGAAAGCCAGTGAGGTGCAGCAGTTAAAGCTTCAAAGTAGGGTCTGCAAGACCCAGGTTCAGATCCCCATCTTGCAGTGGAAGCTGACTGCGTGATTTTGGACCAGTCACATATTTCAGCCTAACCAACCTCACAGGGTTATTGTGCAGATAAAAAGAAGGAGGGAATAATGAAAGCTGCTTTGGTCCCCACTGTGGAGAAAGACTGTAATTTTCCTAGGTAGAGGCTGGGGGGTGGAGATGGAAAGCAGAAGACAGAGAGGCAGATAAAGGTAGGTTGGCTGTTGGTTGGGAAGGAAATAGGGTTGCCAACTCCAGGTTGGGAAATCCCTGGACATTTGAGGGGTGAAGCCTGGAGAGGGTGGGATTTGAGGAGGTGAGGAACTTTGGACTAGTGTAATGCCATAGACTTCACCCTCCAGCCATTTCCTCCATGAGAACCACCATTGCCAGCCCCCTGATGAGGACTGGAGATCACCCAGAATTACAGCTATTGTCCAGACGACAGAGATCAGTTCCCCTGGATAAAATGGCTGTTTTGGAGGGTTGAGTCTATGGCATCATAGCCTGCTGAGGCTGCTTGCCTCCCCAAGCCTCACTGTCCCAAGGTTCCACCCCCAAATCTCCAGGAATTTCCCAACCTGGAGCTAGAAGCCCTAAGGTGAATTGATCTCTGTAGCTGGGAGATCTGTTGTAATTCCCAGAGCGCTGTCACTGCTGCTGTGGGGGGAGAGGAAGCAGGTGGGTGGCTGAGAGCACTGCCACCACTGCTGCTGCTGCTCTGAAGAGAGGGGGAGGAAGCAGGCAGGAGGCTGGGTGAGTGATGGGGGCAGAAAGAAAGAATGATGCGGTAGGGGGCAGAAAGAGAGAGAAAGAGTGATGAAGTGGGGAAGCAGAAAAACAAAGAGAAAGATGACAGGTCAGAAAGAGAGAGGAAGTCATATGCATGGAGGAGAAATAGAGAGTAAGGAAAGGGGGGCAGAGGGGAGAAATAGTGTGAGAGAGGTAGGGGGTGAGGAGAGGAAGCAAAGGTGATACGAATGAGATAACCATCCTGCAAGTTTCTTGCGGGTCTCCACTTGTTTATTTACTAAAAACATGAGCACATACATACAGCTTTTTGAGCATTAGTGTATTTCTCTCTTCCTGCCACTTATAATTCAGTGGCAGGACAGAGCTAATCTCCCAAGCAGAGGTGCGCAGCAACTCATAGTCCCCACCGTGGATATCACCCACTTAGTGCCGACAACAGGCCACATGGCTAGAAAACTTTATGGAACCTGTTATTCAGGTGGGAGAGAAGCAGAAAGGGCCCGGGTAGGCCGGGCCCACCATTTGCGGGGACGGGCTGGGATGGAGAGGCCAGCCGGCCAGAAAAGGGGGGGGCTGGTGCATGGTGGGAAAAGACGCGCCTCCCCCACCTTCCCCAGCCAATGGAGGGCAGCGGGGTGGTCGGGGAGGGGGAGGCATTAAAAGCAGAAGGGAAGCCGTTCCCCCTCTCCACTTGACCACGAGGCGAGCCCAGTTTGGTTTGTGCTACAGGTAAGGCCAGGGCCCTTCCGGGGCGATCGCCCATGGCTGGGGGGGGAAGGTAGGGGCGGGGAGGAAGATGAATGGCCTTCTTTCTTCCTCGCCTCTTCCCCCCTGTACAAAGCCTCACAGGTGCCAGGTGGTGCCGGCGGCCAGGCGCAGCTATCGGCAGCTGGGCCCGGCCATCAGCAGCTGGGCCCAGTGGACTTCGGCCGGTCCGCAGTGCCTCCTAGCTGGGACCTCAGGCCTGCTTGGATGGTCGGGGGATGGGGGGGAGAGATGAGGCCCACCTCTTCCTGGCTGCCCACTGTCCAGGCACAGACCAGGAGCCGTCCACGTGAACAGCACCAGCGAGGGCTTCGCCGGGGCTCCGCCGCGCCAGGCAGTACCAGCAGCTGGGCTCATCTCTCGGCAGCTGGGCCCAGTGGAGTTCGGCCGGTCCACAGCGCCTCCGCGCTGGGACCTTACACCTGCCCAGGCGGTCGGGGAGATGGGGGGAGGGAGACGCGGCCCACCTCTTCCCAGCTTGCAGTGGGGCTCCCCGTGTGAGATGGGGCACAGCGGTTTGCAGCGGCTCCACGCTGGACCCTCGAGCCTGCCCCGATGGCTGGGGGGGACAGTGGGGGGGGGGTGAGACGTGGCCTACCACCTTCCCAGCCTGCACGCCATTCAGGCGCAGCTCTCGGAGCCGGCCAGGCGGATGGCTCCGGCAAGAGTTTCAGGGGGGCTTCGCCGGCCCGCAGCAAGGTTCCCCATCAGAGCCTGGCCTGGCGGGGCCCAGCTGGCCCACAGCGGGTCCGCGCTGGGCCATTGGGCCCGCCCGGGCACCCATGGGGTGGCGTGAGGCTGCCTCCTGTTCTTCCTATCCCCTACCCCTTCGGCAGGCTGGCGGGGCGCTTCCAGGGGCCTCGGATGGAAAGGTCTGGGCACAGCGGCCGCAGCGGCGGTCTGGGCGCAGCGGATCGCAACTTCCCTGCCTGACAGACCAGTTGCCCAGGGGTCTCACGGAGGACCCTCCAAAGCATCCATTTTGACACGTTGAGCTGACTGCAGGATGCCATTAATTTGGGGGATCCCGAGGGTGCATCCGGTGTTCCCACTAGGCTGAGTTAGTGTGAGCTAGCTCGCGGTGTTGTTGTTGTTTGTTTTAATTTGTTTGTTTGTTTGTTTCTGTTCATTGGTTGTTGGCCTCCAGCTCAAACAATTTGCATGGGGGGGGGGCTCCAGAGCACACTAATTTCTGCAGTGGCCGAATCACTCACTCACAAAGTTGGTGCCAGTAGCTTACAAAGCAGATTATTGCTTACAATACTCCACAGCTTGGAGGCAGCATTGGTGGCATCCAGGGTGCCCATTCCGCGGCAGAAATCAGAGCCTTCCATACATAGTGATGCAGTTTGCTGGATTGCCAGGTCCCTCCCTGGCCGCCGGCAGGGGAATCAGGAGGGGGAGTTGCGTCCCCAGACCAAGCTCGGGACAGAGCCCAGGGAAGGTAGGGACCTCAGAGGGGTACAATGCCACAGAGCCCATCCTCCGAGTCATACATTTTCACCACGGGGGGCGGTCCCGGTGCAGATATGAGGACGCCAGTGGCCTGCGGGGCTATCGGCACTAAGAACATGGGAGTATCTCTGACGGCTCCCCTCCTGTCGCCACTTAGCAGGTAGTTAGACAGGGAGGCTCAAGGGTTAGGCAGTCAGGCAGTTATTAGTCAGGTTAGGAACGACCGATCAGTCGGTCCACGGTGCAGTTTACCTCCCCACTGGCGCACTCCTGCCTCTCGCACACAACCGCTCGCCTACTTGGTGGCGGGTAACGTGTCATGTTTTGCTATCCTGAGCAGGTATGAAGCCCCCATCATGCAGCACCCGGCGCGCGGGCACAGTTGCTGGGGTAACACCCCGGTCAGCGCCCAAAGGGCGAGCACGGCCCGCAGCAGTCGGACAACCGGCGGGAGTGACGGCGAAGAGGAAGGCGGTGCTGCATGGCACAGATGGGTCGGACGGTGTTGCGGAACTGGCCGACACCATGCGGGGCCTTCAGCCGGCATTCGATCAACTCTCTGAGAAGGTGGCCAAGATAAGCCAGGATCTGGTGGCCAAACGAGCCCAGAAGGCCGAGTCTGAGGGAGGCTCAGCCCAGCAGCATGGGGGGGCTTCCTCCAGCTTGGCCAGTTGTTGGGCTTCATGGCCTGCAGCATGCTTACGGATGGGGGATGGGAGAGGGGTAGCTCGGGCTCCTCCGGGCACTCCCGCGACGAGGCAGAGGGCGAGGCCTCCTCAGGTGAGGGTTCAACTGCGGGGCGAAGTGGGCAGCCTCCAAGCGATTACTGGGCAGCAGCGGTCCATGAGCCAGGGCTGCCTGGATGGGCTATACACTGTAGGGCGCTGGCTACACAGGCTGGGCGGGATCCTGGGGTGGTCTGGGATGACGTCGACGTCACTGATCCTTCTGCCATCCTCTCCACGTACTCGAATGGAGAGAAGCCGCCAGGGCTCCATTTATCTGACGAACTGAGGGATAGCATTCTGGATGGGTATTACGTTAATGTCTTTACTTTGCTTCAAAAATGGGAGGCCGAGGCCCGCACGCTGAAATCTGACAAGAAAGAGAAGAAGGAGAAGACCGAGGAAGCAGAGCGCACCTTCCTCAACTGGGTTTCTGGTTACTTGGTGTATGCGGGGGTAGTCGCTGCCGTGTACCCTGAGAGGGGCTGGCACCTGCTCAACCACATGAGCAACGTGGTCGAGGCCAGGGTTTTGGCAGGTGAGGGGCCGACTATCAATTACGATGAGACCTGCCGTAAACTAGCTTCACGCAATGACAGGGCTCGGTGGGACTTGCTACAGGACAAGGTTTGGCTCAGGGTGGTTGGCCCGTGCATTAAAGGAAAGGAGGAAGTTAAGAACAATTGCTGGGCCGTGCACAAGGACTGGTCGCATGGGGTCTGCTGGGAATACAACCAGGGCCAGTGTCGCTGGGCACGGTGCAAGATCCACCATAGTTGCGAGGTGTGCGGGGGGGGCACGGGTGGGTGTATTGCCCACGGTCCACCGGAGCCCAGCAGCTCTTTCGGGGTGGAAAACCCTTCTCTGGTGGTGCCAACATGAAAGGGGGAGGGGGGTCATCAGGCACCGCAGCCACTTCCGCTTCCAGACGCTAGTGCCCCGTAGGACTGGTGGTCCTTGGCGGCCACCCCAGTTCGGGTGGATGCCCTGAGACCACTCTTGGCGTGATACCCCTTGCGGGAGGCCGGAAAATATATCTTGGATGGGTTCACAAGGGGTTTTCCCATTCCTGCCTGTGGCCCGCACATTGCAACCGATTCCAACAACCTGAAGTTAGCCAGGGAGATGCCTGAGGTGGTTGCTGCAAAACTGTAGAAAGAATTGGTGGCAGGACGCATCGCGGGCCCATTCAGCATGCCCCCTACTGGCCGCCTGCGAGTATCTCCCTTGGGGGTGGTGCCAAAGAAAACACCAGGCGAGTATCGCCTGATTCAGCATCTCTCATACCTGAAGGGATCTTTGGTGAATGACAGTATCCGCCCTGAGCTCTGCTCGGTCAAATACGCTTCCTTTGATCACGTGGTTGGACTAGTCAGGGCTTGCGGGCAGGGGGCACTCATGGCCAAGTGTGACATTCAGTCAGCATTCTGACTGCTCCCGGTAAGCCCCAAATCCTTTTCATTACTGGGTTTCAAGTTCCAAGGGGCATGGTACTTTGACAAGGCCATGCCTATGGGTTGCACAGTGGCCTGTGCGGCCTTTGAGACATTCAGTACCTTTCTTGAGTGGGCAGTGAAGTCAAGGACTGGGTCCATGGGGATTACTCATTATTTGGATGACTTCTTTTTCGTCAGCCCCGGGGATGATGAGGCTTGTGCTGGGTCCCTATGAGCATTTCAGAAGCTTGCTGAAGAGCTCGGTGTCCCATTGGTGGAGGACAAGACCGAAGGTCCGGCGACTAGTTTAACATACTAGTTTAACATATCCAATTAGACTCTGTAGCTGGGGCATCCAGGTTGCCAGAGGACAAATTCTTGGCCCTCCAGGCTCTCATTTCCTTGGTTAGGGCTCGGCTGAAGTGCACATTGAAGGAACTGCAGTCACTGGTGGGACACTTGAACTTTGCTTGCCGGGTTGTTTTGCCGGCAGGGCTTTCTGCGCGAGGCTGGCCAGTGTGACGGCCGGGAATAGGGCACCTCATCACCGAGTACGGGTGACCAAGGGCATGAAGGAGGACTTAGGCGTATGACTCTGGTTCCTGGCGGGATACAACGGGATTTCCATTTGGCAGCACCTGATGGATTTGCAGGATGCCATCCAGATCCACTCTGATGCAGCCGGCAGCGCTGGGTTCGGCGTCTACTACGACGGCAAGTGGTGCGCACGGCCCTGGCCCAAGGAATGGGAGGGTTCTGCGGTGCTCAAATATCTCACCTTCTTGGAGCTCTTCCCAATACTGGTGGCAGTGATCATTTGGAAAGTTGTCTTTAGGGACAAAAGGGTGCGGTTCTGGTGCGACAACCAGGCAGTTGTGCGGGTGGTGAACAAGCAAACTTCCAAGTCAGACCGGGTGATGCGGTTGGGTCACCGCCTGGTTTTGGCCTGCTTGGCCGATAACATTACATTTTCTGCACGTCATGTGCCAGGCGTGGATAATAGCATAGTGGATGCTTTTTCTCGCCAACCAGAGGAATGCTTCCGCATCCTGGCGCCAGGAGCTAACCACGTTTCAGACCCGTTTCCGGAGGAGCTGTGGGAACTTGGGAAGGTACAATAAGGTGGGGCATCTATGGGTCCCTTGCCCCCTCCACTCTTGCCATGTATGCCAAGGCTATAGGTGCCTTTTTTTACTTTACCGCGGGGTTTGGGGGTCCACAGACCTTGCCAGTGGAGGGGGACTGGGTGCTTCACTACATGGCATGCCTACAGGACAGCGGGTTCTCTCACAGCACTATCAGGGGTCGCATGGCCGCCATCACATTCTTTAGCAAGGCTGAGGGGTTAGAGGACCCATGCAATTCATTCCAAGCTCGTAGAGCGGTCGAGGGCTGGCGGAGGCAAGCCACACGGCCTCCAGATCGTAGACGGCCCATGACCTTTGAGTTGTTGGGGGGGATTTTGCGGGAGCTGCCAGTGCTGTGTTGGTCCTAGTACGAGGCTGCACTCTTTGAGACCGCATTCGTCTTGGCCTTTTTTGGGGCCTTGAGGGTTGGGGAACTGGTAGCGAGTTCCAGAATCTCATTCACCAACATGCCCTTGGGTGTTCGGGATTTTTCCTTTGGACCGAAGGGGATGTCATTGTATATTCGGAGGCCAAAGACGGATCAGCTGGGAAAAGGGGTGTGCCTGCACCTGGGGCCACTACCAGGCGTTGGCGGGAACAGGACTAATGGGGGCGTCCTATTCTTGTGGTGGTAACAGCATGGGGCCGGATCTGTTGGCGGAATTCGGCCTGCATGCCAATTCCGGAGTGGGGGACCCCTTTAAGGGTCTTGGCGTGAGGGCTGAACGGAGCTGGCTAGCTCAAGGAATAACAGTGCTTGCCCTCACAGCCAGAGGGCAGGGGAGCTCACAAAGGGGCAAGGGTCTGTGTGAACTCCGATAACCTGCCCTCCCCCCTTCTCTACCCATGCCGGCTGGCTGGATAACAGTTAACTCGGCTGGCACATGGGCCAGCCGATAGGTTGGATCCAGTGAACCCATGCCGTGCCAATGCTCTACAGCTGTAACCAATAAAAGTTGTGGCCAAATTTATCCACCTAATTTTCCAAAGAAACTGGTTGTGTGAGTTCATTTCAAAGGGGGGGGGGCAGGTGTACAAGGCGAGCCGACCTCGGTGTCCCAAGTAAGACATGGAACCACAAGTAGCAACAATGCTAAGAACAGAACACTGAAATGGAATCTTCAGTTTTGTCTCTGCATGCATTAGTATACTTCTGCAAGCATCATTCCTTTTCAGGAATAAAACAAAAAGCAGTCTTGTAGAACCTGAAGTGTAAGTTTCTGTGGGCCAGAGCTGACTTTGTCAGAGGCATTTCAGGCAGCAGATCTGAGACAGCGAGACTCTGGCTTCCAACCTTGCTCTGCCATTAAGACAATGACCTGAGAAACCTATGTGACTTTCCCTTGCAGGGGGAACACTTAAGGCCAGCTCTCTGTCCACTCTTATGTGATTATAGCCATCTCTTCATAATATCTAGTGCCAAATGGGGACATTCTTTTACATATTTGCTAATATTCTTTTTTTTTTAAATCCCCCTGTGTTTAATAGCTTGAGTATAGATATTGGCCGATGATAGACTGGCAATTTGCCGCGGGATGGGACCCGGGCTGACAACGACTCAATATCGGATTAAATGGAATGTTCACACAGGCACATCTGCCTGGCGTCCCCCACCCGTAGCCTACCGGTGCTCTCGCGCTTCACTGCCGGATTAAAAAAACACCTGATAAAAGCCGACGCAAATCTTGAAAGCCTGCATTTGTCGCGCGTTTCTCCGCTTCCGGGGAGTCTGAACGCGCAGCCGAAAAGCCGGGAGCAACCTGCGTTGGGCATGAGGCAGCGGCGGTGTGATTGGCTGCGCTCCGCTCCACTGCCCAATGCGGTGCCGGCGTTGCAGGGCAAAAAAAAAAAATCGCATCGCATGCAAGCACATGCGCCCACAGCCGAAATAATGGGGAAACAGTTAATATAGTGCGCCTCCGGTGCGGCAGTCTGAACACTCCCGCGCGCCTCCGTCCAGTATCTTCCGGCAGAGGCCCCCGCTATGTGGACGGGAAAACCCGGTATCGTTTACTCCGGGGGTTTTTTGCCGCGACTCGATACCGGGGCAAATTGCCAGTCTGTCCTGGGCCATTGATGCGACATTGCCAGAACTTTCATCCTGTTGAATTATTCTGGAGTCTTTCTGAAGATTTTCTTTAGGTGGGACTTTTCCAAACAGTTTCCAGTCAGAAGCACTTTGGACTGCAGGTCTGAGTTCCTTTGTCCTCATATTTGCCAATATTCTCAATGTGCACATATGAACTATATTGGCAAGTTTTCCTTACTTACCAGACAAAACTTTGAAACTAAAGCATGCTTGAGAATACCAGTCTATTTAGGTGATCAACATTTGGATCTCCTGGAGAAATCCGTGCGCTGAATAAACATGCCATTGAGTAACACAGAACATCCCTGAATTCAACAGGAGTAATACTGGAGCATGCAAGAGGCAAAATACAATTTGCATAAAACAAATACCTTTACTGTGTTAAGAAAACATTAGTATTAGTCCTGTGGAGCAACATATGCTGTAGGTTCATTTAATCAAATCATTGGTTATGCAGACACACTTACAATGCCTGACCACCTAAAAAAATCAAACTGCAAACTCTTCCAGTTATTTTTCTAAAATACTTTAATTTTTTTTGCAAAGAATTCACCAATGAAATTCAAGTATTATTGTGTTTTCCTGAAGAATGAAAGTTAAAGACTGTCTATGGATTGTGAAAATAGAGTTGGAGCCTGACAAGCATTTCTATTGACACAATAGTCTCTGCTCATGATTTTTCCACCTCCACAGGAACCCAAAATGCCCCCTAATATCATGGGCATTTTTAGTAGCTTAATATAGCAAATCCTTGCACCTGCAGAATCACTAGTTGGGATCCAAGCCGTATTATTTTTGTTGTTGCATTTTCCAGCATGCAAATACTGAGGGGAAATGAAAGGCAGGAAAGGTAATTTCAATCAAACCTCGCAAAGCTACCACCTCTAGCTTGCCAAGTTCTTTCTTCCATAGCCAGTTATATTAAAAGCTTTAATATCCATTGCCACAGCTCTGTCCTGCTGTAAGTGGTTTAGATTCTAACGTCCCCTGTTCCTCCCACTTCTAATCTGTTTGGCTTTGGACAAGGAGCCAGTTATTGGATAATCCACACCTTCTCACTGTAGCTCTGTGTAGCTCTGTTTAGGATTGCACTGTGTAGCTCTTGTTAGCACTGTTCTGTGATCCACCATACACACTAGTCAAAGCACTGAGTAATTTCACTGCTTTGTAAAAAGCAGTACACTGGAGTGAATGGAATGTTGAGCCAACTACATTTTTTTCATGTAGTGCTTACATCAAAGGCCTTTTGGTAAATCGCAGTCTCTTGAAAATAGGCCACTTATTTTAGTAGCTTAATGTAGCGAACCAATAGGGTGGATTTCTTCCAGCATAGACTTCAATAGCTGTTTGCAGAGACCTTTGGTATAGTACCTAAAATAGATCAGAGAGTTTCAGGTTTTTGGAAACTGGAGGAAAGGCTTTGCTTTTGCAGGGACATTGTCATTCACTGGCATCTAAACAAAAAAAGTAGACAAAGGGATTTTAGGCACAAGATATGAACTACTGAGAGCTCCCTCCACTTCTTATCTGAACTGTATTGGTAGTCTGCTCCACAGGGCCACTAAAACCTGAACTTTTATGCTTATTGAGTCTGTTGACTTTGAATCATTATCTGATTCTGGGTGGGATATTGATTTAGTCTGAACCAGCTGAGCAATATATCATTGGTCCCTTTTTGTTTACTGCCTGGAAGCAACATGGTTCTATTTATCTTTAAAGGACATTTTCATCTTTGTCAAGGGCCTTTCTCCTTTAGGTAGCACATGCTCACACACCCCAACCCATCAAAACTCAGGTCTCTTGGTCTTGATGGCTTTCAGGGGTGCTGAACTGGCATGACATGACTACACTGATAGGTCAAATCTGCATTTGCATTTTTAAATCCGTTTCATGCTGCTGTGACACTGTCTTTCTCTATGCTTGTTTGAAGAGTTTGGAGAAGATTAATTTAAAGTGGTGTAATGGCACAATGACAGTAGAGCTGCCATGAGAGGGCAATAAACATATGCAGACATGCAAAAGTATGCTAGCACTGTTGAAGTGTGAAAATGAAAGCAAAAGTAGACAGCTTTTTTGAAGACAGAGTCAGAAGGCTGGGACACCAGTGGGAAAGACAAATGCAGATTTGACCAAAGTCTTTTGGTACTGTGCTGCTCTGGCAGCTGAGAGGTAAAAAATGGCAAATGGTTGACAACAAAGTTAAGTTAGGTGAGGGTCTAGTTTTGGTAACTTGCTGGCAGGCATGCTCCATGACAGCTCCGATGAGAGCTACCGGGTGAGATCACACCAGATGGGAGGGGGCCTGGCTGATTGTGGGCCCCCCAGAGCCCTCAGAGGGGGCTCGTAGCCTGGGGTGCAAGGCAAGCCTCTCCCAAGGTGACAGCTAAAGGATCGAGGCTCACCTTTGCCCCAACAAGTCCCACTGGCACAAGACCAGCCATGGCACTAGAGGCGCACACCAGAGGGAGTGCGCAAGAGATCTTGGTGAAGAGAGACTTCCCCTACACTATGTAGTAAATCGGCAGTAACTGTGAGTGAATATCTGTCCTATGAAACAAGCATCCAGGCACAAAACTGCAAAATCACCCTGAAGCGCCAAATGCAGAGAAGGGGGAGGAGTTATCCCTATCCTGGGAAGACTACCCAAATAAAAGCAGTAAAATGAGGGGCAAAGTGATGGCTTTTGCAGGAGAATTAGAACTCAGTCGAATGCACTGCAGACTACTTAGAAAGCATGTAACTTACAAACTTTCAGGGGCTTTAAAGAACTTTTAATGTAAACATGTCACATCGGGCTGAAAAAATGGCATCGAGAACAAAGCCTTCTTCAGGAACTGCCAGCTCATAGATGCCGGTTGCTAAACCGGAAGCCACCACAAGCTTCCCTAAGATAATTACTGCAGCACTGTGCCCTCTGCTGGATCAGATGACTAACCTCAACAACAAGTTTTATGCTCTTCAAAAGGAACTGAAGGAAACTAACATGAGGACAGAGAAGACAGCTAAAAAGCTGAAAAGGGTTGATGATGAGACTAATGCAGTAAACCAAAGATTGGAGGCAGTGGAAAAAGAGAAGACTTCTGAGAAACAACAACTGATACAACTGCAGATGGGAAAATCGGCTTATGTCCTGAGATTTCAAGGTATTCCAGAGCAAAAAGGGGAAAACCTGAAAGAGATTTTAAATGAAGCTTTAGCATCGGTGGTAGATTGTAAAGCAGAATCTTTACAAAGAGATATGGATATGGTATACCGAACCTATCCAGAATTTATTAAGAAAAACAACCTGCCCGGTGAAGTCTTTGTGAAATTCTCTAAAAGGTCAATAAGAGATGCAATACTGAAAGCAACTAATGGGATAACCTTGAAAATCACAGGAGAAGATGTGAAAGTTCTAAAAGATGTTCCATTTGAGGTTAGAAAGAGAAAAAAGCAATACAGAAACTTGACACTATTTTTACAGAAAAATTCCACTCTCTACAGATGGATACTTCCAGAAGGACTTATCTTCAACTTTAAAGAGAAAAAAGAAAAGATTGACTCTGTTACAAAAGCAAAAACATTTCTGGAACAGCACCAAAGCCCAGTGAAAGACAAAGAAACAGCAGTGGACAATAATACTGAAGAAGATAAAACTGTACATGGATCAAGAAGCAGTGGCACCTCAGAGGAAACTTTGGACTCTGAATTAGAATTAGGAGCAGCTGCTCCTAAGACTCTTAAAGTGAAGCTAGCCTTGATAAAATCAAATATAGAGGGAAGAAAGTTGCTAAATAGTTTAAATCTGAAAATCTGAACCTTTTGCTTTTTTAATGTTTGAATTTCTAAGATGCACTTATTATGTTTAATTATGCTTGCTTGTCTGAATTACCAATATTAACAACCAGCTCCTTTTATTTTATAAGCTAAATAATAGGGAAATATCAAGAAATTGTTATTTAGACTGTTATATGATCCTTGCTTATGCTGTTTTCTTTTTTTAGTTTAGATATCCCTTATCCTAGTTCATGTAGTGTGTAGAGTTTAAAAGCAATTAAAAATTATATAAAAAACAAAAAAACAAAGTTAAGTTAGGCATGATTAAATGGAAAGCTTCTTGAAGAGATATTAGCAACGGGGGGGGACACGCTTTTCATTGTATACAATGTTAATGGGCTCTAGAAACTTGTGAGGGGGAAAAAACAAATGGAAGATATAGTGACATAATAATGGTAAGAGAACTATGTCAAACTGAACCATTTTTATATGAATTAAGACATTCCATTCCTACTGAAGTTGCCATCTACATTTGCAAGGGTTTGAAATTTAACTCATACACTTCTGTTTCAAGAGAACAAAAACCTACAGTGACTTATTACGCTATGGCAAAAGTCTAAAGCAAAACTAGTGAAACTTGGGAATGAAGTTTAGGTCTTTTCCATATTTGCTTGCCACTCCAGATTTTCTCAGCATTCAAGTCAAGGCAATTTAAGTCCACAACAAAGCAGCATCCAAATAACCTGGGGAAACAGAAGGCTGAAACCAGGCTGACTACTGAAGGGAGGTAATATAACGCAGAATGGGGGAAAAAGAATAAAAAGGAGATTGGATTCAATTTTCATGCAGAATGGGGGGGACGGATTAAAAAGAAGGTTGAGTTTGATTTTAGTACAGAATTGCTTGGAGGACACCATGGTGAGCATGGATTAAAAGAAGAGTGCAGAAAGGACCTTAGTAAAGGACCCATAACTCAGTAGTAGAGCACATTCTTAGCATAAATAAAGGCTCATGTTTAATCCCGAACATCTGTCAGGTAGGAGAGTCTGTAAGAACTCTTGGCACTGGCCTTTCTGCACTTTAGCTAATCAGAGTGGACAATATTGAGGTACCTGGACCAATGTCTTGATGTTTTACGATCAGTCACAGTAGAGATGATCTGTGGTGCCGACTGTCATTTTTGTGGCATCATGGGAAGAAACATCCTTTCTCCTTGCTAAAGAGTTTCTTTTAAATAATAGCATAAACATGGGACTGGTGTCACATTAGCAGAAGACTGTAAACATGGCTTCTTTACTAGGTGTAACTAATCACATAAAAATGGACAAGAACATATGAATTTTAAACTCATCTTGAGACCTCTGTCCAGAGAGCAGCTTCCTGTGTTCCCAATTAATTCTAAGTGTGGGGAAAAACCAAAAAGTTATTTTTTGTGGCATTAAAAACCTGTTATTTAATATCACAAGTAAAAACAGGTATTAGGAAATTAATTAGTTTTTTAAGATTCATTGGTTTCAACAGGAGATATATTTCTAGGTATAATCTCCATTGTATTTGGCAGTTCTGTAGCTGATTGACATCAATGGGTTTAGAAGGGTATAACTTTGTTTAGGATGCCACTGTTAAATTCTCACCAACAGAGTGGGCCCTAGGAAGTATAAATTGGCTGGGAACCTTATTGGTGGGTGGTTGCCTACTTTCTGAACAAATATGTGGGTGAAGGAACTAAACCAACTGACCAGGAATAACTGTCCATTCATCATTTTATATATCCTGAGCTGCTTGGCTTATCCTTTGTGCAATAACCAAGTATGATCAGAAGGCATTGAGTTCTGGGACATGTTGTGACGGATGGCTTCCAGTTCCACCCTCCAGGCCTCATCAGCAATCCTGGATCCCAAGGTGTGTATGCAGATTCCTAGAGACTCAGCTGGGGAGGGGGGGTAAGAGGGGGAGAAAGGTGGTCAACCACTTAGATAGGGCTTAGCCATGGATGGAAAAAGGATTAACCAGGGATATCAATAGGGATAGGGATAGGTATCTGTACTGGCTTACCGGCTTCTGGTATCAGGTTACAGCGTATCTTGTTGCTTCTCAAAGATAACAATGCCAAAAGGGGTGTCCGAAGTCCAGAGTTGTTCAATGTGAGGTCAGGTTTCCCAGTAATCGATCAAGGCAGTGTTGGCAGTTCAGTGCCTAATGTATGCATTGCATCCACACCCAAAAGTGTCTTTTAGGAGATTTTATAGCCACATGGCTAAATGTCACACAAATAGCCAGCTTCTCAGGGACAGTCCTGTAAAGACTCATATTCACTATCAACAACATCTGGGATCAAGCCAAGAGATGTGCACTTTGCCTCCTAGCCTCTAACTCTGTGCTCAGCCTTTTTCTGTGGCATTCCAAATGTGCATGGAATCCAGAGGGCTTAGAGCGGCTAACCAACCATCCCCTGCTGAATTAGAGCTGGAGGGTGGAGGTGATTTTGAACAGGCTTTTGACTATGTCCTGTCATGCTTAAACCTCATTTTCCTGCTGGTTGACTTCTGTCAACTTTGAACTGACTGTGCAAGGCTCCTAGTCCTCACTATCACTGAGCACTGGCTGACCCATGAAAATATCTTGTACTGCACAGGTTAATCTATTTCAAGGAGATATTAAACTGGGAGTTCATGAGTGAGACAAGGCAGGATCTGGAGATCAGCTAACCTAATCTTGTGAGCCAAGGGTGATTGAATTGGGGGTGTGTGGGAATTGAATAGGTGAAGCCTGCCCTTCAAGTATGTCATTCAATGTGGTAAAGGCGGTAGTGAGAGAACCAGATATCTCAGGGTTTAGTGAGCCTTTCCCAGATAAAATTAATCTACCTCTCTCACCAGGAGAAACAGTCTGTCAGTTCTGTAAATCTGTGGGTGTATATAACAGTTGTCAAGGGAACTGCACCCCAGCTCAGCTGTGAAAAGATACACTTTTGCACCATCTTACTTGCCATCCAAAATAAGCCTTTTAACCCTTATGTGGAAGAGACAACGAAGTTATTGCTGTGTTTTTGTTGTCCAAATAAGGTTCTGTATGAGTCCAAAAGGAGAAAGTACAAATCACCTCAGAAACCAGTACTACCTTCTCCAGATTCCCTAGGTAACTTCAACAAGGTAGCCAGGCATATCAATAATTACATAACCAAATGTTTATTAAAGGCCTTACTTTGCCAGTCAGTCAGTGAGAACTTGGGATTCTGTTATTGGACTGAGGGGAAATTTAGGAAGGCTGGGATCTGCTGTAAGTTTACCCTAGATCACCCCCTTAATTTGTTCAGGATTCATGTCTACAGGCCCTGAGGCACCCCACAACTGGGAAATAGAAAATGGTCACAGTTGTTGAAGGTAGTAATGGGAAATAGAGTCAAAAAGGAACTTGGCCATCACATTTCCCCATCACCCTTGTCAGTGATCCAGTGGTCAGACTATGGTCAAGATGCAGATGGTGACTAAAATTGTGCCAATTGTGAGACATGAGGCTTTTCATATCACTTTCTGTTTCTTCACACAGATTTCGTCCCTATAATATGTAAGCATATTTTAACTTTTCATACAAATACAGCAACATTCAACAAATTAATACATTTTATGGGGGAAATTGTGTGAGGAGGCAGAAAAAGATGTGAACATTGTCACATGGATGTTCAGCAGATTGTTTCACTGCATACCTTTACTAACCATGCAGTAGAGTACAACTGTTTTTTTATATATGTCCTCAAGCAGCCTGATAGAATTCTACTACCTACCCACCCCCATCTTTGCTGCATAAGGGTCCTGCTCTGCAGTCAATTGTTTAAACTGGAATTCCCAAGGTGTTGCCTGAGGGCACCATGGCACCTGCTGATACTTTCCTAGGGCCCATCAAATGTTTGTAGGAAAACGTTTCTAGGAAAATGGACAGGACCAAAAGGGGTTTTTGCCCAGCAAAACTTCTGATTGGCCATTGGAGATTTGATGGGCAGCACAGAAAGGAAAGCAGCTGGTAAACTCAGAGCTGGTGTGTCCTCACTGCAAGGCCCCATGGGCTGGGAGGGGGGTGCAGGAGAAAACCCACATGGATGCAGGGCTGGCTCACTCACTAGGCAAACTAGGCATTTGCCTAGGGCGCACTGGCCTTTAGGGGCGCCAAAAGCCCCCCGCCACTGCCAAAAGCCCCACCAACCCCCCCCTTCCCTGGCTTGCCAGAGCTCAGACGGAAGAGATGGGGGTTTAGACCCCCACCCCTTCCCTGGCTTGCCAGCACGCCCCGTAGCTACAGGGTGCACAGGCAAGCTGGTGCTCAGACAGAAGAGATGGGGATTTAAACCCCCACCTCTTCCCTGGCTTGCCGGCACTCAGATGGAAGAGATGGGGGTTTAAACCCCTGCCCCTTCCTTGGCTTGCCGGCACGCCCCGCAGCTGTGGGGCACCCAGCAAGCTGGTGCTCAGATGGAAGTGAAGGGGGGTTAAACCTCCTTCCCTTCCTTGGCCCTTGCCAAGGAAAGAGTGCAGGGGGGCGCCAGAAGGTGTCCTTGCCTAGTGTGCAAAAACACCTGGGGCTGGCCCTGCATGGATGGACTGGAAAGTCAGCAATGCAGAGCTGGGCAGACACTCCCATGCTCCCTGGAGAGGAGCAAACCCCTTCCCCAGGCCCCAGGGTAAAACACAAAGCACCTGGGAATTGCAAAGTCCCCCTGCCCCCAAACCACTATGGAAGGGGACTGGGAAGACAAGTTGAAATAACCCCTTCACCTGTGGAAGTGGGAAGGGGGGGGGTTGGCAGCCCAGTTCCAAGGCCACATGCTCAGCAGGACACAGGCCAAGCAAAGCCCAATAAACTGGAGTTGTTCATGCAGCTGTGGCCGCCTCCAGTCAAGGCAGCCAGGCAACCCATGGTAGGGTGATGCTGGAGGTTCAAGCTAAAGATCATTGGCAAGCTGTGCCACTTCAATGTGGCGGTGGCCATCAGCCTAAGGTCACCAGATCATTTGACAGGGGAGCAGGCACAGTGCACACAAGGCCATGTATATGGCAAAGGCCCCAGGCCACCCAACAACCAGTATAAATAGAGATCACTGGCACTGCCCTGCCACAAGGTGGCAGGCACCTATGGCATAAGGCTGCTGGATGGTCCATGGGGGAAGGAGGCCTGGCTGCTGAGCTGCATGCTCAGTGGCAGGACTAGGCCCCCAATGTGTGGAAGAAACTGCCAAAGAATGCTCCCAAATGGGCCAAAGCACAGCTGCCACATGGGAGAGGCACGTATACGGAGGCAGAGCTTGCTGCCAGCAGGCCCCAACATGGGATTGTCTGATTGTTCGCACCCCCCTTATGTGCAAATGCTGATCCCTAAGGCCATCAGGGACAGCTTCCCCATAGCTGCAGGCCGAGTGGAGAAGTATGAATGTGACTGCAGTGGCTCCCAACTTAACAGTGAGGCTGTCCCTGAAGTGAAGGGGTTCTGCTTGACTGCTGCAGATGAGGTTGTTCCACCGTGCTGAAGCTACAATTGGAGTGGCTCCACCCACCCGACTCCCTGAGCAACTGTCTTTTCCCTCCCTTGCACTAGTTGCTCATGGGCCATATAAGAGCCCTGGTTGGACCAATTCCGGCCCCTGGGCCTTATGTTTGACAACCCTGCTCCAGCCTTTGGTCCACTTAAGTATTCCTTAGTGACACTAATGGCCACCAAGCAGTTTAAATTGGCAGCATTTTTGCACATTCACAGTTTTGGGAAAACCTGATGAAAAGCGGCTTGACAGGTATTCACAGCTGCTCAGCATGAACTGACTAGATCAAGTGATTGGCCCACATCTGATTGTCACCTTCAAACACAGTATGTTTGACAGTCAAATGTGTTTGCAGCAAAATTTGCAGCATCCTGATCTGTCAAAACTTTTTTTTTTCTTTTTACAAAACAGTAAGAACAGATACCAGTTCACTTGGCAGCTTTGGAAGGTGGACTGTGGCCCTGGTCACACGGACCAGATAACGCGGGGTGGAGGCGTGGCTGTTCGCCCTGGAGCAAAATAAAGCACAGTAGTCCTATCACATGGTTCCCCGAGTCTCCACACTTAGGCTGTTAGCTGCCGATCACACGATGATGCTGAAGCATGGCAAAGAAGCGATGCGGCGCTATCACACAAGCGGCGATTGCAAGCCACCGCTTCTGGATCAGACGGTCATTTGTGCGCATGCACCATTCCACAGAGCTGCACTGCTTTCAGTTTCGTGTTTGTGTGCATGCACAGTAAAACATCCAGTTTATGATGGGACATGGACAGGCGCAAGATGCCACAGGATACTAGCACTCCTGCGATCGGACTCCCGCCTTTGCCACACGTTTTCCGAATACTATAGCACTTTCCATGGTACTTTTTAACTCCGCATCTTCGGTGGGATGCCACGGGTTGGCCACGGGAGTGCTATGCTTCCCAGATGTTACGATGTCATCGTGCCCCCAAAATCCACCTGACACTTGTGCCTTCCACGCGGCAAATTCTCCATGTGACCAGGGCCTTTATGGCATTATATTCCATTGAAGTCCCTCCCCTCCCAAAACCCTGCCCACCTCAGGCTCCACTCCCCAAATCTTGAGGTATTTCCCAACCCTACATTTTACACATGTGCGAAAAGAATAAATATGTATATTGCCATGTATGTAGATTGCTTTTTTAAAAATATCTGAATCTTGCAAAGAGTTTCACACAATGTTTTGGTCTCACAATAACCAGATCAGAGATTAAAGAAGTCAAAAGTTAACTCTCTGGGAAAAGAAAGAGAAAGGCAATACATAGCAGAAAAATAGGGAGGACTGAAGAATGTAAAAAATTGGGCAGATAGCAGATCTCAGGATAGAGACTAACAGTGCAATCTTAAGAACACTTTCCTGGGAGTAAGCCTCAGTGAACAGACCTGAGCAGGATACTGAATACATATGCTTACAATGGCACTGTTCAGGATTCAAACTGTAAAGAGAGAGGGAAAATGAGGGGAGGGGGAATCACACACCAGAGTGAGAAATTATAAGACTGAATTTAAATTCTGTAGCATCACTAGATTAAAAAATCCTGTCTTTCCACCAAGCAGATCAGAAGGATTATCTCTTTCCTCCATCTTACCCTCACAACAACCTTGTGAGTTAGGATAGGCTGAGAATGGGATTGGCTTATTTGACTTAGTGTGCTTCATGGTGGAGGGTGTGATTTAAACCTAGTTTTCTCAGATCCTAGGGCAAATCTGCATTTAGCATTTGCTCAGTTGTTTTACCAAACCCACACAGGAACAGAAAAAGATGCAGTTCAAAACCACATTCAACTACCCCAGCCAACACCGTACTGACTGCAGAGTCACCCCCAAATGGCCATAAAACGGCCATAAATCTATGCAGACAACTACAATAAAACCAGAGATCAAATGAAATGAAAGCAGCATGCAGTCTGGACACTGGCATAAAATGCGACACTCAATCAAAGTGAAAGTGGCATGCAATGTAGATGGGGATTTCTGTTCCAGTGTGGGTTTGGTAAGACAGCGGCACAAATGCTAGATGCAGATCGGGCCCTAGTCTGAGTATTTAATCACTATGCCACACAGACACTCTCTCTCTCTCTCTCTCTCTCTCTCTCTCTCTCTCTCTCTCTCTCTCTCTCACACACACACACACACACACACACACCCCTGGTACTGTGAGACCACAGGCTTGCCCACTTAACCATCATTCCAGTTTGTTTTCAAAGTCTGCAAGAATATCAATTTCCTGTCACTGAACCCAACCAGAATGCAATGGGGAGAGATTGAAAAAAAACCCACAAGTAAGAAAATTGCAGGCTTGTGTTACGACAGCATTTCCATAGGTCTTGCTTCAAAATATAGCTGCATCTATTTTGAGACAAGAAAGGCCAAAGTCAGCATTTTATTTATTTTTTGAATCACATTTTGCTTAATAAGATGCTGTCACATGTCACCTGATGATGGAAGTACAGCATAGATGTGCACTCGCAATTAGTCTTTCTGAGGCTGATTAATGTTTATTGAAATCAACAGTTCTTGTCTATTGGTGAAGGGCTGGCTTGGGTCCATTAGCTCTGGAGTATCACCAGTGAAATCACTGGCAGAAAAATTTCTCTCATTTTAAAGAATTGGATTGTGGACCCTATTCCATATGTTAAATGGCGACCGAAGAACAAGGTTTTGAAAGTCATCATTCTGAATTAAATGGTGTAATTGATAGTATGAATCTAGAAGTCCCTAGATGTATGATCATTCAATTAAATATAAAATAAAATGAAAGCCTATCAAGAAAATCAATGGAGTTGACTCAATAGGATTCTGAAAGTCATGAAGCATTACAAAGATTTTCAGAGTAGATATTGGGAGATTGATAAGCTTAACTCAGTTTGGAAATATGGTCCCTTGAATCCATTGGGCTAGATACCGTAATAGTGAGATATACCAGAATAGTGAGACCAAAGAGTCAGATCTGCTAATCTCACCTATATCCAGCAATTTTACTAACAACAGACACATGAATTGATTCTGGGTTTAATGAATATCTAAAGAAGGCAGCTGCAACCTCTGAATCACAATGAAATACTTCTTAGCAAAAGCTTTTACTTAGATCTTGCCTGTGGACCAAAGTTACAGTCTCCTGTGATTTTAGGTTCTGTTTTTGAAGTGCTTTCATGATATATGTCATTTGCAAAGGTATATTAAACTATATCCATCCTTGGCCTAGGTTGAATTAAATGCATATTCAAGTCAAGTCAAGTCAAGTTTATTAGTACGGTCAAGCGACCAGCCAATATAAAATATTTCCAAAAAAAAAGGATTGAGGTAAAATACATGGTAGATACATAAAATTAAATAAATATATAAAACAGCATTAAGAGCAAAAGCGGGAGAAACACAGTGTATCATTAAGGTGGAAACAGGAGCAATACTACTTTATCATTGACTTGCTGTCTGAGGTACAAGCTTCCTCTTTTTAAGTGCGAGGAAGCAAAATTTTGCCACAGCTAAAGATATCCTCTCTTTCCGATCTTCCAACAAAAAGGTTAGAATCCTTGGTTCTGCAAATTTCAAGTGGACATCCAGAGGTTTAAATGTAGACAACAATGGGAAAATTAACAGCTGCCTCTCCGTAGCGTAAAAGTTACAATGTAAAAGAATATGTGGGACCGACTCTATCTCAAGACCTGTACAGGGACAACATCTTTGGGAGATAGGCCAATGCAAGAACCTTCCTTGTAATAAATTAGAGGGTAAGGCATCAAAACGAGCTCTAGAAAAAGCCCATCTATAGCCATCATATATAATGTTAGAAAGATAAGGAGCAGGTGCAAAACCTGCCCAAGATTTTAAAACTCCATATGTCGAGGGTAGAAGCGCTTCTTCTGTCTGCGCCTCTATATCCATTAGACGTTGGGATACTATAGATTTAGCTTTGGTCAATCCTAGATCGAAAAGACTTACAGGATGAAGCCCAATTGAACCAAGTTTGACCAATATTTTGGAGGACCATTCGGGATATGGGGTGGCAGCTAAAAAGAATGGAATTAGGCCTGTAGGTTTCAAATGCGTTCTTAACCAGTAATAAATCGAAGCAATCCAAATTTTCGTTTTCACTCTTGGCACCCCAATCTCCTGCCTAAGAACTACATTTGCTGTACATTTAGGCGCATTAAATAGTGCTCTAATAAATGTAGATTGAACTTTTTCCAGGTCTTTAAAATTATTATCACTTAAAGTAATTACTTGCATACCATATGTGAGTTGGGTTAAAATCTTTGCATCAAACAATTTTAAGGCCGCTTGAATTACACCTTGGCCTTCCATCCTGAAGAATCTAATAATAGCATTAGCATTTCTCTCAGCTGGAATATCAAGCTCCTAATGTAATTCTAGCAATTTTCTCTATGTGACTGCATATTTTAAAAAATGAATGTACACACTGGTATAGTAACTGTTACTTGAATCCATGGAGATCCATGCCACATGGTTTGCAAGCTCTATCTGGCATATAATTTTAGATACTTGCATTTGTGAATCATTTGTGAATTAGGACTTAATTATGGTATGCTAAAATTAAAGTGTCCTAAGTCTCATAGTAAAAACACTAAAACTAACTGCAATCCTAAACATAGTTTGACTGTTCTAAATCCACTGAGGTTTTAGGAGTATATAACTCGGCCTAGAACTGCAATGTAGGTGTAGTCAAATTTATTTACTATATCTGTTGTCCACCTTTCTCACTAAGGTTCAAAGTGGTTTGCACAGTGTAAATTGATACTAGGCCACATGCAGAGATACCTGATAAGCACACTGTAACAATCCTGTCCTTATATATAAAAGCATTTTCACATGGCAACAATTCTATGCCCGCCAAAATCAGTCGGCTCTGTGAGATGTTAATCACAAGGTGTTTCTATCCACTGGCTGTGTTGCCCGTGTTCTCTCCCACCCACTCCAGCCTAGGTCACTCTTCTCTGACTGGGCCAATGTTTCAAGGTCATTTGCATATGGAAGCTGATTGGACTTCACTCCATTCTGTACCTCACCCCCCTATTTGCATATGTGACCTGGTGTGTTCTGAGGTAAAATATGTCCTCATCCACAATGCATCACTTCCCCTTCAAAAGAAACAAACCCAATAACACAACCATGCCACACCACAAAAAAGACAGATCACACCACAAGCAGAATACCACAAGGCAAAAAATGATAGGAAAAGGTGCCAGCAGTCACCCCATTACTGCCACAGATATGTACCTGAGAGCACTTCAGAGGATGGTATGCAGGTCCCAGGTTCATCTTGTAAATTTATTTATTTATATTTATTTATTTTGGGATTTATACCCCGCCCTATCCGATAGCTCAGGGCGGCTAACAAGCGGTCAAGCCGAGTTTCAGAACTAAAAACAATAAAAATATTACATACAATAAAAATTCAAAAATTCAGTACAGCAGTAAAATTCATATAAATCCAAGATGCACGATACACAGTATCCCACATTGGTGGTGGATTTCTTAATTGCATGGGTACCAGGAGTAGTCTATCCCAGCTCACAGGCGGCATCCATCTTTCCAGATAATGGGACAGATGGATGAAAGGCTCTCAATGATGGCATGATAGCGGCGGCGGCTCCTCCTCAAAGGCCTGGTGGAAGAGCTCCGTCTTGCAGGCCCTGCGGAACTGCACTAGGTCCCACAGGGCCCGGATCTCCTCTGGGAGCTCATTCCACCAGGTGGGAGCCGCCGCTGAGAACGCCCTAGCCTTGGTTTGGGCAAGCTTCACACTTCAAGGGCCTGGTACTTCCAGGCAATGGCTATTCCCCGATCGCAGCGCTCTTGGGGGTACATACGGGAAGAGGCGGTCCCTTAGATATGCTGGACCCTGGCCATTCAGGGCTTTAAAGGTAAGCACTAGCACTTTGAAGTGAATCCGGTATGCTATTGGCAGCCAGTGCAGTGCTTGCAGCGCAGGCTGGATGTGGTCTCGCCTGGAGAGGCCCATCAACAGCCTGGCTGCAGCATTCTGCACTAGCTGCAGCTTCCGGATTTGCGACAGAGGCAGCCCCAAGTAGAGAACATTACAGTAGTCCAGCCTCGAGGTGACCGTCACATGGATCACAGTGGCCAGGTCTTCGCGGTCGAGGTAGGGGACCAACTGCCGAGCCAGCTGCAGATGGTAAAAGGCTGACTTGGCAGTGGCTGCCACCTGGGCCTCCATCGTTAATGAAGAGTCCAGGAGCACACCCAAACTCCTAACCTCCCGTACAGGCACCAATGGTACCCCACCAAAGGACGGGAGAGGGAGCCCCAACTCTCGGCTGGTCCGGCACAGGCCCAGGACCTCCGTCTTTGCTGGGTTTAATTTCAGCCGACTCAGTCTGAGCCAGCCAGCTACAGCTTGCAATGCCCGCAAAAGGTCATCAGGACCAGAGTCCGACTGGCTGTCCAACATCAGATAGAGCTGGGTATCATCAACATATTGATGACACCCAAGCCCACACCTCCGGCCAATCTGGGCAAGGGGGCACATGTAGATTTTAAACAACATTGGGGACAGTACAGCTCCCTGGGGCACACCACACTCAAGGGGGTACCTTTGGGATTGCTGCCCCCCCCATCGCCACCCTCTGTCCCTGACCTTGGAGAAAAGAGGTAAGCCATTGCAAGGCAAGCCCCTGAATCCCCACGTCAGCGAGGCGGCGGGCCAGCAACTGGTGGTCGACCATATCAAAGGCAGCCGACAGATCTAACAACACCAGGTGCCTACGGAGATCATCAGTCAGAGTGACCAGTGCCGTCTCTGTCCCGTGGCCCGGGCAGAAACCGGACTGGAAGGGATCGAGGATGGAAATGGGGGATTATAGACCATTCACAGACTTTCTACCTTAACATACCTCACACGGATCATACAGGAGAGAGGTGAATGATGTCAGCTGCTTTGGTTTCCACTGCAGGGAAAGACTGCCTTTTCCCTAGTCAGAGGCTGCGGAGGGGGGGGGGCGAGATGTAAACCTGAAGACAGACAGGCAGATAAACATAGGCTGATGATTTCCTGGAAAGGACATAGGGTTGCCAGCTCCAGGTTGGAAACTTTCAGGATATTTTAGGGATGAAGCCTGCTGAGGGTGGGGTCTGAGGAGAAGGAAAAGGGGGACCTCAGACAGATACAATGCCATAGACCCCACCCTCCAAACAAGCTGTTGCCAATCTCCAGGTGACAGCAGGAGAGTTCTTAAAGCTCTGGTGCTAATTCAAAGTGCTGAGTATGTGTTGTGTTCTCGCAGGGGATGCTGTGAGTATAGAAAATGAATGAGGACAGAGTAGTTTTTTGGAAAATCTTTATGAATTGTCCATTTACCATGGGGCACCCATCCAGAGCCTCTGGCATTTTCTCACTCTGCTGGCATCAAAACCAATTTAAGGCAAAATAGAGATATGGAGACTTTCCATTGCATCCATTTGTCTTTGTTGGCAACCCTAGCCTTGCCAGCACTCTCAGGGTGACTTCATGCCTCCTGAATGGCATTACTTCACTAGCCCTGGCTGCTTGCTCCTGTTCAGCAGGAGCCTCCTTATGAAAACTGCCTGGGTAATTTTCAACCAGCCACAGACTTTTGCCTAACCTACCTTGCAGGATTGCTGTACAGATCACAAAATGGAAGAGGAGAATGAAGTAAGCTGCTTTGCTCCCCACTAACGAAAAAGACAGAACTTTGCCTAGGAAGCGGCTGCTGAGAGAGGAGGAGATAAAGTTGCCAACTTTAGGTATGGAAATCTCTGGAGATTTGAGGGGTGGAGCCTGGAAAGGGTGGGGTTTGAGGAAGGGTGGGACCTCGAATAGGTACAGTGCCATAGACCCCACCCTCCAAATCAGCCATTTCCTCTTGGGGAACCATTGTTGCCAATCTCCCGGTGAGGGCTGGAGATCACTCAGAATTACAACTGCTCTAGAGGAAGGAAGGGGGAGGAGATGGAAAACTAAAGTCAAAGGAGCATATAAAGGTAAGGTTGGGAAGAAGAAAGGGTTGCCAATTCCAGGTTGGGAAATTCCTGGATATTTGAGGGGTGGAGCCTAGAGAGGGTGGGGGTTTGAAGGGGTGGGACCTCAGACAGGTACAATGCCATAGATTCCACCCTCCAAACCAGCTATTTCCTCCTAGGGAACCATTGTTGCCAATCTCCAGGGGTGGGCTGTAGATCACTCAAAATTACAACTGCTCTTCAGATGGCAGAGATCAGTTCTCCTGAAGAAAATGGTAAGCTCTGTGTCATTATACCCTGCTGAGGTCACCACAGCAAATTGATGCTGAGTGCCAAAGACCAGGGCACCCACCCAGAGCCTCTTTCTAAAGCTCGTTGTATGTATTTCCACAAAGGGCATTATTCCTAGTGTAACATAAAGGTGGAAATCCAGCTCACCCAGCCACCGTCTCTCAAAGCTGTGTGGCTGGCCTGCCACCTTTGAAGCCCAGCAAGGAGAAGAGGCATTTTTCTGGAGGCAAAAGGCTACATCTGGGTCTTTGGAGGTGGGTGGGGCTGGAGTTCTTATGGGCCAGCCCTGCCTCCTAGAGCTCAGTCTTCACCCTGTTCATGGGCCACCTGCCTGTCCTGTGTGCAGTACAGGCTTCAGCTGGTCATCCCTTTGGGGGCCAGGTAGGAATTTTTTGCCCCATCCGGAATTGGCTCTATGGTGGGGGTGTTTTTGCCTACCTTGTACTGTGGCAGTGGTTTGGGAGATTGGTTTGGGTGCAGCTGTGTTAATTAGGTTGGTCACTTTCCAGGCTGGCAGGATTGTATTTGGATACAGATTGTGGACTGGTGAGCACCAGCTGACATCCCATCTTTGGTATCTAGGTGGTCTTGTGAGTACAGTCCTTGGGCCCTGTGGTCTGGGGTGGGGAAAGCAGATCCTCCCCTTGAGCCTTGCAGTTTGGGGGATGGAGTTCCAGGGCGATTACCTGATGGCTGCTGGCTGGACATGAGCCACATCAGGTTGACTCCTGCCTGAAGCAGTTTGGCTCGCCCTACTTTGCATGGCAAGGGAGGGTCTTGGTGAGCCCCAGCTGTGACCATCCTACAATGCATTTTTCTGCTCTTGCCATTTACAGTTAATATTAATAGTTAATAAAGTGTCCCTTTAGTTAACCCAACACTTGTGTTCATCTCTTTATTCCTGCTTGGGGGGCAATCGGACTAATACGTGTGTGGAAATAAAATTTAAAATATGCAATCCTCCCTCCCACTCAAATGGTAGTTTATGAATTTTTTTTCCCCGATCATCAAATCAGCTGCCAAATAAACTAGTCTGAGGATTTTATTTTTATTTATTTAGAAAATTCAAGTGCCATCTATTCAAAGAGCTGTTTAAAACATCTCACAAGTAAGGGTTCTCTGATGTGTTTTTAAAAAGTGGGCAAGGGTCAGGTGGGGTTTTAGGCCAGCAGGACTTCTGATTGGCTGATGGAGATCTGATTGGCTGTGCAGATTTTTAAGAAGTTGCTTTGGCGGCAGCTGCCACTACAGCATGAGGTTCTTCACTGTGTGATTGAAGATAAGCTGTGAATATGCAAGAAAATATTTTTGAAACAATATCTTCCTTTAAAAGGCATGCCTAAAATGTTGACAAGTTACTATTAGACTTACACATGACCTCAACTCTGAGATTTTGTAGTTGGCTCTGCCTCTTGTGACAGCCATTTTGTAGTCACACTCACCATCCAGTGTCAGTATTCCATAGGTGCCTGTAGGCTCAAGAAGTTTGGGAACCCCTGCAATAGGTTAACAGCACAATCCTGTGTATGGCTACTTAAAAGTAAGTCAAACTATGTTTAGGCTGAGATCACACACATGATATAATCCACTTTCAATCCACATTTAATGCACTTTCGAACTGGATTTTGCCAGTTCACACAGTAAAAACCCAATTGGAAAGTGCATTGAAAGTGGATTATTTTGTATGTGGTCGCAGCCATAAAGGGGTTTAACTCCAGGTGCATAGGATTGCAACCCCAGATGGATATCTCTGTCAGATAAAAAGGGTAAAAAACCTTCTGCGTATCAATGTTATCTCTTCCCTAGAGAATTATTTAGGCAGCATTGCCTTACTGCTGTTTATCTTGGATATACAGCTAAATTGTATTTATAAGCCTGGCTATAGGCCAGATGTCCTTATTGTCTTACTTTTCCACAAAAGCCATCCAACTTGTTCTGCTTGTACAATTTATTTGTTCCAGAACATTAAAATCTTGTTATTTTTCTATGGAGTAAATTAATAGCATTCCATTTGGCTGATTTAATTTGTTGAATAAGATTTATAGAATAAACTACACTAGTATATTGCTTTGATGCCATGGCTCTCAAGAGTAAAAAAAAAAAGCTTTCCTATGATATGTTAAATCTGTAAAACAAAGAGACTATACATACAGGATACTGCATGCTTGGTATACTGGTAAACAGAAAAGATTTCTGACTAGGTATGCTTATTTATTACTTGCAAGGATACCCAGTTGGTATTTGTGCATAAAAAAGAAATACATCCATGCATATTAAAAAAAGAATATTAAAAAGAGAGAAAGAAATATATAAAATAATGTATTATTTTCGATTTCAGCCATGACATGGACTTACCTTTTATGGCTGAACCATGGGTTTGATCAAGACAGTTTCTCCCTCAAACCTTTGTATATACCAGATATGTCCCTCAGGTATGTTCTGGCCAGAGTGTGCCAAGCCTATTATCTGACCATAGCCTTAGTTCTCACATTTGTTGTTAACTCTTTTATTATCTTTATGCTAATTTGTTGCTATCCACAGACCTTACTAATTGTATTATTCCAATCTTAGCTATACTTATGCATCTTGACTCTAATTAGCCCTTCCTGGAAACTAATGTTCCCTCTAAGCTCTGAAGCTCTATGTGGAAAAACTTTTCTTTGAGTCACACCGCAGAAGTTGTAAGCAAGCCAACATTTTTTTTAATCATTTTACTAACATACAAAACATACAAACACAAAATATAAACATAATCGTAACCATAATCTTGAGAGAATCTCAGAATGATTTTTTTTAACTGTATTTTGGGTAGCCGTGTTGGTCTGAAACAGCAGAACAAGATTGAGTCCAGTGGCACCTTTAAGATCAATAAAGTTTAATTCAAGGTATATCTGAAGAAGTGTGCTTACACAAGAAACATTTTACCTTGAATTGAACTTTGTTGATCTTAAAGGTGCCATTGGACTCAAACTTTGTTTTGTTACACATACAAAATGAGTGAGCAAATGAGTGAGAGAGAACCAGGCAAGAATAAAAGCAGCCTGAGCTGCTGGCATATCTTATTTATTTCCTGAAATTTTCTTGAAAGTGAAATATTTTGGCAAGCAATATTCTCAAGCTTCTACAGCATTTGAAGACAATGAAGGAGACAAGTGATGCACTGTATTCTTGGTTCTGGGGGGGGGCAACAGTGGGAGGGCTTCTAGTGTCCTGGCCCCACTACTGGACCTCCTGATGGCATCTGATATTTTTGGCCACTGTGTAACAGAGTGTTGAACTGGATGGGTCATTGGCCTGATCCACCATTGGCTTCTCTTATGTTTTTTTTTTAAGTTTTATTTATAATTTTTCAACACTTTATACAGCCTCAGCATGTTTATACTTACATTATCATGAGTCATTTTCCCACATCATGTTATTCAACCATAAATCACAAGCTCAACATGCGCCTGCGGTGCGATGTGGCTGTGAAGAAAGCTAATGCAATCTTAGGATGCATTAACAGAAGCATTGTGTCCAGATCACAGGAGGTGGTAGTCCTGCTCTATTCTGCTATGGTCAGGCCTCACCTGGAGTACTGTGTCAGATCTCACCTGGTGAGAGGGTTTGAATCCAAGTCTCATGAGGAAAGGCTAAAAGAGTTGGGTATGTTTAGCCTGGAAAAGAGAAGGCTTAGAGGGAACATGATTGCAGTCTTCAAGTATTTGAAGGGCTGTCATATAAAAGACGGAACAGATCTATTCTCTCTTGCTCCAGATTGCAAGACTAGATCTAATGGGTAGAAATTACAAGGGAGTTGTTACCGGCTAGATATCAGGAGAAACTTCCTAACTGTAAGAGTGGTTGAGCAGTGGAACAGTCTGCCTTGGGTGGTGGTGGATGCTCCTTCTCTGGACATTTTCAAGCAGAGGATGGACAACCATCTTTTGGGTATGTTGTAGGTATGTAGGGCTACCTTTTGGCTATGCTCCTGCAGACTGCAGGGGGTTGGTCTACATGACCTGCAAGGTCCCTTCCAACTCTAACATTCTATGATTCTATGAAATACATTTTTCCCCCAGCTTATCTCGTATACATCCTGGTCTTTCCCTTGTAATATTTAATTTAGCCTATCAATTTCTGCCAGCCCCAGCAGTTTTTCTATCAGTTCCTCTTTGGAGGGTATTATATCTGATTTCCAACATTTTGCTAACATTATTCTTGCCACTGTAAAAATATATGTTATTATATATAAATTTTCCTTATTACATTGTTCTGGAAATGAATTTAATAAACACACTTATGGTACAAACGGTATTTCAAGTCCTGTTATTTCTTTCACTATTTTATATGTTTTCCGCCAATATTTTTGTATTTTCTTACATCTCCACCACATATGAAAATATGTGCCAACTTTTTACATTTCCAACAATTTCTATTTCTATTCTCATAACATTTTGCCATTTTGTCTGGTGTCCAGTGCCACCTATGAAACATTTTAAATATATTCTACTGCATAGGAATGTTGGTAATTATTGCATATGTTTTATTGTATAGGAATGTTGTTATTTATTGCATTTTAGTCAGTGGTTTTAAATGAGATTCTTATGTTGTAATGTATATGGGTATTATGAAGTTGTAAGCCGCCCTGAGCTGCCTAGGCGGGAGGGTGGGATAGAAATGAAATAAATAAATACATAAATAAAATTCTCTTTATATGGTATAGCGCTCATCAATTTAGCTGACTTCCATATTTTAAACAATTGGTCTATATCTATATTATGTTCTAAATCTTTCATCCATGTTATCATGGTTGTTTTGACTGCTTCATCTTTTACATGATCGGTTAATAAAAAGTTATATACTTTTTGAATTAATCATTTTATGAGAGCCATATCTTGTCCAACTCATTGTTATTGCTGTAAAATCCTACTTTCTTATCCCTATTGATTCTTGTCTTTACTTGTGTCTTTTCCCACCAAGTGAGCCTAATATTCTGTATGGCCAGTTCTTCTTCCATTTTTAAATTCTTATTTCTATCTAAAAGTCTTTCATATATCACTCTTTTATTTTTGTTATATAGTGTTGGTTTAATAAGAGCCTCTAGTGGAGATACTCATTTTGGAATTTTGTCGTAGAAACAGCTTTTTATTTCTTTCCATATTTTTATCAATGCGCCTCTTATTGTATGTTGCTTAAAGCTTGTAATAGTTTCCCCCTCATCATACCAAACATATGCATGCCATCCCATGGGTAGATTAAATCCTTCTAAATTTAGAAGTCTTGTATTTTCTAGCATTATCCATCCCTTTATCCAACCTAGGGCAGCTGCATTGTAATACAGATTCCAATTTGGAAAACTAAGTCCGCCTCTCTCTTTCTTGTCCTGCATAACTTTTCGTTTGATTCTAGGTTTCTTATTATACCAAATAAATTGACTACAGATTTTGTCTAGTTCATAAAAACATTTTGTATTTCTCAGTATTGGGATGTTCTGTGCCAGAAAGAGAAATCGTGGAAGAATATTCATCTTTACTATAGCTATTTTCCCCATAAATTATATTTTTAGATCCTTCCATTTTTGAAGATCACTTTTAATTTCATGTAGTAATTTAGTATAATTGTCTTCTATTAATGTAATGTTTCTATAAGATAATGTTATTCCCAAATATTTAACCCTCTTTACTATTTCCATATTGGATAACATCTGAATTTGGTTTCTTTGTTGTTCTGTACAGCTCTTCATTAATATACTTGGGGTTTTTTTAAATTAATTTTGAGACCTGCCACTTTGCCATACTCCAGAATGATCCTTATGAGATGTTTCATAGATACTATTGGATCTTCTAATATAAAGACCAAATCATCTGCAAAAGCTTGCAGCTTGAATTCTTCACCCTTAATCTTGAGTCCTTTAATTTGATCACACTCTCTTATTTAATCATTTAGCATCTCCAATGCAAATATGAACAAGAGTGGGGATAAGGGGCAACCTTGTCTAGTACCCTTTTGTATTTGAATATCTTTTGTCATATCCCTGTTTATCGTTATTTTTGCAACTTGTGTTTTATAGATTGCCTTTATTGTTGACAGGAAATTTGCTCCACATTTCCAAGCTTCTAATTTTTGTAGCAGGAATTCTGAGTTTACATTATCAAACGCTTTTTCAGCATCCAAAAATATTAGCGCCATTAATTTGCCTGAATGTACTTCGTAGTATTCTAAAGCATTAATTATTGTCCTAATATTACTTTTCATTTGTTTTTTGGGGAGGAATCCAGCTTGGTCTTGATGGATTATCTGTGTTAATACTTTCTTCATTCTTGTAGCAATTACTGTCGCAAATATTTTATAATTCGTGTTTAATAAGGATATTGGTCTAAAGATTTTAATTTCCTTATCATCTGGTATGGTTTGGGAATCAATGTTATTAAAGCTTGGTTCCATGAGTCTGGGAATTTTTCTGTTTTTGATATGTTCTGAAATAACTCTTTTATAAGTAGTGAAATCTGCTCTTCATATTTCTGGTCTATTTCTGCTGGTATCCCATCTGGTCCTGGGGTTTTATTTTTCTTCTGTTTCTTTATTGCTTCTGTGATTTCACATATCATGATTGGTTCATTTAGAATTAATTTTTGCTCATCATTAAACATCCTTGTATTTTTACTGCTGATATATTCTTTTATTATACTGCTGATATATTCTCCTGCTCATTTTGTTGATATAATTTCTTATAAAAATGTTCCACGATATTCTTCATCTCCATTAAATTATGTTTTTCCTCGCCTCTTTCATTTCTTAGTGTTTTAATTATCTTTCCCCCCCTATTATTTCGTAATTTATACATCAGCCATCTTGTTGGTTCATTTGCATTCTCGAAGTAATAATGTTTGGCGAATTCTATGTTTTTAGCTACTTTCTGTGTCAAGATAATATTCTTTTGGTGCTGCAGCATTCTTAGGTTTGCTTTAGTTTTTTCAGAATCCGTATTTATCTTTTTTACCTTATCTTCTTTCTGTATTTGTTTCATTAACTTTTCATATTTCTGTTTCTTTTGTTTCCTTTTCCATGCCTTTTGCTTAATAAACTAGCCCCTTAAAAATGCTTTGAATGTTTCCCAGATGATTTGTATAGATATTTCAGGTTGTATATTCCGCTTGAAAAACTCTTTAATCTTTTCTATTTTTTTACTATTTTTTTTGTCCCTTATTAAATCTTTATTGATCTTCCATCTTGTCCTTCTTGGTATTTCTCTAAGTGTTAACATTAATGGGCTGTGATCTGCAAATGTGTTGGGTAAAATTTCTACATCTATTATTTCTGTTACTAATGTTGTTGTGGTCCATATCATATCAATGCGCGACCAGGAATTATATCTTGCTGAGTAAAATGTATAGTCTTTCTTTTCCAAATTTCTTGTTCTCCACATATCAACCATGCTATACACTTCTGCTAGCTTGAAGAAATTTCTTGGTAGGATATTTCCTGATCTTTTATGTTTGCCTTGTGATTTCCTGTCTTTTTTCCCATCTACTACCGCATTATAGTCCCCTATTATATTTCAGTCAAGTTACATGTTATTACTATATCTCTTAGTATATTAAAGAATTTTTCTTGGCTTTGATTTAGTGCATAAATATTAATTATTACGGTTTTCCTGTTTTGTCTCATAATTGAGATTGCTAGTATCCTGCCATCCTCTGACGCATATATAAATTCTGGACATAAGTGTTCTTTTGCATAAATCATTACACCTCTTTTCTTTTGTGCATCTAACACAGTGAATAGTTTACCTATTTTTCTGCTTTCTAAATATTTCTCGTCCTTTTTCTTAATGAGTTTCTTGTAAGCATATTACTTCTAACTGTAATTTAGCTAATTGATGAAATATTCTTCTTCTTTTTGCTGGACTGTTCAGTCCATTAATATTAACTGAAAATATTTTACATTTTTTTATCTTCTCCATCCTATTTTTATTTTCCTTTTTCCTGTTCTTTGGCTCTGTATTGGTATCTTGTCAGCATTTGTGATGGTGTAAAATTAAACCATTTTCCTCTCTTAGCTCTTCCTTCCTTCCTTCCTTCCTCCTTTCCTTTCCTTTCCTTTCCTTTCCTTTCCTTTCCTTTCCTTTCCTTTCCTTTCCTTTCCTTTCCTTTCCTTTCCTTTCCTTTCCTTTCCTTTCCTTTCCTTTCCTTTCCTTTCCTTTCCTTTCCTTTCCTTTCTCTGAATTTTCTCTAGTGTCCTCTTCATCTTTTTTGCTTTCATCTTCATTCTACCTTCTTCCTTCAAAATTAAATACTATGCCTTCCGGTACAAGCCATCTATAAGAGATGTCATTTTCTCTTAATAATCTCATTAATGTTGAATAGTTCTGTCTTTTCTCTCTGATTCTCCAAGGAATTTCTTTTAAAAATTTAACTTCTGACTCTTGTATCATCACCTTCGTCAAATTTGCTTCTTTAAGAATTTTATCCCTCATCTGCCGTTTTATAAATTTCATGTATACTTCCCTCGGGGTTTTATTCCTCCTGGTGTAAGAACTATTTTTCATGTAAACTTGATCCACATCCCTCTCTATTTCATCATAGGTCCCTATCTTTAACTGTGTGGAGATATTTTTTATTATTTCTTCTTTTAAGTTTTTTCAATGGTTTCTGGTATGCTTTGGCATCTTATTATTAGCGATGCCTTATCCATTTCTAATCCCATTAAGGTTTCCTCAATTCCATCTGCTTTTGTTCTTACTTCCTGTACTTCCTGCTCTATATCCTGTACCCTTTCTTCAATCTCACTATTGGCTGCTATTATTTTTAGGATCTCCTGCTTGTTTTCACTTATCTGTTTTTTAATCTCATCTGTTTCTATTTTAATTTGTTGTGCCAAGTTATCCATTTGATTTTTTACCAGCTCTATTTCTTGTTTAATTAGTGGTGGTAGAGTTACTTCCACAAATGTTTTCATTTCTGCTGCTATGCTTTCTTGGATGATGTTTTTAAGTTCCTTTATATTTAATTGTGTTATGCTCATTGTATTAGTTTTTAATAAGCTCTGAATATTAGCCTGTCCAGGTGATTTTATAGATGCTCTTCTTGCTCCACTTACTCCACTGTTCCCTGTGGCCATTTGTTTTCTCTTGTATGCTCTAATATATATCTTATTTTCTTAAATCTATCCTCTCTATATTAGCTTTTTATTTTGTTTCAGACCATCTATGTTTTTCTACTTTTCTATCTTTCTTTATTCCTCTGCTGTATACTAAACTATACCCTATTGCCTAGTTTACAGCCTTATTTTCCTCTTTATTTTATGCATTACTATCTTTTCGAGTCCTTTATTTCCAGTCCATCGTTTATTTTGGTTCCCCTTCATGTTATGGTGTGCCTCCTTTCCCTTTTGACATGTTTCTTAGACTTTTTTCTTTAGTTCCTTCCTCTGTCCCTCGACTCCTTCCAGCTCAGCTCGGGTCTGCTGCTTCCTCTTTTGTCAGCTCCACTCTCTGCTCTCCACAGTTGCTCTCTCCTCAGTATAGTCCCGTTGTGCTCTTTGCCCCATCACCCAACTCCCCTTGGCATGTCTTGGCTCTGTTGCACTCACTCAGTGCCCCATCAGTCTCATCTTATGTTCTTATGGGGAGGCAGCTTCTGGAGTTCTGCCACTTCTGGTGGAACTCTGACGGTACCTGAGTTTTGGCCACTGTGTGTGTGACACAAACTGTTGAACTGGATGGGCCATTAGCCCATCTTATGTTCTTAAACTGCCACTAAAAGACCCACACACACAGGACCTCCATTCTCCCAGCTTTCACCTTACATCCTCCCCCTTCTCCAATGAATCTCAGGGGGCCTTTTGCCCTGCTGGCTCTGGGAAGCACCAAGCCTTCTTGCAATGAGAATGAGCCTAGCCCCCCTTTCCAAATAACTTCAAGGGGCCGTTTACCCTGCTAGATCTGGGAAGCACCAAGCCACCCTGCAACAAGGCAACAACCACCCACTCAGTGGCAGATTAACCATTAAGCAGACTAAGCACTTGTTTAAGGCACCAGGGCCAAAGGGGGCACCACAAAGTTGGGAAAAGGATGAAAAGAAAAAAAGAATGAAGATTTTTGGGGGGGAAATGATAAAACTAGTGCAAATTGATCATGGTGCACTCTAGGGTTATCTTCTATTTTTTGTTGGAGAGGTGCAGTGTCATAGGCTATGTTTAAAAGTAAAATGATGGAGCCAAATTCAGTTGTCGTGACAGTCATTTCAATGACCCTCTGCCCCTTTTTAATTTCAGCCCCATGTAAACATCAAAAATGAAACATGTTCAGTTGAGTGGTGTGCAAAAGGGACAATGTGCAAAAGAGACTGAGCAAAAGAATCTGTCTGTTGTAGCCAAAACTGGAAAGCTGATAGAATTCTTCTTAAAAACTGCAGAGAAAGATGATCCAAATCAAAACCAGTGTCAGTCTTCAGAGACAGGAAGTGAATCAAATCTATCTCCTTCACCAGAAACAGGCAGTGTTGGTGCAAGCCTAGATTTTCATGATAACGTTGCACATGATGAAGTGCCACAACCTGGATCTACTTCCACGACAAGATGTGTAAATGCTTTTGAACTGTCCAAGGAGTTTAGAGAACTGACCAAGGATGAAATGAACAAAGATAAGGACCCATGGTTGTAGGATGAATTTTATGGTGATGATGTGACTTATTGGGTTGCTTGTGGACCCAGTGAATGTCAACACCACAATGGGCATTTGACAAATCATGTTGCAATTTCATCAGTGGGAATCCAAAGAGATACTGTTCGCAGAATATATTTTTTTGGAATAAAGGCCAGTGGTGAACACTGCAAGAGAGAATGGCTGCTGTACTTTCCTTCAAAAGGATCAGTTTACTGTTTTGTTTGTAAATTATTTGCGCCCAAAGCGTTAAATGATGGAGCCATTATGAATGAGGGATTCAGTGACTGGTGAAACACTGCTGTAATTGACAACCATGAAAAAAGTACAACTCACCAAGATGCCATGTTGACATATTTAACTCGGAAACAAGGCTTAGGCTTGACACGGCCACTGGAAAAACAAATTGAAGAGGAGTACAATTACTGGGAGAATGTGCTTCAGTGTATTGTAGCAGTCATTTGCACACTAGCTAAATGAGGAACAGTGGGAAAATTTGGGTCTCTCAATAATGGGAATTATTTGGGGCTACTCGAATTGATAAGTCAGTTTGAGCCATTCTTGGCTGCTCACGTATCACAGTATGGCAATGCTGGAAACGGCAACCCTTCATACCTGTCTAAAACAATATGTGAGGAACTTATTGAGTTAATGGCAAAGAGAGTGCACTCCTTCATCACTGATGAAATTAATGTTTCTGGGTACTTCAGTCTTTCTGTGGACTCAACACCTGATCTTTCACATGTTGACCAACTGAGTATAGTGCTCAGATACTTGCAAGATGAACAGCCAGTTGAACAATTTATCACATTTTTGGAATTACAAAACCATACTGGTGAAGCTATGGCACAGCAGATGTTGAAGTACTTATGTGATGATTGTCAATTGGATTTTGCTAAATGCAGAGGGCAGTCATATGACAATGCTGCCAACATGTCTGGACGTTACAATGGCATTCAGCAAAAACCTCTGAATGCAAATCAGTTTGCCATTTATGTACCCTGTGCAGCTCATTCACTAAATTTAGTTGGACGAAGTGCTGTGGATTGCTGTCAAGTTGCAGTAGATTTCTTTTCCACTGTACAACTGTTCTACACATTCTTTTCAGCCTCAACTGCTCAGTGGAGAATTCTCAAAGATTGCATTGGAAATGAAAAAGTGTTGAAATCACTTTCAGACACCAGATGGGAAGCACATGCTGTGGCAACTGCAGCAATTATCAACTCTTTCTCCAAGATTCTTGAAGCGTTGGAAGATTTATCATATGACCAGTTGCAAAAAGGTGACACTAGAAGGGAGGAAAAGAATATTGCAAACAAGATGCAAGAACTGGAATTTGTGTTCGTGCTGAATTTTTGGAATGAAACTATAGAAAATTTTTATAGAACAAGTCAACTTCTTCAAAGTGAAAATGTGATCTTGCAAACATGTGCAGATTTGTATTCATCATTGGCAGACCAGTTGCACACATCAAGAGACAAGTTTGAGAGATTTGAATCACTTGCAAAGGATGTATTCCCTGATGTAGAATACAAAGCAACTCAAATGCGTAAGTGTATAAGAAAGAGAATGCTCAACGATGGAAATGCACCAGAGGTCATTCTCAGTGCCAGAGACAAATTCCATATGTCCACTTTTTATGTAATTGTTGAAAAGTTAGAAACGGAAATGAGGAGGAGACGAAAGGTGTAGACTGAAATAGCAGACAGATCCTCTTGTCTGGCAGATGTTCCTAATGCCACCCAACAAGGTGCTAATTCCCAATTATTAGAAAGTGAAAGGTACTCAAAGACCTGTCAGACACTCATTGGGTGTGTTCAGATGGGGCATTTAAGCCAGTATAGAAACCAGTTAGAAACGGAGTACTTATGCGCGATCACACGCACAACATCTGCCTTCCATCCCTAACCATTGCCAATCATTGCAAACACCCCTTAAACCGGTGTAGTTTGCCACTAGGTACCCAAGTGATATTATCCTGAGTGCTCTGGTTCTAGCCGCTTTCCCCCCATCTGATCACTCTCCGCCGGTGTAGAGCCACTTCTGCTCAGAAGCCTGAGGCTTCCGCTTTTCATCCTCCTTTTTTTTTTTTTTAGCGTTGGCGATGTGCGTTTATTACCCACTTTAGATCCTCAGATACTCAGGACAAAGGTATATAAATACTTGAAACAAATACATTAAATAAATATAGTTCATATGCATGATGATTCTATGCTTACAAACCAGTAATCACATATGGGGGCAGAGTCAGCAACCTCAGGCCTGCCCTCCCACTATGTAATGTCATGTATAGAAGGCCAGAGTAAGGCTGCTTCATGAGTTCACTCTCTGAATCATTTGGAGGGGCCTCTACACACACCTGCACTGCCCTTCTCTCAGCGTTTTCACTGTATTTACACACATAGCAGGCAGAAGGCTATGATGGGATAGCTCTTTCTCTTTCCATTGAAATTTGCAACCTTTGCTAATTTTCCATCTCTTCTGTGGGCCTTTCTGCATTCAGTCTTTACTCCCAAGTTCCCCAAAACTTGAGGTGGTATGCCTTTGATTCAAATAATTTCCTTTCATTCTGCATATGTCATTATTCTTTGGCACTTTTTGCTGGAAACTCAAGTCTCTGTGGATTATGCTTTCTGCATACTCATGGAAGAAAGTGTGTTTTGAGCCTGATTGCTCTTATCCTTTGGAGACAGAGTAGCCAAGGTACTGGCATAATACTTCTTCCATCCTGTCATGCCCAGTGTTCTCTCTTCCTTTTCACAGAGCCCTGGCTGGTGGGAGGAATTCTTCCAGGGAAATCAGAATGACATTGAGTGGATGAGGCATTTCAGGGTTAACAGGGCAATGTTCACTAACAATTATCAATGCTTAGTATCAAATCAAAATGCAAACCATCAATCCATGCATCCATTTTTGTTTTGAGGGAAATGTTTGTGATCAAAGTCTGTTTGGCTTAGAAGTGCTTCCTGAAAAACTTGTTTTTCCAGTAGCTCTCCCATCCTCCAAACCACTGTCAACTTTAAACAAATATAATTGTTTAGCAATTGCCCATTAGGAAACCTGTCATCATATAAATTGGCCGCCTAACATAGACCAAAGAGAAAGAGGCTGAAACAGGGGATGGCAGTGGTCGGTGCTTAAATATTCACAGAAACAATTCTACTTTAAATAGTAGTATCGATTTCAAAACAGAGCAGAACAAAGGTTTGGGGCAAAAGCAACAGTGTGCTGGAGGCAGTCTGAGTGCTGATCCCCCTAAAATAAATGCAGAACCAAGAAGAAACCCCAACACAAAGCTGCAGTGAAAGTGGGAGGGAATGCAGAATGGAAGACTGAGATGAGCTCAGAAACTGAGGGAAAAGACAGGTGCAGAAAGGAGCTGTGTTTGCCTGATGAGCCATTAATCTAGTCTTAGATCATTAATAACAATTTTAAATAAGGAAGTGTATTAAGATAGTACCACAAGGGTTTAAATATATAGGCCACAAATTTGGCAAGTCATTCTTTTTTCACTCATTCCAGGGACATAAATGTCAAGACATCTAACTGAATACATTTGGGTTCAATCCAGAAAAAAGATGAGCATTTTTAAGCAAATGTTATAGGCCCATTCTGCATCTAGCATTCACTGTGTTGTTTTACCAACCCCACACTGGAACAGAAAAAAGATGCAGCTCGAAACCACATTCAAATACCCTAGGCCAATGGCGTACTGACTACAAAGTCACCTTTGAATGGCCATAAAACGGCCATAAATCTATGCAGATGATACCATAAAACTGAGAGATCAAACAAAGTGAAAGCAGCATGCAGTCTGAACACTGCCATAAAATGTGACAATCAAAGAAAGTGAAAGTGGCATGCAATGTAGAGGGAGATTTCTGTTCCAACGTGGGTTTGATAAAACAGCAGAGTGAATGCTAGATGCAGAATGGGCCATAGTCTCCTTCTGAAAGCAGTGAGATATTTTCCAAAGTTTGTATTATTTTAAAATAAACAGAAAACAGGAATCAGTGTGTCTTTAATTCTTTGTTAATCACATCTTACGATGTGACTTTTCCATCAGAGTGGTGTTCTGTGAAAACCTACAGGATTATGGCATTTTAATTTAGGTGACAAAATTAAAATAACTTTCTAAAATAACTAGGGTCCTCAGGGGATAAGAGACGAGTTTGTATGGAAAAATTTTGAATTCATATGATTGGGTATTTTTGGTGGGAGGACTTTCTGGTCGAAGGCAAGTGGCAGGTTACATCTGCCTTTGCTGGTCCTCCAGAGGCTGGCCAGTTCCCTGGTCAGATGCTCTCGCCCCTTCCACCTGGGGAGCTTATATGAGGGCTGGTAAGCCTTCGGGCACAGCAGATCAGGGAACTAGTTGTGAAGTCATGTAAGGATGTATCTGGCCTAGCGCTGGTCCTGCGGGATTGAAAATTTAATGTTATCAATGTGGTTCTTCTTTCAGGTGCTGCAGGCTGGGGGTGAGATGATGAGTCACTGTTTGTGGCCACAGCATAGCAAGGCCTTGTGTTACAAGCTGAGGTAGCCATGGCGATGATAGGAGCAAGATGGCCCAGCGTGCCAATAGCTGACCGGCAAGGCCCCCATGTTGCAGGCTGATGTGGATCTGGTGGTGATGACATCAAAACAGCATGGTGTGCTGATAGCTGGTTGATAAGGCCCTTGTCTGGCCATTAAGGCCTTGTGTTACAAATGGAGGCACACCTTGTGATAGTGGCCTGGTGTGCGGATAGCCAGGCCATAAAGACCCTTGTGTTACATGCTGAGGCCGATCTTGTGATGATACGAGCAAGGTGGCCCAGTGTGCAGATCATCAGGCAGACCTTATGATGATAAGAGCAAGGTGGCCCAGTGTGTAGTTCTTCAGGTTGACTATTTTTGCCCCACCAGGTATGGCACAATTTTGGGAGACCCCTGCTAGGCGTAAAGCCTAATCACCAGCTGAGGAAGTTTGTGGAAGGTGGTTTAGGGTAGTTTTTGCTGCACCCCACCATACGGGTCTGGTTCTAGACCTGTATAGGGTGATGGGGTGCATTTGTCTGTCAAGGGCAATGGGATAATTTTGCAGGACTTGCAGCAAGGGATTAGGTGGCATTAGGATGCTGAATGGGGAGCAAAGGCCAAAGCAGAGGTTTGACCTTGGCTGTGGCAGGTTTGTGCAAGCAAAAAATGGAACTGGTGAGCACCTCACGGCATATCCCGTTAGGGAACAGGGGGGTCATCAGGAACTGCCTTCGGATTTAAAGGTCCAGGGTGGGGAATGGTGGGGAACCTTTTAGGGCACCTCTGGGAACCTTTTAGGGCAGGCTCCTCCCTGCAAGTTGGAAGGCTTCAGGGGTAGGTGCTCCTAGGAAGCAACCAGTTTGCTGGGCTGCTGGTCATGAGCCAGATAGTTGGCTCTGGATTGGAGCTAGGTGACCTGCCCTTCAAGGGCAAGGGGGTTGGTCAGAGGAGTGACACCTGCCTTGCCTGTTCCATGCTTGCTTAGTTGTCCATTGCTGCAATGTTCTGATAAATAGTTAATAAAGTGGCCCTTGTTTAATTCCACACTGTTGTCTGTCTCATTATTCCGGCTGGGGGGGCAATGAAAGTACCACCCAAGCAGATTAATCCATGATGGTCTGGAAGAGGCAGAGATGGCTTGATACATGTAGGCAAGCTGCTGTAGGAGTATTGAATGCACTGTGGCCTGTACTATGCGAACTTGGCCGAAGCTACCATACCCAGTTTCTGGAAATAATAAGGGAATGTATTAATGAGACTAGAGGTCAAATAATCATACACATACCAGATATTACATCTTAGCCATAGTATAACTCACATTTTGCTACTAATATCAGAAAGCAGTGCCTAGAGCAGGAGTGTCGAACTCATTTGTTATGAGGGCCAGATCTGACATAAACGAGACGTCATTGGGCCGGGCCATGTGTGTCATAAAGTGTAATGCCAGGTAGCGGAGATATAAATTTTATAAAGGACACAAACACAAAGGGCTTTTTTACTAAAAATAAAAACATGCTTAAAACATTAGCACCCTTGCAATATTTTGTTTATTTAACGGTCTCTGATAACTGACACCTCTTGCCCTGAATTTTTGCATCAAAATGCCTGTGCTGTTGCAATCTTGAGTATGCTGTTCAGGTGTGTATCTGTAAGCTGCAAACCTATGATGACGCAGCAGCAGCAGAATGGGAAGAAGAAGCAGAAGACAGCCAGTTCCACTGAGGGCCTGATAGAAGAACTCCAGGGGCCTAATATGGCCCCTGGGCCACATGTTTGACACTCCTGGCCTAGGATGTTGCTTTCTGGAAATCATTCAAAAACCTTGACACTGAATTGCTTTCAGGGATGGCTAGTTATCTAAATAGAGAAGTCTGCAGCTTCTCAAGATTTTGTTAGTTGATGAAACCTTCAAGAATGGTTAATTTTGGCACAGCAATGGATAGAAACAAACCCAAAGAAATATCATAAAGTTTTCTTTGTAAGGAAATCCTACACAACACAAGTAGCAAGTTATCAGTAAGTTGCTGAAAGATGCCAAGCTGAATGCGTCCCAAACAAAGATTGATCTTCTCCTCCCCACTGCATTTGAGTTAAGAAAAGGATTTTCAAGTGAAAGTGAAATTATTCTGGCTTGCAATAGATTTCATTGATCCTTGAACAGGATGCCATGAACTTACTTTGTATTAGCAGATATTTCTCCTTTATAGAAAGTATGCAAAACAGAAGGTGAAATATTCCTGACAGGAGACATTGGCTTGCTGCAACCTTCAGTCACAGTCAATGTTCCCTCTAAGCTGTGGAGTCTTGTGAGCAAAAATTCTACTCTGTGAGCTACTGGCATTAAAGTTGTGAGTGAGCGATGTGGCTCCTGCATATATTAGTTTGCTCTGGAGCCATCCTTCCTGAGCTAAGACAAAAATGTGTGAGCTGGAGGCTAAAAAACTGTGAGCTAGCTCACACTAACTCAGCTTAGAGGGAACACTGGTCACAGTTCTCTCAGAAGTCTTTCAGCCCCACCTACCTCACAGGGTGTCTGTTGTGGGGAGAAGAAGGGAAGGTGATTGTAAACTGCTCTGAGAATCCTTCAGTTAGTGAAAAGCAGGGTATAAAAACGAACTCTTCTCTTCTTCCTGTCCACAGACTGTAAAATAAACAATGAATTATCAGAGTACATTGTGCTTTTACATTGGATATGTAATTCATTTATAATTTACACCTTGATTTCCTTTGTGATTGCTTTTATTGGACATTAATATTCACTTCAGTAGACAGTATTCAACTGTTCTTCATGCACGAAGAAACTAAATGGTCTGAAACATTGAAGGTGTTTCAATTTCAGTTTTCATAATTTTCCCTTTACCGTGGGATTTCCTCAGTATCTCTTCATACCAACGTACTAACTTGTCAATGGGCATTCATTTCTGCCTTATAGCTACATTTCTTTCTTTACAAAGCATCTCTTGGGCAAGTTATAATAACAAATTTGAATGAAAACCAGCATCAAGCATCAGGCCTGTAGACAGGATTTTTTAAGTCGGGGGGCATTTAAATTTCTTAGGGGGCACTGGCTAACTGGATTAAAGGAATACCTGGCTCCTTCCCCACACCAGCCACCACTTGGGGACCCTGGGCTGGATGGGAAGTTGTGGGGCCTTACCAGTAAGTCAGGGGGCCTAGCCCTGAGATGCCCCCCTGTAGCTACAGGCCTGTCAGGCATGCTGTCAAAATTCATGTCAGCCACATTCATAGAGACTTTTCCTTTAGTGACACCATGCCAAACTTCTGACTAGCTACCTTAGTTCGCTCTGACCAAAACAAATCATTTTAACATGAAACAGCAATCAATTTATGCACTGTTGCCTCATCCAGACACAGGAGGCATAAGCACTGGTTTCAGTTGGTGCCATGTATAAGGGGAGTGAACGCTCCATGCAATCCTCCTGACATATGCTGACACTATTTTGTGTGAATGGGGCAACTTTCCATGTACCCGGTACACATGAATGAAACCCCAGAGGTTTGATGGAACTCATTTGCAGCTTCAGAGGACAGACTTTGTGATATCATGGAATCTAGGTAAAACAGACATTCCTTCCTATGTATCGCCCCCAGATCTCCAAGAATTTCCCAAGGCAGGGTTGGCAACCCTACTTCTGTACACATTTGAGATTCCTTCCATTCCTATGATTTATTATGTATCTTTTATTTAGGGATAAGCGCATGTTCAGTTGGGATAGGACTCTCTCCCTTCCTGTCTCCCTCTCATACACACAAGCACGCACACACACACATTCAACACTATGCCTGCAACACTTTGCCTCTACAGTGTTTTGTTTCCTTACAACTCCCATCTTTGTATTCCCCTTGCAAATCCCCATAGATGCAATCAACCAGATATTCTCCGGTGCAAGTTCCACTGAAATTAATGGGAGTGTGCCCTGGTTGCACATGCTATCTGACTGGTCTTTTCTATGCCAATCTAAGGCTGCATTCAGACTGGTAGTTTGGCCTCATATAGACACTTTTCACAAATGGATTAAATAGGCCTGGTCACACAGCCACAGCTGCCAGCCATTCCCGAGTTGTATTTGCCCTGTTGTACGATGAGTTGGAACTGGAGTAAATAGCCACCACATAACATATGGTGCTTTTGATTCCCTTCACATTCGTCCCACATAGTCAGATGTCTGAACATAGGGGCGGGGGCGCAAACAAAATGAATTGGTGGTCTGAGCCTGCTGATCTATTCCTGCTGTTAGGGTGGGGTTTTTTTTTGGGGGGGGGAGTTTTTGCCTATGTGTGCATGTGCACATCAGCACATATATACACACATGAGCATATGCACACACATGCATTTTAAAACCTGATAGGGCAGCATTCTCCATGGCTGAGGTGCTGCAGTAATGTGGATGCCTGGCTACAGGATGTCTGTATGGGTAACCCACAGTGGGGTGTGTTGTCTGGTTGGTATGCCCCACAATACTTCAAAGCAGTACACTTAGAGGTGGAGCCATATCTCTCCAAGCTGCCAGTCTGATCACAGCCTAAGTCTCATTTTTTTTACTCCCCTCTCTCTCTTGCTTTCCCCTCTTCCCTCTTGGCAAGACTGAGCCATAATTGTGCATATTAGCAAAGGTCAAGATGTCGATTGAAGTACATAAATTCAGTATTTCAGTGTAACAAATTATTCTGATAGAAGAATAATTCTCTTGTAGATGAATTGTGCAGGGACCCACAGCAGGGACAGTTGCTGAATTTTAATTTGCACATTTCCATTTTCCTTTCTGTTAAGTGCTTTTCTGTTGTTTATTCAGTGAAATCACCATTCAGCCTTTGGGACTGACGTTGACTATTTTGGTATATTGATTTAATTTTTAAAAATTCTCTACTGAATTGGAATATCTCAGTTTCTGAGCACTGATTAAAGCTAACTTAGGTGCTTGTTCAGTGATGCTGCAGTGCCACCAAACTTTCTACTCCAAACGTCTTTTTCAGGTATTACATTTCTGATGTTCCTATGTTGGAGAGTCTATTACATACTATCTTCTTGGGACACAAGATTTCCACTCCTGTCTGAAAATGGTAACGAACATATTTTGCAGCTGTGGTACATTCAATTGCACGCCCTAGGTCTGTAGTAGCAATACCATGATTGAAGAATACATGTGTTACCCTTTTCAGACAAAATGGTGATTGTATAAAACAAGAGTACATGGCACAGGGGTTTCAGAAATGTATCACCTGAAAATGGCTATAATATTCTTAGACTCATATGTGTTTATATTCACATGGAGGAAGAAGGATGTAAACTGGAAGCAAATCAAGTTGCAATAGGACTCTCCCCCTTACTATGTCTCTCTCTGTCTCTTTTTTTTTTTCTGTTACACACAGATGCATACATATATACCACATTCAATGTTATGCCTGCAACATGGTGCCTATGCAGTGTTTTGTTCATTATCTTTGCATTTTTTGCAATCCTGATAATCCCAAAAGGGAATAATTGTGAAAAGCTTCACCTGTGCCATATGTTTCTATATTCATTTGTTCCATGATCCTTGAGAGACACCTGCTTTGGATTAAACAATGGTTTATTGATTTTAATAACATCATGGTCCTGATCAATTTCCTCCCAGTTGCTGCTTTTTACATCTGGGGAACCAAACATGGATCTGCTGTGTCAAATGTGGTCTGACCCTCATACAGAAAGTACTTGAAGAATTAAAAAAACAACCACCAAAACATTTCTGACAGTATCCCACTTTCAAGTCTGTATGTCTAATCACACTTTCCTGATTACACTCCAAAATAATTGGTTATACCAATCAAATAACTAAGGCATTGCATGGTAAACAATGAAATGAACAGCCTATTTGATCATCTGAACAAATAAACTTGATTGAGTGCCTGTTGGGGGACCTCTGTGTGTCAATATAACATTGGCTTGGAATTTATGCAGAAGGAACAGTTTATTTTAGGAAGAAAGAAATCTGCTGTAGGAGATACTTCTTTACAATGAAAACCTACATTCAAAACCCAATCCTGACTGCGTTGATGCTTGCTTCCTTTCTGTTGAGTGTCCTCTGAGACACACTTATGCAGCGATTAGCTGTGCACTGCTAAAGTCAATTCTGAGAAAATCCATTTAATTAGTTTGATTAATGCAACTGGTAAGGTAATACACTTGTTCCTATCTGACATAGATTTAGCCATGGCCATTCATGTCTTTGTAATCTCCAGGTCTGACTACTGCATATGTGGGGTTGTCCTCCTAAAGGGGTGGTGGAGCAAGGTTCAAGTCCAATTGCACCTTAAAAACCAACAAGATTTCCAGGACATAAGCATTTGAGAGTCAAAGCTCCCTTTATCAGAAGGGGTGGTGGGTTTTCCCTCACTGGAGATCTTCAAGAGGAGATAAAATGGCCATCTGTTATGAATTCTCTAGATTTGCATTGCCTGTCTTGAGCAGGGGATTGGGCAAGATAAGCTATAATGTCTTCCAGCACTAGGGTCCTTTCCACACTAGACTTTAAATCCCGGTTCAACCCTGTACTTGAGCTTACATTCTACACTACATGCAAGCTCACACCTGTAATTATCTCAGGGTATTTTTACATTCTACACTACAGTTGAGTTTACCCGTGCAATTCTCTCAGGGTATTTTTTGTTTTCACATTACATTGAAGTCACCTGAGTTTTGCCACACACTTGTCCCAGGATAAATAGATGCTGTTATTAGTTGCTGTAGATTTTCCAGGTTGTTTCCAATCTGCTGTTATAACCAGGGATAAATGCAAAGCATTGTGTCACGAGTTGAACTCTGATAAAACCAGGGATGAGATCTAAGTGCGGAAAGGACCTAAGACTCAATTGCTGTTGGCTGTTATTGTTCTTCAAGGCACAATTCACAATGGTGGTATTTTTCATCAAATCTTTAAATGGTTTGGGTCAGACATAGAGTCAGAAATGTTTCTTCCTGTTTTAGAGATCCAAACACTGTCTAAAATTCACAGCTGAGACAAAACTATTCAGAAATCTATTCAGTCATCCTGCAGAATGCATTATTTTTTTGGCAGTTCTTCAAAGCTCCTTCTGAAAATACTCACTTATTCATGCACATGGTCCTCATTATTACTGACCTCCTGTGACAACATTATATAGCCAAATTTGATTGGTCATGTAGCACTGTGAAATCTCACTGTGTAATCCTTGACTGGGTGAGTTGCTAATTCAGAAGGGGGAAATGAAAACAATAACAACCCAGAAAAATGGCATCCAGGGGAAACAGTGTTTTTGAGGAATAGTTTCTACCCATTGAAATTGGTATAAGAAAAATCATAGCTACAGAATGTTCTGTGCAACTCTCCTCTAACCTGTTGTCAAAGGCTTTCACAGCCGGAGTTCATTAGTTGCTGTAGATTTTCCGGGTTGTGTGGCTGTGGTCTTGGCATTGTAGGACCTGACTTTTGCCAGTAACTGTGACTGGCATCCTCAGAGGTATAACACAGAAAGAGGGAGAACTCTCTGTGTAATGGTGAGCAGAAAACTGATAGCCAGTGTTATGTATTGTACTGTGAATCTTGCCTATGTCTTGCAATGTTAAGCTTTGAACTGAATGTGGCTCCTTCATCTGTCGCATTATCATTGGCTAGTTTCTGAGAAACTTCTGTAAATACCCAATCACTATGTGATAATGTATCTAAGAGGGAACGGTCCTGATTGGCCTTTATCCCTGCATTGTTATTGGTTCTTATTTGACAATGGGTGTGGCTTTGAAAGCCTGGGACAGTTTAAAAAGGGAGCTGTGCTCCACTTGTTTGTTGGCATTCCGAGTTGGAGTTTGCTGTTACAAATAAAGCTGAAATCACTTGCTGAAATCAGATCATTGTTGAGTTTTCCATACTTAACAATTGGTGACAATGATGGGATACTAGAGCAGGTAGGCAGCCCCGCTGAACCGACACAGTAATGGCAGATGAGAACGCACACCCGGCCGAATCGGCTGAAGCTCCGCAAGCAGTTGTGGTCGAAATGGCCGTCAATCCGGCATTCGAAACGTTTGACCCAGCAACGGAGGACTGGGACTCTTACCTGGCATGGTTTGAATTTCACCTCCAGGCAAACCAGATAACTGATGAGGCAAGGAAGAAGGCGACGCTTCTGAGTTCCTGCGGCAAGGCAGTCTTCGATGTCGCCCGATCCCTGGTTGCCCCCACCAAGCTTAGTGCAGCTACGTGGGCTGATATCATGGCCAAATTCAAGGGCCATTTTTTGCCACAGCTGTCGAAAATCGTATGCAGGCACGCTTTTTATAAGCGGTGCCAGGGGCCGTCGGAAATGATAGCCGAATTTGTCACCGCCTTGCAGAAGGCAGCCCAATGTTGCAAGTTCACCAACCTTGAAGAGACCCTCCTCAACCGACTGGTGTGTGGCCTACGGGACGAATGCCTCCAGCAGCATCTTTTTGCATGCACAGAGCTTACGTACGCAGTGGCCTATGCTGAGGCCATTGCCGCAGAGGCCGCCGACAAATCGACCTGGAAGGTTCATCAACGACAGCCACTGGTGGGTAAAGAGACTGCAGTCCACCAGCAATCCACCAGTGAGTTCGATGGTGAAGCTGACAGCGTATGCAGAACCAGGGAGACATGCGGACCAGACCAAAGACTCCAGTAACATGTTCCTGTGCCGGCTGTGGAGGCAAGCATGAGAGAGACCTCTGTTGGGCCAAAGAGCTGCTCTGTCACTCCTGTGGCAAGCGAGGTCATCTGGCCTGAGTCTGTCGGGCTGCCAAAAAATCCCCAGCATCTACGTGATGTGCAGACCCAGGGTTCATGTTCGAAACGGCAACAAGGCATCCGACTGTCATCAGACCAACTCCTACTGCTGCCCATCAATGGTCCTGGCCACTGGAAGCAAGCCCAGCAAGAAGATCCATGTGACAGTACATCTGGACGGTGTTCCCCGCATCATGGAGGTGGACTCTGGATCGTCTGTCACCATCATCTCCACCAAGACATGGCAGTGCTTGTTTCTGAGACAAAGCCGCCGCCATCTATCACCAGTGTCAACCCACCTGACTGACTTCCAAGGACGACGCATTCCATTGGCGGGAAAGATGATGTTCCAAGTTGAATTCAAGGATCTGAAGGCTGAGCTGTCTCTCCTGTTTGCAGAGGGTGAGAGGGTCAGTTTGTTGGTCCTCGATTGGTTTGAGGCACTAGGTATCGCTATTACAGGTATCAACCAAATTTGTGAAAATAAACGGAACTCATTGTATAGCGAGTTTCCTGAGGATTTTGGGGAAGGGCTTGGTAAATCCACTGGTCCTCCAGTGTCTTTCGATCTCGATCCTTCAGTATGGCTGATCCGACTGAAGTATCGTAAGTTACCTCTTGCCTTGAAGGCAAAGATAGAGGCAGAGTTGGACAAGTTGGTTAAACAAGGAATCTTAGAGCCTGTCCCCTATGGTCGTTGGGAAACCCTCATCGTGATGCCAGTTAAGGCTGATGGGTCGGTGTGCATATGTGCCGACTATAAGTGTACGGTGAATAGAGCTCTACAGCAGCACTCGTACCCAGTGCTGGTCATCAGCCATGTCCTGGCATCACTGGGGGGTGGTAAGGTCTTTGCTAAGTTGGACCTGGCACAGGCTTACCAACAATTGCCTGTGGATGACGCCACTGCAGATGCGCAGACCATTGTGACCCACAAAGGGGCTTTCCAAGTTAAACGTCTGCAATTTGGGATTGAATGTAGCCCCTGGTATCTTTCAGGGGTTGATGGAGGGGCTCCTGCATGGGCTACCTGGTGTTGTACCCTATTTTGATGATGTTCTTATAGCAGGTACAGATCAAACCAAATTAATGGCTTGATTGCGAGCAGTGCTCAGTCGTTTCAAGGAAGCTGGTTTACGTGTTAAATGATCAAAATGTGTTGTGGGGGTACAGCAGGTCGAATTTTTAGGTTTTCTCATCGATGCAACGGGGGTGCACCCCACGCCAGATAAGGTCGCTGCGATCAAAAATGCTCCCCCACCAACATCTAAGAAAGAGCTGCAATCATTCCTTGGCATCCTGAACTTCTACCACACCTTTCTTCCACACAAGGCATCCATAGTGGAACCTCTGCATGCTCTGCTACACAAGAATGCCAAGTGGGAATGGGGGGAGCATCAAAGGTGGGCGTTTGAGGCAGTAAAGGACCTGTTGTCATCAGACATTGTGCTTACTCATTTCGATGAGGAAAAACTGTTAATATTGGCTGCCGACACATCCCCTTATGGGGTGGGCGCAGTGCTCAGCCACCTGATGCCGAATGGTACAGAGGCGCCAACTGCATTTTATTCCAGATCCCTCACAAGTGCCGAGAGAAATTACGCCCAAATTGACAAGGAGGGCCTCGCCATGATTGCGGGCGTCTGGCAGCTGTGATGGAGCCGGGGGAGCCTTGGCGGGCTGGCAGCTGGGAGCTGCACAGGGCTCGCTGCTGTTGCTGCTGGTGGGGGTGAGAAAAGGCTTGGTAGGTGGGCAGGTGATGGGGAGCCATGCAGGGCTTGCTGCCATTGCTGCTGGCTGGGGGGGAGAAGCACAGGCAAGCAGCAGGGACCCAGGCAGGGCTTGCTGCCGTTGCTGCTGTGCTGGGCTCACCTGCAGCCGCTGCCTCCTCCTCCTCAGTGAGGACCTCCTCTTGCTTCTGCAGGCCAGGAGCCATGGGGAATACTCCTCCCCCCATGAATATCACAGGTCCCACTTCTTGTTATTAGCTATTAGCAATGCTGTTAGCAATGTTGTACAATTATTTTGTAGGAAAATAACCAAGTGATGAAACTAAAAGATACCATTGTACAGGGGTCTTTTCACAGAAAAAGAGCTACTAGGCTATTAGCATATGCCACACCCCCTGACATCACCAGAAGTGATGTCAGAAGGGGAAGCAAAAGTGGAGGGAGGCATCTTTGAAAGCCTCCCCTTCCCTTTCCCAGCTGGCCTGGGTGGGGGAGTGAAGAGAGAAGGGGTTTAAAGTTTAAACCCCTTCTCACTAGAATTGGGCCACAGAAAGAGGAAAGAGGGAAGGAAAGAGAGTAGAGAGAAGGAAAGAGGGAAAGAAAGAGAAGGAAAGAAGGGGGGAAAGAAAGAGAGAGAAGGGAAGAAGGAGGGATACAGGGAAAGGAGGAAAAAAGAGAAGAGAAGAAGGCGGGAAAGAGGAAAAGGAGAGAAGGAAAGGAGGGAAGGAAAGAAATTCGGCAGCAGTTCGGCCCCATTATATCCTATGGGCCATTGAAGTCAATGGTGAAAACATAGGGTATATTCTGGGGGCAGGAGAGGAGGGGGTTTGAAGAAAAGGCTCCAAACTCACAGGGTAGCTGTTGGAGCCTTTCCCCAAGACACCCACCAAGTTTCAAGAACATTGGACCAGGGGGTCCAATTCTATGGGCCTCCAAACTGGTTGCCCCCATTCCCTCCATTGTTCTCTATGGTGGAAAAAAAGTTACTTTTTTCCCACGGTGCTGTTAGTAGCTCTGGGGGGGAGGGGGTTTGAGGGAGAGGCTCCAAATTTTCAGGGTAGCTTCAGGAGCCTCTCCCCACATACATCCCCACGTCTCAAAGCAATTGGACCAATGGGCCTAATTCTATGGGCACCCAAACAGGTTAGCCCCATTACATCCATTGTTTCCAATGGGGAAACCCAGCCAGCAGCACATAAGGCAGGCGAGCAGGCAGCCACCCAGCAGTCAGACTCTCCCAGTGAATCTCAGGGAAAGTGAACTGTCTTTGGAGGTGCTTGTTTGCCATGAGAACAAGTGTTACACTCCAGAACAAGTGGCACTGTGGCAGTGCAAGCATGCCACAGTGCCACATAGAAACCCTAAAAGACCCTAAAAGACCAAAAGGAACAACATTTATACATGTATAAATTGATGATGCAACCTCATTAGACCACTCACACCACACACACCTCAAAAAGAATATTTATAGCACTGGGAAAAATGCAGAAACGGGCAACTGCAGATGAAAGGAAGTACTTCTTCACCCAAACAGTGATTAACACATGGAATTCACTGCTACACCCAAAGAACTCTGGCTGTCCCAACCTGTCACCGTATAATATTTTGGCTGTTTGCTCAGCCCAGGAATCTGAGGGAAGGATTGGGAGCCCCATTTAACTGCTCATATGGCTATCAACTAAAGCAGAAATTAGAATCAAACAAAATATTTTAAAAGACTTTACTCATGATTTCTCTTATATTTGGTTATTGTGCCTATGAATTTTGCCAATGAGAGGGTGACACCATCATTGGTATCCGATAGTAGCCATGACACCTGGGCTCGCACATTTAGTAGTTCCATATCTTTAAGTAAAGGGCTGACTAAATTAGTTCTCAACTTGCCAAATATAGGGCACTCCATAATCATATGTTCCATGGTTTTGATTGTATGATATTAGCATCTGCATGTTCTATTAGAGTATAATACTTTATTATATCTGCCCTCCAAAACTGCTGAGGGAAGAATGTTCAGTCTTGCCAAAGTAAAAGCTCTTCTTAGTTTTGGGACTGTTAATTGATAAAAATATTTCAGCAGTTGCATCAGGAGGGCAATTCTCAAATGAAGTGTCAAATATACCCTGAGCACCCTAATAGATGTACTTGTAACATCCAATTTCCTTACAGATTTTTTAAATTTGTCTTCTAATGTCTTTAGTTTCTGTATTTTTAATCATATTATTTGTTATTCATAGGCATTTCATTTTCTTTTCCAATAGTTGATCCCATTGGCTGTAAAGGTTTTAAAATCTGTAAGGTTTTAAAATCTGAGGGATCTACTCTACTTGGGTTTATCCAGGTAGATACATATATCTACCTGGATAAACCCAAGTAGAGTAGATCCCCCCTCAGATTTTAAAACCTTTACTTTAAAGAAAATTGCTTTAATCCAAGCCCTAGCTTCCATCAATAATTTGCCTAGTTCCGCTCTCGGTGCTATGCCTGAGACACATCTAGGAGTAGCCAATAGGCATCGGAAAAAGTCATACTGGATGGAATCCATTTTTTCAGAAGTGGCCTGAATCTGAATTTTCACATCATATAGGAATTGATTTAGAACCTTAGCATTAAATACCTTTAAGGCCAAGGGGACAAATTGGCCTCCTGATGAGTAGAAGTATTTTACAATCGTCTTCCCTACTCTCAAAGCTGTGTTCCTTGCTAGATCCAAGTGTGTTTTCCATGTAAGAGATGCTTCAAAGTGGATTTCCAAATATTTAAATTGATTGAACTGTTCCATAGGTTGGCCTGCTATGTCCCATTTGAAGATTCCCCCCTTTTTCCTTTTGGTAAATACTATGACCTTGGATTTCGCCACATTGATGGATAAGCCCTTATGATAACAGTAAAGCTCGAAATTTTTTATCAGCGTGGAGGCCCACTATTGATCTTGACATTATCACTGCATCATCAACGTATAGAAGGATTGGAACTTTGTTCTTGGATAAATGTGGAAGATGGCATGCTTCCGTCAGGATACAGGGCCTGAGGTCATTTATATATAAATTGAACAACAGGGGTGCAAGTAAACCCCTCTGTTTGACTCCTTTGTCTAGGATGAAAGGCTCCGATAGCTGTCCTAACTCCCCACATCTAACCCGTGTGGAGGGATGGTTATAGAGCTGTTGAATTAAGTAAAGGAGACATGGTTCAATGCCATATTTCTTCAGCTTTCTCCATAGCCGGGGTCTAGAGGTTGTATCAAACACTGATTTTAGGTCCATGAAGGCAGTTGCCAACATGCCTTCTCCAGAACTTGTGTATTTATCAACCAAGAACTGGAGGGTATGACAATGGTCGATGGTACTTGCTCCTTTTCTAAAACCAGCCTGTTCCTTTCCCAAAATATTATTTCCTTCAACCCAAGATACCAGCTTTTCAAGAAGCATTGCAGCATAAAGTTTTCCTATAGTGGATAACAAGCTTACTGGACAGTAATTCATCAGGTCTTCCTTCATATTCATATAGTCCAGAAATTCCAGGGTTTTTTTGCTTTTGGTTGAGAAGACAGCTTCCATCTTCCTCTCATTCTACTTGTATTCCAAGATAGTAGTGTTCAGTTCAGTTTTATTGTATAGGGCCAATGGCTGTTACAAGCAGTAGAAAATAATATACAATAAAATACAGTACAAGATAGTAGTACTGTTTCCTAATTGTTTCACTTCCACTTCTTGATTCAGATGTTGAACTATTTTATCACAGTCTTCCTTGTCTTCATAACATAAAATCAGGTCATTAACATAAGTCAGAATGTAGGTCCATTTGTTGTCTATATCTTAACTATAGGCAATGTTCTGCCTCGCCTTGTTCAAATCCTTCCTTGGTTAGCATTTGATGAAGTTTCTCATTCTGACATCTTGCAGCCTATTTCAGCCCAAATATGCCCCTTTGCAGTTTACATATGAGTTGCTTGTCTTTGGATTGTTCAAATCATTGTGGTTGTTCCATGCTAACATCTTCCTTTATTTGTCCATGTAGAAAAGCAGTCTTTATGTCCAGATGCTCCTTGCTGCTGCTATGCTCAAGAGCATTCTTATTGAAGTACGTCTCACTACTAGTTTGAAGGTTTTATATTCTTTTCCACACCTTTGAAAGTATTCTTTAGCAATCAATCTGTCTTTGTATCTTTGTATTTCCCCTTCTACATCATGCTTGGTTTTGAAGATCCCCTTGCATCCTACTGCTCTCTTCCCTAGAGGCAGTTCTGTAAGTGTCCCTGTTTGGTTCTTGATCAGAGATTCAATCTCTTCTTCGGCAGGTTTTCTCCATTTTTCTGCTTCTTTTACAGGCATTCCTGCTATGTCTTCCCATGTGGAAGGCTCAGGTAAAGGTTCTGCCTTTGCTACATAAGAAAGTCTACTTGGTGGTACTCCTTTGTTTGATTTGGTTGATCGTCTGATAGGCATGGGCACAGACCAAAAAAACTGAGGTTCGTGGTTTGTGGGTTTCACAGACCACAAACCACAAACTTTCATGAACATTTCTATTTTATGAACCAGTACGTGGTTCATGAGGTTTCTGATAGCAGGGCTTACAAAAGCCATTTAAAGGGAACACATCCTTTTAAATGGCTTTTGTAAGCCCCCTACCACTGCTGCTGTGGTGATGCCATGCTGAAGTCAACTACCTTCTGAGTCCACTTCCAGTCTTCTGAGTCAACTTCTGGTTGCTACTGGAAGTTGACTCAGAAGGCATTTAAATGCCTTCTGAGCTCTCTTGCATTGTGCTGCTATGTTGGCATGATGCAGAAATGGACTCAGAAAGCATTTAAATGCCTTCTGAACTCCCTCATGCTGAACTGCTGTGGAGGCATGATGTGGAAGTGAGCTCAGAAGGCTCACAGACCAAACAAATCCTCAGAAACCCTGGGGGGCCTGTGGGGAGTCTGTGGAAAGTGAAATGGCACAGACCAGGCAAATGAACCACAAACTGGGCCCTGGTCCATGGAAAATTTTGGTCTGTGATCCAGTTCATGCCCATCCCTACCATCTGACACTTGGCTCTACAGCCCCTTATAGTTCTTTAGATTCTGCAGGTGCATCAATGTGTGTTGTCCATTGTGCTCAGATGCACTGTTTCTGTTTATTGTGCTTCATTTTTCTCTGTTAGTGTAGATTCATTGATACCTGCTTTCTCCATGTTGCTTGATTTCTCCCTTTCATCAATGATTTCTCCCTTTCAGGTCTTGAGTGTTCCTGTTTCTGGATTGAGGCTCCTGTATCCTTTGCATCCCAGTGCATAGCCAACCAAAATGCCTTCTTCTGCTCTAAGATCCATTTTGGTCTGCTTTTCTTTTGGAATGTAAGTGTAGGTCTTTGATTAAACACTTTTAGTTTATTCAGGCTGGGTTCATTCCCGTACCACAATTTAAATGATGTACTACTTGCACCTTTGGTAGGTAATCAGGTTTGCTGGTAGGTAGCACTGTTGACTGTGTCTTCCAAATACTTGTCATAGCTCTGTCTCAAGGAGCATACATCTGCACATTTCTGTGAGAGAGCAATTTTTCTTTTCTGCTACACCATTGTGCTCTGTAATGTATGGGACTATAAGAAGATGCTGTATTCTTTCTTCCATCAGATACTTCTTAATCTCATGCCCCATGTATTCCCCCCCATTATCAGTGCAGATTCCTAATGGCTTTCTTTGAAATCTGTTACTGACCATTGTCACATATTTTTATTTTCTTTCAGCATTTGACTTTTCTCATTAATCACCCAACAAACAAAGTCAAGTAGAACATAAGAACATAAGTTGAATCAGGCCAATGGCCCATCTAGTCCAACACTCTGTCACACAGTGGCCAAAATATACCAGGTGCTATCAGGAGGTCCAGCAGTGGGGCCAGGACACTAGAAGCCCTCCCACTGCTGCCCCCTCCAGCACCAAGAATAGAGTGCATCACCTGCCCCAGACTGAGAGTTCCCACCTATACCCTGTGGCTAATAGCCACTGATGGACTTCTGCTCCATATGTTTATCTAATTCCCTCTTGAAACTGTCCATGCTTGTAGCTGCCACCGCCTCCTGTGGCAGTGAATTCCATATGTTAATCACTCTTTGGGTGAAGAAGTATTTCCTTTTATCTGTTCTAACCTGACTGCTCAGCAATTTCTTGGAGTGTCCATGAGTTCTTGTATTGTGAGAAATGGAGAAAAGTACTTCTTTCTCTACCTGCTCTATCCCATTCATAATCTTATAAACCTCGATCATGCCACCCCTCAGCTGTCGTTTCTCCAAGCTAAAGAGCCCCAAGCGTTTTAACCTTTCTTCATAGGGAAGGTGTTCCAACCCTTTTATCATTTTAGTTGCCCTTCTCTGCACTTTTCCCAATGCTATAATATCCTTTTTGAGATGTGGCGACCAGAACTGTACACAGTATTCCAACTGAGGTCACACCAATAATTTATACAGGGGCATTATGATACTGGCTGATTTGTTTTAAATTCCCTTCCTAATAATCCCCAGCATAGCATTGGCCTTCTTTATTGCAGTTACACACTGTCTAGACATTTTCATTGAGTTATCTACTACGAGTATTTTTTCAAGTTTAAAACATGTAATTCTATATGTCAACATGCACTCATAATCTCTTTGTTCAGTGAAGAAATAGATGTTACTAACAGTCAGGGCTCTTTTTGTAGCAGGAACTCCTTTGCATATCAGGTGACACACCCGTAATGTAGCCAATCCTCCAAGAGCTTACAGAGCAATTCTTACAGGGGCTACTGTAAGCTCTTGGAGGATTGGCTAAATTAGGGGTGTGTTGCCTAATATGAAAAGGAGTTCCTGCCACAAAAAGAGCCCTGCTAACAGTATTTATCAGTAGCAAAAGATAAATAGGAAACAATGCTTAACACTCCTACATTGTCTCTTAAAGGAACCTCAGTCTATTAGTATTACAGTACATTTAGGCTCAGAAAAGATATATAGAAAGAGAGGAACCATTAAATGAATAGTTGTGACATCCCATAAAAAACAATGGAAATGAATACCATAGCAATACACAAATAAGAGGAAAGTAACTAAAGGCATGCAATTTTTTAGAAAAATATTTGTAAGCATACATGTGGGCTGTGGTCCCAGAATCAATAGAACATATATCACTTTTTGGGCTCCTGATGATAATATAAAACATTTCTTTATTGGTGGATGCTTAACTTTTTGCTGCTGTTCCCGTCTTCTCCTTTGGGAAAGGCTTCTGTCTGGTTACTGTTATAACAATTCCTCTTAATGTGGCCTCGCTTCCCACAGAGGTGACAATTTTTCTCCGCTTTTTTATTTATATTCAAAGTCAGTTGGCTAGTCTTTGCTCTCCTTAATCACTTTCCATCATATTCCTCCTCAAGTTGATTGATAATGCTTTGGAAGGACAAAGCATTCTTAAACTCAATTTGATACATTGTATTTTCATATGATGCTGGCAGACTGATTAAAATTAACACAAACATATCCTCATCTGGAACTTCTTCTCTTGCACTTCTCAGTTGCTCAGCTAGTTCCAACATTTTGTCAAGATGTTTGTAAAGATTCCCACCACCTTGTATTCTCATGCTAAACAAGCATTTCTGAAGGTAAAGCTGTCTCTTTAAAGAGGATTTTGTTTGCTATCTTTCCAACTCAGCCCAAACTGCCTTAGTAGTTGTCATCTTAATGGCCCTTAATACCTGTCTGTCTGTTAAAACAGCAATAATAGCACCTCACCTGATTATTTTTGGCAGCTCATGCAGTTTGTTGATCTGCACTTTGGGCTGGGCACAAGCCTTTTTCGATGAGATAGTTCTTCATTCTTTCTCTCGAAACTGGATAATTGTTCTCTGTGAACCTCTCAAGTGACCATGCATTGCAGCACAGGAGGTCTCCATGTTTGTTCCTTTGTTCTCACCTGCTCGTGCCTTTGGTGATCTTTCTACCTTTAACCAGAGATGTGCTTAATCTGCCCCCCCATAATCTCTGTTGACAGAGTAATTAACACAGCAATGGTACACAACCTGATTAAAGAGTAGATAAAGATTTATTTAGGAACTAATATTTTTGATATTAAAGAGGAGAGACAGAAATTGATTTCTAAGAGCATCTCTAGCTGAGAGAAAGAGGAAATTGCCCTAAGAGGAGCAATCTGAAGACAGACAAAGAATGACACTTAAATAATAGTCTTCTTGCTGTCTGCTTCGGGTCAGAGTGCACAGACACTAATCTGGGGGAACCAGGTTTGATTCCCCACTCTTCCACTTGCACCTGGGCAAGCCATAGTTCTGGCACAGCTGTTCTTGAACAAGAGCAGTTTCTGTCAGAGCTCTCTCAGCCACACCTACCTCACAGGGTGTCTGTTGTTGGAAGGGGAAGGGAAAGGAGATTGTAAACTGCTCTGAGACTCCTTTGGGTAGTATTGTATAATCCAATCTCTCCTCTCCTCTCCTCTTCTCTTCTTCTTCTTTCTTTCTTTATTTATTTAATGCGATTTCTACCCTGCCCTCCCCGCAAACTGGCTCAGGGAGGCTTACAGTGATGGTACCAGTTGCCAATAAAACAGTATAAAACTATACAATACTTAATAGGAATATTCTTCTTTGTCCATCACCAGATATTGTCCTTTGCAACAATAAGCAGGTTCAATGTGTCCTATATAAAACACATCTAAACGTTTGAGACATTCATGGCAGATGTCATGGGTGGGATGTGAAATGGTACAGCATAGTCCAATCTCATTAGATCTCAGAAGCTATGCTGGGTGGGAGATCATGGAGGAATGGGAGACCACGGAGGAAGACTCTGCAAAGAAAGGAAATAGCAAACCACCTCTGCTTCTCACTTGCCTTGAAAGCCCCTTGCTGGGGTTGCCATAAGTAATGCCATGAATCAATTTGCCTCAGCCCCAATAACTTCAAGTGAGGTAGGGGACACTATTGGTTTAGTGGCAGATTGGTCAACCAATCAGGAGAAGGCAGCAGGCTGCCTAGGCAGCTGCACCCTCACACCTTTAGGCATTCTTTTCTGTAGTTGATCCATGCACAGTCTCTGGGACAGCACAAGATTAGCTGGTTGCTCTTGCAGGGCCTAGCAGAACTTTGGAGGGGCTCTCCACAATGGTGGTGCAAAGCTCTTTTTTCACCTGTTCTGTGCTGTCATTGGGGCAGGGAGTTGTCAATTAAATTGGTCTGGTTATTAAACTGGTTAGGCCACAATTAGTTTGGCAAGTATAGGGCACATTACTCAAGACAGAGTTAATTGACAAACACTCTGCAGCATCTGGCATGATTGGGTATGTGTCTGGAACAGGCCATCACATGCCTTGTGGCTGAGTGTGCTGTGAAGGAGTGCTCTTTGTGCTGTGTTATCTTTTGAACCTGTTTGGAACACTGCAGCACATCAGGGGAGAAGCATTAAGCTTGCAGCCTCCTGGTGTGTGTAGTTATGCAGCTGGTGATGATAAGGAAGGAGTTTGGAGCCAGGGTAGACCTTCCCAAAAGGCATACCAGGCAGATGCCAAGCACAGCCCACCCTCAAAATTGTCAGCTTACTTGAATAACCAGTGACATGGATCAGACATTTAATTAATTTAAATAACATTTAAATAAATAAGCTAGTTGAACCCACACTTAGTTGTGATATCATTTGGGGAGGTGCTAGGACAATAGTCAAAAAGTAAATGTAGAAGCAAAAATTTGTTTTCTTATTTTCATTTTTCTATTCACATTAAAAAAAACTGAGCATTTTTTGGCATTTGTCTGGTAATGCAACACAGCAAGGCTGTCAATTGTAAAGAAATATCAACACTCTTTCACATATCGGGTGATGTCAAAGAGTTAAGCTATGGAGGTCAAGCAGTGAATGTAGACCATTGCCTCAGGGGCACTGGCAAGATTCACTAGTGTAATTCCAGAATTTCTTTCCTTTGTAAGATAATGATCCCTTCAGGATACCAGTAATGTTGGAATGTAGATAATATGATGGACAATACATGACATGTTGACACACACCAATAATTTTTCTCCATATTTTCTTTTCTTCCAATGCTTACTGGGTTATAAAAAGAAAGAGATTAAGCAAAAATACTGTTAATTTTTATATTTTTTTATCTCTTCAGCTCCCTGACATCATTTCGGTGAAGGCCCAGGAGGGAATTCACAGGGCCCTTACTGCAAACGTTGTGCCAGAATGAGGCTCTGTTCCTTTGTGTATGTGCTTAAATAGATGCTAAGCAGCTTGTGCCTTTCTGCCATACTTTTTTTATGCCTTCTTAGCAGCTTGATTTATCTTCACACCCACAGATCCCCTTTATAAGAATTCCCAGCAACTGAAGTGATACTTGTTTCTGCAAGCCAAGCTGATAAACTGCAGGCCTCACGACTGCCACATATAATACTGTGCTGATTATAACTTCACAGATGTTGTTTTCCTGGAGTATGCAAAACACGTTTTAAAAACAGGCAGTCTCTTTTATCCCTCCAAGGAACCACAGTAAAATGACAATATTCCAAAACCACACACACACAAACTCAAATGTACACACACCCTGCCATCCAAACATTTCATCTGACCCGTTGCTGATCAAGACTCTTGCCAGCCAGTCTATACACATAGCACAATGGTGTGGTGCAGATTTTTTCTTGGATCTGTTGTTCAGATTGCTGCAAGTGTGGCTCCAACAGGCAATTACCCATACAACATGCATTGCAGGTCAAAGCTGAGCCCCAGGGGTCATAGTGGTGCTACTGGAGCTCACCTTGAAATACTTCTTTATTCATGGGTGGGTAACATGGTTCTGAGATGTGACAACAGACCTACCCGAGTGGAAAATATACCCCCCAAATGCCTTATCAATATTTTTCTGGTATATTTTGGCATCCCAAAGGTACCTGGGATTTTTAAGGAAATCCAAAAAAATCCTGGATATATTTGGGAATCATCAGGAAGATTGGCAAAGCCTGAAAAACAACTGTGCCCATAGGAAGCAGTCTCCCCACTGTGTCAGCTCCCAGTAGGGAGCAGTCTCCCTTTAAACAGGACTGCATGAGAGAGCTGAAAAACAACTGAGCTGGTGGGGACACTGCTCCTTGTGCAGTCCTGTTTAAAGCCAGTGGGGACCCTGCTCCCTGCTGGCTCAGCTGTTTTTTCAGGCTGTCTTCTGCAGTCCTTTTAAACATGCCCTGTTTATTAAGGGACTGAAGAAGAAAGCCCCCAAAATTCTGAGCAGCAGGAACAGATAGCTGGGTTTTTTTGCAGCTTTGCCATTGCTTTTTTTTCTCATTTGTTTTTCTTCTCAGGTCTATTGGACCAAGAAAAAGTTGGAATTTCTGAAAAATCCCAGATCCAAATGCTTTACTGGTACTGGGATCTGGGATTTTGGGGGGAATCCTGAAATAGACCCATACCAAAAAATACCAAGGGGCAAAAATTGCACACCCCTACTGGTTACATATAGCATGTTCCCTTAGACCACTGGTGGCCAAAGCCTCTGGAACAGAGTTGCCACCCTCAAGGTGGGGCTTGGAGATCTCCCAGAATTACAACTCATCTCCAAATTGAGATCACTTCCACTGGAGAAAATGGCTGCCTTGGGTAATGGACTCTATGGCATTATAGCCTGCTGAGGTCCCCAAACAACCCAACCCCACACCACCAGGACCCACCCCAAATCTCCAGGAATTCCCCAACCCTAGTAGTTCTTTCTGTTGTCTGCCAGCAGCCACACCCAACAACTGTACTGAACACTTCCTTAGAGCACTGTCATGCCAATGTATTTGCTGGATTGTACTGCCCAACTTGTTGCGATTGCATGGGTGGTGACCAGCCTGGTTTTCAGGTAAGTGAATAGCATGTTTGAGTGCTCCTACAAGCCATTGAATTATACAAATGGACACACCTGAATTTGTACAGATGCTTCTGAGCAGCTCAAGGGTTGGCTGCCTGATCACAACCAGTGAGCTGGGCATGAGCTACACTGGAAGCGAACAAACATTCCTGCTTAGTAGATGAAATGGGATTAGTGTACAGCTAATGAATCTGAGAACAGGAATGCCTTGAATACAGGCTTGGTTTGCCATCTGCCTGCCTGTGAGGAGTAAAGTCTGGACCACAGCCGCAATCCACCACTCTGGAGAAATTAAGAGGCAGAAAATGTAAATGGCCTCCTTAGTGACACTCTATGAATCTCTTCATGTCTCTACATAAAGACTATAGAGCACCATAGTTTCCTAGAGCACCTTCTAGAAGTGGCCTCATGTTCTCCCCAAATGTCACCCTCCCTAACCACTGTCCTCAAAATCTTTTGCCATTTGCCAAGGCAGTGCTGGCTATCCTAATACATAATGCTATATGGTACATTGATGCTGCAACCAAGATGGATGCTTTTAAGACTGTAAAACAGGCTTTCAGAAGAATGCAGCAAAAACATCCATGAGAGAATGCTCATTAAAAGAATTGGCAATTTGTGTGCCTACACAATGTTAAATAAGACCACCTGAAACACAGTGCACACTCTCCTTCAACTGTGGAGTTCTGAATTTATTTTATATAAGTACAGTCTCCGAAATTGACCTTTTCCAGCATAATACATGGTTGTTTTTCAGTAGAATACCAACCCAACCCAAATATTATATCTGCTTCACTTCCTGATTTTATTTTAGAAACATACAGTTATTGTATGAATTGTTAGTGATCTCAGTTACCAAGTGGTAGAGCAGTATATTGAAAATGCAGTCTATAAAATGTCTACATGCTCTAGAGTCTTTTATGCATAATTGGGGGAAAGTGACTGTAAAATTTTAAAGAATATTCCAAATGAAAAGCAGAACTTTGAAACTGCATGAAAACATTTTTCTCTATATAGTTCATTTTCCTTCCTAGGATGTGTCTTTGGTAATCTCAGAATAGCATCCTCTCAGTCTATTAATCTACAATATAATTTTTTTCTCCATGAACTAGATAAAACACATATATTTATAGGTATCAAAGTCCCACAATTTTTTTACAACCATGTCGTCAAAGTTTCATGAAAACAACATTTTATATCCACAAGAATGCTGTCCTATGGAAAACATTTCATCTGGCTGAATTTTACTCCATTGGGAAAATGTAAAAGCATAGTGCGATGATATTAGGCTGTGCTGTACAAAAAGCACCCCAAAGCACCCTGTCAATCCTGACTTGACAGGCTAGACATATTGATCAGCTAGTTCTCTGCAGATGATTAAGCAGCCAGAACATAGAGCAGTGGTAGGTGACTCATAAAACACACTCATATTGCTCTTCTCTTTTTGAAATTATTTACTGAACTAAAATAATTACATTTTGAAACTCTTGTCTTGGTTTTCAAATAAAAATGGCATCTTTAAATTTGCAACCATAAATATGCAACCAGAGGAAGCAATGTATAGTAGCAGATCTAAGTGGACTACTGGGATAGAGGGGATTTTGATATAGTGAAATTTTATGTTAATATCTAGAAAACTAGCTTGGTCTTGAGTCCTATTGATTTTAACTTAGTGAATATCCAAACAGAAGTTTCCTGTGTACTCAGAGACCACAGAAGGATTGGGGGTATATGAAGGGTGGCTTCCCAAAAGTGCCTCAGCAAATGCTAAGAGATTCTGAAGGTGGTGACCGGGGAGAGTCCTGTGTTTAAGACCAAATAACCATTTTATTCCAGCTATGGGGGCGGGATGGTCCTGTGTATAAGATAAAAAACCATTTTATTCCAGGTATGGGGGAGAGAGAGTCCTGTATTTAAGACAAAAAAAGTTTGATTCTGGTATGGGGAGAGGAGTCCTTTGTTTAAGACCACAAAATGTTTATTCCAGGTATGGGGGGAAAGTCCTGTGTTTAAGATCAAAAAACGTTTTATTCCTGGTATATGTCAAACTTCGTGTCTTGTTTGTCATGATTTTCATTTCATTTATTAAGGGGCCTTGGGCTGGTACTGGAATTCCATGGGTGTGTGTGTGTGAGTGGATGCACGTGAGAATGGCTTTGATGTAGTGGCTGCATAACTCTAAGTTGGCTCCCCTCCCAGACTTTGGATGCTGTCTGTGCTTGCTCCACAGCAATAGATAATATAATGGTAGACTTGCAGGTGGGGGCTGGACCATGTTAAATCTAGGTGGGCTGAATGTGGGTTACTATTGACCTGACCCTAGGGGGAGCTTGTTTGAACTTTGTATAACTTTGGACCTTGGCGCCAGAACTTTAGTTCTGACACAGAAGTCTTAGCTTCAGACATCTTTATTCCTCAATAAACAAATCACTGCCAGAGAGTGCTGTTGAGAGTAATTTTTTCAAAAGTCTGACAGTATGGGGAGGGAACCTAACAGCACAGTTTGCATTCCTTATTAGTGAAAGGGAGCAAGAGGTCAGCAGACCTAACAAAATTTGTGACAGGGCATGAGCTTTCATGAATTACTGCTCTCTTCTTCAGATACAGCTGGAATGTGAGTCCATCTGTTCTTATATCTTGGAGGGTGAAATGATTTCAGATGCCAAAAGACAATAGCAGACATTGGTAATGAGAGAAGAAACCTAGGTCTCAATTCAGTCTAGGAGTTTGCATTGTCTTGAGCTTCATGATCAGCTGCAATTCAGCAGTCTCTCTAATCTCCCTTTGAAATTCCTTTGTAAGAGAACTGCTACTCTTAGATCAGCAACTGAATACTCTGGAAGGTTAAAATATTCCCCCACTGGTTTTTGAATGTTGCCGTTTCTAATTGTGGTAGAAGAGTCCAGTAGCACCTTTAAAGAGTATGTGCTTTTGTGAGTCACTGCTCACTTCTTCACACTTCTTTCCATTTATTCTTTGTATCTTCCTGGACTGGATCCTCCTGTACCAAACTAAGACCTAGGTTTCCTGTCTCATTACCAATGCTGATATCCCACACCTCTGTATATCACACCAATCACGCTTGCTATTGCCATTCAGCATCTGAAATATTCTTGATAAAGTTTATATCTCCAGTACCTTGTGTTACATTTTATGCCACACATGGCCTAGCCCAACTAAGTGACTTTTATGTAACAAATGAGTTCGACACCTCTGCTCTATGGTCTTTGCCCTACAGAGATGTTCCTAAGAAGTCACCATGGGGAAGTCATTCCCCCCCCCCATACTCCTCAATTGCTTGGGAAAGGAAATCAGAGCTAGAGGCTGGTAAGTTCCTGCCCCAAACTGGTAAATGGGAGGCCTAGGCATGTGGGATAATTCTCTCATAAGTCTGACCTCAGAATGAATGGGAAAATGCTGGGCTACATGTGTTTTCACTGACTTGATAGCATCCTATATGCAAGAAACTTGTGGTACAGGAACACTTCCAAGGAGGTAATCCTGTACGTGTATCAACTCAGTGTTGACTGCAGGCAGTATTTCTTCCCTGTGCTGATCATAGGTTTGCATTTTTCTGATGTGGATGGGAATTGATAACAAAGAACTGAAGTTTGGGGGTATGTGCAGTGCAGGGATTAGATGTACATTTCATGTTTATCTGTTTCCCTTCAAAACTGGCTTTTATCACTGATGACCCATTTGGCCAAAAACAGATCACTACCCATATCTGGGGGGCTGGTACAAAGCACAAAAAACTGCTGGCTAAAGATAAGCAAAAATGTATAAAATAGTATTTATTTATTTATTTATTTGTTTGTTTGTTTGTTTCGATTTGTATCCCGCCCTTCCCGAAGGCTCAGGGCGGCTAACAATATAAACAATTTAAACAATATAAACAATATAAAACAATATCAACCAGGTAAAATTATAAAAACAAACAATACAACATAAGCACAACATTTAAAACCAAGATGACGGGAAGACAATGGCATGGTTTTCGAGGTGGAATATCAAAGGTGGAATAGCGGCAGTGGCGGCTCCTACTCAAAAGCCTGGTGGAAGAGCTCTGTCTTGCAGGCCCTGCGGAACTGGACAAGGTCCCGCAGGGCCCGGATCTCCTCTGGGAGCTCCTTCCACCAGGTAGGAGCCGTCACCAAAAAAGCCCTGGCTCTTGTGGCAGCCAGCCTCGCATCTCTGGGGCCAGGAATTTCCAGGAGATGACGGCCCCCAGACCGAAGTGCCCTTGGGGGAACATGTAGGGAAAGGCGGTCCCTCAGGTAAGCCGGACCCTGGCCATACAGGGCTTTAAAGGTGATCACCAGCACTTTGAAGCAAATCCGGTATGCTATTGGCAGCCAGTGCAGCGCTTTCAACACAGGCTGAATATGGTCCCTCCTAGAGAGACCCATCAGCAGCCTGGCTGCAGCATTCTGCCCTAGCTGCAGCTTCCGGATTTGCGACAAAGGCAGCCCTAAGTAGAGAGTGTTACAGTAGTCTAACCTTGAGGTGACCGTCACATGGATCACCATGGCCAGGTCATCGCGGCCAAGGAAGGGGGCCAACTGCCGTGCCTGCCTCAGATGGAAGAAGGCCGACCTGGCAGTGGCTGCTACCTGGGCCTCCATCGTTAGAGAAGAGTCCAGGAGCACTCCCAAACTCCTAACCTCCGACGCCGGCACCAAAGGTACCCCGTCAAAGGCCGGGAGAGGGAGCCCCAGCCCCGAACCGATCCGACTCAGGCCCAGGACCTCCGTCTTTGCCGGGTTTAGTTTCAGCCGGCTCAGTCTGAGTCACCCAGCCACGGCCTGTAATGCCCGATGCAGATCATCCAGAGTGGAGCCCGACTGGCCCCCCAACATCAGATAGAGCTGGGTGTCATCTGCATATTGATGACACCCAAGCCCACAACTCCGGGCAATCTGGGCAAGGGGGCGCATGTAGATGTTGAACAACATCGGGGACAGCACTGCCCCCTGAGGCACCCCACACTCAAGGGGGTGTCTCCGGGACTGCTGTCCCCCTATCACCACCCTCTGTCCCCAACCTTGGAGAAAAGAGGCAAACCATTGAAGGGCAAGCCCCTGAATCCCCACGTCGGCAAGGTGGTGGGCCAGCAACTGGTGGTCGACCGTGTCGAACGCTGCCAACAGATCCAATAACACCAGAGCTGCTACACCGCCCCGATCCAGATGCCTACGGAGATTGTCGGTCAGGGCGACCAGTACCGTCTCTGTCCCATGACCCGGGCGAAAGCCGGACTGGTAAGGATCTAGGATGGAAGCATCATCCAGAAAGCTCTGCAGCTGCAGCGCCACTGCCCTCTCGATAAGTTTGCCCAAATAGGGCAAATTGGACACCGGCCGATAGTTGGCCAATTCGGCTGGGTCCAGAGATGGCTTTTTCAAGAGGGGGTGGACCATCGCGTCCTTGAGCGCCCTGGGGAACCGCCCCTCCAAGAGGGACGTGTTGATAATCTCCCACAGGGCACCTCGAAACCCCTCATGGCCTGCTTTAATGAGCCATGATGGGCACGGATCAAGGTCACAAGTGGTTGGACGCACAGATACAAGCAATCTGTCAACTTCTTCCAGGCTGAGCAGGCTAAAACACTCTAAACCCGACCCCAAAGACGAGCAAGGGGCCTCAAGTTCTCTAACTGTTTCAATTGTGGCGGGGAGGTCGTGGCGGAGTGCCAAGACTTTATCTGCAAAATAGCTCGCAAAAGCCTCACAGTCAATATCCAGTTCCCTAGCATTTTGCCTGCCCTGTGGCAGAGCTGTCAAGGACCGAATTGTACTAAACAATTGGGCTGGGCGTGAGCTAGCAGATGCAATTGTGACCGCAAAGAAATCTCTCTTTGCGGTCTTGACTGCCATCTTGTAGGCTCTCATAAGCGTCCTATAGGATGTTCTTGATGCCTCGTTGCGGGCTCGACGCCACCGTCTCTCTAGCCGTCTCAGTTCTCGCTTCAGCTTGCGCAGCTCCTGGGTGTACCAAGGCGCTCGCCTAGCACGAGTGCGGAGAGGGCGCCTGGGAGCGATCTTGTCGATGGCTGCAGAGAGCTGGACATGCCAGTCCTCCACGAACTCATCCAACGAGCCGCCAGGGGGTCTTGGATCCCGCAGGGCCATCTGGAACTGTATAGGGTCCATCTGGCGCCACGGGCGAGCAAAAATCTGCTCGCCGCCTGAACAGGGTTGGGATGGGATATTCAGTCGGGCCCTCAGGGCCAGGTGGTCCGACCATGGCACTGCCTCTATGGCAATCCGGTCCACCGTCACCCCCGCTGCAAAGATCAGATCGAGCATGTGACCAGCCCGATGCGTGGGAGCCGAGATGAATTGGGAGAGTCCCAGTGCTGCCATGGACGACACGAGGTCCGTAGCCCGGCCCGAGGCCGCGTCCTCGGCATGGACGTTGAAGTCACCCAAGACAATCAGCCTAGGGTGCTCCAGCGCCCAGCCTGATACTGCCTCAAGCAGGGACAGCAGGGCACTGGCCGGTGCGTTAGGCGGCCGGTACACCAACCAGATCGCCAAACTCTCCTCAGCCTCCAGCATCAAGCCGACACACTCTATGCCTGTGATCTCCACAGATGGAAGCGCCCTGAAGGAATAAGCCTCCCGAATGAAAATGGCCACTCCTCCCCCCCGCCCCCTGGTCCGTGACTGGTGGAGGACCGAAAACCCAGGTGGGGCAAGTTGAGCGAGGGCTACCGTTTCCCCCTCCCGCACCCAGGTCTCGGTCACGCATGCCAGGTCCACTTGTTGATCTTGTATAAAATCCCTAAGGATTGAGGTTTTGTTGTTAATAGATCTGGCATTGCACAACACCAGTGACGGAGGGGAGTTCTCCAATCTGACCCCACTGCCAGCCACCGTTGGGATGGGCCGTAGGCTGGAAGGCCGCCGAGCCACTCTGTTTCTCTGCGTCCTTCCCTTAAAGCCCCGCCTCGGCCCACCGCTAAACTTTCCCCGTCCCAAGAGCACCGGAATTTGCTGTCCTGCCATGTGTTATCCTGGTGGTCTCCACCACGCTTCAGACCACCAGTGAGAGAGCAACAGGGCAGCTAGATCCACTCCCAAGGCAACAGTGCACTAATGTCACTAATTCTGCTGCTACCAACAACTGAGCACTGCACAAAACAAATGATGACTACTAAAAACTATTACACAATTACAAATAATGATTGCACAATAACAATACAATACACCAATTGCAGTCTTACACCTTAGCAGTCACCCCCCCACACATTCATCACCCAAACAGCACTCCACCCAAATCTAACAAGCAGACTACACTCAACCATCCACATCCACATCCACAACAACTGTTGCCCCTTGGGGGGAGTCTCTCACTACCTCACCACATTTAATGCTGAGTTCAGTAATACAGTCATATAACTATATAAATCCGAGGTGTTCTTGCAAGAAACAACAGTAATACAGAAAAAATAGAAAAATAAAGTCCCAAAAATTTCAGTGTGTCTCACTCCTGTTGTGTTGTAATTCCATAGTCCAACTTGACATATGTTCATCATACAGTGGACTCATATAGTTCCTGGAAAATCCAAACAATCTTGAAATCCATAAGCCATAGAGATGTGTAGTCCATATGCAAGCTGCCATGTTTCGAATAATTCTTTTTCAAAACCAATAGGCCACAGTGGGACCCAATCTCGGTAGAAGCACATACAGAAGCCAGTATATTCAGTCATAAAGGATCTTGGGTCTGCCAGGGGCTTTGCAACTAACCTGTTTTGTTTGTTTTTTGCTGTAGGGAGGTGAAAAAATGGAGGTGCATTGAGCCCACAGAAGAACTTTGCATCACTGACACTGCCTGATACTTTGATAGACCTTGGTCTATCAAGGTCAGTATTATCTACACTGACGAGCAGTGACTTTCTGGGATCTCAAATGTAGGTCTTTCACATTGCTTATTAGCTGATCCTTCTAAATGGAGATGCCAAAGACTGAACCTGGGATCTTTTTCATTCAAAGAAGATGCTTTATGATTGAGCCATAGCCTCTCCCCAGGCTGAGTTCTGTTTGCTAGATCATAAGGTGTATAGTCCTGCTTCATAGTCACCATGCAGACAAAGCTGCAGAAGCTATACAATGCTTCAGACCTTCAGGCTTTTCTTACGCGAATATGAACATTTGTACATCAATTTGTACACACTTAACTTGGCATCAGTTCCCACAGATCTTAACCAAATGAGCTGTCCTAACTATGTCTAGATCAATTATAATTGATAGCATTCAGCTGTGTCATCTTTCCACTGACAGACTGCCCTTTCTCTAATTTCAAAGGTACACCAATGCTAGATCTACATTTTTATTCAGAGTAAACTCAGCAATACTATGAAACTGCATAAATACTTCAGAGAGTTAAGCCAGGGGGTGGGGGGAAACACCTGCATAGGCATTTTCATGCTTGCATCTGAGTGCTTGCTTTTATTGCTTTTGCTAATGCATAGCTGTGGACATTGTTGATAAAATGCTTGAATGATACTTTACTTGCTATGATGGATGTCAAAAAGAAAAGTGCTGAATAAATTCAGAATGACTCTGATTGGTAATATGATGTCGTCTTTCAGATTACTTTGGGGACATTAGAGGCAAGGTCTGAAAGTTCTGCTTCCCCATGTTCAAATACATTTTTGTCATAGCTAAAAATTACCTCTAATTCGGTTAAACTGGAATGTTTGTCAGTGTTACTTGATTGTGCTTTATTGATTTGATAGTATTTTTATTGACTTTACAGTTTTAACTGAATTCTTATTGTACCTAAATGGCCTTTTATAGACTTTGTTGCATATCACTTAGTTGTAAACCCCCTTGGGGACTTTCATTTGAAAGGTGGTACATAAACTAATTCTATAACAAGTAAGGCACTATGTAATATCAGTGGAAGGTAATCTACCTAGTATGTTATGGAACATACTACACTGAATGATGTATCAACATTTTCAAGAAATGAATTTCTGATAAATGAATTTTTGATAAATAGCACATGTATTTGCTGAACAGTTTTCTCCTAGAAGGATACATTTAAACTCACACATACAAAGATTGAATAGAGTTAATATCTGGTGCCTCTCTAAAGGCTAATAGCATATGTGTAGATAATATGTAGGGGAGGGGCTTTATGGCTCAGTAGTATAGCATCTGCTTTGTATGCAGAAGATCACAGATTCAGTGCCTGACATCCCCACTTAAAAGGATCGGGTGGTAGCTGATGTGAAAAACCTGAGACCTTGGAGAGCCATTGCCAGTCTAAATAGATAATACTGACCTTTATAGATGAATACAGATAGGCATGAACTGGGAAAATGCAGTCTGATTCTGTCCGTGGTTTACAGTATGCCTGGTTCATGAACTGTCACAAACTTTTAGGGGCTAAATAAACTGGTTCCATTTGTAAAGTTTGTGATGCAGTAGAACAGCCCCCCAGTGGTTTAGAGACACCAAACTTACAGGGAATCTCTGTATGACTCTCCTCTACCTGGCCGTCAAGTTTGGTGAGGATTGGATTTACAGGGTCTGAGTTACAGCTCCCTAACGAAGGTGCTCCCAGGAAAGTGCTGGGACCCAGTGCAAGCTAGATACATCAGACTTACAAAGACCTCCACTTGATGCTCCTCTACATTTCCTCCAAGTTATGTGCATATCGAACTTAGGAGGTCTGAGTTATGGCTCCCACCCAAATAAGATGCCCTCAGGAAAATGCTTTTGGGGGAAATGTCAGGTGCAGGTTCAAAAGTCTATAGAACGGAACCCCTGGTTCAAAAGTCTATAGAATAAACACACGTTTACACCCTCTCACCCCTCCTGAGTATGAACACCTCTGTGTGCCATAAGGATGAAAGTGGGTGCACAGTTAAAGCTCAATGTGATAAAATTGACCTTATGGTTCCCAAACAATGCTGCAAACCTGCATTTAAGAATGATTTTTACAATGGTTTTGCAAGGCAAGAAGGTTGCCGGATGAATCTTGGCTGACCTGTTCCTCTCTATTTCAGATATTTACCTTGGGGTTGGCCATAGGGCAGAAGCTAAAGGGCTGTCAGCCTATGTTTTGGAAGCCCCCAGTTTTTTGATTGCAGCCCTGAATGAGTCTAACTACTGAAACTGGCATCAGCCTAGGATGATGAAACACCATACTGTGTACATGTTTAGTTGTGTTTAAATTAAATTTTTGCATTTGTTTTGCAAGCTACTTCAAGTTTCCAGATATAGGAAAAAGTGGAATATAAACAAACAGATATAATAATGCTTTGGCTAATTGAATAGCACACTGTTCTTAAGTAAAACTGGATAGGATACATGAATAACACTTTCTAGTGATGCTGACAGTGATCATCATCTACTACCTGCCTCTGTATTTCATTGCACCATTATTGAATCACAGAGTCATAAAGTCGGAATGGTCCTTTTAGGTCATCAAAGCCAATGCTCTCCTAAATGCTGGGAGATTTGCTTTCTATTTCATGATTTGTACAATTGAAGTTAAATACAGTATAAGGCTGCCAGAAGGAAAAAGTTGTAGTTGTTGTACACATCCTTAGGAATTTTAGGTTATTTTAATTTAGGTAGGAGAAAAAAAATTCCTAGATTATAGGTAACATACTAGGTTAAAGGAGTGCTGAACATATGGATAGGGAAATTATCTTTTTAAAAAGAGATGGGGTACAGAAAAAAGAAAGGAAATGGGGAATTAAAAAGGATCTTCAATTTTTTACAATTATCAAGGTATATATAATATATAATATATAAAATATAAAATATATATATCAAACGTAAGCTTATTCAAGAATATTTCAGTTCTTTACTTTTTTATATTCTTATCATTGCAGCTACAATGAAAATAGGATGAAATTAAATTCTGTTTCCATACACTATAGCCCTGTTTATTAAAAAGACTGTATTAAATTAAACCTCAGAGTTCTATAATCTTCAAATATAAAATATATAACTTTAACGTAACATTCATACTACATTTTTCTAAATTAAACATATCAATTCTTAAATGATTTAAAAGAATTTTTAAACTATAATTGTAAAACTATATGAAATGTAACAATGAAGCATTATAATTAAATATATATGGAATATTTAGTATATTGACAGATATAGATTTCACTAACAAATTGACAATATTTCAGTTAGTTTAATTTAATAGTAGCTTGTATCGTCTTCTTCAAGGTTCATTTAAGGTAGGTATAATAGGCTTTGCATTTTTCCTCAAATTTTTTAATAGTTTTTTAATTTATATAATTCCTTAGTCTTGCCATTATCGCATATTCATCCATTTTGTCTTCCCAGTTCTCGCAGTTTGGGCGTTCTTCTGTTTTCCACTTTGTTGTCAAAGCAACTCTGGTAAGATTCCCAAAAATATAGTCTCTGATTTCATTAAGATTTTCTCAATTTCTGCCTGTATGGCTTTCTAAAATTGTCTTGTCTTTTTATATGTCCACCACATGTGGTAAAAGGTGCCATCTGCCTCTTTATGCTTCCAACAGATCCCTTTGTAATTTCTTCTCAATTTCTTTTGGGGTGATACACTATTGGGGGAAAAAAATCTTATACCAATTCTCCCTTAGTGCTTGACTCACAATGAATTTTATACCTTTTATCAATAGGTTTTCCCACATTGAAATACTATTTCTTAGCCAAAATTCTGTATCCATTTTATCATGCATGCTTTGACTTGTTCTGTTTCTGTATCATACTGAAGTAATAATTTGTAAATTCATCCTAGTAGATGATCCTTCTGTTGCGTGATTATCTTTTGAAATTTTGTCAACCCTCTTATTCCATCTCTATCTGTGTAGACATCTTTTTTCAATTTGGAAATTAGTTGGAATATATATTAGCCATTGTATCTCCTTTCCTTCGTCCATAATTGTTTGCCAGGATTTAATTTCTCCTTGTGAATTTATTGTATCTTGATACGTTATAAAGTCATTATTCTTCCTCATGTAACTGGTGACATTACAGGTGAAATTGGAGGACTAGTTCCCCTTCTTGAAGACTCCCAGATTTTAAATAAACTGTCTCTGATTGCATGACTTTTACATTGAATTATATTTTTGGTATTCCTTACTTGATCCAAAGATAATGATCTATACCTTCAGCCAGGTCTGCAGTTTTTAATGTCATTAGTTTTTCATTTAGATTTTTAATCCAATCTGTGATCCAGACCAGACCAGCCACATGGTAATATAATTTGATATTAGATACTGCTAGACCTCTTTTTTTTCTTTTCATCTTGTATCACTTTAAATCTTTCTTGTTTTTTTGCCATTCCATATAAGCACATTTATTTGTTTTTGCCAGTCTTTTAGAGACTTCTCTTGTATGCTGACTGGTAACATCTGGAATAGAAATTTTATTTTTGGTAGTATATTAATTTTTATTGCAGCTATTCCTCCAAGCCACAACAGTTTTAATTTAGATCACCTTTCCAAATCCTTTTGTATTTTCCTCCAGACCACATTATAGTTACCTTTCAATAATGTGTCACTATGCCCAGTCAGATTCATTCCCAGATATTTAACTGAGTTTGATGCTAATTCATATCCTGTAATTTTCTTAATAGTTTCTTCAAGGAAAATTATCCAATACCTTTCCCTCTAGTATTCAATGCATGTTTTGATCTAAGCTGTATTAATGTTTCATTTCCATTCTTCCTTGTGACTAAAGGACAGCTGTTCCTCCATAAGGCCCTCTCGATTCTAATCATGAATCTACAGAACCTGGCTGAGACCCACAACCAAATCTGACAATAGCATTAAAGTTGAAGCAACTATTTCACAAACAACATCTGTGACACAAAACATATTACCATACCATCAATAGTAATGTTATTTTTAAAATACTCTTCAAAGCTGGCAAATACAACCCTTAACTAATTCTGACATCTGGGACACATATAAAAATAATATGGCATCTCCATACAATGTGCTTATATAAGGAACAAGCATGAGAAACTTTAAACCAAAGCCTATCCACGTAGTATACAAAAGGCAACAAAACATGCTAGAGACAAGTTTCTTTTTGTTTACAGGTGATTCTCTCTCTCCCTGATTTCCCACATCATTGAATATTGCTCTGTTATCATGCTATAGCAACCATGCACAAATGGTCTTTCCTGTGTAGCCAAGATAATTCAAAGGTGAATCGTTGATATAGCACATTAAACACTATATGTAATTATATGGGTAGTCCTACTGAGATGTTACATTTGAGGGTATACAGTCATGCTGTGATGGACTGCATTTAAAGCACTGTTTTCCTAATGCAGCAAAATCAGAGAAGGGAGGTGAATATTTAACTCTGCTTTAGAATGTTAAGCTTGAGTGACAGGCTGCTCCTTTTCTATGATTGGCCAGTGCCAGTTGAGGGAAATATAAGAACAGCTGTGCGCTGAGGGGAGAGGAAGTTCATTTTGAGTTCAGCAGCATTTACTGTTCAATAAAATAAAACTTCAACTACAGGAGTGGATGTCTGAAGAGTCTGACTAAAGGTCTGCCAGACAGGGTCACCTTTTGAATAAAAGGAGAGACTCCTGGGGGAATTTCAGACAGATGATATAATCCGGAAGAGGAACGGTTCCCAAACGGTTTCTGGTCTGGCATTTCAGACAGAACCGTTTTAGAACCGGTTCCCTACGGAATATATTTGTAATTTCACACAGAATCGCTTCTGTCCCGTTCAGGAAACGGGGCTGAAGCGTTTTACCTGTCAACACTCCACTTCCAAGTAGTCATCAGTTTCTTCTCCCGGATCCGATACGCTTTTTTCCTGCCTTTTTTCGCCCGCGCGGGTGATCTCCGGTTTTTTTTTTTTTAACGTTCGCTTTAGAGCGCTATAGCGCTATAGCGCTATAGCGCAATAGCATCATAGCAACCCCATTGGAATGCCTGCAGTGTTGTTTTTATAGCACTATAGCGCTATAGCGCTCTAAAGCGAACATTTTTTTAAAAAAAGGCGTGGCGGGAACCGGCGGGAAAACAAAGCGGTGCAATCTGAAATGCCAAACCGCTTCTGATTCTGCTCTTTTCCGGTCAGGGAAAGCCATGTGTGAAATGGCAGCCCTGTACCGGTTTACTTCAAGACGAATCAGAAACGGCTTCAATCCGGCAGAGTCTCGGTAATGTGAAATTCCCTCTGGTCTTAGGTGTGTAAACATAACCTGGGAAAGAATTCCATCTAAGGATTCAGAGTCTAGTGTCAGCTAAAGCTGAAGTACATTTTCACACAGATGCCCAGAACTGGGGTTTGAGATTTTGGCAAAGAGTGACTGGGTAGCAGGCTGAAGCTCCCAATCAGGCCCAAGGGAATTGAATTATATTTTCAGGGAAGAAACATAAGTCCTGTCCAGTTATACAGGGACTTGGCACTGAGGCAGTCCCTAGTCTGTTGTGAAAGGAAATGGTTATAGACTACTCAGGGGAAAGAAGAAACATTGTGATTTCAGAAAAGGGGAAAGAATTTGATACACAAAAACAGTGACCTTTCCAGAAAAACCTGAACAGTTAATAGAAAACTATATGCATAAAAATTGTAACCGAAACTTTAGTACTTAGTCAACCATCTCTCACTGATAACAACCAAGAATTTGTGAAAATAAGCTGTTACACCACCATCTTGTCTGTCAACTGAAATATATACTATTTTACCGACGTTTACCTCAGCCTTTCCAATTCCTGACAGCCACATATCACCCCTGCCTATTATATAAAATCTTTATTATTGTTTACTATACACAGTCTCCAGTGCCATATCAAGGGATCTAGAAAGAGGGCTCCTGTTTTCTCCTGACAGGTTCCTGGGCTGAGCAAAAGCCAAATCAGATTCTGTCACAGGTTGGGACATTCAGATTTATAAGATCTCCAATATTATCACACTACTGGGGGACTAGCTCAGTACCTGAATGGAACAGGAAAAATCTGCCTCAGAGTGGGGAGAGTAACAGCAGTCTGTTATACATGCATACTAGCAGGATGTGATACCCATAATCTTTCTTAAACAAAAGGTTGCCATGTTGTCTGAGCACTCTGCCTATTATCAATACATACCAGATACAACTGAGTTTTCTGGAGGTTTACATTCATATAGACCAAAGCTGGAAAATATATCTGGAGCCCTATTCAGACAAAATAGTGGCTGTGCATATTGAGAAGTCTTTAAGTGGAACCATTCTTCCTACGCACAGTTTGACATATGCCCCCCCTCAATACATGCAGATGCAGCCATTCTGTGCCTTGCTCTGGAAGAATGCCAGAGGGGTAGCCATGTTGCTGTAAAAAAAGAAGAGTCTTGTGGTATCTTCAACACTAAAAAATTTCTTAAAATATATGTTCTTGTGGATTGAAGAGGTGGGCTGTATTCCATAAAAGAATCCCACCTCTCAAAAGCATTGTGTTTTTGGTAACAACCACACTTTTTAAATCAAGCCTGAATGATGCAGGAAAGCAAACTGTCTGCACCCTAATGATTAAGTTAAGCTAGAGGGTTGGCCTTGGCTAGTATTTCAGTGGGAGACCTCCAAAGAATACCAGGGTTGTGATGTAGAGCCAGGCAATAGCAAACCGCCTCTGAATGTGTCTTGCCTTGAAAACCGTATGGGGTCGCCGTAAGTAACCTGTAACTTGATGGCACTTTCCACTACCACCAGAGGATGTGTTGTTCTGATAAACACAGTATTAGATGTTTTCTGATTTTTTTTAAAAAACCCTTGTATTTAAGGGTTGTCCTGTGAAACAAATATAGACTTTTAATAAATTACCTGCTTAATCATGTTCTTAATTATCTTTCTCATCAGAATGATCTCTGATCATATAGCTATTTTCTTATTCTCAAAGATGATAATCTTGACCTTTTACAAAGTTTCAAGCTGTAATTGCATAAAGATAAGTGTCTCCTATAAATACTAAAGAAATAAATCACTATTTGCATTAGCTTGGGTAGGAAGTGCTCAATTTGCAGATCAAAACATATATTTTTAACTACCTGAATCATGGAAGTGGTATCACTTATGAGCTTCAAACTACTTTTTACTCATATCCATCACTGTTAATATAGACAGATAGCTAAAGGAGCTAAAGGATATACATGGAATAAGGCCCATTGTGGTAATAAATACAACGAGCTCTAGAAAGAGGCTCTGGGAGAGTGCCAAGGCTTTGGACACTCAATGTCAATTTGCTGTGGCAACCTCAGCAGGGTATAATGACACAGAGTCCACCATTTTCTCCAGAGGAACTGATCTCTGCTACCTGAAGAGCAGTTGTAATTTTGAGTGATCTCCAGCCCTCACCTGGAGATTGACAACAGTTGTTATCCAGAAGGAAATGGCTGGTTGGGAGGGTGAAGTCTATCGCATTGTACCTGTCTGAGGTCCTACTCCTCCTCAAACCTCACCCTCTCTAGGCTCCACCCCTCAAATCTCCAGGAATCTCCCACCCTATCTTCTTCCCAGCCAAGCATTAACCTGCCATTATCTTCCCCTGATTTCAGCTTTCCATCTCCTCTCCCCTCCCTCCTGGAGATCAGTTGTAATTCTAAGTGATCTCCACCCTCACCTGGAGATTGGCAACAATGGTTCCCCAGGAGGGAATGGCTGGTTGGAATGGTGGGATATATGGCGTTGTACCTGTCTGAGGTCCCACCCCTCCTCAAACCTCACCCTCTCCAGGTTCCATCCCTCAAATTTCCAGGGATTTCCCATCTGGAGTTGGCAACCCTATCTCTTTCCCAGTCAAACACCAACCTACCTTTATTTCTCCCTCACTCTTCAGCCTTCCATCTCCCCCCCCACCTGCAGTCTCTACAGTGCTCTGAAATCCTGACTTCCACATCACATTGGCTGTCATGGGGAGGGACCATCTAAGCAAGTTATAAAGACACAGAGTCCACCATGTTCTCCAGGGGAACTGATCTCTGCCATCTGGAGAGCAGTTGTAATTCTGAGTGATCTCCAGCCCTCACCTGGAGATTGGAAACAATGGTTTCCCAGGAGGAGGAAAAATAGTCTTTCTCTTCAATGGGGACCAAAGCAGCTTACAACATTCTCCTCTCCCCCTTTTGACTTGCACAACAACCCTGTGAGGTAAGTTAGACTGAAAGTCTGTGACCAGTCCAAAATCACCCACTCAGCTTTTACAGCAAGAACCTGGATCTAGCAGACCTTACTCTGAAGCACTAACTACTATGCCTAGGGTAGCCAACCTCCAGGTGGAGCCTGAAAATCACCAGGTATCGCAACTGAACTCCAGACAACAGATCTCTCCCCCCAGAAAAAATAACTGCTTTGGAAGGTGGGTTTTATGACATTCTGTTAAGCTGAGGCCTCTCCCCTCCCCAAACCCTGGCTTCCATAGACTCTACCAGAAAATCTCCAGGAATCTCCCTACCTGGAGCTGGCAATCCTAGGCCCCAATGAGTTCCTCACAAAGGCCTGCAAAGGGTTTCCTTCATTTGTCTGAACCAAGCTTGGTTGCCTACTGTGGCAAAACAGGATCCAGTTTACCACTCAGCTGTTTGCCTCCCACCCTCATCCCATGGGCGTATCTCACTCCTTAAGTTCACTGCCACCACTCACTGAATTGTCACTGCCTTTTTAGAGGGACAGTGAGACCCCTCTGGCCGAATCTCCCTGTTTGGAGATGGAATCCCCATTCTTTGGGGGATCCCTGGAAAGTTGGCAACCCAAGGGTCTGGCCTTTCCTTGCTTCCCTGGGCTACCCCCTCCCTTTGGTATTGTGCAGAGTGGGGGAGACTATGTGGTCAGAGCACAACACAGATTATTAGCCCAAATAAAAGAATTTATTTAACTCTTTACACGATTATGGAGCACACACACACGAAATAAATAAGGCACAACTGTAGGAGTAAACACACCATAAACCAACAGGACACGAATCAACAGGGGTTAAATGCACAGTACTCTCTACTTCTGGAGGTTGTGGGCTCAAGATTGGATCTCTTCTTGGACTGGGCTCCGGCTCTGCTTCAGCCTCTCTCTCCTGCCCAAGAGAACAGGGAAACTTCCATTCATTCCCCAGTCCAGCCGACTGTGGAGTGGCTGAATTTCTGCTGCCTCCCAGGGTCCCCCATGTCTCTAGCTTGTGGCCTAGTTGGAATCTATATTGATGCTACTCCACCCCTTGGGACGGTCCCTCTTTCCCCACACTTTTTGGCCTTGGGGCAGCTGGGAACTGTAGGTCGGCAGATGAAGAAGCCCCATTCAACCCAGTAAATGATACCTCTGCAAGCCCCTCTCTGGAACTACAGCTCAATTAAGCCTTATGGGGGAACATTTTAAACACACAGACGGCAACCATCTTACAGACACAGGTAACTGCCATTTAGTTACACCTACCAACAGCTACTAAGGGAAAAATTAGTCCCACCCAGGAGACAAGTGTCTTCAACAAGAGAGAAAGCTGTTTGTCAGAAATTCTGACAGGGCACAGTGGCAGAAGGAGTGGGCAGGGAAGAGGAGCAAACCCAGCACCCAACCAATGGCACGTAAGTACTCTTTTTTTTTTTTACAATTAAGTTTTTATTGTGTTTTTCCATAACAAAGACAAATATTACATAATACAGAACTGTTAACCAGTTAGAAATATGCAAAGTCAAGAAAAGACATTTGGTGGTAGCACATTTTGCATTCAAACAACTTAAACAACACTAAAAGTAGATGAAGATTAAACAATTAAAACATACACTGCTTATTCACTTTATAGAGTAATCACGTATACAGAGAACATTTTTGGATGGAAAGAGTTAGTCAATCGATTTTACCATAATCATAACTCGTCAATCACTTTAGGAATATCATTTTGTCCAGAGAAATATTCTAAAATGGGAAACCATGTAGAAACAAATGTGGTGGGGGTAGGAATTTTATCAAATCGTGTAAAATTGTCCGAGAGTTCAGCCATAATATATAAATCCCACAACTTTTTATGCCATTGTGAAAGAGTGGGTGCCATTGTCGTTTTCCATTGTGTGGCAATTACAGTTTTAGCGGCAAAAAGTAATAAAGAGACCCTTTCCATCTATGATAGTGTAGAACCTTGGTCAGCCCATCTGTTAAAAAATAAGTGTTCCGGTGTGAGATTAATATTTATATCGGTGATAGATTTAATTTGAGACAGAACTGCCTCCCAAAAAGGGAGAACCTTGGAGAAGAAGATCCAACAATGGAGATAGTTACCAATGTCTCCACAGTTTTTCCAGTACTTTGGGCTGTAGGTTGGATTTATATGAGCCAGTTTGAGAGGAGTGAGGTACCAGTGCGATAGAATTTTGAAGGACTGTAATTTCGTAGCCATTATTTTTGAGTTAAATGGTGTGGGTGACCAAAGCTTAGCCCATGAGGCATCTGAGAGTGTTTCCTTGCAATCCTTATGCCAGATGGATTGATAGGAAAGAGTAGCATTTCCATCAAGAGAAGTAAGAATTTTATGGATCCTAGAAATTAAGCCTTTTGAGTGATGCCGGCTAAGCAGATAACTTCCTCTAATGCTGTAAGAGGCTGTTTTATAATGGATGTGAATCTGATTTGGGAGCACATATGAGAGATCTGAAAGTACTGTGGCCATGGGATTGTAGTTTTCAGTTTGTTTTCTAAAGCGGCTTTAGATAATAGCAACTGTTTAGATGCAAGTTCTTGGGGTGTAATGATTCTGGCTTTTTTCCATTGGCTATAGGCTGGGTTATGAAGTCCTGGCAAGAACCATACTTGGTTTAAAAAAGTTTGGTATCCTGAGATGGGTGGTAGTAATCAAGATCTCAGCTGATCCCACGTGTTCAGCATTACACTAAGTAAGGGGCAGGAGCGAATCTGCTTAGGTCTAGTAGCTGGGGTTTGCCATATACATTCATTGACTTCAAAAGGATTTGTATAGAGAGTGTATTGAAGCACTTGATCAGAGGCAGGGTCAGCATGCAGAAGTTTTAATACTTGTGCAAGATGAACAGCCTTGTAGTAAGACTGAAGGTTAGGAAAGTTTATCCCTCCTCTGGATGTACTTCTATATAATGTGTTGCTTCTAATTCTGTGGTGTTTGTACAAACAAAAGAATTGCAATAGCATTTTTTGCCATTTTTGTAGAATTAAAGGAGAGATATTAATTGGGATAGTGCAGAAAAGAAAAATAAATTTGGGTAAAACAAATGACAATGAAATTTAGTCTGTCTAACCATGCTAAATTCATTTTGTGCCACTTGGAAAGATCAGATTGAATGTCCGTTTCCAATTTAGTATAATTAATCCGATGAATGTCTCCAAACTTGATAGACAGATTGATACCTAAATAAGGCAAACATTTAGTAGCACAAGGATAAGAATATTTGTTTTTAATGATCTGGATTGTCTTACAGTCTAAATTGATCAGCAAGATATACGATTTTGTAAAGTTCACTTTCAATCCAGAGAAAGAACTAAAAGTAGTTAAGTGGGTTTGGATATAAGCTAAAGATACAGTTGGTTGAGAAAGATATAACATCATGTCATCAGCAAACAACGATACTTTAAACTCCTTATCTTGCATCATGATTCCTTTTATATCATTATCTCCTCTAATTAGATCTACTAAAGGTTTGATACACAAGGCAAAAAGGAGAGGGGAAAGAGGACAGCCTTGTCTGGTGCCTCTTTTCAAATGAAGTGTGTCAGAAAAATGGTGGTTAATTTTTATTTGTGCTGTTGGGTTAGCATAGATGGCTGCAATCGCTGTCAGAAATTTTCCTCCAAAGCCCATTTTCTGTGGTAATATTTTAAGATATGAGACTTCCACCGAGTCAAATGCCTTCTCAAGGTCAAGAGAAAGGAAGGGTGAGGGTGCATGTTGTGAATTATAGTAATTCAGAATTGTGAGGGCTTGGTGGATGTTTTCCATGATATCACGATTTGGCATGAAGCCAACTTGATCTGGCCCTATGTAACGAGTGATAAAAGAATTGAGCCTACTAGCAAGGATTGAAGTAAAGATTTTAAAATCTGTATTCAACAGAGAAATTGGTCGATAGGACACCGGTAATGCTGGATCTTTTCCCTGTCTGGGTATCACTATAATGGAGGCATTATTCCATAAAGGAGGGAGACTACCAAAGTCTAAAATGTGGTTGCACGCATCTGCTAGAGGAGTGGCCAGTAATGAAGCAAATTTTTTGTAAAATTCTGATGTAAAACCATCCGGCCCAGGTGCTTTAGATATTGTGAGTTTTTTAATAGCATCCAGAACTTCCTGTGAGCTAATTGGCTTTTCCATCTGTTGTTTATGCTCTTCAGATAAAGTTTTCCCTACAGGGTGCGTACTGAAAAAATTATCTAGGTCACATGGAGCTACATTTTTTGAACTATACAATTTTTTTGTAGTAATCTAGGAAGAGATGTGAAATGGATTTTGTATCATAATGGAATTTATTTTGAGTATCTTTCAGAGATGTAATCAAATGTGGTTGTTTTGGACAAGAATCTGGATAAGAATTTTAAAGACCTTGGGGTGAAGGCCCATCCTCTTTGCCTTGAGTATATTTTTTTGTATCTGAGTCATTTCTAATAGCTCTAGTTTTTTCCTTTCCGCTAATAATTGCTTATATACTCTAGGGCTGCCAGTTTGTTTGTGTTGAGTTTCTAGTGATGCTATGGTGTCTTGTAGTTCTAATCTCACTTTTTGTTTTTGCTTTTTTATAGAGGATGCTATGGAAATCAAATGGCCCCGGAGCACCAGTTTTAAGGCATCTCATATCAGTTCCGGTGACACACAGCCTGCAGGATTGTCAGAGAAATAATTACGGATGTGTTGCTCCATTGCATTCACGACTCTCTCATTTAATAATAAAGAACTATTTAAAGTCCATGTCCAATGAGTTTTCTGTTCACAATTTATGTCAGTGTTACAGTTTACCCAGCAATGATCCAACCATAATTGATTGCCTATGGTTGAGGACTGAACTAAATTGGCCAATGAAGAGGTGGTAAGCACATAATCTATGTGAGTATAGGAATTGTGTCGTGCTGAAAAAAAGATGTAATCCCTTTCCGTGGGATGCATGTGTCTCCATATATCAATCAAATTGAAAGAGGCTAGGACATCAGCTAACTTGGTTGTGATTTTGTTGGGTTTCTTGCCAGGATGAGTGAAATTGGATTTATCTTTTGAATGATCCATTATAAAATTTAGATTTCCACCAATAATAATTTCACCTTCATGAAATGTGTCTAGTTTTTGAAGAGATTGTTCGATGAAAGGAATTTGTTCAGAATTGGGGGCATAAAGTGACACCAAGGTAACTGGCACATTATTCACTGCATCCTTTATAAAGATGAATCTCCCTTGGGGATCTGACATGGAGACATGATGTACAAAATTTAAATTTTTGGAAATTAAAATAGCAGTACCCCTGGATTTGGAGGAACCTTTAGCCAAAAATTGATGTAGGAATTTATTAGTTTTGAACAGAGGGGTTGTGTCATCTCTAATGTGGGTCTCTTGGAGAAAAATGATGTCCAGATTAAGCTTAGTAATTTGACTCTGAATTCTCATATGATTAATGATGTTGTTCAGCCCACTCATGTTACATGAGAAAATCTTGACCACAGAAGCCATGGTGTCACACTACTAGAGCACAATCTAGAAAATAGTCAGAAACAGGTATAAGAAGAGAATTATCAAATGATTATGGGGAATGCTCGAACTTGCACTTAACAAGTATTATTGACCGTGCAGATTTTGCAACTTTTTCTCAATTTGTTAACACTATAGAACAGTAGCCTTAACTACTGGCCCATCAAACGGTATGTGATATAGCAATTAATACTCAAAAAAGGACTAGCACCAAACTTGATTTAAAAAAGTTCTAAGGAAGTTTTTTATACTGCACTTACTGAATTAGTGACACAATTGTAAGCAATCCCAAGTATTAATAGGAACAGTGGGTATAACTATGTTACACAGCTAGAGAACACAAATTTTAATTAACTTAAGGCAAAAGTTACAAAATGCAATAAGATATATATATTATTTGTATGTCTTTCCTTTTTTTTGGTATAACTATTAAAGTTGTCAGCACAGTAAATAGTATGATATTTTCCAACTTGTTACTAACTGTTGACCAAAATCAGAACAGCAAATGTATTAATTTAGCTTAATCAAAGATAAAAACCTTCCCCCCCCCAGATATTTCTAAAAGTAAAGGTAAGTATATAAAGTGCAAGAGGAAGATATATATATTATTTTATCTAAAGTATTTATGTAGGATTTTGTTAAGTGTGTACTTAGAATTAAGAATTAATTAATGTTAATAACAGGTATGTAAGATCACTAAAATTAATTAACTATATTAAATACAGATGCTATACTAATATATTTAACTGTAGAACCAAAAGGTTCTCTGGGCTCCTGGACAGCACAGAGCTGTCCAGGAGGCTGGGGTGTGTATTTAATTTTTCACTCCCAGCTCTTCAATCTGAGAACCTCAATAAACAAAGTGGACTAGATGAGCCCGCACCCCCAACCCCCCTCTCCCCACTCCCTTTAATAATAAAATCTCCAGATGAACACTTACTAATAATTAAAACAAAGACTGTCTAGGAACTACAGAAGAACGATGAACAGCATATTAAAAGGCACATAGCTAATGGCTAGTAAAGACTTAATCAAAGATGGGAAACATCCTCATTGATGCTGTGTCGCAAACAATTCCATTGCTGGTGAAAAATAATAAAAATAACAGGAATGCATGGCCATCAAGTCACAAACAAAACACAGCTATTACTTATTGTTCTATGTTAAACTATGAAGAGGATTTTTGCAGGCTTGGAGTTCCCAGAGGAGGCGGAGATGGAGAACAGAATTTTCTTTTAAGCGACTGGCTAGAGAATTCCATAGGAGATATTAAGTCTATTGAATGCAGCACTTTGAAGCCTTCTTTCTTCGATGAGATCTTGTCTGTCTTGCCGTGGTAGCTGAATTGTAGGATTAGAGGTGAAGCCCAGGAATATCGGATGTCTTCCTCTGTTAGGTGTGCAGTTAGTGGTTTCAATTCTCTATGCTTCATTAATGCTTCCTTACGGAGATCAGTAAAGATTTCTATCTTGGCTCTGTGGTATTTCAGGTTACCCTTTTCCCTTGCAGTGTTTCTGATTTTCTTTTTATAGCGAAGGTCCAAGAAGGTAGCTATAACATCTCTAGATGGTCTGGTTTTTAAAATGGACATAGGACCTGCTCGATATGCTTTAGTAATAATTGGTGAAATATCCCCCTCAGGAGGTACTTCCTGTGACAACCAGGTGGTAAGAAGTGCAGTTAAATCACCATTTTTTTTCTAGTTTCTCCTCCTACCCTCTAATTTTTAAATTATTTTTGCGGATTGCCATGTCAGTTCAGATAGCTTTTTCTGCTAGAACGTCTTCAAGTTGCTGAAGCTGTTAGATTTCAGACTGATTTGTGAGGCTGGCATTCATTGCACTTTCAGCAATGGATTTAGTCTCAGTCACAGATTTTTGCAGTGCCTCCATTTGCTCATATAATGGCTTGAAAAGAGAGGAAATGTTATCTAGAATTGATTTTTCAAGATTGTTGAGCGCTGCTGTTAAGTCTGAGGAAGAAATTGGAGTGGCTAGCTTGTTTTTTCCCTCCACAGCACTGGACGCCATTTTAGATGCGAGGGCAAGTTGCAGGCCTGAATTTGTCTCCAGGATTTTGGAGGTAATGATTGTTTGTATCTTTTTGATTTTAGGACATACAGATGGTCCAGTAGATTTATCTTCTTCCTCCATATATCAGTGTGGATTGCCTTTGTTTAGATCGCTGTGTGGAGTGAGGGAACAGGAGGGCTGGGTAGAGCTACAGGATCAGGCAGCCATCTTCCCCTCCACCCCCCCATTGGATCCACACATAAGTACTCTTGAGTGGTGGCTGGGCGGGACTCAGGCAACACAGCCAGTGGCTAGGGACACCCTCTGAGTGATAGATCAGGGAGCCAATTGATTTGAGAGTGTGTGGAATGTTCAGGAGAGTCCATGACCAAAACACAATTCTATATAAGGAGATATCTATCTATCTAGATATATATAAATATAGATATAGATATATAGTAAAGTATGCTTTTCATAAGAGTGGAAGTTACTAAAACTGGGAAGCTAATTATTTTGACTTGATCTAGATTCACATCAAAATGTTAACTATTCTTAGAGCATTGATGTGAGACTTTCAAATGTAAGAAGTAAGAATCCAGGATTTTATTACATGCTGTAATTATATCTATATGTGATGGACTAAAGGTTTGTTGATGAACAGCGGCGAAGCAAGAGAGCTACTAGGTCACATGACTGAGAGGGGGGCAAGTTGCTTGGAATTCTCAGTCAAGTGACAGTTAACAGCTGACAGCTGACAGTTGACAGGGAGTTAACTGAAGAGATCTTGAGAGCAAAGGAGCCTCTGAAGCTGAGTGATACAGCAAACTATCCATTCAAGGAAAACTGGGGCTGGATAACGCTCCTACTGGTCATCTCTAAAGAGAGAGGGTAGTGAGCTGAGAGGAGAAACTAAATAACTCCTCAGTAGTCTCAAAGCAAAACACACACTACTCCAAGGGAAGTTATGAGGTGGTTAAGGGAAGGACTAGGAGCCTGAAAGAGACTGGGAAATAGCTGGAATAGACCCACCAGTCAGTCTCAGAGAGCCAGATGGAGAAAGGCCAAGGTCTGACCACAGATAGTTACTGGAGAGTGAAATCTGTACCAAAGACAGTCTGTGACAAAGAGAGAGAGAGAGAGAGAGAGAGAGAGAGAGAGAGAGAGAGAGAGAGAGAGAGAGAGAGAGAGAGAGAGAGAGAGAAGCACTCATACAAACAGCAACAATATATGCTGTATAAATATCCCATCCCCTGCTGTGTTTCTGTGAAATAAAGAGTTGTGCAGTTTAACTTTAAAAAGCACAGGTGCCTGACTTCTTGATAAGGATTCATACTGGCAGATATCCTCCATCTACAAGAGATACAAACCCTGAAGAGACTTTTAAGTGAAAACTGGTCATCCCTCAGAAAGGCGAGGTAATCAGTCATAACACAGTAATAATCTGAATCCAGTGAATAGTATATTAGAATAGAAAACACGCTCCCCCACTTGGGGGTCATTGCACCATATTAGATCATGACAATGTGTTCTGAACAGGGCTGCCTCTGAGGATTGTTGTGATACTTCTAGATTTCTTGACAGGATGTGTTGCAGTGAACATACCTCTAGTCTTGATACAGCTACACTGGCTGTTTCATTTGCTTCAAGGCAAAAATCGAACTACTGGTTATTACCTGTAAATCCCTAAACATTTGGGGACCAGAATTTTGAAAAGACCACTAGATCCCATACAAGGTTGCCTGCCACCTTAGATCTTCTTTGAAGACCCTTATCTTTGTATGCCTTCCTTCAGAGGCAAAGTTGGTAATCACTAGAGTTACAGCCTTCTTTGAAGAAGTGTGTGTGCACACAAAAACTTATACCTTGAATAAAATGTTGTTGGTCCTAAAGGTGCCACTGGAACCAAACTTTGTTCTGCTCCTTCAGACCAACATAGGTACCCACCTGAATCAGCCTTCTCTGTGGTAGCACCTTTATTTTGGAACTTCTTCCCCTCATCTGATTACTTGGTACCAAGACTGCTTAATTATAGTCACCAGGTGAAAACTTCTCATTTTCTTTCCCTCAGACTCCTTATTGATTTTTCTCCTTTGTGTTTATTTGTTATTGTCTATTGCTTTTCTGCTTTTGCCTTTTAAGAAAAAAATATTTAGCTATTATTCCTCTTCATTTTTTGTCTTCTTGTGCTGCTATTGGTTTTTCATATTGGTATGTTTAACTTCTCCTCTGATCCTGTGGTTATTGTTGCTGCTTTGATTAAAGAAATGATAGCTGGTTTACCTTTTTTAATTGATATCTGTGTTTTTATTAATTTGATTGGACACACCTCAGGAGCCTTTATGATGAGAGTCAACTATTTCCACAAAATGAATAAAATAAATTGGCTTTGAGGTGTAATTAAAAAGCATCTCTAAGCAACAATGTTATTTTTGAGGACAAAGGAGATTCATGATTTCATTTTCATACTATTAGTATCTTCTTGTCTTTGATTACTCTGGTTCTTGAATGGGGCCCTCTTTTTACCTCAGGGTCTTGAATGATCACATTTCTTGTGATTTGTATTTATCTGACTCTGTGAATAACTAACCGTGAAGCACAAAGTGCTGAATCAGTTGTCTCATTTTTCTACAGAGATTCAGCCACGCATCTCTGAAATATAACCCCCAGTGCAGGAAGCTAATATCTTCTAGGAGACTAATTAACATTCAAAACAAATCTCTTGAGGGGCATCAGTCACTGCTTCAAGTGTCTTGTATGATGAGTCCATCCACAAGATGAAGCAGAACAGGGGAAAATCTGTTCTGCACACTTAAGAACAACTGGATGCCCTAAATATTCTTGTTGAGCTCAAGCCTTTGGCAACAATGCTTATTTTTCTTTCAACCAGTTCCATCTCTTAAGCAAGAGAAAAGGAAACATCACAACTAAAATAGATGCTTGTTCTCACTGTCTCACTATTAAAAGACACTGGAAGCATATGAAAGCAAGATTTTTTTTATCATTTCTAGACCTTTTTGGGATTCAAATTGCTATTCAGCTCAATCCTAAACCTCAGTTTTTAATCTGTTTAGGATTTTAAGCCCCATACTAGATGTGCTAGTGGAATACCCTGCCAATACTGCAATGGTATAAATTGGTACTGGCTGCTGGCATAGCTAGCAGAAATAAATACCACTGGGGACATGCTGGGAGAGGACCAAGACAGGATCTTGAGTCCCTTCAGCCCATATCCCATTCTCCCAGTAAATAAATGGCCTCAGTGGGAATGAAAAAAAAATCCCACTCCTCCCATAACATCTAAGCAACCATGGTACAGTTTAGAATACAGACTAAATGTGCTATCAATAAGAGTGCTCTAAAGCATGGGATAAACCCCAACAAGGACATCCATATCTCAGATGTCAAGGCATGTGTGCAATGGTCTACATCTCTTTGGCCACAAGTCCTGCACAGTTAGAACACAGAGAGGGACTTCACTGACAAAAATTCTAGAAAGAGAGCATTCAATGAAAAACATGAAAAGATGAGAACAATTATGCTTACATATTGCGAACTGTGCTCTGTTCACTAAAGATACTCCAGAACACAAACTGAATCTTCCCACATCATGTTCATTCCACACAGATAAACAATGAGTAGCTTCCTCTTCCTCGGATTTTCCAGCCACCTAACCATATCATGCCATATAGTGCATTCATGTTTGACTGCTGTAAATGTATTTTCCCCAAAACAATACATACCTGCTGTACATTGACTCAAAACTCTTTCTCTTCAACAGCTGCTAGCATTGTTTCCATATTTGGGGGGGGGGGCAGCATGGTAATGGTACAAGAAGAGATATGATGGCAGAAAATTGTTGCAATGACATGCTGATATAGCCTCACATGCTAGGGAGGAAAATGGGATGCAAAATCACATTTCTAGACATTACTGCTGCTGGCCAAATAGGGATTGCAGACAGAGTTCCAATACAACTCCCTACAAGGGATGGATAAGTTTAAACCAAATTAGTACTACACTGTCTCCCCCAACTGGTGATGCCAAAGTGTGGGAAATCCTACAGGACAGGGAGAGGTACAGGAACTAAAAGAGCACATTTTATGGAAGGAAGAGAGTGGGGGAGCTTTCCATACTATGTTTGGTAGGCTGTTCCAAAGTGTGGGTCCAGCCACTGAAAACAAGCATGCATGGACTGTAGTTGAGCAAACTGTGATGTTCCATTTTGGCTTATAAATCAGGAATGGGATAATCATTCAGGTCTCTTATCTTAGATTCACACAGCAGAAATGAGAGTGTTCAAAACAAGATCCATTTATTAGCAAAGAGATGCAGGGATGGGAGTAACTGGTTCCAGGACAAGGGAGCTCATGCATCCCATGCTCCTAAGTAACAAGCAGAACTAACTGGGCAGGAACTCTACCAGATGAGAATAAATCAACACACACAAATATTGGGGGGGGGGGGAGAGTTCTATTGTAATGCATAAAGTACCTACACCACACAGACTTCCTGTGTAGAAAGGACTATCAAAAGTGAGATGCCCAATGATCTTCTGATAAACTCATTCAGATAAATGTTTGAATTGTTCCATTGTCTGTTTTAATGGACCTTGAAAGATGCAGATGCACATCTTATGCACATTACTAACCTCAGCTGCTTTCAGCGAGGAATTCACAATGGCGGTGGCTGAGAGAATCTTCAGTGTCTGTCCGGGGACAGGCTCCTCTGTGTTCATATATTTGTCATATGAGAGAGTATTCCATAAATGGGATTGGAAATTACAGAAAAGATAAAGCCTCTCGCCAAAGCCAAGTGTGCTGCCAGAGAAGGAAGGATGATCCCTAAGCTGATGTAAGCATGATCACTAGTCTGTACAAAGGAGAGGCGGTCCAGTGCACCATATTGGATCTCATGATTCTGAAATCCTAAACTCAAATATACAAAATGTTAGAAGAAGGAATGGTCCAGAAGAAGGCAGGCAAAAGAAGATTAAAGGAGCAGCCTGAGCATTCTGAACTCTGATAGCTCCTGGCCATTGGGCATTTTTCTCCTCTGTGTTTGCTCTCCTGGTTTTTCTTCCCTTCTCAGAGACTATTATTTCAGAACAGCAGAGACTAAAATAAAATGTACACCAAAGATTGTAAAAGGGAAGAGATAGTTCTAAAAGTACCCCACAGAATCAAGGATGCTTTAAATAGCAGCAATTTTGGAAGCCTTTTTCAACTGAGCTTTTTAAAAGTGTGGTAAACCAAATGCAGTCCAGAAGAATGTGTGCCAAGAAAACTTCTAACAGTATAACAAGTAATAAAAGGTACATCTGAAGCAGGAAATTAGCCAAGGTAAGAGGCCCTGGGAGCAAAGGCACATAGATGAACAACTAAGTGACTGCGAAAAACAGGATTCTATCTAAACACCATGTCTGAAGTGTTCTTCTTAAACCACAGCTAGAGGCAATCAAGATGTGTTGTCGTTTACTGGGCAAACATTGTGACACAATATTATGTTTGCTACAGATGATCATTAACACTGGTATTTGCATGTTTTTGAAAAACAGCATCAAATTAGTATCCAAAAGTTGTCACTCTGTCAACCAGGATGTAACCCATCAAGAAAGAAATGGTTGCATCATGCTATGCATAGCAAGGAGCATTCTTGTTTACATAATGCAAGCTGCATTTACAAGCGTATAATCATAAAAAGATACTAACTTGCTTTTATCAAGTTTTCTTTCTGAACAAGTTCCTCCACTCAAAACTCATTTTCATACCTGTGGAATTGATGATACATCTGTGCATTGTCATTATTTCCAATATAATTTCCATCCTTCTCCCCATTACCCAAGTTTCAGAGTTTACACAGATGGCTGTTTGTTTGCCACATGTTGGCCAGTTGAAAACTCGCAGCTGGCAGCTCTAATTATAGTATCTACTCACAGGGTGAGGACAATTTTATCAATTCCTGGCAACTGAACGGAAATGTGGGGGCTGCAGGCTCAGGATAAAATGTTCCTCATCTTATATTGCTGTGGACACTTGGCCCATGAAGCAATGCAATATGCTCTCATTAAGGTAAACGGTGGTCACATAACAAATGTTTATCCTCTCTGTTCAATGGGGGGGGAACCTGTCACTAAGGCTAGATTAAGAAGTGCCGAGGGCCCAAAGTATGTCAAATTTAAGCATTTAAATTTAACCATTTAAATTAGCATTTAAAAATGGTAATTTAGTAATTTTCAGGGGAGGATTGTGTGTGTGTGTATGTATTCTAGGGATCCTTATTATCTAATACCAGTTTTTCTATTTTTTTTAATTACATACTTTTAAAAATAATTTTTATTCCAAATAATAAACATTAACAATCAACATTATAACAAAACAAAGTTGTAGCAAAAGTTTCCAATCAAATTTGTACAAAACAAGTTTCACATACGTAACAGGACACATTATGGTTTTATAAAGTATGTATAAACAACAATAATAACATATAACAGCAAATTGTACAATTACACACCTAAAAGTAATAGTCTGCTGCTCGCACTGATCTCCCAGAAATAGCTTTCATTAATTTTATCCTGCACTTTCAAACCAAATTGCAGTGAAGAACTAAAAACACACCAAACCAAACAAAAAAACCTAAAATTATAACACAACAGAAATAAAACCCAAGAAATTGTAATAGATTAAATGATTAAAAATGCCAGTTAAGAATCCAGCCGATGATTCCACAAAAAGGTAGGAAGGGAAAAATGTATGTGGTATTCATATACCCTTGTTTACTTTGTGAAAGAAGCTAAGCCTGACTGTGATAGGCCTGAAACCAGTTTTTCATGAGGAAGAAAAGCTTTTTTTCCCCTTTTGAGGGGCTTATCTTCCTTCCTTCCTTCCTTGTTCTTTTTTAAGAATAAGAAAACCCTATTCACTGTTTAAAATGATGCTTCTTGTTAAATTATCTCAGAGGAACATATGAGAAGAAATGCAATGAGAAGATTTAGAGCTTCTTAGTATATGGAATGGATTTCTTTTCATTAAACGACTCTGTAGATTCAGCATGCAATGGCTCTTCTATTGAAGTGGCAAAATTCCCATTGATTTTAATGAAGATGGATTACACCCTGGGATGACAGTTATCATCCTCCCTATGATTTTGCTGAAAATGGGATTTTTGTAGATAAAGAACTGTAATTAAATGTGACTTGAGGAGTCAATAAACAGAAATCAGATCACGGTGCTATCCCCGCATCCTGGTGGTGAATTTCTCTGATTTTAATTGGAAGGTGTTAGCCATTTAATTGAATTGCTCCCCATTTCTGTAGTTTAACTCTGTCCTGTGGGCTGCTCTGAGTAAATATAAAAATCATTAATTTGTTTTACAGAGGAATGACAAGATGGGTCTTAATGAAATTCACTATTTGCAGCTGGGGAATAGAACACCATCTCTCTCCAGCCAGTTTGTGTGGAGGGGAAAGAAGAGGCATCACCTGACTTATTTGTATTTGTGTGTGTGTGTGAAATAAGACACTAGTCTGCACTCTCTATACAGATGCTATTAAGGATATCTGGGGAAGATGAAGAGCGATGATTTCAGAATCCTTTAGTTAATGCATCATTAGTAATAGTATGATTGCAGAAGTGACTGAGGCCTTGCATATGCATACAGTACAGGTCTTTGTCTCTTCTAATACTATCTAAATGCAGATGGTCCTTCATTTCTATTGATTATCTTACTGATTTTCTAACAGAACAAAGTTTGACTCCAGTGGCACCTTTAAGACCAACCAACAGAGTTTCATTCAAGGTATAAGCTTTCATGTGCATGCACACTTCTTCACATACAGTGAAATGGATGTTACCAGTCCATACATATAGATAGAGGGTGAGCAGTAAATTAGCATACAGCATAATCAAGATGTTTAACAGATTCAAGGACCAAACAGGAATAACAAGCTTATATTTATTTATTTATTTATTTATTTATTTGATTTATACCCCACCCTCCCCACTGAAGCAGGCTCAGGGTGGCTTACATAAAATTTTTAAAACAGATAAAAACAGAACAAATATAAATATGGATATAAACCCCATCATAAAGTGCTAGTAGGCAATTTGTATAACATTGGTGAAGCATTGGTAGCAATCAATCATATAAGGAGTGCAGTCAGCATTTGATGTTAGGACTGACTCTCAGTCTGGTTCATGCCAGTGAAGGGCAGGCTGTCAGTGGTGGTATTAGGGTGCAAGGTCTTAAGCTTAGTCTATGTAGTTACCATTTGATTGAGTTTAATTCTGGGGGGTGAAGGAAATAAATATGGTAAAATTGGACACTGATGGGCAAACATATCCTTAATTATGGAATGCTGAGAGTAAGTAACTGAAACCCTGCCATTACGCTTCATCCGTCTCCTCTCAAGCATGGAGGCAACTTTACAGCATTTTCTTCTTTGAAGTGGGGTGATTGGCTGTGTAGTTATCTCCACTGTCCCCAGACCAGAGTATTTTCTAACAGTCCTTTCAAATTTTGAAACATGCATTTTTTTTTTGTTAGTATCCTTTGATGACCATCTGACACTTCAAAATACTCCCCACACATTTCTTCTCAGCTGGGAAAAACAGAAGAGAACAGCCTAACACTTTGATCAGCATGTTTTCTGTTACACAAATCATAGCTACAGTTCTTAATAATGGTTCTGTAGTTGTGTTAAAGCAGGAGATCCCAGTTAAAACCGCAAGAAGACTCAATTTGGTTTTATTATCAACATCCATACAATGCCTACAGAAGTTTGATGTTACCACATGCTGCCAGCTAGTGAAGTAGGAAGATCAAAGCAAGCTCCCATTCTGTTTTTATTACAGCACTGCATGTGCTGATAAGAACTCCTGCATCTGCAGTGATTTGGGCTGCAATCCTATGAACAACTCATTTGGTTGGCTCCAACCCACTTTTTCTGCTGGTTAAAATAGAAGAAGACAACATCTTTGATCATCCAAAGAGGCTATGCTGAATCTTTGGACATGTATGAATAAAAGCCATATGGGATTGGGATGATAGCATGGAATTCCACCCCATTGAGATCCCTGAGGGTTTTGTTTTTTTAATGCTTCACTCTGTTGGTTTGCTCTTCTTTGAACTAATGAAAAAATGTATTTTCTCTGTAAAGGCAAGGCAGACAAGGAAAAGTTCGGGCCAGTCATACTTTTAGCTCATGGCCTGTGAAAGTCCAGCTGAAGAAACCCCTCCAAATCCTGCCATACTGTAGCAAGGAATTGGCTAAAATAGACTGTGGTGCTTTAAAGAGTCCACAGTGAATTCATCCACTTATCTAAATGTTAACATTGAAGTCCATGGGAAAATTTATAGGGAAGACTCCAGACAAACATTAAAACAGACAACAGCACGCAGCAAGGGAATTCGGCATTGCAGCTGCTTAATTTGAAAGTCAGTAGAAAAGGAAGAGGCAGACTAACAAGGCAAGAACATTCTGTGTCCAGGAAGCTCAAGGCATCTGTGCAGGTAGGCAGCAGCAGGAGGATCTTGAGACAGTGTTGCTTGGATGGGATATGAGGTTTGGAGAGCAGCAGGCAAGCAGGTGAGTGCAGACTGCAAGGGAAATTTTGGTGCAACTGGGCAAGAACAGGGTGGAAAGAGGAAGGCAAAATCCCACCCCATATCCTTCAGGGTTGAAATACCTCACACATGTATGCAATCTTAGTAGCTACAGCATGCAGTCATGTAAGAAAATGCAGAAACTCTTGTACAGGTTTTGCCCTCTCATCCCAGTCCAGGGATAACAGGCACAACTCCCAAACTCTGCCAGCATGTACAGGATTTTACTTCTCCCTCACTCCAGTCCAGAAATGAGAGATACCAAACTCCCATATGCTTCAGGAACACTTAAACAAACCCAAGAGTATGTCTGCACACACTCCTGGCTTACCAGTAGTCACTGCCACCAAGATCTCTTACATCAAGGCCCTCACCAAGGCTCAGGAGCAGAGATCTAAACTCCTGCCTGGTCTAGAGGACTTAGCAATTTTACCAGCTCTATTTAATCTAGTGGTAGCCACATTAGCTGAGTCAGCTCAGGTGACAAGATTTAGGCTTAGAAGTCAAGTTGCAACATAGGACACAAACTCAGATAATATTTCCTCAATATTATCTTTAATCAGTGCAGAAGCATGCATCTATCATAAGACTTGTAGAGGTAGGAAAACAAATAATATCTATAGCTTGTTTAGTTCTAACTATACATAGAGGTATTCATAGTTACCAGTCATTCAGAGATACCAGGTAATTCAATGTCCATTGTGTAACCAGGGAATCTTGAGGATGAACCACATGATTGCTGTGGGCAGTTAAGTCCAGCTTCGCTGCCCACTAGTAAAATTCCATGTTGCAGGTATACAATCCAAAGGGGAACTCTCTCAGAAAGGAGCTCTCTTTCCAAGAAAACTCTCCCACTCTTCCCATAGGGTAATCACAATTCCCTCCCTTTCCCGTCATAATTGAATATGGCCATTTATCCAATCACGAGGGGATGAAGGGGTTTGCCCAAATCTCTGGGACAGAAGCCATGTCAGAGGAGCTTTGATGTCTTGGGACAGCTGTGTCCCCAGCTTGGGAAGACGCTGGAATGTCTGCTCTTCCCAGTAAAGGTGTCAAAGTGTCTTGTGTATGGATATCAGGCTTGGCATCTGGCATGCCGTCTGTTGCAGGTGACAAAGGTCACATGGACATGTTAGCAGCTAGGCCATTTGGCCTAGCAGGAATGATTCAGGAAAGGTTTTTCCTATACAACTCTCTCCCTCCTTCCCTCCCCCCAAGGGCCACATTGATCTCTGTATGCCTTTCTAAAGGAAAGTCTGGCTGTTTTGTAAAAGTTAAACCAATAGCAACAGAGACTGTGATAAGGGGGGGGAGACAAATGAAAGAAAATCATGGGGAGTATCATTGGCCATTTAGAGGAGGTATTTGTTTTATTTTCATATTAATTATAACAATTACAGAACACTCCATTTTCATAATTATTAATAAAGAAATAAACAATATCACACACACACACCATTCTGGAGCCTCAGGAACAGGAATAGAATGTTCATGACCTCCTCAGTCCATGGCCACTGTGTTTAACTGCAGTGATCTCAAGCGCTGTGGCTGTGTTGTCAGTCCTTGGGAAGACATTCATGTGAATTCTGTGTTGCAGCACTAAAAATGTCATGTCCAAAGCATTTGCTCCTTTGTCAGTATCATCACACCTAGGATTAATTACTATTTGAGCTCCTTCCTTCCTTCCTTCCTTCCTTCCTTCCTTCCTTCCTTCCTTCCTTCCTTCCTTCCTTCCTTCCTTCCTTCCTTCCTTCCAAAGCATTTGCTCCCTTATAACAGTGATCCTCTGTGTGGTGCCCATCACTTCGTTTCTTGGTGCCACTATACATCGCCACCCCTTTTATTTGAGAGAGAGATACAAAAGATTTTATTTCTAAAATAGAAGGTCTGTGTTGTGAGAAATTTTAATATAGAAAGTTTGGGTGAGAAAAAACAATTTTTAATAGTATAAAATCATTGTCTTTATCTGTATTTCTGTACGCGGACAATTTTTTCTTGCTTAGCTTCACTGAACCAAGCTCCACACCCCACTTGCATCTTTGCAATAATGTCACAGATGTTTTATCGCCTTCACTGAGAACATCCAAGAACTTTATAATCTAAACATTTTAGGTTGTCAGTCAGAATGCAAGGTATTATCTGCCTTTGTTCTGTAAACAAAGTTGCAACTTCTGTAATAAGAAGAGTAACCTTCTGTAAACTGTCATACCTTCATATGTCAATTGGTGCAATTAACTTCGTCATTATTCTTGTGAAATTTTCTGATCAATCTGTATAAATTCAGGTCATTTTCCTTACTTCTTTGCTGTCTCTTTGGAACTCAGTCAGGACAACTGTCCATATGGGTTACATCGAGGCAGCCCAGAGGACCTCTGCTGCATGCTGGGGGATAAACTCTGTTATCTTCACTAACCAATTGCTATCTATTTTAAGAAGTAAGTGTTTGTATATTGTTTAATTATTTGGCCGAGTGCCCAGTGACTTGTTGGCTTGTGCCTATTATTTTTTAAACTTTGATTAACCATAATAAAGGAAGTTTCATTTTAAATAACCTTGTAAAGAATGCCTTTGCCAGTGCTGGGCATTTCTCTCTCACACACTGTTAGCCTTCGGTGAGGAGGCATCACTTGGCGTATATGAACAAGGGGTGGGGGTTACACACACACATATAGAGACATGTAAACACATTCTCCAAACAGTCTGTCCATCCCTACTGAAGCTATCTTAGTGGCATTAGAGTGGCATCATTATATATTAATATCCCTCACGACAAGGCACGACTATATATACAGACAGCATTTGAACAACACACCCATTTATCACCCCCACCCATTTTCTGTTAGATCTTGTGGATCTGATTTTTAAAAATAAAGGGGTGGCGATGGGCAGCGCATTTGTCCCCAGTGTGAATAATTTGTTTATGGCCACCCTCAAACAAGATTAGATCTGTAATGCAGTAACTAATCCCTTCTCTGAACACACACACACACACACACACACACACACACACACACACACATATATATATATATATACACACACACTACAAGAGGTATAGATATGATCAGGGGTCTTTTAGTAGAAAAACAGCTGCAGGAGCTCATTAGCATATGGTATGCTAATGAGCTATTAGGCTATTAGCATATGCCATGCCCCCTGACATCACCGGAAGTGATGTCAGAAAGGGAAGCAAAGGGGGGGGGGAGGCATCTTCAAAAGCCTCCCCTTCCCTAACTGATCTGGGTGGGGGAGCTAAGAGAGAAGGGGTTTAAAGTTTAAACTCCTTCTCATGAGAGTTGGGCCACAGAAGGAGGAAAGAGGGAAGGAAAGAGAGAGAGTAGAGAGAAGGAAAGAGGGAAAGAAAGAGAAGGAAAGGGGAGGGGAGGGAAAGAAAGAGAGGGAAGAAGGAGGGAAACAGGGAAAGGAGGAAAAAACAGAAGAGAAGACGGTGGGAAAGAAAGAGAGAAGAGAAGAAGGAGGGAAAGAGGAAAAAGAGAGAAGGAAAGGAGAGAATGAAGGAAATTCGGCGGCAATTCTGCCCCATTATATCCTATGGGCCATTGAGGTCAATGGTGAAAACATAGGGTATATTCTGGGGGCTGGAGGGGAGGGGGTTTGAGGGAGAGGCTCCAAACTCACAGGGTAGCTGTTGGAGCCTCTCCCCAAGATACCCACAAAGTTTCAAGAACATTGGACCAGGGGGTCCAATTCTATGGGCCCCCAAACAGGTTGCCCCTATTCCCTCCATTGTTCTCTATGGTGGGAAAAAAACTTACTTTGCTCGGCGGGTGGCCTTGTTGTCCTTTTCGTCGCTCATGGAGTCAAGGAAGGCGTTGAAATCCCATCCTCATCACCACTGTAAAGTACTGGGTTTCGGGCCTCATGACTCGGACGACGACATAAGAGAAGACGCGTTTATTCGTACTTCACACAAGACAAGAACAACCAGTAATGGCCGGCGGCCAACTATATACAGTAAGGGGGGGGACGCCCCCGTTCCTATTGGCGGGTTTGAATTGCCCGCCAATGCTGCCATTGGTTCTTTACTGGCGAGCTCAGGAGCCTAGTCCCTATTGTTCTCAGAGAGCGAGCTTGGCTGCATTCACTAGCTCATACTCCCGATGTCAGGACACAACACCCCTCCCCCCATAGTTTGTCTCCCATCAGGTGACGTAGTCTTTTAGGTAGGCTGGTGGCCTCCGTTCTCTTACTGACCTTCGGGGGGCCGGTACCGGACTGGCGGGGCCCCCTTCGAGTGGTCCTCCCGCACTAGGAGCTTGGATTTCTGGTGGCAGCGGCGGCTGCGGTGGTAGCTGCGGCGGCGGCGGTTGCGGCAGCGACGGCGGCGGCTCGACTTGCTCTGGGACCCCCTCCAGGCTCCGCGGTCTTTCGGGCACTTGCTCCGCTGGTGGTGCCGGCAGCCGATCTGGTGCTGGGGCGGCCGCGGTGTAATCTGGTAGCGGGGCCTGGATCCCTGTGCCTGGGTCTTGCCGCCTCTGGAGTTGGTCCACGTGCTTACGGAGGACCCGGTCCCCGTCTGCCAGGACCTCGTATGACACTGGCCCGGTGGGTTTTAGGATGCGCCCGGCCAGCCACTGAGGCCCTGTCCCGTAATTCCGGAAGTAGACAGGTTCCCCCGGGAGGAAGCTCCTGGGCACCTCCCGGGTTTTGACCAGCTTTCTCTCTGGGGCTCGGTCCGGGTGGAGCCTGTCTAACAGGGTCATGGGGCGGCGGCCCATCAATAGTTCTGCGGGGCAATGCCCGGAGATGGGGTTCGGGGTGGTGCGCTGTGTTAGGAGGAAGCGGGCCAGCCGGAACTCCCAATCCCCCTCTGTTATGCGTCTCAGGGCTTCTTTGGCGGTGCGTACCGTCCTCTCCGCCTGTCCATTTTTGCTTTGGGTAGGCGCTCTTGGGGGATTGGGGTGGACTTCCTGGCACTGTGTGCACCCCCGGACCCAGGTTTCAATTTCTGCGTCTATCCTGGGCCACCACACGTAGCTCCTTGCCAGAGCTTTCATTCGTACAATTCCAGGGTGGGCCTCGTGCAGCGTCTCTAGAACCCCTTGTCTCATGGGCCCCAGGATGACCACCCTGTCCCCCCATAGTAAGCACCCCTTCAAGGCGGATAACTCTTCCCTCCTGGCTTTGTATGCCGCGAACTCTGGCCCTGTCTGTTCCGCTGGCCATCCCCTCACCACCCAGTTTAGGACCCGGGAGAGAATGGGATCTCGGGACGAGCGGGCAGCCACGTCTGCCGCCTGAAGGGGAGGGTTGGGCAGCTCCTCCATCAACAATACTGTGGGCGCTGGGGCCGGATCCTCCCCTGTATGCGGCAGTGGCAGGCGGCTCAGGGCGTCGGCATGACCCAGTGCCTTGCCCGGCCGATGCTCCAACCGGTACTGATAGCCCGCTAAAAACAAGGACCAGCGCAACACCCGGGGCGACAGTACCTGCGGCGTTTGTCTGCCGCGAACAGTCCCAGGAGCGGCTTATGATCAGTTACGAGCGTGAAGGGCTGCCCATACACAAAGTTGTGGAACTTTTTAACCCCCGCCACCAGGGCCAAGCCCTCCCGGTCAATTTGCCCACAGTTGCGCTCCGCGGGGGACAGCGTGCGGGAGTAGTAAGCCACCGGGACTTCCCTCCCATCTGGTAGCTTGTGGCCCAAGACCGCCCCGACCCCATACGGCGATGCGTCGCATGCAAGGATTACCGGGAGCTTTTCATCAAAGTGGGCGAGTACAGCGTTAGAAATCAATAGTACCTTAACCCCCTGAAACGCCACCTCCTCCCTCGCTCCCCATGCCCAAGGTGTCGCCTTATCCAGCAGCCTGTGCAGGGGTTCGGCCACGGCGGCGTTGTGTGGGAGAAAGGCGTGGTAAAAGTTCAGGAGGCCTAAGAACGCCTGGAGCTCAGCCTTGGACTTCGGGGCGGGGGCCTCCACGATGGCCTTCACCTTGTCCCTCGCCGGATGCAGGCCCGTTGCATCAACCCGGTACCCCAAGAACTCCACCTCCGGCACCCCGAGGAGGCACTTTTCCCACTTCACCTTCAGCCCCGCGGCTTGGAAGCGTCCCAGAACAGTTCGTAGGCGGGCGGCGAAGCTCTCCAGGGTGGCCGCGGCGATGAGGACGTCGTCGAAGAACGGCGTCACGCCAGGGATCCCTTTTAACAAGTCGTCCATTAGATTTTGGAAGATCCCTGGGGCCACACTGACCCCGAACTGCAGCCGCTTCACCCGGAAGGCCCCCCGGTGGGTTACTATGGTTTGGGCCTCGGCTGTGGCCTCATCCACAGGGAGTTGCTGGTACGCCTGCGCGAGATCCAGCTTACCAAATATGCGCGCCCCCGCCAATGTGGCCAATACGTGGCTGACTACGGGTACGGGGTATGCGTGCGCCTGAAGTGCTTGGTTAATAGTGCACTTGTAATCCGCGCAGATGCGGATTTCCCCGTTCGGCTTCACGGGTGTCACAATCGGGGTCTCCCATCGTGCGTTGGGGACGGGCTCTAGGACCCCCTGGGCCACCAACCGGTCCAGTTCTGCCTCTATTTTGGGGCGGAGGGCCAGGGGCACGGTGCGGAAGCGCCGCCGGATGGGCGTCACCATTGGGTCTAAGTGGAGCGACACGGGGCCCCTTTATAACACCCCAGTTTCCCATCAAAGACCTCGGGGAGTTCCCTGCACACCGCCCCCCAGTCCCGCATCCCGCACTTATTCACGCCCCCAATCGTAATGCCTAGGGCCTCGAACCACGCTCGCCCCAGGAGACTCACAAGGTTTCCCTCAACCACCACCAAGTCCAAGTTCCCCTCAAAGTCTTGGTACTGCACTCAGAAACTGCCGACTCCCCGGATGGGGACAGGGTTCTTTTGAAAGTCCACCAAGCTTAGTGGCGATGGACGTAGAGGGGGTCCCCCTGCCGGGCAAAGTTTTTTTAAAGTGTCCATGGAAATGATGGATGCCGCCGATCCCGAGTCCACCTCCATGCAACAGGGGGACCCCTCGATCCGCACGGTTACTTGGATCTTCGGGGTGGAGGAGAGATTGGGGTTGGGGAGGCGAAGTACCTGCAGCGGTTGATCGGTGAGATGGTACAACTTGGCGACCTCTTCCATTGTCTCTTAGGCGGTGGACGGTGCGCGGTGCGGTGGGGCCGACGATCTCGAGTTCTGGGAGCCCTTAGACCGGCAGACCCATGCGAGGTGTCCCTGCTTTCCACACCCGTGACAGACAGCATCCCGGAACTTGCAGGTCTTCCTCCCGTGGCCTTCCCCGCAGCTGGCGCACACGGTCCGGTTGCCGGAAGGCTTGGCTGGCTCCCTGTTGGCCTGCTGGGTCTGCGCCGGCCGGCGGTGTTGGGGTCTGAGGGCGTAGACCTCTTCGGTGTCTGAGTTCCCGGGGCTGGGACCCCTGCCGACTGTATGGGCAGCCGCGGCCGGGTCTTCCCCTTCGGCGGCCTCGTGTGCGGTTGCAGCATCGATGGCCTCGTCCAGGGAGAGCCTCCGGTAGCCAATCAACTTGCGCCGTAGCTTGGAGTCCGCCAGGCCCCACACAAACTGCGTCAGCAAGTTGTCTTCCACCCTCGGGAACCCGCAGTCCACCGCGAGCGCCCTCAGCACGGCCAGGAAAGCAGCAGCGGATTCCCCTTGGGCCTGGACTCGCCTCTGGAAGTCCATCCTCTTGGCCAAGAAGGTAGGCCGGGGGCTGAAATACCCATTGAGGACGTCCAGGATCTCCCCAAAGGAGCTTTCCAAGGCCGTGCGGGGCACCAAGAGGCTCTTGGCGAGGCGGACTGTTTGGGTGCCGCACGCGCTCAGCAGGAGCGACTTTTTTTTCTCCAGGTCGTGAATCTCGTTGAATTCCATGTAGCTTATGAGCTGGTCGACCCATGCATCCCAGGTTTCTGGCTGAGACGGATTGAAGTGCTCCATCATTACATGAGTGGCAGCCATGGCTCCGTCTGGGAAGGCGTGCGCCGGGGCGAGCAGTGCGGTGCTGCTCTCGGGGTCAGCGATGCGATGCTCGGCGAGCGGTGCGGTGCTGCTCTCGGGGTCAGCGATGCGATGCTCGGCGGGTGGCCTTGTCGTCCTTTTCGTCGCTCATGGAGTCAAGGAAGGCGTTGAAATCCCATCCTCGTCGCCACTGTAAAGTACTGGGTTTCGGGCCTCATGACTTGGACGACGACATAAGAGAAGACGCGTTTATTCGTACTTCACACAAGACAAGAACAATCAGTAATGGCCGGCGGCCAACTATATACAGTAAGGGGGGGGATGCCCCTGTTCCTATTGGCGGGTTTGAATTGCCTGCCAATGCTGCCATTGGTTCTTTACTGGCGAGCTCAGGAGCCTAGTCCCTATTGTTCTCAGAGAGCGAGCTTGGCTGCATTCACTAGCTCATACTCCCGATGTCAGGACACAACATCCATCCATGAAATTGACCTTCCAATACAGTCAGATGAAATTCAACTTTTACTGAACATTTTGAACAGGAATGTGTTAAGTTGAACAGGTAGTTCACAAATCATGACTATCCACAACAATTAGTTACAAGTGCCATCAGCCAGGCTTGATTAAGACAACATGAAAGTTTATTTAAAAAGATCTATTCTCCTAAAAAAATGAAGATGAACATTTTTGTGCCTTTAATTTTACACCTCTTGGTGATCCTATTAAGAAGATTATTTTAAAACATTGGCACATAATTTGTGATGTTCCTAGCTGCTCTGAAAAACCTTTTATTGGCTTTAGAAAAACCAAAAGCATTTGTAACACCTTAATTAGAACTGACATGATATTACATGTAAGGTCTGCCAATATGGGGCATTATAAACATATACAGTGTTCTGTATGCTCACAATCATGCTCACAAACAAGAGATTAGTATTTCCATAAGTTAAATTATAAAGTGATATTAAGTTCTTTTCCAATTGTTCCACCAGACAAGTCATCTAACTTTTAATATGCTGTTGTCAATTGCTGTATGTAGGAATGCCTACCCATTCCTTACACACATGAATTATTGAACATAAATCACACATTAAAAAGCAATATACAGTCGTGTCCCTTGTGCAGCATTTTATTGATGTCAGTCATAATAATGATGATTTTAAATTTCTGGCTCTAGAGACATTGATTACTAATAGAAATAATAGGGTAGATATCCAGAAGGCATTGTATCAGAGGGAACCCATTTTGAATGCACAGATTAAAAATGTACAACCCATACAGTCTCAACCAATCACTTGAACTTTCTTGTTTTCTGTAAGTCATTTGCAAGTTTTTTGTAAGTATTTGGGAAAATGTAACCTTTTAAATTTTTGTAAATTTTTGAAGAATCAATTTATATTGCTTGCTGGCTGACCCAGCTGAGCTCTGAGAAAGAGCAAGAGCTGCTAGAGGAGTGAGTGGTTTTTTCTTATTATTTACTTTCAGCTGAGGTGATTTATCTGAGAAGGTACTGTGTGGGGGACTGTATTTGGGAGTGTGTGGGTGAGTTGTGAGTTGTTGCACAGTCCTGGCTGCTCGAGTTAGGGTGTGAAAGGGTGATTGTTTGGCTGTAATTGAGTGCCTGGGTGGATTTGAATAGCTGCTGGCCACACCCTCTCCTGAGGGAAGCTTCTATTTAAGGCAGGAAGCTTGCAAGAGGCATGAGTCAAAGGGTGAGGTTCTTGGCCTGTGGCTCTTAGACTAGGGACTCGTAGCCTAAGGACTCTGTAAGAAGCCCAGGAAGAGCCAGAAACCTAGGCTCATGGGTTCCCAGTAAGGTAAGTAGACTTCTACAACAGGAACCACATAAATACAAAGGGTTTTTAAAGGGGGGTTATATAAAAGTATTATTTTAAAAGCAATTATGAAGCCAGAATGCCAGCAGGGGGTTGGGGGCTATCCAGTGTTTTCCATGAAGTGTCACATGTATGACTATCTGCCCACTGCTCAGAAGTCTTGGGTGTGTGCTCGGTGCAAGGAGCAAGTTTGCTCCCTTGAGGCCAAGGTGGCTGACCTGGAGAAGCAGAGACAATCAGTAAGGTGCACAGAGAAGACTCTCAGGGTCCTAAGTAATGCCCAAGACCTGGTGAGAGATGTAAAAGTGATTGTACCACTTGAGAACAGTGACTATAATGTTATTGAGTTTAACATTTGTATAAATAGGGAGTTGCCCAATAGACTGACGTAACCACTTTTAACTTTAAAAGGGGTAACTTCTCTGGTATGAGGGGACATGTGAGGAAGAAATTTAAAAGAAAAGTGGAAAAGGTCAAAACTTTGGGGAAGCTTGGAGACTATTTAAAAATATAATCCTAGGAGCTCAGAAAAAATATATACCACAGGTTAGGAAAGGCACAAATAGGTATAGAAAAAAGCCTGCATGGTTAACAAATAAAGTAATGGAAGCTGTAAAAGGTAAGAAGGATTCCTTTAAGCGGTGGAAAGCTAGTCTCAGTGAGGTTGATAAAAGGGAACACAGGCTGTGGCAAATAAAATGCAAGTCTGTGATCAGGCAAGCAAAAAGGGAATATGAGGAGCATACTGCAAAAAACATAAAGGCCAACAATAAAACTTTCTTCAAATACATTAGAAGTAGGAAGCCAGTCAGGGAGGCAGTGGGGCCCTTGGATGACCAAGGGGTAAAAGGAGTAGTGAAGGAGGATAGGGAAATGGCTGAGAAGCTGAATGCATTTTTTGCCTCTGTCTTCACTGTGGAAGAGGAGAAGTGCTTGCCCACTCCAGAAGCACCGATTTCGGGAGGGGGTTTGAAAGACCTGAATCAGATTGAGGTGACAAGAGAGGAAGTCCTACAACTGACGGACAATTTAAAAACTCATAAATCACCAGGCCCGGATGGCATTCATCCGAGAGTTCTGAAAGAACTCAAATGCGAACTTGTGGATCTCCTTACATTAATATGTAATCTTTCTTTAATCTGCCTCCATTCCTGAGGACTGGAAGGTAGCTAATGTCACTCCCATCTTTAAAAAGGGCTCCAGGGGAAATCCGGGAAATTACAGGCCAGTCAGTCTGACATCGATACTGGGTAAGTTGGTGGAAACTGTTATTAAAGAAGGAATTAGTAGGCACATAGATGAGCAAAAACAATTGAGGCAGACTCAGCATGGGTTCTGTAAGGGAAGATCTTGTCTCACTCCCTCACTTTTTTGAGGGAGTGAACAAACATGTGGACAAGGGGGACCCAATAGATGTTGTTTACCTTGACTTCCGGAAAGCTTTTGATACAGTTCCTCATCAAAGGCTCCTAAGTAAGCTCAATAGTCACGGGATAAAAGGACAAGTCCTCTTGTGGATCAAAAACTGGCTTATAAATAGGACATGGAGAGTGAGTATAAATGGGAAACTTTCTCAGTGGAGGGTGGTAAGCAGTGGGGTACCACAGGGATCAGTACTCGGCCCGATGCTTTTTAACTTGTTTATTAACGATTTGGAATTGGGAGTAAGCAGTGAAGTGGCTAAATTTGCAGATGACACAAAGTTGTTCAGGGTGGTGAGAACCAGGGAGGATAGTGAGGCACTCCAAAGGGATCTGTTGAGGATGGGCGTGTGGGTGTCAACGTGGCAAATGGGGTTCAATGCGGCCAAGTGTAAAGTGATGCACACTGAAGCCAAAAATCCTAACTATAAATACACGTTGATGGGGTCTGAACTGGCAGGGACTGACCAAGGGAGAGATCTCGGATTCGTAGTAGATAACTCACTGAAAATGTCTAGACAGTGTGCAACTGCAATAAAAAAGGCCAACACTATGCTGGGGATTATTAGGAAGGGAATTGAAAACAGATCAGCCAGTATCATCATGCCCCTGTATAAATCAATGGTGCAATTTCATTTGGAGTACTGTGTACAGTTCTAGTCAACACACCTCAAAAAGGATATTATAGCTTTGGAAAAAGTACAGAAAAGGGCAATTAGAATGATAAAAGGGTTGGAACATTTTCCCTATGAAGAAAGGTTAAAATGCCTGGGGCTCTTTAGCTTGGAGAACGACATGATCGAGGTTTATAAGATTATGCATGGGACAGAGCAGGTTGAGAAAGAAGTACTTTTCTCCCTTTCTCACAATACAGGAACTTTTCTCCCTTTCTCACAATACAGGAACTTTTCTCCCTTTCTCACAATACAGGAACTCATGAGCACTCAATGAAATTGCTGAGCAGTCGGATTAGAACTGATAAAAGGAAGTACTTCTTCACCCAAAGCGTGAATGGAATTCACTGCCACAGGAGGTGGTGGTGGCTACAAGCATGGACAGCTTCAAGAGGGAATTAGATAAGCATATGGAGCAGAAGTCCATCAGTGGCTATTAGATAGGGACTCTCAGGCTGGGTCAAGGGATGGTCTGTATTCTTGGTGCTTGGAGGGGCAACAGTGGGAGGGCTTCTAGTGTCCTGGCCCCACTGCTGGACCTCCTGATGGCACCTAGTATTTTTGGCCACTGTGCAACAGTGTTTTGGACTAGATGGGCCATTGGCCTGATCCAACATTGGCTTCTCTTATGAGTTATGCCCCCATCTTGGCCCTTAGGCAGTATACAGCAGTTTGGGGAAACAATGAGGTAATAGTGTTTCATCACAGATGTCAGCCCCTAGCAAAATATGAATTTGGGGCAGTGACTGCTCAGGCCCTGGCTACACTTGGGCTATCTGCTATAAAATTCGGCACCCACTCATTTAGAAATGGTGCTGCCTCCATTGTGACAGCCATGGGATACTCAGATCCTGCTATTCAATGAGTGGGACAGTGGTGTTCTTTCTCATACTAATCCTATGTGCACCCCCTTATGTCACTTTGAATTATTTGGTTCTGTTGTTCACTGTGTGGTTTGCCATGGTAGACAAAGGATCTTCATCTGTAGACACAGCATTACGTTCTGGGCAACCCATCAAGCCAGATGAATGCTGATTGGTTCTCAGGTAGGCCTTAGCAAGTGGGCCACAGATGTGGTGGGGCCACTGGGGTCTGAGATGGCAGGGGTCTTGTCTTTGTTGTTTGAGGGGAGGACATATCCTCCTCCTCACATTTTGGTCATCCACCTAGGAGGAAATGACCTGGGCTTGGTGCAGGTCAAGGCGAACTTGAAGATGATTCAAAGAAAGTGGTCTGGTATCCTGATTGTTTGGTCCACAATGCTGCCCCACCTCATTTGGAGTGGGGCATGGCACCCATGTGGCATTGAGGGTGACCGGAAAAAATCCCACAGAAAAAAAGCCCACAGAAAAAACCCATGGACATAAATGTTCACAGGAAAAAAGCCCACGTGGAAAAATACCCACACAGAAAATTGCCCACATGGAAATAAGCCCACACAGAAAAAAAAACACATGGAAAAAAGCCCACATAGAAAAATACCATGTAAAGAGCCATAGCAACAATTTGTGTAGTGATTTTATCAAGTATAGTCCTATATATATAATTGTCTTAAATGTTGGCCATTTCCACTTCTCCCATTGACTGAAGAAAGCCCTTCCAGGCCATTGTGAGGAACTCATAGGGGCCAGGCCTGACTAGGGTTACCCGCTCCAGGTTGGGAAATTCCTGAATATTTTGTGATGGAGTCTACAGAAGCCAGAGTTTGGGAAGGGGAAAGGCTTCAGCAGAATACAATGCTATAGAGCCCACCCTCCAAAGCAGTTATTTTCTCGGGGGGGGGAGATCTGTTGTCTGGAGTTCAGTTGTGATACCTGGCGATCTTCAGGCTCCACCTGTAGGTTGGCTACCCAGGGCATGGCAGTTAGCGCTTCAGAGCAGGGTCTGCTAGACCCAGGTTCTTGCTGTAGAAGTTGAGAAGGTGATTTCGGTCCAGTCACAGACTTTCAGCCTAACCTATCTCACAAGGTTGTTGTGCAGATCAAAAGGGGGAGAGGAGAATGATGTAATCTGCTTTGGTCTCCATTGTGGAGAAAGACTGTACTTTTCTCCACCATTTTGGGTGCTGCCACCTTGACCTAAATAGGAAGACAGCCATCAGTAGAAACTCCCCCCCCCCCAAATAGGTAGTCAGTTTAAAAATAAAGACCCACCACCCATAAACAAAGAGTGAAATAATGCTCTGTTTTTAAAATGATAACTGCATTGGCTAACATTGAGTTTGGGGGGGGAATCCCCCACAAAAATGTGATCTGTAGCAAATTCACCAGCTATTTCCTTACTGAAAGCATGGCATAAAAGGGGCAAAAAAGTGTGTGTGGGGGAAACATTGGCTCTGGGATTATATTGTTTTCTTTTAAAAAGCACCCCATCCAGCAAACTAAACCACAGACATATGATCACATGCTACATTGGCTAAGGAATTATTGCAGCAAAGACATCATGTTAAATAAGCCATGTGAAGCACATGATGTTAACACATTACTCCAAAGTACAAAAAAGATACCTGGCTGCTTTGAAGACCTTTTTGCAGACATACTGTTTTTTAGTTTTCTCTCAACCCTATGAATGAGAAACAGAATTTGAAAAATCATGCTTTACTAAATTAAAATCTTCCCAGCATCTAATTGTTGCCCCTCAGTGAGAGGAAGATGTGTGGAGAACTTACCTATGTAAAAAGTCTTTCTTTCTTTAGGGCCTGGATAATAAAAGGCCTGGGTCACACCAGGCTACTCTTTTTATATCTCTGTTCCCATTGTGAAACTAAAAGATCAGCTCCTCCCAACTGCAGGGACTGGTGTGATCCAGCAGAGTTCTTATGTTAATTATGTTACCCAGCCTCCTCAGCTGCTGCTACTACCTCCTCCTCCTCTTTCTCTTTCCTAAACAGTAGAAGTAGTTAAGGCCTCATAGATCTATGAAGCTTAGCTTATGATAACAAAACCATAAGACAACATTAAATAATAAATAACAACAGAAGTGGCAACCATGTCCTGTAGTGCTCTTAATTTCCTATTCCACAGCAGTCATTCCAGTGCGTGACTATACTCCCTCTAAGGTATGGAGTCCTGTGAACAAAAATTCTACATTGTGAGCTACTGGTATTACAGTTGCGAGCGAGCAATTTGGCTACTGCATGAATCAGTTTGCTCTGGAGCCATCATTCCTGAGCTGAGATAAAAATCTGTGAGCTAGAGGCTAAAAACCTGTGAGCTAACTAGCTCACACTAGCTCAGCGTAGAGGAAACACTGGTGTGTGGTCTCTATATGATGGACTGCAGAGGGACCTCATTTGCCACAAATAAACACTGGCTAATGCACAGGCAGGTCGCCTAAAAATATAGCAAAATTATTATTTACTTATACTTGATAAAATCACAACACAAATTATTGCATGTGAATACAGGTAATACCTGTTCATTCTCATAAATGGAGATTAATGGTTATCAACAATCATAAATATCTATGGCACTTTACATGGTATTTTTCCATGTGGGCTTTTTTCCGTGTGGGCTTATTTCCATGTGGGCATTTTTTCACATGGGCTTTTTTCCTGTTAGCATTTATGTCCGTGGGCTTTTTTCCTGTGGTTTTTTCCCTGTGGGCTTTTTTCCTAGAACCAGCATTGAGAGTGTTCACTACAAGGCTAACTGAGAGCTCAAGAAGGCACTGGATAACAGATTGGGTTGTTACTTGCTGCACCCTGATATATGGGCCAGATTTGATGATCTGTATAGAAGGGACAGCATCCATCTTTCAAAACAAGCAACAGGATTTTCCTCAAGGACCTGGGGCAAGGGCTTTGGTTGGCTCTAGGACACCCAGTAGGTGGAAGGGCCTAAGCAGAGGCTTGGCCTTTATGGTGGCAGGACAGAGTTGGGGCAAGTGGATCAGTGATCACCTTTGACTCCCCCATTTTGAGGGCAAGGGGTCTGTCAGGATCAGTTCATGGGTTATGGTTGGAGTGAAGTGGGGAGAGAAGAGAGCTTTCATCCAGTCAGTGAAATCGCACCAGGTCAGTAAGAGGAGAAGTACTTTATTGGCGCCAAGGTCAGCAAGGTACGAGAGCTAAAAGGGCTGACCCCTTTCAGATGCAGTCAGTCCCATAATATACCTTACAACATGCGTCACAAGCAAGGCAGGACAATGGAAACTTTTCTTTCCTTTACACAGTCTCTCTTCCTGTTACAAGAAGACATTTCAAATGGATGCACCGTCTCTTATCCTTGCGTTACAAGCTAGCTCTAAGATCTAAGCATTTTTTACACCTGGACATCTTTGAAGCCTAACTGTAGCCTCGTTGCCATAACTACTGGGGCATTTTCCAACCACATCCATTGACAGTTTGCTATGCAGGGATGTTATGCTCTTTGCAAATAAGCTGTTATAAAACTTTTAGATAGGAGGGGGAAAATCAGGGGGATGATGGAAGTGACGGGGTTTGAGGTGACGGGGCTTGAGGCCTAAGATGAATTTAGGCCAATTTTTAATTTCTTTATTTCGGGGGGTTTTTTTGCTTTAGGAACACTAGGGTGGCAACCCGCTTGCTTGGCTGGCCAAGTGCAAGCTATGCATGGGATGGCTCACACCAGGGGCATGGTGCCTCACCCAAGGCATGGCAAGGAGGTGTCTAGGGGTCACCCCTGGCTTGACCTGTTCCACAGTGTTATTGGCCCTTGCCCCTTCAAGTTGGTTACATAAATAAAAGTAGCCCTTTATTTAGCCTAACATGTGTGTCTACTTCTTTCTTCTGATGGGGCAGGGGGGAAGCTGCCTCCATCATAGAATACTCTGGTTAGAACATCCCAACATTTTTTAATTGGCCCGTTCCTCCAGTAGCTATTTTGTGGCCATATCTTCATGGCAACCATTTTGCAGTGGTACTCATGAAAAATGCCCAACAAGATTGGCTCAGCAAGATTGGAGACCTCAGCCCTGAATTTAAGCATCTTTAATATTGCTTGTGCAGTAATAGATCAGCATTATAACTGCATATATTATAAACATAATTGATATACATTGTATGTATACATTGTGTGCAATAAAAAACTCTTATTATGACATATGGCTAGGATACAAACCAATCTACAAAAACAGTGAAGGAGAGAATCCAAACTCTGTTTGTGTGTGTGTGTGTGTGGGATTCTTAAGAACGTGTTGCCACGGACTGAGACAGTTGTGAGAACAGGATATTCTGTGAGGAAATGGTTATTACAGTGCTAATACAGCTATTCTATAAATTACTCCTTACATTTCTGTTCCGTAGTGGTAACTAACAATTTTATGCACATAAAACTTTTTAAAAAGCATTCATGTTTACAACCTGGAACTCAAATTTTCTCCCAAACTAATCTTTCATTAGGTTAAGTTTAAAAAGCAGCACTGGTTGTGGAGTATGGTCTTAATGACATACAGAGTTCTTTAAGTACACCATCTAACTACTGTTTGTTACAAGCACAATAGCAAATAACAAATGAGAACATCAAGAATTTCTAGTGCTGTAATTATGTGAATCTTTTCCAACGCAATGCAATGCATGTAATTCAGATAATTTCTGTTCATGTTCTGACAAGATCTAGACACACCAAGAGGGAACAAATAACTGACTGAACCTGTGGACATCCACTGACACAGGCCACCCATTAGATGCTGGAAGAATGAATCCAAAACCTACCCTTAAATCTGGCAAAAACTTAGTAACCTAACACAATTCAGATAATAATTCCTGTACAGACCCAGGATTTTGGAAATGTATGTCAGGAAACTGTAGTACACCCTGGCCATTTTGATTGAAACCAACCTTCATTTACTTCCATTATAGTCCTTTCTTGCAGAGACTCAAGACAGATTACAGTAAAAAAGGAAAGAAAGAAAAATGCAGTAAGGATACTGTTGTATATACAACCAAAAATGACTCTCCAGTTATTGCAAACAAACCACTGCACTAAAGCAGGAATTACAAGACTGGTGAACAATGCAATAACACACCGTGAGCGAGCTTTCCATTGAAAGGTCAACTCAATTACCCATGCTTGGTTTCCCTCCCTATGAAAATAAGACTATATTATGGATAAAATTTTAGGGAGATTATAAAAACCGAAGGATTATTTATGCTTGCCCAGATTCCATCAGCATTTTGTGCATACCAGTGGCTAACCAGCTGTGCCTGTAATAGGCCCCATACAGACAGACATTGCCATAGAGCTGGATTTTATGTATGTGTGTCTGTGTCCCTGGGGAGGAACTGGATTTCTATGTATCACGGCCTTTCTGTGTTATTTTTTGCCCCAAAGGAGCACACAGCAGCTTATAGAAATTTCAAAAACAATTTCAATGAACTTGTTCAATAAACACATCCCAAGCTCCAGGCCAAAAAGCAAGTGTCCTTTGGCCCATGCCTTTGGCCACAACCACGCAAAGTACCAGGAAGTGGGGGGGGGGACCTCAGACCAAATAGTAATCTGCTGCCACTAGCAGGATATTCCCAACTTCCTCTCCTCACCTATTGCTTATAGCCCATTTTAGGACTTTTAAAGATGGTTTTAATTGATTTTTCTGTTTGCTGCTCATTTCAGTTAGTTATATTTAGCACCGTTTGCTGCACAGGGCCTGAAGTTTCATGCAGTAACATCAACATTCACCTGAGTCTTCTTTGAATATCACCATTATTGGAGAAAATGGAGAAAAAAGCTTTTGTTGCCTCATTCATAAGGGCCAGCATCCTTAGCTTTTACAAGACCAACCAATCAGCTGTACCCAGGGCAAGCCATGGCTAGGACTTACCCTGTGCCACTTTTGTGAGATTCAGGGCTGGGGGGGGCAGAGCAGAGGAGGACCATGCAGTTTCAGGCAGTCTGAATGTATGGCCTGTGCAGGGGTGGGTTCTGCAGCAGTAGGAGGATGGCCAGGTATGTGGGCAGGGCTGTGGGCAGTCTCAGGGACCAGGACCTTCTCATCCAGGTGTGGTGATGATCTAGGTCTCAAATATGGCCATGACAGCCACAGATCCCTTGGTGGGGACACCGAGGAATGTGTTGGCCTTCTATCCTCTCATCTGTCTTATATCAAGTATCTCAGTTTGGATCTCTAATGCTGCAGACTTTGAAACTCTCCAATCAGGACTCCCTGGTGCTTCCCTACTCTGATCTAGCCTCCTTGAATGGTGCATGATATGTGATACCATACCACAAGGCAGGGTGGACTTGGCTAGGTGTAAAACATGCAAAGTGGCAGCATTGGTGGTTGTATCTTTGGACAGTTGAGTCATTGGCCATCCTGACATCAGTCACAGGCAACCAGCCCTCTACAGTGCAGATTGAATCTATTTCTCTGAGTGGGACACGGATAACACGGCATACAGGACAGGTAACATTGTTGGTTACAGGAGCAGGAGTGTTGGTGGGAGTGTGCAGGTAACCCCTGGCTCTTGCAGCAGTTTGGGCATTGGGACAGATCCTATTGGATAGGGAGGCAGTGCTGGCATGCCCACATCCCGTGTTCTGGGGACTCCCTTAAGGGGTCTTGGGGTGGATCCTATTCAGCAGCATGCCCAACTCAGAGGCTGTTAATAGGGCTCTCACCACCAGATGGCAAAAGGAGCCATGCAGTGGCTGGCAGCCATGTGGTTCCCTGGGGTCTGACACTCATTGTTTGCACCCCAAGCAAGCAAGCTGGGGTATGGGGTTCATTGGTCATCCAATGGAGGATCCGTCCCCATGCTGTGGGAATACTCCTGTGGTGTATTCAATAAAGCTGTGGCCTTTTTATACCCATGGTCTATTGTGTCACTTCTCACCTATACTCCCCTCCATGCCCCTTGGCCTACAATCCCCTACCAACTAGCCATTTAGTAACAATCCTAGATAAGGCATTGGGGTGAAAGATGCTACTATGCACCGTGCAACACACAACCACCAGCAGCTTTCATTCTTTTTTTTTGGGGGGGGGTATTTATGTCTGCATGTGTGTGTGGCCATGCATGGAAGTCATGGCGACCTCTGGTGACTCCTACTGGGGCATGGAGGACGTTCAGAGAAGTGGCTTGATAGCCTTCCTCTGGCCTCCTGGCCCTGGTATTCTTTGGAGATCTCCCATCCAAATACTTGCCAGAGCTAGCCCTGCTTAGCTTCTGAGATCTGATGAGATTGGGCTTGCCTGGGCTATCCAGGTCAGGGCACCAGCTTTCATTCTTGAGAGATTGGCAAAAACACACTCATGTTTAGAATAAGGGGTAGTAGAAGGACAGCAGGATGGATGTCCCAGCCTTCTGTCATAGTCTCAATTTAAGATACCTTCTTTTGTAAAGTTTAATTTCTAATAGAGGTTTTGTGGTGGTCTGAAAGAACACAGGGAAAACTTGTGGGGGGGAAAGTACTAGGAGAGTAATGACCAGCAAATTATACTGTGTGTAAGGGAAGGGGAAAACCAATGCAATTAAGAAGCCACATGGGAACAAAAACCTGGTGTGGAAAAGTCCTACGTGATGTTGAAAGTGGAATTTGATTCCCCCCCCCAATGATATCTCAATTTCTCATTTTTGTGGGTACAATTGTACCCTGTAATCTGTGGTTGTGCTTTTGTAGGTTTGGGTTTTTTAATGCTCCTGACAAGGGGATATGAATAATCTCAATCTTACTAATAGATAGTGCTAGGCATTTCGGCGACTGCTTTGAATACAATGGCAGTATTCCTCCTTTAATTGCACATATTACTATTCTGTTTCTTTGTGAAAAGAGACATACTGGGAAATAAAATGTCCCCAATAGCCATCACAGGTAATATCTGGATTCTCAGCAACAGTGGTGTGCAAGTCTACAATATTCTAGTAAACATGAGAAACAATTATAGAAAACAGCATCAACCTTGCTGAGTTAGCATTTTGGAAGGAACTATTAAGCCCTCTAGGAAATTCTATAAATCACCCTGTCCACTGGTACAGTTACGAACACTGATTCCAGATGATAAAAGGACGAGGGATATGGAAAGGCATTAGGGACAGCTGGGCACAAGGAAAAAATATTCAAAACCCCAAGGGTATCCAAGCAGAAAGATAACCAAATTTATTCTTTGTGAACCATGAAAATAAATTAATCCCATTCTTGTTTATCTACCTAAAACTGGGTCAGTTGATATGTGCATATTTATCCTATTATAAATTTGGCATCAGGTGACAGGAAAAGCCATCTGTCATGGACAAGGATATAGACTTCTCCTGGTCAGATGAAGAGGCCAAAGACTCAGGGGAAGAGGAGGCAACTGGGTACCTAACACATCCACAGAAGGAGGCAGCTGGAGCTCCTCCAGAAGAAGGCAGCTGGGAAACCTCCAGGAGCTCCTTTTGATGTGCAGGAGGAATTCCAAGAGTTTTAATCAACCTGCTCACTCCAGCAATCAGCCCTGCCTTCAGACTCAGACTCAGACCCTGAATCTTCCACCCCAGAGTCTGCTGCTGCACCAGAGCTCTTTCCCCCAACTGACCCCCTAGGCCTCTCCAAACCCTGAACCAGCTCAACTCCATCATAGTACTCATAACTGTAACCAGGCACAGAACCTTTAAATACTGATAACCTGCTCCTGACAGAGAGAGTCCTTTATCTCCACCTCCTTGTATTAGAATTTAAAGCCTCAGTTTAGCCTCAGCCTTTGCTGGAACAACGTTTTTGATACAGTGCTGTTGACATTTGTGCCTTGAGCAGGCCATTATTCCAGATTTAATGTAAAAGTTTCATAGCACCTGCTACTACCTCAGTGGTAACATTTTTCAGTGAAGGCAACTCACATGCTCCTCTGTTAATCACCAAATTATAAGCCTTCAAGTAGCACTGGTGATACTCAAGTTAAAGGAAAAAATGGATATTCCATTGTGTGTTGACCTGAATAGTATGCTGAAGTGGTTAGAGTGTTGGACTGGGACTGCGAAGGCTCAGGGTTGAATCTTCACTCAGTTGTGGAAGCTTGCTAGGTGACCCTGAACATGTCACATACTCTCAGCTTAACTTGGCTGACAGAGTGGTTGATGTGGGGATTAAATGGAAGACAGAGGGAAGAATACTGCTGTAAACAGTGTTCCCTCTAAGTTGAGTTATTGTGAGCTAGCTCACAGTTTTTAAGCCTCTGGCTCACACATTTTTGTCTTAGCTCAGGAAGGGTGGCTCCGGAGCAAACTAACTTATGCAGCAGCCAAATCGTTCACTCACAGCTTTAATGCCAGTCGCTCATAAAGTAGAATTTTTGCTCACAAGACACCAAACCTTAGAGGGAGCATTGGTTGTAAACCACTTTGGGTCCCCATTGGGGAGAAAAGCAGATAATAAGTATATCAACAAAGAAACTGGTAAGAAACCAGGATTTATCTTTAATATTACATTGAGGTCTCTAAATATCCAACAGATACATACATTTACGTGTTACAGCAATGTGTACAGCAATGGACAGGATTTCAGCTAGTCACCATTCTCTTGCAGGTTTAGCAGCTCTAGTGTATGTATGTAATATGTTTCCTGCTTATGCTTTGTTCAGAAAAGAGATTCTTTTCAAATTTCTACAATTATATAATTAGATGTATCATCCTATTGATTGCATTGGTGGGATCCTTGTGAAATATGAGCCTTATGGAAAGCCCCTCATACTTAATAGTGAACTTTTTTTCTCTTTTCACTAAAGGTCTAATGGACACTGTGAAATTTTCTTAACCACTGTACTCTTTTGATCATGATTTTTAATGTTCCAAAGTATACCCAATGATTGCTTTCCTCCCTTTTGCTTCAACGGGAACATTGAAAGGAATCATTATGAACACTATGTAGCTGAACATGACAAAATGTGTTTAATTTGCAATTCCCAACTTTTTTGTTTCCTTTTTCTTACTTTAATTCAGCTCATACATTTGCAAGCCTTTAAATTTTTAATAGGTAGAATCAATTTACCATCCTTTTAAAAAAGAAACTGAAAAGTTGTGTTCCTTTACTGAGGTTAACAAAGTGCCCTGTCCCCCTTCTTCCTTTTATTTACTAGAGCAGATAGTGAATGATCAAAAGAGCAGTAAGTAGGTTGGGAAGGGGGGGTGTTTGTTTATTTTCCTGCAAAACACCACATCTTGGATAAGTAGCATATTTGTTATTCACTGAATTGGGGGGGGGCATTGTGTGTATATTAATTTTGCAAGTTGTGGCAAAAATCTTAATTTCACATACCAGTTTATTGAGTTGATTCATGGGTCATGCTAGAGAGTTCACTGAAAATGTAAACTCTCTTCATAAGTGAATGGAATTCTTGAGAAAGTGTGTTAAGGTTTGAAAAAAAAAGTAAGATCTATTATAGGTTTCTAAGATGCTAAATGGTCCTGGAAATTTTATTTCCCCTTAGTAAATTAGACTACTTGGTAAAATTAATCAGCAGTGGGTTTTAGAGAGAACTTTTACCGTATTGGCTAGAGAGTTGGACTGTGATGGGACAGACTCAGGATCACAACCTTCTCTGCCTTGAAGCTTATGAGGTGATTTTGGGCCAGTCACTTTTTCTCAGACAAACCTATCCACAAGATAAAGTAGGGAGGAGAGAATTAAGAAGACTGCCCTGAGCTCCTTTGAGGAAGGGTAGAATAAAAATGATTTCCCTTCCTGCTTTATGCTGAGCAAAACCCTAATAGTTACAGAACTATTACAGTATAGAGTCCTAAAATAATAAGACTATTCATATATGTTTTATAGGCTTATAATCCAAGGAACTGGGTTTTTTTCTCCTTTAGATACAGTGATTTCCAGCTCATTATTTTGATCATAAATCCCACCACTTTCAGATTCCTCTTTAATGCTTTACTTATATTGCCTTATTTTCCTGTATCTTATTATATGCTGTATAGTTGTGTTTTATTTGCCTATGTATAATGTTGTATTCCATCACTGAAAACTTACACATAAAGTTTTTTTAAATATAATATACAAACAGGGAAATAAAAATAATTTCCCACTTAGCACTTAATTACCTTATGGAATTAACTAGCACACAATATAGTGATGGCTACTAGATAACTTTGAAAAGGTCTAGACAAATTTGTGGAGGATGGTCAACAGCTATTTGCCATAACAAATACTTAATGGAACCTTTGTATTCCAAGATATTATACCTTTGAGCACCATGTGCTGGAAACAAAGGAAGGGACTGTTTCCTTTGTGTCCTGCTTGTGATCACCAAGGTCGCTTGGCTACCTGCTGTTGGAAACAGATCGGTGGGACCCAAGATGTATCCTTGATTGGGGACAGTAGAAAATGTTCTTATTACTGTAGTGTGTTTTGGGTACTTCAAATTCAATTTTTTTCTCACAACCACCTTGGGAGTTACATTTGGCTGATAAATTGTCACTTGTCCAAGACTACAAAAGTAAAAAAATGTTGTTCATCCTCATTTTGGCAGGTGGTTTAACATATATTCCTCTAGCTGCCTGGAAAAAATCAGCTGGCCCTCACCCATCATTGATGACAGTTTGGTTCTCTGCAAGAAACACAAAGTTTTGTTTTGTTTTGTTCATCACTTGTCCCTCACAATTGGCAGGAAACTGATGTAGTGTACCAAAATTAAAGGGAGCTGGAAATCAATTAATTTGAGGAAATGACAGTGCCACATCTGCACTGCCAATTAATTTGAAGACATGATGCTGCCACATCTGCCACAAAAACAAAAGTCCACACACATATTTTGTAACTTTGTGTAATGTATGGCAGTATGAATCTGTGTTAGTGGTACAAAGTACTGTCAAATTAGTGTTGAGTTCTGGCAACTCTGTAGGATTTTCAGGGCAAGAGAGGAACAGAGGTGGTTTGCTATTGCCTGCCTCTGAGCAGCAACCCTGAACTTCTTAGGTGGTCTCCCTTCCAAATACTAATCCAGACTCACCCTGCTTAGCTTCCAGGATCCAAGAAGATTGGGCTAGCCTAGTTAATGGATGCCAAACTGTCTGAAGCAGGATAAATTTATGCACCACTCCCAGCACCACAAGTGCTTGCTTGCCCACTCCAGAACACCGATTTCGGGAGGGGGTTTGAAAGACCTGAATCAGATTGCGGTGACAAGAGAGGAAGTCCTCCAACTGATGGACAATTTAAAAACTAATAAATCACCAGGCCCAGATGGCATTCATCCGAGAGTTCTGAAAGAACTCAAATGTGAACTTGTGGATCTCCTGACAAAAATATGTAATCTTTCTTTAAAATCTGCCTCCATTCCTGAAGACTGGAAGGTAGCTAATGTCACTCCCATCTTTAAAAAGGGCTCCAGGGGAAATCCGGGAAATTACAGGCCAGTCAGTCTGACATCGATACCGGGTAAGTTGGTGGAAACTGTTATTAAGGAAAGAATTAGTAGGCACATTGATGAACAAAAACTATTGAGGCAGACTCAGCATGGGTTCTGTAAGGGAAGATCTTGTCTCACTAACCTGTTAGTGTTTTTTGAGGAGTGAACAAACATGTGGACAAGGGGGATCCAATAGATATTATTTACCTTGACTTCCGGAAAGCTTTTGATACAGTTCCTCATCAAAGGCTCCTAAGTAAGTGCAATAGTCATGGGATAAAAGGACAAGTCCTTTTGTGGATCAAAAACTGGCTTATAAATAGGAAACAGAGAGTGAGTATAAATGGGAAACTTTCTCAGTGGAGGGTGGTAAGCAGTGGGGTACCACAGGGATCAGAACTCGGTCCAATGCTTTTTAACTTGTTTATTAACGATTTGGAATTGGGAGTAAGCAGTGAAGTGGCTAAATTTGCAGATGACACGAAGTTGTTCCGGGTGGTGAAAACTAGGGAGGATTGTGAGGCACTCCAAAGGGATCTGTCGAGGATGGGTGAGTGGGTGTCAACGTGGCAAATGGGGTTCAATGTGGCCAAGTGCAAAGTGATGCACATTGGAGCCAAAAATCCTAAATATAAATACACGTTGATGGGATCTGAACTGGCAGAGACGGACCAAGAGAGAGATCTTGGAGTCGTAGTGGATAACTCAATGAAAATGTCTAGACAGTGTGTAGCTGCAATAAAGAAGGCCAACGCTATGCTGGGGGTTATTAGGAAGGAAATTGAAAACAAATCAGCCAGTATCATCATGCCCCTGTATAAATCATTGGTGCGACCTCATTTGGAATACTGTGTACAGTTCTGGTCACCACATCTCAAAAAGGATATTATAGCATTGGAAAAAGTGCAGAGAAGGGCAACTAGAATGATAAATGGGGTGGAACACCTTCCCTATGAAGAAAGGTTAAAATGCTTGGGGCTCTTTAGCTTGGAGAAACAACGGCTGAGGGGTGACATGATTGAGGTTTATAAGATTATGAATGGGATTGAGCAGGTTGAGAAAGAAGTACTTTTCTCCCTTTCTCACAATACAAGAACTCGTGGGCACTCCATGAAATTGCTGAGCAGTCAGGTTAGAACAGATAAAAGGAAATACTTCTTCACCCAAAGAGTGATTAACATATGGAATTCACTGCCACAGGAGGTGGTGGCAGCTACAAGCATGGACAGTTTCAAGAGGGAATTAGATAAACATATGGAGCAGAAGTCCACCAGTGGCTATTAGCCACAGGGTATAGGTGGGAACTCTCAGTCTGGGGCAGGTGATGCACTCTATTCTTGGTGCTGGAGGGGGCAGCAGTGGGAGGGCTTCTAGTGTCCTGGCCCCACTGCTGGACCTCCTGATAGCACCTGGTATATTTTGGTCGCTGTGTGACAGAGTGTTGGGCTAGATGGGCCGTTGGCCTGATTCAACATTGGCTTCTCTTATGTTCTTATGTTCACCACTGGAATGAGAAGAAACTATAGATGCTTCAGCATGCACACAAAAATGCTTGGGCTTGAGTGCCAGTCTTTGGATCCTAGCCAACATCTGCAATTGACAGGCTCTTGCTTATGACCCAGGATGACACTTGTACAATGAAAGGCAAAAAGCTTAACATTGTTATCTTGTACTTGGTATGCTGAATCTGAGCTTGAAGGAGTACAAAGTTCGGCAAGTTTTAGATGTCACTCATTTTGTTGTGCTCCTCTGACAGCATCAGTGAGGTTAGTAGGAGTCTCCCACACACTGAACACCTAAGACTGACAACTTTGGAACTGTAGCTGTGGTTTTAATAGCTGTTTGATCTACAGCAAATAACAGGTGCCAGTTCTTATTTCTGTGACATGGGGTGGATCCTCTTCTTACTGATATCTACATCTCAGATCTCTTTAAAATGCACAGTAGCAGTCCAATTTGGGATTCCCCCCCCCCATTGACCAATTGGTAACCCTAAGAACAGCAACAGTAGGAAAATGAACACTGTGTTTTCTTATTGAGCCGTGAGCTGTTCTAATTTAACCAGAATAACGATCAGGTAAAACATGTTGCGTGACACTGCGTAATTTCTGATATGTGCAAATGCTTTAACTAAATTTAAATGCATAATTAAGTGACTAATAACACTGAAAATGCTGTCACATGCTTAAAGGGACAATCATGCCTCCAGGCCCCCCAATTGTTCTTGAACTGGCATTTAGCAGTAATTTTGTTGCTAACAAATAGCTGCTGTTGAAAAACTACCTGATCAACACTAATACAGGAACAGACCAATTAGAATCAATGGGACAACTCATGGAATAATAACACCATCAATGGATAATAGTGTCCTTAGTCAGAAACTGAGATAGATATAGATAGATAGATAGATAGATAGATAGATAGATAGATAGATAGATAGATATAGATAGATAGATAGATAGATAGATAGATAGATAGATAGATAGATAGATAGATAGATAGATAGATAGATAGATAGCTAGGCAGAAAAAGACATTTGAGTAGGAGTACCCCTTCTTGGACACACAGCTTAATGTGGTGAGGAGGTTTGTGTGTGTTGATGAAGCTGAGACCAATACTGTAAGGAGTTTAGATTCTGTCAAGAGGCTGAACTCCTAACAGAGTCACTCAAGATAGAATGGTCACAGCTAAGAAGTATCCATCTCCTTCAGGAATCAACAGCCACCTCAGCAGAAGAGAATGGACAGCTCCAATGGTGATTGCAAAGGAGGAATCCTTGAAGAGTAGCTACTGGACAGCAGCACTGCTGGAAAGTGACACTGGTGGAGGATCTTTCATAGACAATGGCAGTGATGCTTCAGCTAACCCAGAGCAGAAGGTTATGGTAAACCACTTCTGATCCTCTCCAACCTTGAAAACCCTATGATGAGACAATCCAAAATGGTTCAGGTGAAAGATCTATGTGATCTGAAGAGAAACCAGAGTATAATCCAAAATGAAAGAATATATAGTACTGGAAGGACCCCCAGATCAGATGGCACTCAGTCAGCTTACTGAGGAACAGTATGAGTAGTGCTATTCTTAAGGATACAACTGGACTAAAACTGAAAGGATATTAAGTTGTTGCTGTGAATGGATTCAAAGGAAAGGCCAAAGCAGTTTTACATATATAATAGGAACATGGAATGTGACAAGTATGAATCAAGGTAAACTCAAAATTGTAAAATGAGGAACATTGCAATCCTTGGAGTGAGTAAGTAAAGTGCACTGGATTTGCAGTCAGAAAATTACAAAAGTGGTTTATTCTGGAAATTACAAACACAGAAGAAATGGAATTACTCTAATAAAAGTGAGGCAAGATGTAGCACGAGCAGTTGGGACTATAATGCAAAGTCTGGCTAAATAATATTCATGGAAAGCCTATTAACATAACGGTCATTCAAACTTATGCCCCAACTACAGATACTGAAGAGGAAGAACTTGAAAGCTTTTGTGCAAGTGTTCAGGAAGAAATGGATCATACACCTAAACAAGACATGCTGAGTGGTAATCATATGTAAGTGTTACACAAAAGTAGGAAACAAAGTAGACTCAAATATTGTTGTAAGATTTGGGCTAGGAGCATGAAATAAAGCAGAATGACTAATAGAATTCTGCAATGACAAGTTGTTCATTGCGAACATGTGTTAGGCAACTAAACAGATGATTGTATAAGTGGACATCACTGGATGGCCAACACAGAAATCAATTTTAGAATGTGAAGTGAAAGCTGCACTGTAAGCAATTGGGAGAAACTGACAACCAGCATTAATTAGGTGGGATATCAGTAGAACTAATTTCAAGCCATAGAAACAGAGTCCATCAAAATCTTAACAAGAATATGCCATCAAATATGGAAAACAAACCAATGGTCCACAGACTGGAAATACTCAATTACATTCCAGTTCCAAAAATGGGGATGCCAAAGACTGCAGCAGCTATTATACCATTGCAATAATTTCTCATGCAAATAAAGTGATCCTCAAAAACTTACAGCAAAGCGTGTTATCATATATGGAATGAAAAATAAATAAAATAAATAAATGTCAAATGTTCAGCCGAGATTCAGAAAAGAAAGAGCCATTAGAGATCATATTGCTAATTTATGTTGGTTACTGGAGCATACAAGAGAATTTCTGAAGAAAATCAGCTTGTGCTTCATATATTTCAGCAAAGCTTTTGACTTTGTGGATCATGAAAAGTTATGTTTGGTTTTAAAAGAAATGGGTATGCCACCTATACTTTGTACAAGAGGCTACTGTTAGGACAAAATAAGGAGAAACAGAATGGTTTCCAGTTGGCAAAGGTGACAGACAAGGATTTATTTTATCTCCCTACCTTTTCAATATGCAGAACATATCATAAGGAAAACTGGTTTAGATTTAGATGAAGGTGAAGTGAAAATTGGTGGAAGGAACACTAATAATTTGAGATATGCAGATGACACTACATTACTGGCAGAGGATAGTGAAGACTTGAAATGACTACTGATGATCGCTAAAGCAGAAAGTGCCAAAACAGGATTACAGCAGACCATCAAGAAGATAAAAGTGATAACTACTGGGGAATTGCCTAACTTTAAGAGAAACAATGAAGAAATTTAAATGGTTAAAGATTTTCTATTCCTTGGCTCAATCATCAATCGAAAGTGAGACTGCAACCGAGAAATCAGAAGGAGACTGTAACTGGGGAGAGCAGCCATGAAGGAACTAGAAAAGCTCCTTATGTGTAATTCATACCATAGAATTCCCCATTACTATGTATGGGTGTGAAAGTTGGACAATGAAGAAAGCTGGCAGGAAGTTGAATATTTGAAATGTGCTGTTGGTGGAGAGTTTGATGGATACTATTGACTGCAAAAAAGACAAATAAATGGGTTTTAGATCAGATCAAGCCTGAACTCTCCCTAGAAGCTAAAGTGACCAATCTGATAATATCGTACTTTGGTCACATTATGAGAAAACAATACTCACTGTTAAAGACAATAATAGTAAGAAAAGAAGGCAATAGGAACATGAGATGGATTGACTCAATCGAGGAAGCCATGGCCATCATTTTGCAAGACCTGAGAACAGCTGTTAATGACATGACATTTGGAGGTCATTATATCACAGGGTATGGTTGGAAGTGTCTTGACAGTACTTAACACACACACTACTCTCATGGTCCATTGGAGGGGGGATCCCATCTCTTCCCCAGCACTCTGTTAAGGCTTGTCTGAATGCACTCTTCTTTCTATCCTGTACTGCAGGATTAGATAGCTGCTTTGGAAACCAGTAGGATTTTTTGTCTTGGGACTATTTTTCCCTGCCTATTCTTCATCAAAGGTGGTGGAAATAACGGGAGTTACTTTACTATGCCTCAAAAGTTTGTACTGATAGGAACAGTGTGGGTAAGGTAAAATCAGGGATTAATCACTTTGGTGAGTACTTTGAGTCATCCTCAGAGAGATGTGCCTGTCCCCTCCCAATTTCCAATCTTCAGGAGGCAGTTGTATTCAGGGCTGAATTCTGATTTCTTTAGCGTTTATTATTGGCAGTCCTATTTGGAGTTTTTAACCAGAAACTTTTATGGGTTTTATAATGGTTATTTGTTTTTGTTTTTTAAAATTAATGTTTTATTTCTATTGTAAACTGTCTTGAGTTCTGCAACAGAGACAGGTAGCTAATAAATGTTTTAAATAAATAAAATTGGGGCTCAGGGAAGGGCAGTTTACTCATACAGAACAATTAGATACAAAGACTGTGGCTCAGCTGTCTAAACTCATGCAGATTATAACTTGCACTCAGAATAGGGGATTTAATTCAATAATCCAGACATTTTCTTCTATTGCAGGTTATTTACATTTTAATAAAGGTGTGGCTTTTTTGTTTTGTTCCTCTATCTTTTACCTCTAATAATTTTAGAGGAAATATTTAATAGAGGCACTGCCCCCTAAAGATCTAGGATTGGTGAGGCACGGGTAGTCTTAACTGTGGGGCAGTTCCAGGCCCTGATCTGGGAAGGACTTGTCCACCTCCAGTTGCCCTGCTGCCAGCTACATGTGCCACTGCCCCGGAAGTGCTGTCTCAACTGCCCTGCCAGCCACTGTGGGCTGCTGGGCAAAAGATGAAGGCAGGAGAGGGTGCTACCACATTTGTGCAGCCAGTAGGGTTGCCAACTCCATGTTGGGAAATGCCTGGAAATTTGGGAGTGGAGCCTGGGGAGGGCAGGGTTTGGAGAGGGGAGGGACCTCAGTGGGGTATAGTGTCACTGAGTCCACCCTCCCAAGCAGACATTTTCTTCAGAGCAACTGATCTCTGTACTGTGGAGATCAGTTGTAATTCCGTGAAATTTCCAGGCCCCACCTGGAGGCTGTAAATCCAAATAACAAGGGGAAAAGACCAGTGTCACAGGAGCCCCAAATATCCTAGGATCCCTTTGTTGTATGGCCTGCCTAAAATTCATTAAAAAAGGCCATCCACCTCCAGCACACCCTAGAATATCTGCAGTTGGCTCGGTTTTAGAACCTATAGCCCAGTATTTAGACTCCTTTTTGCAGCCTTTTGTTATCAAGATGGATTCATATCTGAAGGACACAAAGTATTTTATCAAAGAAAATGAGGGATTAGAATAGAAGAGGAGATGATGCTAGTGACTCTGGATGTAAAAGCTCTTTATACTAATATTCCACATCATGCATTGAGGCAAATTATTTTTGACATCTTAGACTCCAGGGATAGGCTATCTCCACCTACTGAATTTGTGATAGAACTTCTTGATATTACTTTGGAATATAATTATTTTCACTTTGATAATAATTTCTTTATTAAGAAATGTGGGATTGCCATGGGCAGCTCGGCAACATTTAGCCTCGCTAATCTATATATGGAACATTTTGAGACCAGGATTATTATGTCTAACCAAAATCCCTTTGTTTCTAACATAAAATTCTTTAAACATTTCATTGATGACATTTTTCTTTTATTTTCGAGACAGGAACAAATTTGGCCATTTTTTCAATCCTCAGTCAGACGCATGAGACCATTAAATTTGAATTAGTTCGTGATTCTAAGCAGATAATTTTTTTGGACACCACAGTCTATATCAGTAAGGATAAAACTTTGGCTGTTAAACCTTTTCATAAAACAACAGATAAAAATTCTTATTTATTGTTTTCTTCTTTTCATCGTTTTCATCTCAGATATAATTTACCATTTGAGCCAATTTTTAAAATCAAAGCAAAATTCCCAATATAGTGAAAATGTTACATAATACGCAAAATACAGACTGGATTTATATTCAACAACAATATACTCACCCTTATAATATTCAAGATACTATATGGCAAACTGCCTCAGAACAATCCAAGGATGTTATACATAGTTTTTTTCTTAAAGTTTTCTTGAATACCTGGGAAAACAAGAGGAAACTGCTGTTACCTAAAATATCTAGATTCCAATCTCTTTTTAACCAAAAAATACTGTTATCATCAAATATCTCAAATACTTTAAAACAATGGAGAACTACTGCTTTTGATAAAATACAAGATATTACTCATAATAATAAATTTATGGAAAAATCTTTAATGGAAGAAAAACTTGGGACACAGATTCAATGGTTTCAATATTTACAGCTTCAGCATCTAGCCTCACAAATCCATATTGCTGATCTAATGAATCAACCTCTGACTACTTTTGAGAAAATATACAAGAAAGTGGAATCCTCAAATGTACACTTACTTGCTAATATGTACTCTATACTTCTTTCTCTAGAAAAAGGTAAAATAGTTACCTATCAAAGTAAATGGCAATCTCTGACGAGTTTGCCTCTGGATGAGGCATTTTGGGACAAGTCTTGGTCTTCTTTTCCTTTTAAATCAAATATTATTGATATAAAACTCCAATCCTTTAAAATTCTTTCATTCTGGTACTTGACCCCTCAAAAGTTAACTCATCTTAGTTCATCTGTAAATCCCATGTGTTGGAGACAATGTGGCCAGGTTGGAACTTATCTCCACTGCTGGCTAGAATGTCCAGCAATAGAGGCCTTTTGGAAAGAAACTATTACTCAGATTCGCTTAATAACAGGTATTGTTTTACAATTCACAATGGAACATATTATATTAAACCACTGGATTATGGAAACTGAATTAAAAAGTACTAATAAGACAGTTGCTATTTTATTAGCAGCAGCTAAACATGCAGTAGCTACTAAATGGAAAAATTCTAAAGGCCCTACCATTCAGAATTGGTACTCTAAATTATGGAACATGTATACATTAGCAAAAGTTACTGAAATTATTAATGATACTTACCCTTTCTCTGTTGCATCTGATTTTCTTCCGGTGTGGTTGCCTATTTTAGAACACTTGTCTAGACAAGAGGAAATTCCAGATAGAATCGATAAGCTACATCTTTGGTAAATGACTCTCTTAGTTACTACTTCTGACTATATCTTGTATTTCAAGTGACACATTCTGCTTAGTATGTATTATGTTTTTGTATCTGTAAGTGGGAAAAAAAATCAATAAAATGTTTGTGAAAAAAAAAATAAAATTAAAGCAAAATTCAACCTATGAGATGGATTATAAAAAGGAGGCTGACAATTTGAGCAAGCAGTTGGAAGATAGGGGTTACCCAAAGGAGGTAATAAAAAAAGCGAGAGAATGCGAGCCCCAACTCCCACCGAGCCTGCGCTGGTGGGAGGGGGCTGATTTGTTTCCTTGTGAGGCAGGAAGAGAAAGGGCACTAGTGCTGCGAGAAGCACAGTGCCAAGCAGGGGGCAGAGCCAGCCAATTTAGGCTCAGCTCCCACCCTCTGCCTCAGCAGTTCTTTGACATGCTTGGGAAGAATGGAGCATGAGTCAGTTGGCTGGGACCGTCAAGCCATGGAAGGGAGCATCAGATCATGGTGGGGATCGTTGGGCTGCATTGGCGGCAGCCGGGAGCATCTGATGTGGCTGGCAGCATTGGCCCATGGAGGGGAACGTTTGGTGGCTGCCAATGGTGGCGAGGTGTGAATGGTGGTGGCGGGCCCCACAGAGATGGCGAAAGCTGGCTGGGCTGCTCTGCAGGGCAGCTCCAGCTTATCTGAATAAAAAAAAAATGACACCCCTGATGCAGGAAGAAGGAACTGCAGCCCGTTTGTGTGCCGGCAGCCCGTTTTGGTGGCAGCAGCCTGTTCCCAGCAGCGGGACTCCTTGTGGCAGCAGTAGTATGGCCCAAGGTGGCGGTGTGGGCCCTGAGCCAGCTGTGACATTGGGACCAGCTGCAGGGGAAGAGCTGGCTGAGGAAAGGGATGTCCAAAGCCCTGCTGCTGTCTCTGGCTTTCCAGCCGGGGCAGCTTTCCTGCGGGTGACTAGGCAGCGGGAGCTCCCCACCAAATAATAATAAACTCTACAAATCACCTTACTCCTTAGTGGGGATGGGGGGATTTTTTGAGTTAGGGGCCTATGGGTTTCGGCAGGGGCGTCAGCAGGGTAAGGCTGCTTCCCCCCCTTCATCATTCCCCCCTACTGTTGCTTGGCTGAGGTGCCCTGAGAGTGCTCACAGGGGCCTGACAGTGGGTGCCGGGGTGCTTGGATGCTCCTCCCCACCTTAGCAGGGCCCAGTGACACGTTGCAGGTGGCTGTGATGGTAAGGGCGGTGGGGCATTGGCTGCCTCCTGCTTGATGGGAGGAGAGGTGCTCAGCAGAGGTGTCGAGGCTGTAGCTTATCTAGCAGTCTGGCAGCAGCTGCAAACTGCTTGGGAGTGCAGCGACATCAAGCAGGTCAGGGGGCAAACGGGGCCCAATTTTATTCTGGGCTTGGGGCTCTTTGTGCAGGGGGTGAGAGTTGTTCTCTCAAGGACAGTTCTGGGGGGAGCTCTCTTGACTATGCCTACATTACAGGGTGTCTGCTGGGGGGGGGAGGAGTTTGTGGGCCACTCTGAGACTCTGAGTGAGGGGCACAGTATAAATCCAGTCTCTTTCATTCCTCCATCCACTGTTGCTGGCATGGTTTTGTCAGGTAGGTTTTATAAGGGAACTAATCTCTGTAATAACTGCCTTGAGGGCATTGTGGGAGGGTATGTGTCTCAGTGAGGTCCAATCCCCAGCATCTTTATTTAAAGGATTTGGCAGTAGGTGATATGAAAGACCTCTGCCTAAGACCTGGAGCACATTTGCCAGTCTTGAGTAGGCAATACTCATTTTAACAAGCTTGAAAGCATACCGTGTTATCGAAGGGGCTATTCCTTATAAGAATAAAAATTGATTCCCTACTTATTGCAGCAGAGCTTATTGCTATTTGAGACTGGAGACAGGAATTTCTTTTCAAGATAGCATTTTTACAGGGTTTTATTCAGAGAAAGACAATGTAAATTGCCAGTCTTCAGATGACAATATTTGGCTCTAAGGCAAAGGAATGTATTTCTGGTGTAGTGGTTAAGAGCAGCAGACTCTAATCTGGGGAACTAGGTTTGATTCCCCATTCCTCCACATGAAGTCAGCTGAGTGACCTTGGGTCAGTCACAGTTCTCTTTGAGTTGTTCTCTCAAGAGTGGTTCTCTCAGAGCTCTCTCAGCCCTACTTACCTCACAGGGTGTCATTTGTGGGGAGAGGAGGGGAAGGAGATTGTAAGCCATTCTGAGTGAAGAGTGGGGTATAAATCCAGTCTCTTCTTCTTCTCTGGAATACTATAGAAGCATTTAATGGTATCTAACTGTAAATTACAAATAGAACAGAATTTGAGGTGTGGGAGCACAGCCAATGGGAACAGCTACTTGAAACTGGGTAGCTTGATTGGGCACTTAGTGTGTGGGGGTGAAATCAAGTGTAATCTGAATGGAAAACAACTGAACTACTCAGGGTTTCCTTCTGTGCAGGAATCCTTGTCAGCAACATGTGAATTTGACAGTGTGAAGGCACTCTGAGTTGGCAAATTGGCTTTGTCTTTGTTATGTGTTAGGATTCCACAATATCCATTGCAATATGTCATTGGTACCTTTTGTTTTTTGTTTTAGCAGGGGTACAGTGTGACTCCCAACCTGACTCTATGATCTGAGGAATTTGAAAGCTGGCACATCGTTCTATGTCTTTATTTGCTCCTAATGAGCATTTTTACACAGGTTTGATAGCATATTTGTCTCTAAAAGGAAGTCCAGTGAGGTGACATGGCCTGGAGGAGTTGTGTTGTTGTGACAGGCTGTGGAGGGTTCCGGCTAGAATGCAGCGGCACTGCCCCAGCAAGAAGAAATGAGGCAAATGGCTTCCAGGGAGGTTCCGGTGGGGGTGAGGGTTAAGCAAGACCCATCAGAGGACTGGCAGGGCTTTGGGAGCTAGGGGGACAGACAGCTGTTCTGCCCATTCACTTGGCCAGGAAAGAGCTACTTTCAGGCATGGCAGCCCAGCCTTACCCATGTATATATGGGATAGGGTCCACTGAGGACATGTGCCCATTACGATGAATGAACATACAGCCTGCATGTATATGCATACATCTGTTTGTGAAAAAGAGCCAGTGCACATCTACTGTGTGTTTGTCCATGGTCTTTAGGACAGGAACCCAGTGTCTCTAAGAATTATAGGTACTGTGCACTCTTCGGGATATGGTGTTTTTTCGAAACAAACAAACAAACAAAATATTATACAGGTTTTTAAAATGAAAACGCATTGTAGATTGGCACTTGTCATGCTTTAAAAACCAAGCTAACTTTTTATTATGATGGGTCTCAGTTGTTAGTAGAACTGGGGAAGATTAAATATCAGGAAGTATTTAAGAATGTCTTATGGGGGGCAGCCTCTTGACTTCCAAAACAATGAATGCCTGTGAAAAGTTCTTTAAGGAACTCCAAGGCTGAGAGAATGTTTCCACAGTTTGACAATCCAGTGGACTTGGAATTGAATCAGAGATGCTCTCTTGTGGTATAGACCTTAGACAATGATAATTCTAGGCCTCAATTTCCTATCTTTCAGAGCACAGGATTGCCAAACAATCCAATGAATTAAGTCTTGTTTGCTTTATAGAGACTTAATGTGTGAAAATGCACAGCTGTAGTTTTTTTGGCATGGAGGTAAATAATGTCACCAGACAATTAATGTCCCTTTAAAGGGGGTGGACTTCCTTTGCTACCCAGGAATATCAATACGTTATTTCACTTGATCAGTGCAGACATAAGCCCTATGAATATTGGGCAGTGCCTTGCAAATCACAGGGACTGTGCAAAAGCAAACATTGCTGTATAAATGTAGCGGAATTTCTAAAGCACTCTATGAAGGTTTTGGGGAAAGGGAGCTCTAGGGGACCAGAGGCAACCCATTTCCCTGGCACCAGTTGTTTGATTTTAAATAATTAATAAAGTGGCCTTTGTTAAATCCATATTGGTGTCCGTTTCTTCATTCCGATTGTGGTGGCAAAGAGCTGACAATAGTGAGAGGAAAAATCTGTTGGAATACAGAAGCAAGACAAAACAGCAAAAAAAAAAAAAATCATGTGCTTTTCAATATTCTTTTTTAACAAATGGTATTAGATATAGTATCTATAAACACTGGAATATAGTTGAGCATCTACCTGGTTGTGGATCTCCTCCAGATATAGGTTGGAGATGTAATAAAATATTAAAAATCATTTGGTTAGAGCAGATATAATGCAACTAGAAGGGAACAGCCATACACCAAAAGGTTTTTTTCCTGTGTAAATGATGTTCAGCTTGTAAATTTATGTTGGAAGGTGAGCAACATGCACAGTTTATGGAATCTTTGGGTCTTAGTACCATTTTCTTTGCAACCTGCAGAACACAAAATACTGTGTATAGTTCCCTATGTGAATGTGGTAAAAATATTTGGGGTCTACAATAATAGCTATTAAAACCCGGGTTCTTGAGCATAAATCTAGACTAATTAGACATATAGAAAATATTCCAATGGGAGGACATTATGCTAGTACTGGGCATAATGTGGACAACATGAAATTTGGAGTGATTTTTGTACACCAAAATAAGCCTTTCCAAAGACAGAATGTGCAGCATCTTCTGTTATGGAGGGAGGCACGCCTTATCTTTGATTTGAAAACATATGAACCTTTTGGCTTGAACAGGGAAATTGATTTTTCGGCCTTTTTGTAAACAAAAAGAATATTATAGAATGTTCATTTTAGAAAAATAGAGCCCTTTAAATGGGACTAATCTAAATTGGATATACCTGTTTATCTCCCTGTTGAGCTTTAAATTGTCATGCATCTTCATCTGTATCCTTGAGAACCTATGATTCGCTCCTTACACTATGAACCTTGTGGCCTGTTGAAATTGCTGAAATCAGAAAATAAAAGAAAAATACTATACAAAAATTCCCAAATGGGTCTCCACACTAGAAGCATTCATAAAACCAACACTTATGACTGAAGAAAAAAGAGGATCATACAATATTTTGTTAGATGATTTCAACAAGTTAAGAACGATAGAAAATCTAAAAATGAATAATATAAACCTTACTTGGTGGGAAAGTACACAATTATACTCAAGATACAGTAAAGACAAAGTACTTGGTTTCCATACAACAAAATCAGATCTAGTGTCCCGGCCCTGGCCGGGACTGCTCCGGCGGCTGTGGCAGCAGCCCGGGACCACCGCTGTCTCCCCCCCCACCCGGAGGCCATGGGCAGCCACAACGGGAGGCGAGCCCGGCTTCCCCCCTGAGCCCCGGGGAAGCACTTACCCGCGGCGGTGAGGCCCGACAGGGGGAGGAGGGGCCGCGGCTCACGGCGACGGCAGCGGCGGGGAGAACGGTGGCTGGCAGGCTGAAGGAGGGGAGAGCGAGGCCCGGGCTGCTGGGAAAGCTGTGCCCCACCCCTGTGGCCACCGAACGACGGGAGGAGCGCCAGGAGGTTGTCGCCTGGCCGGCCCGCGCACCAGGGGAAGATCCAGGAGCCAGAAAGGAGGGGGCTTGGCCGGCGTCCTCGGCTTTACAAGGGGGCAGGGCACAGAGGGAGGAGCCAGGAGGGCGTGCAGGGGTAATAAAAGATGGAACGGGCGAGGCGGCTGGGGAGGAGGACGACTGGGCTGGCTGGGACTGGCTAGAGAGAGAGTAAGAGTGTCCCAGTAAGCGGTTAGCTTGAGAAGCCAGACCCAGGACAGGCAAGAGGGTGACAGCAACCCTCTGACGAGACCTGTCTTCTGAGGCTGCTCTCTCCAGACCATCCCCAACCCCGCTACAGGTCCTCCTGGCCCATCCCTCCAACCTGGGAGGGTCGGCGGGACCGCGGGACCTGGGGCAAACCTCGGCCGGCCACATCCTACAGGGGGCACCTTCCCACCGCCCAGGGAGGGTGCCACATCTAGACAAAATATGGCTCTCATCCAATGATAAACTGATACAAAAATATATATAACTTTCTCATAGAAGATTACATGCAAGATGAAATAATAAAAACCTCAATGATAGTTTGGATGTAAGACATAAGATATAATATCCAGTTAGATGATTGGCTTAAAATATGGAAGGCAGTGAAGTTAATGAGAGCAATTTCTTATAAAGAAAATATATACAAACTATTCCATAGATGGTACTGGTCAGCAGACAAAATTGCCAAAAGTTACAAATCAGTTTCTAGAAACTGCTGGAGATGCAAAACCAATATAGGAACGTTCTTTCATATGTGGTGGAGATGTGGAAAAATACATAAATTTTGGCAAAATGTTAATAAGATAATAGAAATATTGAATATTAACTTAAAATTGTTACCAGAAATCTACCTGTTGAATATAGTCCCTAACTGTTATGAGCAAAAGAAGAAGAGAAGAAGAGATTGGATTTATACCCCGCCCTTCACTGCCCAAAGGCATCTCAGAGCAGCTTACAAACTCCTTTCCCTTCCCTTCCCTTCCCTTCCCTTCCTTCCCTTCCCTTCCCTTCCCTTCCCTTCCCTTCCCTTCCCTTCCCTTCCCTTCCCTTCCCCACAACAGATACCCTGTGAGGTAGGTGGGGCTGAGAGAACTTCTGACAGAAACTGCTCATTTTCAAGGACAGCTGTGCCAGAGCTTGTGACTGACCCAAGGTCACATCAGCAGGTGCAAGTGGAGGAAAGTGGAGGAGTGGGGAATCAAACCCAGTTCTCCCAGATTAGAGTCCACGCAGTTAACCACTACACCAAACTGGCTTAGATATGTATCTAATGACATATATACTTACCTCAGCCAGAATATTAGTAGCTAAATATTGGAAATCAGAAAAAATACCCCTAAGAGATGAGAGAGCAAAGAAACTATTAGAAGTAGCTGAAATGGGTAAACTCAATATGTTACTTCAAGGAAAAGATGAAAAGACGTTCCAAAAAAGTTGGACTAGAGTGTATAAATGGTTAGAAGAAAAATGGAGATGGTGGCAGCTACAAGCATAGACAGTTTCAAGAGGGAATTAGATAAACATATGGAGCAGAGGTCCATCAGTGGCTATTAGCCACAAGATATGGCTAGGAACTCTCAGTCTGGGGCAGGTGATGCACTCTATTCTTGGTGCTGGAGGGGGCAGCAGTGGGAGGGCTTCTAGTGTCCTGGCCCCACTGCTGGACCTCCTGATGGCACCTGGTATTTTTGGCCACTGTGTGACAGAGTGTTGGACTAGATGGGCCATTGGCCTGATTCAACATTGGCTTCTCTTATGTTCTTATGTTCTTATGTATATAATGAACTCCAAATTTGTATAACTTGTAAGACATATGTTTAAATATATGTAGCCAATATACATTAAAAACAATTAAAAAACTGGGGGGAAAGAGAAATTGCTGAAATCAGGGTGAGTGTATTTTTCAGGCATTTTTTTTAAACAATTCTGTTTTTCATATGTGTTTTTGTGACTAGGAATTTGTGTAAATCTCTTTACAGTTCCACTCACACAGCCAGCAAACTGAAGAAGTCAAAGGAAACACATCTTCCAAATATCTAGAATGAGCATCTTTGCAAAGGCTGTTTGGACTATGACTATGTGGACTCCTCCTATCAAGTTATCAGGTTACACTGAATACATGGACTTTATGTCTTATCTTCAAATGAGGAAATATTGTATCTTATGCCTTAATATAGTTACAGTCAGGAGTCATTTCCTGCCGGAGCACCCTACAGCGGCAGTAACAAGCCCAGGCCTCGCCCCCTGAGGGGGAGAATTAAATGCCTGGCTTCCCAGCCCGATTTCCTCCAGGTGCGCAGCTGCATGGCACCTGGAGAATATCATGCAGGGAAGCTAGGCATATCTGTCCTGCTCCCCTTCCCGTCTCCAGCCAGCCTGTAGGGGTGGGTTGGCTGGAGAGGGGAAGGGGAGCTGGGCAGACATGCCCTCCTTTCCCCCAAGCCTCTCCGCTTTTGCGGAGAGACTGGGGGGGTATTAAATACCTGGCTTCCCAGCCCAATCTTCTCCAGGTGCCTCACAGCCATGGGGAACCCAGAGAAGATCGGGCAGGGAAGCCAGGCATGTCTGCCCAGCTCCCTTTTCCAATTCCAGTCTGCCTGCCACAGCGGGTTGGCTGGAGTGGGGAAGGGGAGCCAGGCAGACACGGCCACCTTTCCCCCTGAGCCTCTCTGCTTTTGTGGGGAGGGGTGGAAGCGGGCAGCCTCCTTCCATACTGGCAGTGTGGCCTAGCAGCCTGCGAGGGTCTGCCATCAGTGCTGTTGGGGGAGATGTGTGTGTGTGCACCTGCGTGGGTATGCAGGGAGGGGTGGGAGTGGGCAGCCTCCTTCCATCCTGGCAGCATGGCCTAGCAGCCTTTGAGGGTCTGCCATCAGTGCTGTTGGGGGAGTGTGTGTGTGTGTGTGTGCGCATTTGGGGTGGGTGGGAGCGGGCAGCCTCCTTCTGTCCTGGCAGCGTGGCCTAGCAGCCCTCGAAGGTCTGCCAGAGCCAGCACTGTCAGGGGAGGTGTGTGTGTGTATTGGGGAGGGGTGGGAGCGGGCAGCCTCCTTTCATCCCAGCAGTGCAGCCTAGCAGCCCTTGAGGGTCTGCTAGGGCCAGCACTGTCGGGGGAGGTGTGTGTGCATGCATGCGTATGCAGGGAGGAGTGGGGGCAGGCAGCCTCCTTCCATCCTGGCAGTGTGGCCTAGCAGCCCTCGAAGGTTTGCCATGGCCAGTGCTGTCAGGGGAGGTGTGTGCATGCGTGTGCGTGTGCATGTGCATGTGGGTGTATGGAGGGAGGGGTGGGAGCAGGCAGCCTCCTTCTGTCCCGGCAGCATGGCCTAGCAGCACTCGAGGGTCTGACAGGGCCAGCACTGTTGGGGGAGGGGTGTGTGTGTGCGTGCATGTGTTTGTATGAGGGGAGGGGTGGGAGTGGGCAGCCTCCTTCCATCCCAGCAGCGCGGCCTAGCAGCCCTCGAGGATCTGCCACAGCCAGTGCTGTCAGAGGAAGGGTGTGTATGTGCATGTGTATGCGGGGAGGGGTGGAAGTGGGCAGCCTCCTTCCATCCCGGAAGTGCAGCCTAGCAGCCTTCGAGGGTCTGCCATGGCCAGCGCTGTCGGGGGAGGTGTGTGTGTGTGTGTGTGCATGTATTTGTATGTGGGGAGGGGTGGGAGTGGGCAGCCTCCTTCCATCCCAGCAGCGCAGCCTAGCAGCCCTCAAGGGTCTGCTGCAGCCAGTGCTGTTGGGTGAGGGGTGTGTCTATGTGTGCATGCGGGGAGGGGTGGGAGCAAGCAGCCTCCTTCCCTCACAGCAGTGCCGCCTGGCAGCCCTTGAAAGTCTCCTAGCCAGTGCTGTTGGGGGCAGCAGACAGTGCATCTGTGTGCATTTGAGCTGGGGTGGGGAACAAAGTTCTCTGTAGGCTGAACTCCATTTATTTTCTAGCCTGCAGCCCACGGGTTTTTCCTTCAGTGCAAGGTGCACCCTGCCCAGCTGCTGGCCACTTCTTCCCCCCTTCACCCATGGTCCTGGGCAGCAGCCAGCTTCCTTCCTGGCTGCCCAGACCGGGAGGCTGCTCACTGAACCTGGCCACCTCTCCCCCTCATCTGGCTGGCTCATCAGAAAAAAAAGATGATTGCAGGGAAAGTTGCAGTACTCCTGCTCCTCAGGAATTGCTTGTCTCCTCCCCACAAAAACTCTTTTTATTTATATTGTCCTCCTCCTCCCACTCGTTGCTGGATCTTTTCTCCTGGACTCATTCAAAGGGTTCCCCCCCCTCCTTCCATTCCTAAATATGGTAGGAACGCCCTCTTTCCTCTCTATTCTCAACCCCTTCCTCCTGCCCCACACTTTCAATCCATTACCTGGATCTCCATTTGAGGCATGAATGTTTACACAGCCTTAGTTCTCATCAGGAACAGCCCCTCACACTTCTGCAGCAAAACTCTGACCAGGAAAGGTTAGTGTTATGTCCTGGTGTTATGACCAGGAGCCAGAGCAGGCAGAAAGCAGCCGAGCTCCGTTCCTGAGAACAATAGGGACTAGGCTCCTGAGCTCGCCAAAAGGGAGCCAATGGGAGCATTGGCGGGAGATTTAAACCCGCCAATAGGAATGTGGGGCGTCCCCGCCCTTACTGTATATAGTTGGCCTCCTGCCGTTACTGTTTGTCTTTGTTGTGAAGTACGAATAAACACGTCTTCTCTTATGTCGTTGTCCGAGTCATGAGGCACGGAACCCAGTACTTTACAGTGGCAATGAAGCTGGGATCCGAACGCCTTCCATGAGCGACGACGCAGACGACAAGGCCACTTACGAGCATCGTGCCGCTGACCCCGAGAGCAGCACCGCACCACTACCGAGCATTGCATCGCTGACCCCGAGAGCAGTACCGCACCGCTCGCAGCAACCGAATCATCGGACCAACCACTCACCCCAGTCGTAGTCATGGCTGCAATGCATGGAAGACTGGAGCACTTCGATCCCTCCCAACTGGAAACATGGGACGCGTGGGCCGATCAACTCATCTGCTACATGGAGCTGAACGAAATAAGCGATCTGGGGAAGAGACTGGCACTCCTGTTGAGCTCGTGTGGGACCGAAACCATCCACCTCGTGAAGAGCCTCCTGGTGCCCCGCACGACCCTGGAGTGTTCGTTCGGGGACATAATGGATGCCCTAAACGCCTATTTCAGCCCCAGGCCCACCTTCCTGGCCAAAAGGATGGAGTTCCAGGGGTGCACACAGGCCTAAGGGGAATCTGCCGCCTCCTTCCTGGCTGCGCTGAGGGTGCTCACTGTGGACTGCTTGTTCCCCAGGGTAGAGGACAACCTGTTGACCCCATTCATGTGGGGGCTGCGGCGCAAGCTGATAGGCAACCGGCAGTTTAACCTGGACGAGGCCATGGACATTACGACCGCACACGAAGCTTCCACGCGGGAACGCCCAGCCTTGGCAGCCCATTTGGTCAGAGCAGGTCCCAGCCTAGTGAACTCCGATATGGAGGATGTCTACTCCCTCTGGCTGCAACCTTGCCGGCCGGCGCCAGCCCATCAGCCCGGCCACGAACCGGCAAAGCCTCTCGGCAATCGGACCATTGGCGCCAGCTGCGGAGACGCCCATGGGAGGAAGATCTGTAGGTTCCGGGACATGATTTGCCATGGCTGCAGGAAACAGGGACACCTCGCCAAGGTCTGCAGGTCCAAGGGCCCCCGGAGTGCGAGATTGTCGAGCCCAACTAACCGCATACCAACCACCGCACACGAGATGACTGAGGAGGTCTCCGATCTCTACCACCTCACGGATCAGCCGCTGCAGGTACTGCGACTCCCCAACCCCAACCTCGCCTCCACCCCGAAGATCCAAGTGTACATGTGGATCGAGGGGTCCCCCTGCTGCATGGAGGTAGACTCGGGATCAGCGGCGTCCATCATTTCCATGGACACCCTTAAAAAGCTTTGCCCATCCGGGGGACCCCCTCTACGTCCATCACCGCTAAGCTTGGTGGACTTCCAAAAGAACCCTGTCCCCATCTGGAGAGTCGGCACCTTCTGGGTGCAATATCGAGACTTTGAGGGGGACCTGGACTTGGTGGTGGTGGAGGGAAACCTTGTGAGCCTCCTGGGGCGGGCATGGTTTGAGGCCCTGGGCATTACGATTGGGGGAGTGAATAGATGTGGGACACGGGACTGGGGCACGATCTTTGACGGGGAGCTGGGTTGTTACAAGGGGCCCCCAGTGTTGCTACACTTAGTCCCTATGGTGACGCCTATCCGGCAGTGTTTCCGCATGGTGCCCTGGACCCTCTGTCCTAAAATAGAGTCAGAACTAGACCGGCTGGTGGCCCAGGAAGTCCTGGAGCCCGTCCCAAATGCATGTTGGGAAACCCCGATTGTGACCCCAGTGAAACCGAATGGGGACATCCGCATCTGCGCGGATTACAAGTGCACTATTAACCAGGCACTCCAGGTGCATGCATACCCCATGCCAATAGTCAGTCATGTCTTAGCCACACTGGTGGGGGTGCGCATATTTGGGAAGCTGGATCTCACACAGGCGTACCAGCAACTCCCTGTGGATGTGGCCACGGCCGAGGCATAAACCATAGTGACACACCAGGGGGCCTTCAAGGTAAAGCGGCTGCAGTTCGGGGTCAGTGTGGCCCCAGGGATCTTCCAAAACTTAATAGACGATTTGTTAAAAGGGATCCCTGGCATGACACCATTCTTCTACGATGTCCTCATTGCTGCGGCCACCCTGGAGAGCTTTGCTGACTGCCTCCACACGGTTTTGGGATGTTTCCACTCTGTGGGACTAAAGGTGAAGTGGAAAAAGTGCCTTCTCGGGGTTCTGGAGGTGGACTTTTTTGGATACCGGGTCGATGCAACGGGCCTCCAGCCAGCGCAGGATAAAGTGAAGGCCATTGTGGAGGCCCCCACTCCAAAGTCCAAAGCGGAACTCCAGGCATTCTTGGGCCTCATAAACTTTTATCACGCCTTTCTCCCACACAAGGCTGCTGTGGCAGAACCCCTCCACAGACTGCTGGATAAGTTGACACCTTGGGCATGGGGGTCGAGGGAGGAGGTGGCATTCCGCGGGGTTAAGACTCTGTTGATCTCTAATGTGGTACTTGCCCATTTTGACAAAAAGCTCCCTGTGATTCTCGCGTGTGACGCGTCACCGTATGGGGTCAGGGCAGTCTTGGGCTACCAACTGCCAGATGGGAGGAAAGTCCCGGTGGCCTATTACTCCCGCATGCTGTCTCCTGTGGAGCACAATTATGCACAAATAGACTGGGAGGGGGTGGCACTGGTGGTGGGTGTAAAAAAAATCCATAATTTTGTGTATGGTCAGCCCTTCACGCTTGTCACCAATCATAAGCCGCTCCTGGGGTTGTTCGCAGCCAAAAAACAAACGCCGCAGGTACTGTCCTCCCAGGTTTTACATTGGTCCTTGTTCTTAGCGGGATATCAGTACCGGTTGGAGCCTCAGCCGGGTAAGGTGCTGGGGCATGCTGGCGCCCTGAGCTGCCTGCCACTGCCACACACAGGGGAGGACCCGGCCCCAGCCCCCTCAGTACTCCTGCTGGAAAGGCTTCCAACCCCCCCCTTCAGGCTGTGGATGTGGACGTCCATTCATCTCAGGATCCAATTCTCTCCTGGGTCCTAAACTGGGTGGTGAGGGGATGGCCAGCGGAACCGGCAGGGCCGGAGTTCATGGCTTATAAAGCCAGAAAGGACGAGTTATCCGCCCTGAAAGGTTGTTTACTATGGGGGGACAGGGTGGTCATCCCGGGCCCAATGAGACAAGGGGTCCTTCAATGGCTACACGAGGCCCACCCTAGCATTGTACGAATGAAAGCTCTGGCAAGGAGCTACGTGTGGTGGCCCGGGATCAATTCGGAAATTGAAACCTGGGTCCGGGGGTGCACATGGTGCCAGGAGGTCCACTCCAATCCCCCGAGCACACTGACACAGAGTTGGGAGTCCGCCCGCAAGCCGTGGTCACGCCTACATGTCAACTTTGCCGGGCTGTTTCAGGGTCTCGTGTTCCTAGTAATGGTAGACTCCTACTCTAAGTGAGTAGAAATTTGTCCGGTGTCTACCACCTCGGTCAAAGCTGTGATAAGGGCCCTACACAAAATATTCTCCACACACGGCTTGCCAGACACGATCGTGTCAGACAATGGGGCCGCGTTCACATCTGCAGAGTTTTAAACGTTCCTCGAGAGGAACTTAATCAGGCACATACGCTCTGCGCCCTTCCACCCGGTGACTAATGGCCAGGCGGAAAGAATGGTCCACACCGCAAAAGAAGCCTTGAGCTGCATAACAATCCAGTTCCGGCCGGCCCGCTTCCTCCTAACGCAGCGCACCACCCCGAACCCCATCTCCGGGCAATGCCCAGCAGAACTGTTGATGGGCTGCCACCCCACAACCCTATTAGACCGAATCCACCCGGACCGGGCCCCAGAGTGGAAGCTGGTCGAAACCCAGGAGGCTCCCAGGGGCTTTCTCCCAGGAGAAGCGGTCTATTTTAGAAACTTCGGGGCAGGACCTCAGTGGCTGGTCGGCCGCATTCTCAGACCCACCGGGCCGGTTTCTTATGAGGTCCTGGATGATGGGGACTGGGTCCTTTGAAAACCCATGGACCAACTCCGGAGGCAACAAGACCCCGACACAGGTATAATGGCCCCACAACCGGAATACACAGAGGCCACCCCGGCACCCGAACATCCACAGGTGCCAATAGCAGAATGAGAGCCAGAATGACTACTGGATGCTGGGCCAGATACAGAGCAAGCTGAGCCACCTCCACCATCAACGCCGCCACCAGGAATCCAGGCTCCAAGTGCGGTAGGGCAACCAGAAAGGGCCCCCGCCAGTCCAATGCCGGCCCCCCGAAGGTCGCTCAGGGAGTGGAGGGCACCAGCCTACCTAAAAGACTATGTCACCGGATAGGAGACAAACTATGGGGGGAGGGGTGTTATGTCCTATGACCAGGAGCCAGAGCAGGCAGAAAGCAGCTGAGCTCTGTTCCTGAGAACAATAGGGACTAGGCTCCTGAGCTTGCCAAAAGGGAGCCAATAGGAGCATTGGTGGGAGATTCAAACCCGCCAATAGGAATGTGGGGCATCCCCCCCCCTACTGTATATAGTTGGCCTCCGGCTGTTACTGTTTGTCTTTGTTGTGAAGTACAAATAAACGCGTCTTCTCTTATGTCATCATCCGAGTCATGAGGCATGGAACCCAGTAATTTACAGTTAGCACACAGAAAACAGATCCCTCTAGATCACTATTTATGACATGGATGAGATATAAGAGATTCTTTTTTGAAGCAAGACCAATGTGGATTGTTCCGGCGGAAGTAATAAAACCACTTTCAAGGCACAAAGGAAAAGACTGGCTACCTTACAGAGATATTCTGAAAATTGAGGGGGAAAACTTCACGATGAGATCAAGAGAAGATTTGGGTTTTGAATATGACTGGTTAAATTATAGATAGATTTATGATTTATTTAAGACGGACAAAATGAGATATGGTTTTAGAAAAGAAAATAATGAAATAGAAAAAATTTGGAGTGAAACAGGTAAAAAAATGATTTCTAAAATTTATAAGATTTTGTTAAAGTGGTATACCGAAGATGAGATAGTAAAAGAACAAATGGAGAAATGGGCTATAAATGTAAATAGAGATATAGAAATGTCATCTTGGGAATGTTTGTGGGAAAAGTCGATTAAAATATCAACATGTGTTAATGTTAAAGAAAACTGTTACAAAATGATGTATAGATGGTATATGACGCCAAAAAAAATTGCTAATATGAATGAGAATATGTCTAACAAATGTTGGAAATGTAAAAAGAAAGAGGGCTCATTTTACCATATGTGGTGGACTTGTGAAAAAGCAAATGTTTTTTGGACAGAGATTCATAGTGAAATTCAGAAAATCTTTTTTTTTTTTTTTTGTAAATACAATTTATTATTGAATATATCACATGTTCACACAATTTAAACAAACCAATACATATCCATTTTTCTTTCTCCCTCTCCCCCCCAAACAAGGCTTCCCGCACTGCACCAACCCCATTGTTATTTCTCTTATGCAATTACATTTACTACTAAACATATTTTCTTTTACTAATGGTAACAATTCAAAGATCTAAGTCTCTTTCCACTTCTCCTCAATAGCTGTCAAAGCAAATCAAACCACGCTTAACATCCCAATTCTTCAACAAGTATTCTTGAAAGTCTTTCCAGTCTCCGAAAAAGGTTTCGTCTTCTTCATTGTTTAATTTTCTTGTTAATTTGTCCATTTCTGCCATAAACAACGTCTTTTTAATCCATTCCCATGTTTCAGGTACTTTATCTTGTTTCCAACATTGAGCAAAAGTCAGTCTAGCTGCTGTAATCAAGTACCATAATAGTGTTCTCTTGGCTACATATATTTCTTCCATTTTAAGACCTAACAATAACATCTGTTGGTCTTTCTTAAAAGTACATTTCAAAAAATTTTGTATCTCATTGTGGATCTCAGTCCAATACTTTACTGCTTTATCACATGTCCACCACATATGGTAAAAAGACCCTTCATGTTTCTTACATTTCCAACATTTGTTAGACATACTTTCATATATAATAGCAATTTTTTTAGGCGTCATATACCATCTGTACATCATTTTGTAACAATTCTCTTTAACATTTACACAAGTTGAAATTTTCATTGACTTTTTCCACAAATATTCCCAAGATGTCATTAATATCTCATTATTAATATTTACCGCCCATTTTATCATTTGCTCTTTTACAATTTCATCCTCAGTGTACCATTTCAATAAAACCTTGTACAGTTTAGAAATCATTTTTTTTCCCTTCTCCAGCCATACAGTTTCAATTTCAGTATTATTTTATCTAAAACCATGTTCTCTTTTATCGGTCTTAAATAAATCATAAATCTGTCTATACTTCAACCAATCATATTCAAATTCCATATCAAATCTGTCTTTTAACACAAAGTTTTTCCCTTCTAATTTTAAAAGACTTTTATAAGGTAGCCAATCTAACCCTTGGTTTCTTGAATATGGATTAATCACTTCTGCTGGTACTATCCAAAGTGGTCTTTCTTCTGAGAAGAATTTTCTATATCTCATCCAAGTCTCGAACAGTGATCGTCTTATAAAGTGGTGTTTGAAGAATTTGTCTATTTTTACTTTTCCATACCATAAATATGCATGCCATCCAAACTTGTTATCATGCCCTTCTAGAGCCAATAACTTTTTATTCTCAAGATTAATCCACTGTTCCAACCATGTTAAACAGACGGCATCATAATACAATCTTAAATTTGGTAGTTGTAGACCTCCTCTTTCCTTTGCATCACATAAAATTTTCATTTTAATCCTTGGCTTTCTTCCTGCCCATACAAATTTGGATAATTCTTTCTGTCACGTATCCAGTATTTTCCTTTGTTTTAATATTGGAATAGTCTGAAATAAGAACATCAAACGCGGTAAGATATTCATTTTTACAGTTGCGATTCTTCCCAGTAATGATAAATTCAAGGTATCCCATTTCTTCATATCTTGCTGAATCCTATACCAAACTTTTTCATAATTATTTTTGAACAAATCAATGTTTTTCATAGTCAATTCAATTCCTAAATAATTAGTCTTTGTAACTACTTCACATTGAATTTTCTCTTGGAGTTCTGTTTGTCTTTGCTTCGTCATATTTTTGCACATCACTTTGGTTTTACTTTTATTAACGTAAAATCCCGCAACTGATCCAAATTCTTCAATTTTTTCCATCAATTGTGGTATTTTCTCGATTGGATCTTGAATCATAAACATTACATCATCTGCAAATGCCCTGTATTTATATGCAAAACCTTTCACTGTAAGTCCTTCAATACTGTTATCTTTTCTTATCGCTGTCAATAATATTTCCAATATCCAAATAAACAACAACGGGGATAACGGGCAGCCTTGACGTGTTCCCTTTTGGACTTGGAAGAAATCTGTTCTTTCTTTATTTATATTCAAAGCTGCTTTCTGTTCTGAGTAAATTGCCACAATCATGTTTAAAAAAGACTGTCCTATATCCATTTTTTCAATAACTTGCAGCATAAACTCCCAATTTAAATTATCAAAGGCTTTTTCCGCATCTAAAAAGAGGAATCCAACTTCTTTTTCTGGATGTTTATCATAGTATTCAATTGCATCAATCACCACTCTTAAATTGTCTCTGATTTGTCTATTTGGTAAAAAACCAGGTTGTTCTTCCGCTATAGTATCTTTCAAATATTTTTTCAGTCTTTCCGAAATTATTTTTGCAAATAATTTGTAATCATTATTTAATAGCGATATTGGTCTATAATTCTTTACTTGAGTTAAGTCCAAACCTTCTTTGGGTATCAATGAAATATTTGCTTCTTTCCATGAATCTGGGATCCGTTTAGTCTTTCTTATCTCGTTCGACAGAAGTACTAAGATAGGGGTTAGCTCCTCCTTAAATTTCTTATAAAACTTTGCTGTAAAGCCGTCTGGACTTGGAGCTTTGCCCGACTTTGCATCTTCTATCGCCATTGTCACCTCTTCCTTTGTTACTAAACCATTTAATAACTCTTTAATTTGTTTTCCCAGCTCTGGAACTTCAATAGTCTCCAAATATTTCTTAATATTCTGTTGATCAATTCCTTTCTTTTTAAACAGTTTGGCGTAGTATTTGAAGAAGACTCTTTTTATGCCTTTCAGATTCATAACATCCTTTCCATCTTCAGTAATCTTACTTATAAAATTCCTTTCTTTTCTATTTTTCAGTTGCCACGATAAAAATTTTCCTGGTTTATTTGCACCCTCAAATGCTTTTTGCTGTAATTTCTTCAGATTCCAATATAATTCTATATTTAATAGAACATTCAATTGATCCTGCAGAAAGTGGATCTCTTTAATAATCTTTTTCTTCCCTGGCCTTTTCTTTAATTCCTTTTCTTTTTGTCGAATTTTTTCATGAAGGTCGTTTTGTCGTTGCATCTTTTGTTTTTTATCTTTAGAGTTCAGAGAGATAAGCAAGCCTCTCATTACCACTTTGTACGTATCCCATACGACTTGTATATCAGTACCTTTGTTTAAATTCAGTTCAAAAAAACTTTTTGTTTCTTTTTTTAAAGTTTCGTTAATTAATTTTTGATCCAATAAGTCCTCATTAATTCTCCAATATAATTGTTTGGGTTTTTCTTTAGATATCCAAAGTAAAGGGTTGTGATCTGAATTGGTTTTTGGTAAAATTTCTATTTTGTAGGTTTTTTGTGCCATCTCCTCTGACATCCAAATCATATCGATTCTAGAAAAGGAATTATGTCTGTTAGAATAAAACGTATAATCCTTTGTCTTAGGGTTCCACTTCCTCCAAACGTCTTCTAGTTTCTCTTGCTTCATTAGCTGGAAAAAATTTTTTGGCAGCTTTCCAACCGCCTCTCCACTTGCTTTGGACTTTCTGTCCAATACATTGTTCACTGTGCCATTAAAGTCTCCTGCAAGGACTATTTGATCATAGTTTAAACAGTCCAACTCTTTAGTCAAATCATTAAAAAAAGGTCTCTTTTGCACCATTGGGTGCATATATATTTACAAGCAATGTCTTATTTCTATTCATCATTATTTCCACGCCAACATATCTTCCTTCTTTGTCTGAGAAGATTTGTTTAGGTTCCAATTCTTTTGTAATGTATATCACTGTTCCTTTTTTCTTATTAACTGCTGAGGAATGAAATTCTTCTCCCAATTTTTTATTAATCAAATATTTATTATCTTGTTTTCTGATACGTGTTTCTTGTAAACAAATTATGTTACATTTTTGTTTCTCTAGCCAATGATTCACTAATCTTCTTTTGTTTGGTGAATTTAGTCCATTTACGTTCCAAGATAAAAATTTGTAATCCATAGTTGTTTTGAATTAAATATCTTTAAAATCATCAAAGTTGTTCTCTTTGAATCTGTACATGTCTCCTTCCGTTTTAAGGGTAAATCTCACCGTATTGTATACAAATGATAATCCATATGGAATCTCCCATCTAAACCTGATACTCATTTCTTTTAGTCTATCTGTTAGTTTCTTGAATTTCTTTCTGTCTTGTAAGATCGATCTCGGAATTTCTCTCAAAATTATTATTTTTTTTCCATTAATTTCCAACGGTTGTGTAAATTGCTTCTTGAAAACATCTTCCTTCATTTTTGTAGTCACAAATTGAACAATCACATCTCTGGGTAATTGCTTTCTCTTGGCATAAGCTGAGTTTACTCTGTAAATCAGGTCAAAGTCTGGATCCAAGTCTCCAATATCTTCCCCTATGTAAGTTGTCAATGTGTTAATTACTAAGGCCCGTAAATCCTGATCTTCCTCCTCTTCAATTCCTCTCAGTCTCAAATGATTCTGAGTGGCCCTATATTCCATCATGGACTCCAGTCTTGTGTTTTCTGACAGGGTTCTTTTGACTTTCTGTTCCATTTCTTCTGATTTTGTCACCAGACTTTTAACCTCTTTTTTAACTTCTTCTGTATCTTTTTTTATCCCTGCCACTTCTGTTAGTACCAGTTCTTTCAATTCTTCCATATTTTTTTTCTGTACTTGAACTTGTACTTGTTCTATTTGCTCCAGTTGTATTTGCAGCTGTTGTTGCAACTGTTGTTGCAGCTGTGATTCTATTTGCTTTCCCAAACTCTGCACCACTTCAGTCATCTGTTTCTCCATCGCTTCCATGGCAGCCTGCCACTCTTTTTTTTCCTTTGCAGTCATTCTTGGACTAGGTGATGAGGCAGCTCTTGGTCTTGACCTCAAATCCGTCTTGGAAGCAAATTCAGGGCTAATCAATCTTTATATTATCAATCTTCAAGCCAAATCGCCACCTTTATAACTTCTTCCAGTGCTTTTTCGGCTTAAAAATAACTTTTTAAAATTTAGTCCTCCTCAAAATGGCGGGCGCAATTTCTCTATGATTTTCTGGCTAGAGTAGGCTCCTTCAGAACTTCCTGTTTATCTGTCCGTCACTGTAATCCAACTTCCGGTGGTGATGGTGTCACATACTAAAACAACCGTCTACTTCCGGCACAGCAACATCGAAAACATCCACTCTAGCCTACTTCCTGTATCATAGAATCACAGTCAGTTTCGTTTCTGCTACGCAAAGTTTAGTCTTAGCTGACCACAGGAATGCAAAACAAAGTCACTTTTCGGCCGTTTTCTCTAAAGGAAAGCTTTCTTTTTACTTTTAAATCAAGCGGATTAGTTCATTGAAGCTTTTTACGCTTATCCGTACGTTTCGATTTTACGTTCTTCTTTAAACCAGTAAGCAATTGTTCATTTGTTACCTTACTTGTAATCTCGGGGTTTCGCAGTGCTTCTTCTGTAAACGATGTTAGTCTTGATGTTAAAGAGGTCGGTAGATGACGAATTTATGCTGAATTCTCAGCCCAGCTGGTATCTGTAGTGCTGATTTGCAACTGCCCTCTTCGCGGAAGGAGATCAAAGTGTAAACAAGCTTCCTCCAAAGCTTATCCACACCGATCTCAACTCCCTCTCAGGCTTGGCTGCTTGCTTGCCACCCCCCCGCCTGGGGAGTGCTGCGCTAGGCCAGGTAGAGCCCAGACTGTCATCAGATACCACTGTGCACCCTGCACAAATCGCAAAGTGTGTCAATTCGCCATTTTAACTCCGACCGGAAGCCTCGAAATTCAGAAAATCTTGAAATGTACGTTGAAAGAAGAACCAGAAATGTTGCTTTTAGGACTAAAGTTAGAAGAAGTCAAAATGACAAAAAGAACGTTCTTATGGTATCTCATTTCAACTGCAAGAATGACTTACGCTCAGTTCTGGAAACAAGAGCAGATACCTGATAAGTGGGAATGGATTAAAAAAATGATTTTTATGGCTGAAATGGATAAACTAACAAGAAAACTTCATGGAGTAGAAGACGAAGAATTTTTAACAGACTGGAAAGATTTTAAAGACTATTTAGAGCTTAACTGGGATGTGAAAAATAGATTACTTTGTTTTGATAGTTATTAATAATAGAAGTGTTGTAACAAGAGAGACTGTATTTCAAAAAGTTACCTAATTGTTAAAGTTAAAAAGCAAAATATTGAAATTTAAGATTTGAATATTAAGAACGAGTTGAATGTACGAGAATATTGGTTGAAAATGTTAACGGGGGCGGAGCATCGTGGGAAGCTGGGGGGGGGAGATAAAAATTTGAAAAGGATATGATAAGAATTGTAAACAAAATGTGGAACATGCTTTTATATATCCGATAATAAATTTTCTTAAAAAAAAAGAAAAAGAAAACAGATCCCTCTTTTTTCCTCCCTGACCCCAAAGTGCAGAAAGCAAGCTAGGAGGGCAGACTGTGCTGCAGTCTTTATGGAAAACAGCAAGCCCAAGAGGGGATGGGTGTACTGGAGAAGGGAGAGAACAAGGTGCAAAAATGTAATTTCATGAAGATCAAAGTTCCCTTCCCTTACTATTGTGATTTTTGTTGTTCTTAGTCATGCTAAAATCTCTTTTGTTGACCAGCCCAGTTTCTCTACTCTCTCACTCTAACTTTGCTCCATCTCTTCTCTCATTCCAGCCAAACAGACTGGAAAAGGGGAGAAAGGGAGGTGGCGGGAGGAACTGCCAGGGAGGTACAGAATGGGACTTAAAAATGTGTTTTCTTAAAAACTTTCTGCCACTAGATACTGGTTGGGGAAGTGGGGGGAAGAGGCTTCAACGTGTGCTTTTGTTTTAAGAGAAAGGGATCTTGTGCTCCTCCCCACTTTTCCACACCCTGTTTTTTTAAAAATATTCTGGCAAAACCAGGGGGAATTGCCTGTTTGAATCCTTGCATGCAATCCTGGCTTCATCGGAGCTGGCTGCAAGAACAGATAGGCTTGAGAGGTGTTATGTATTGCTATACATAAATGTAGGAGCTTGATCCCAGCTCCCACTGAAAGCTTGGTATCCAAAACTATGCCATCTGATTGGACACTCTGCCCAGCGGTCCAATCAGGATACAAGATACGTGCAGGAGGGAAACGATGTGATTGGTCTTTATGTAAATACTCTGATTGATCCTTACTGTACAAATGGGCATGGTTTAGCAAGCCTGGACTGTTTAAAAAGCCTGTTGCTCCCTAGTTTTGCTGTTATCCTATCCTGTTCTTACCTCTGTAAGTAAAGCTGATTTCACTGTTCAACAAGCTGCTGCCTGAGTCTCATATCTAACAACTGGTGATGAGGATGGGATCATCATAATGGGTAGGCAGCCCCATTGAACCATTGCCACCATGGCGGATGAAGCAAACCCTCCTAGTTTCCCAGAGGAAGAAGGACAACACCCTGCCAACCCACAGGCAGAACCGGCGAGAGGGATGGCAGCCAGCACAAAGTTTGAGGCGTTCGAACTGGAGCTGGAGGATTGGGACTCATATATATTGCGATTCAAGTTCCACTTACGGGCTAACCAAATCGAGGTGGAGGCCACAAAGACGGTGCTGCTGCTCAGTTCCTGTGGTCAAGCCGTATTCGACATGGCTAGGTCCCTGGTAGCACCGGCAGACATCCAGTCTGTTTGCCTAGCTGATATCACTAGCAAGCTTAAGAATCATTTTGTGCCCAAGCCGTCGCAGATCGCCTACCAGCATGCCTTCTACAAACAGAACCAGGGGCCAAGTGAGACGATAGCTGAATACGTCACAGCACTGAGGAAAGCGGCCCGAACCTCTAATCTTCCTGACCTGGAAGCGGCATTGCTCAATAGGTTGGTGTGTGGTCTACGGAACAAAAAGCTGCAGCAGAAGCTTTTCGCAAAGACTGAGCTGACCTATGCCATGGCCTATGCTGAGGCCATAGCCTCTGAAGCCATGAAAAGGTCAACGAAGGAGGTGAGACAGGCTGGCAGTCCACCCCGACTGCGGATGGAGAAGGCCGTCCATCACGACTCCAAGGCCAATTCTGAAGGTGAGGATATGGCAGTTCACAAAGCTCGGGCGGCGAGGCCTCGGCAGGCTCCAGCGAAAGCAGCACCCAAGCAAGCCTGTGCCGGTTGTGGTGGAGCCCATGAGTGGGATCGGTGTTGGGCATGTGATCTCCATTGTCGAGCATGTGACAAGCAGGGCCACATTGCCAAAGTGTGTCGAGCGAAGGGGAAGAAAAACTCGCCCCCGTGTTTATCACGGCAGAGTCGCAAGGCAAGAGGCGTTGGCGGTTCTGGACCTGCAGACTTCAACAAGACCACCTGCTGTTCCGGCCCCACAACCGTCTTGAGCACCGGACCCAAGGCCAGGAAGAAAATCTACGTGAGTGTTGCTGGATGGGACACTGTGCGAGATGGAGGTCGACTTGGGATTGGCTAAGTCCATCATCTCGTTGGAAACCCTACAGCATCTTCTCCCCAGAAGAAGCCTCCACTGTTTGGCGCCCAGCCAGGTTTTCTCCGATTTTCAGGGGCAGTGTATTCCTGTGGCGGGAGAGGCTGAGTTTGAGCTACAGTTTAAAGGGTTTAGGGAGACATTGAGTCTCTTGGTTGCTGAAGGGCACAGAACCAGCTTGTTGGGATTAGACTGGTTTGAGGCCCTTGGTATTGCTGTGATGGGGGTCAACCAAATATGTGTGAATAAATTGAGTTCTATCTATGCAGAGTTTGCTGAGGTATTCGACGGGTCGCTGGGCAAATATACAGGCCTGCCAATTTCATTTGATTTAGACCCCACAATAAAGCCTATCTTTGAAATACAGAAGGATGCTTATTTCGCTCAAACCACAAATTGAGGCAGAGTTGGACAAACTGGTCGCTCAAGGGGTACTTGAACCAGTATCACATGCAAAATGGGAAACTCCTATTGTTACACTTGTTAAGCCTGATGGGTCTATCAGGATTTGCGCCGATTACAAGTGTACAGTCAATAAGGTATTTCAACAACATTCATATCCTATACCAATCATCAGTCATGTATTGGCGTCCCTCGCAGGGTCAAGGTATTCGCAAAATTAGATCTTGCACAGGCTTACCAACAGCTACCAGTTTATCAGTGTGCAGCCACAGCACAGACTATTGTGACCCACAGGGGTGCGTTCAAGGTAAACAGGTTACAATTCAGTGTGAACGTGGCCCCTGGTATTTTCCAAGGGCTGATGGAGGGCCTTTTAAGAGATCTGCCAGGTGTGGTTCCATATTTCGACGATGTCTTGATTGTGGGGGCTAACGAAATGGAATTGGCAGATTGAATCCGAGTGGTATTGGCAAATTTCAAAAGGCTGGTTTAAAGGTTAAAAAGAGTAAGTGTCATTTTGGGGTGCTCAGAGTGGAATTCTTAGGGTTCCTCATAGATGAGCATGGGGTTCACCTTACAGAGGGCAAGGTTGCGGCCATACTGAAAGCACCGCAGCCTCAGACCAAAAAAGAGCTGCAATCGTTTTTAGGAATTCTGAATTTCTATAACACCTTTTTGCCTCATAAAGCTACGATTGTGGAGCCTCTACATCACTTGTTAATAAAAGTTGTGAAATGGGTCTAGGGGTCACAACAAGAATGGACTTTCAATGATGTAAAGAAATTGTTAACATCTGCTACTGTATTGACTCATTGTGATGAGCAGAAGCCTCTGATTCTTGCTGCAGATGCCTCCCCCCTTTTGCATTGGTGCCGTTTTAAGTCATATAATGGCGGATGGGTGGGAAGCACCTGTGGCGTACTATTCGTGAACACTGACTGCTGCCGAGAGGAACTATGCCCAAATAGACAAGGAGGGATTGGCCTTGGTTGCTGGAGTCAAGAAATTCCACGATTTCTTGTATGGGCATAAGTTCCTCATGGTCACCGACCACAAGCCATTACTTGGACTTTTCGCACCAAGCCACCACATACCCCAAATTCTGTCACCGTGTATGCTGAGATGGACAGTGTTTTTGGTGGCATATGACTTTGAACTGGTCCCCCAGCCTGGAAAGGCAATTGGACACGCAGATGCCCTGAGCCAGTGTTCTATCGATGGACCAGCTCTGGACCCTGCTCCTGCCTCAGAGGTATTGGCTATCGAGGAACTGCCTCAGCCACCCATACACGCCTCCAACATCGCAGCGGGCTCAGCAAAAGACTCCACTATCGCCAGGGTTTTAAACTGGGTGTGGAGAGGGGAGCAGGCAGATCGGTTACCTAGTGAATTCCAGCCTTACTCATCCAGACAAAAAGAGCTGTCTGTTCACAAAAGTTGTTTACTTTGGGGGAAGTGGGTAGTGGTGCCTCCCAATTTATGAAAAAGAGTTTTGCTGGCATTACATGAAGGGCATCCGGGCATTGTTCGAATGAAAGCTCTGGCCCGGAGCTATGTATGGTGGCCCCACATTGATCGGGACATTGAAGAGTGGGTTAAAATGTGCCAGCCCTGTCAGGGGACCAGGCCTGACCCCCCACAAGCTCCCACTCATCATTGGAAAACTCCTCACGGGCCCTGGTCAAGGCTGCACATTGATTTTGCAGGGCCATTTCAGGGGAATGTCTTCCTTTTGGTCATCGACGCTTACTCCAAGTGGTTGGAGGTAGCTGCAATGTCCCACATTGACATTTTGCCAGCCACGGGTTGCCTGACACTCTAGTTTTGGACAATGGAACTCAGTTTACATCCAAGGAGTTCCAAGAGTTCCTGAGAAACAACTTAATCAGGCACATAACGTCCGCACCATTCCACCCAGCAACAAATGGGCAGACTGAAAGGAACCACAAAGGAAGCCCTCAAGCAACTTATACATGGGGACTGGAACCAACAACTTGCTTCCTTTATGCTGTACCAGCATATAACCCCCCATTCGGCAGCAGGGAGGAGCCCTGCCGAGTTACTCATGGGGCGCAGGCTGATGTTGCTGCTAGACAGACTCCACCCTGACTTGACGCCAGCCAAGCCGCCACAGCTTGAGACCTTACAATCTCCCAGGTCATTCAAGCAAGGGGACACTGTCTTTGCCCACAATTGTGGCAAGGGACATCTTTGGCTACCAGCGGTAGTCTCTGAGGTGACTGGCTCCTTATTGTATGTGGTGCAGATGGACGGCAGTTGAGGCGCCACATAGACCAGCTTAGGCAGCGATGGGCCAATTCACGCACTGAGGATGAACCTGAGCCTAGCCTGGTCCCAAACCCTGCAGCAGCACCCGTGGAACCTCTAATGGCTGAGGTTGGTGTTGACTGCTGGGCCAATGAGCCAGTTGCCGAACCAGGATCAGGGCAGAACCTGACTCCTGACCACAGTCCCTCAGGTCCCAGCAGAGAACGGAGAGACAGGGACCCCTGAACCGGTAAGACGGTCCCAGAGAATGTGATGGCATCCCTCCTACTTAAAAGATTATGAGTGTCCCCTGATTGTTTCATCTTAGGGAGAGGGATGTTATGTATTGCTATACATAAATGTAGGAGCTTGATCCCAGCTCCCATTGAAAGCTTGGTATCCAAAACTATGCCATCTGATTGGACACTCTGCGCAGCTGTCCAATCAGGATACAAAGATACGTGCAGGAGGGAAACGATGTGTTTGGTCTTTATGTAAATACTCTGATTGGTCCTTACTGCACAAATGGGCATGGTTTAGCAAGCCCGGACTGTTTAAAAAGGAGCCTGTTGCTCCCTAGTTTTGCTGTCATCCTATCCTGTTCTTACCTCTGTAAATAAAGCTGATTTCACTGTTCAACAAGCTGCTGCCTGAGTCTCATATCTAACAAGAGGCATGTGTGTGTGTGTGTGTGTGTGTGTGTGTGTGTGTGTGTGTGTGTGACATGTGTGCGTGCGAGCCAGGAATGAGGGCCAGCACTGTCAAAACAGTGTGTGTATATCTGAATAATTTGTAGTTTGTGCATTTGAATTGGACTGGAATAGTTTGTACCCTTTGTCTCAATTTGATTGCTGCATTGCTAACAGCCTTGAGACAGAGGGAATAAGGAGAGAAAGAAATAACTTTGTTAGTTTGGGAGGGGGTTCCTGTGGCCCACTAAGTCTACCTGTATCTTTTGGCTACTGTTTAGGAAGTAAGGGCAGAATCTTCACAAAATAAAATCTTTATGTGATATATGTTAAATGGTAACCTTGTTCCTATTCTCCAGTGACTTTAAGTTTAGAATTTTTAAGAGAAAATACTTGCAGGTGTTGGAATGTCAATTTTTTGTTGTATATTTAGTTTAGTTGTTGATCTGCGTCTCCCCCCAGCAAGCAATCCAAAAGTCCAGTGGCACCTTTAAGACCAAGGTTTATTCAGATATAAGCTCTCCCTCCTCTGTGAGGGCAGATCTGCACCCCCCCCCCAAAGGTAGCAATCCAAAACAGTCCAGTGGAGCCTGAGCGGTGGGTGTTGCCTTCTGACACACTTCCGGTGATGTCAGGGGGTGTGGCATATGCAAATAAGTTATGCTAATGAGCTCCCACACCTCTCTTTCTATGAAATGACCCCTGGTTACGGTATGCATAAATGTTGTTGTGACACCACCAACTTTATAATTGTTTAATATATTGTTTTGGCAATCTTTGATGGTGTTTTCTACTAGTGGAATTTGTATATTTGGGATCACCTGGAGGCTGGCAACCCTAGCAGCCAGGCATCTGGGGCTAGGCAAGAAGGCAGACAGCAGCTGTCACACAACAGTCTTTGCTGCTCAAATAGAGCTAGTGACAACTACCTTCTCCTTGTAAGGCAGGTAGTATGTGGCCAACTAAAGTGGTTGGCTGGGTCCAGATGTCCTGTCTGCTTCTAACCACCTATGCATGACACCAGTCACCCTGCTGGCTGAGTGTTCAGCTTAAGAGAGATGGGCCATGGGGCTGAAGGGGAGACCCAGATTCCTTGTCCTCATTGTCACCGGAATCACAGCAGCTTCAACATCTGCCTCAAGCCATCCTCTGCCTCCAACTGCCAGGTAATAAGTATGAGGGATGGAGGCCATTGGGCTCCTCCCACAGGCCCTGTCCCACCCTACAGCCAAGCCTCCAGCTGCTGCCACTACTGGAGGGTCAGAGGCTGGAGCTGAGCCAGAAGCCAAGCAAAGAAAACACCTCCATAGACGGCAGAAACAGAGCAGCCAGCCAGGATACTGCTAGTTTTTCTATTCCAGTGATGGAATCCTTGTTCAGCCTCTCCTTCTCCCCTGCTCAACCCACAGTGAGTCAAATTTCCTTTGCGTGTTGAAGCCCTAAGTTCCTGCCTTCCCCTCCCCAAGGCCACCTCAGAAACAGAGCCTAGTGATCAATTCTGTGTCATGGATGAAGTGGCTGGAACGGTAAGCCGTGGATCTTGCCTGCCAACCCTTCCCTTCCTTCTCCCTTCCTTTGCAAGATCAGTGACTCTCTCAAGTTTTGTGGCCTGGCTGGCTGCATCGCTCCTTGCCTTCTTGCCCACACTTCCACCTGCTCCCTGGTGCATTAGCAACAGATGTTTTGAAGTGTAGATGTAGGTAAAAAAAGGAAGCTCAACCACACTTCTCTGCAGCTTCCCAGTGGGTTCTTTTGTGTCATGAACCAATCTCCTATTTCTTGCTCCACTGGAAGCTGTCTTGTCTCCCACTGAAGGTTCTCTACCCATGACAGGGGAATAATTGCTCTAATATCTTATATGATGTCACTGTCAGTAGTAATGGCTATATTCACTGCTGGTAATAGCAGTTATTTTCTACTGAAAGTTTTTTTAAAAAAGAATATGAGATATTAGAAAGGACAGTATCTTGAATGGACAGAACACATATCAATAAGTAAATAGTTTTTTAAAAGTCTACACAAATAATAGTTTGGAGCATACCAAGAGACCTGAACCTCTCTCTTTAAAGCTTTGGACCAGGACTTTAAGGTATTATCCCAATGAGTTTGTGGACTGTGTGTACTCAGCACTGTCTTTAGGTCCAGAAGAGAATGACAAGGTTTTACAAAAGCAGCCCTTGCAATTGGCAGGCAGGGTGAGGCCAGAATGGGCCAGGGCTGAGCATTAGAACAGTAACTTCTCTTTGACTGAGACCCAAGTTCTTTGGTTTCCAGCTCGGTCAGTGATTCAAAGGTCATTCAGCTGGAGAAAACACCATCTCAGTGTAGATTTGGGCATGGTGGCCCATGGGCCCTAAAATGAAACAAGACTATAACAAATATAGACAAAAAAAATTGTTGATAACTCCCTTTCAGAAAAAAATGGGAGGAAACATGGTTTTTGAGCTGCAAAGCAATTTATCCTGTTTCTGTCATGTAGTGAGATAATTTTTATTATAGATATCAGAAGCAAAATCCTTGTTATTGAACTATATAATAATGTAATTGTTATGTCCTAAGACCAGGAACTAGAGACAGCCAAAAGCTGCCAAGCTCCGTTCCTGAGAACAATAGGGACTAGGCTCCTGAACTCACAGGAGGGAGCCAATGGGAACATTGGGGGGAGATTCAAACCTGCCAATGGGGTTTTGGGACGTTCCCCCCCCACACTGTATATAGTTGGCCTCTGGCCATTGTTGAGTGTTTTTTGTTGTGTGAAGTATGAATAAACGTGTCTTCTCGTATGTCGTTGTCCGAGTCATGAGGCACGGAACCCAGTACTTTACAGTAATAAAAATCATTCATAAAATCTATTGACCACCTCCCCTCTAGTCCATTCACTGGTTCTTTATCCCTTAAGCATTACAGTTTTGCATTGCTGTTTATGAACCAAAACCTATAATTAACACTTAACAGGGTTGCACAGTGGAATAACAACTGATGTGGGCTTTTACACTTATTAGTATACTGTGATACTGCACGGTATGTTTGTTCCTGTGGCACTCTCAGTGAGCACAGAACTGTTCCTAACACCAGTTTCCTCTTAGTAAAACCTTTTGAGATGGACCTCACTATTTCTCCTCTCAGGATTTTGTTGACAGTTCTTGTGTTTGAACATGAGATGACATTTTCCAAAGCATCCAAATTTCACTAAAAACAGTGCAACTGCCAAATACTGTCTGCTTGTCAGTTAAATGAACAAGATTTTTCTTCCCTTTTCTTTCCTAGCAGCACATAGAAAGATCAAAGAAATCAATTAATAATAACACAGTTTTAACAAGCATGCTATAGACAATGCTTAAATAACTTCATGGTCTTCTTAATCAATTCTGTCTACTGAGCTAGGGGATTAATTCCACTACATTTTCCACTGCTGAATTTGGTGTAGTGGTTAAATGTGCGGACTCTAATCTGGGGGAACCAGGTTTGATACCCCACTCCTCCACTTGCACTCCTCTGGCACAGCTGTTCCTGAAAGAGCAGTTTGTGTTAGAGTTCTCTCAGCCCCACCTACCTCACAGGGTGTCTGTTATGGGGAGGGGAAGGGAAAGGAGTTTGTAAGCCACTCTGAAACTCCAAGTGAAGGGCAGAGTATAAATCCAATCTCTTCTTCTTCTTCTTCTTTTTCTTCTTCTGAATAAAGGAGGAGGGCTTTCCTTTTGACCACAGAAAAGTGCTGATAATCAGAGGACCTACATGGATGAAGGCGATGGGGGATGGGAACTATATTAAGGAGGAGAATTGGATGAGATTGGGTGGGGAAAATGGCTGGATCCAACCCCTATGCTATTTTTCTACTAATGGGCAAAATCCTCCCCTCTTGATTCAGAATGGACATTCTTAAGTAGTTTCCAAACTCAGAAACACCCAGCCTAAGGGAGGCCTTCTATGATCACCTACCCTATCCCTTTACTTCTTTTTCCAGTATCCCAAATTTACCAAGTTTCAAGAAGAATAGTGGAGATCTGAACAAAGATATCTTACTTAAAGTTCTTAATAGGTTTCCAGTTCTCTGCAATGAAGACTTCTGAGCATGCTGAAACCAATCATTTCTTATGGAAACTCTAGGTTTGCCCCCTGCCCCATTCTCATATAAGTAGGCAGAAAGAGAAAACTATAATCATTCAGCAATAAAGGCTTTGAACCGCTCAGAAATCTTCATTTGTAGATTAAGCAATGATCATAGGCAGAGAGTAAAAAGGAATTAAAAACTATCGTAGAGGCCATTCATGGTGAGATGGTCAGAGTGTTGGTCAACATTTGAGAGACTCAGATTCAAATCCCCACACTGCCATGGAAGCTTGCTGGGTGACCTTGGCCCTGTTGTACACTCTCAGCCTAACCTACCTCATAGGGTTGTTGTGAGGATAAAATGGAGGAGGAAAAATGTTGTAAGCTGTTTTGGGTTTCACTGAGGTGAAAGGTAGCATACAAGTATCTAAATAAATGTCAACAATACAGAAACAATCCTCAGCTTTAGCCTCAGCTGCCAATTTTTCACCTTATTGTGGGGAATTGTGGGAAGAAGAAAACTGGAAATGGAGAGCTCTTGCTGTCCAGTTCAGTTCAGTTCACTTACCTTTAATGGCATAAAGGGAACAATAAAACACATATAATAATTCTGACAAACTAAAATATAGTAAAAACAATTAAAATACATACAATTCAATTTATAATCCTATATCTGATTTTAATCACTTCAACTAGAAACTTAGCAACCAAAGCTGTAATTTCAGGGGTGGTGTTGTTTAAGAGATTTTGGATAATTCTATTTTTTTAAACATTAGGATTCAAGATCAATGACAGTGCCAAAAGTTCCTTGCAAGTGGCTGTATGAAATTGACAATCTAAAATGATATGTTGAATTGAGTCAAGAGATTTTAAGGAACAATTACACAACCTTTCATGAAAGGGGTTTTTCTTGAATCTGCTCAAATAGCATATTTGAGAGGAGGGCATTTAACTGGGCTAGTGTAAATGCTGTACAGTGTAAAGGAACATCAAGATTGTGAAAGTACTTAGCCATTTGGTTATGATGTGTTACAAGATTCAAAAAAGACTGAGATGAAGAATGAGGATGTAGAGGATGGAGTTTTTGTTTAATTATCCAAAAAAATAGCAGTGTCTTCCAACAAAAGGAAATAATCAATAGAAAAACTTAATTGGTGAATTTTCTTTTCAGTATCTAAAATCCAATCAGCACTCTGTGAATTGGTTTTTAATCAAGGGCTGAGTTCAGACTGGCAATTTGCCCCGGTAGGGACCCGGGCCAGTGACGACTCAATCCCGGAGTAAATGGGGCATTCACACAGGCACATCTGCCTGGCGTCCCCCACCCATAGCCAACCCGTGCTGTTGCACTTCACCACCGGATTTAAAAGATACCTGATAAAACCTGTAGCAAATCCGAAAGCCCATGTGTGTTGCGCGTTTCTCTGCTTTCGGGAAGTCTGAATGCGCAGTTGAAAAGCCAGGAGTAACCCGCGTTGGTCAGAAGGCAACAGCGATATGATTGGCCGTGCTCCGCTCTACTGCCCAATGCTGTGGGGTCCTCCCCCAATCAGCAAAATGCGCTTATGCACTCATGTGCACATACACCCATACACCCACAGCCGAATTAATGGGGAAACGCCGAATACAGCATGCCCCCTGGCGCGGCAGTCTGAACGCTCCCGCGTGCCTCTGTCCCATATTTTCCAGCAGCGGCCCGGGCTGTGTGAATGGTATAGTTTATTCTGGGGCTTTTTTGCTACGACTGGCTACTGGAGCAAACTGCCAGTCTGTACTCAGCCAAGAAATGAGAGAATTTGTTGAGGCTCTAAAATGTACTTTAAGCCAATTTTGAAAACAGCTAACCAATTTTTTGTTTCAACGAGGTGCTGATCCAGTTTGATGCACAATGCCAAATTAGGTACACATCTGGGAATACCTAGGAGTTGTCAAAAAAAAAAAAGGTTTGCTTGGATACTTTCAAGGTCATTGTTAAATGCCTTTGTCCAGACTGGGTAACCATTATAATAACTATGATAGAATTTTGGCTTTGAAGATCTTTACTTCTAATGGAATGTATTGGTTCCCCTTGGTAAAAAAAGAATTGCTTAAGGAGGGAGGTAGATCGCTTGACTACCGATATTATTCAAGCTCTATGTGTTGTCCAATTTAAGTTGTATAAATGTGATTCCTAAATAGCTGAAGTTTTTGACTAGAGCAATTTCAGTATTACCTATTGTCCATTTTTTAAGTTTCCAACTTTTCAAGAAAACTAATATTTTGGATTTTGAATTATTGATATTTAATGCATTATCTTGACAAAACTTATAAAAAGCTTGTAAATACCTTAGAAGACCAATTCTAGTGCAAGAAAGAATAGTAGAGTCATTAGCGTAAAGTAGAAGAGGTATGGCATGAGATCTCAGTTTAGGGGGATGGCCTTTGACAGGTTCCAGGTATGATGCTAGATCATTTAAGGACAGGTTAAAAAGGTGAGGTGCTAAGATACTAAAGTTTGTCATGAATTTTGGCTGGCTCTTGGTTTGCAAAGTGATGTTAGCAAACTGAAGAATTGCCACAAACATCTATGAATTTTGATGCAGTTCATGGTGGTTCGTGATTTATCCCTGCTTTCTGCTCTTCACACAAAAAAAGCCGAGCAGCATGGAGCTCCCTGTTTTGTTTAAATGGCTCCGAGCCATGAAAATCTGCATAGTGCAGAAATCAGGATTTAAAGAGCTGAGTGGCAGTCCTTGCTGCTCAGTTGTTTGGAAACCCCTGCTTTCTGCTCCCCATGAAAAGCCGCAAGGAGCAAAAAGCAGGGGTTTAAACTTTAAATGACTCATGAGCCGATACAAACTGGGTTGGTTTGCAAACTGACCTCCCAGTTTGTATGGGTTCATAGTTCAGTTTGTAATTCAGTCATGAACCACAAACCAAACTGCAAAAATATGATTTGTGCCCATCCCTAATTATACATTATCCTAAAACTAGAGGAATGTGAATTCAAACTCTGTAGTTAATGACTTCAGCAAAAAGACACACTATTCACATATGTATTTACATACGTTGTTCTGAAGTAAAACCTGTGATAAAGCTCTTTTGGTTGTATTGGAGGTAATTCTCCACTATAGTGTACTGAAAATTTTATTAAAATAACTGAATTGTATTGATAGCTTGTACTAGATGATGCATGCAAACCACACTCTATGGGAGAAGGCAAGTTCTTTATGCACACATACAATGTTACTAAGTTGGAGGATTTTTAAAATCAAACAAAAATTACAAATAAACAAAATTACAAACAAAAATTACAATAAGTTTAGGAGGGGAAAATGAGATAGCCTTTTCAATTAGAGTCTTTATAGGAAGGATGAGCAAATTATAGGACAAATAAAAAGAGGGAAAAAACAAATCCAAATTGATGTAGACAGTTTTTGAAGATGAAAATCCCATTTTACTGATCAAATTATGCCACAGTGATATTAAAGAAAATGAAATGGTCATGTCAAATTTCATGTATTCCAGAGTAACAAACACTATATCTTTTAAACTCATGATTAATGAAAGAGTTTTACGTGAGATGTACCCATTTACCTACTTCTGAGCTTTGGCTTATAGCTAGCTCTGAAAATATAAATGAGTATCTTATCACTGCAACAAGAGGTCCAAGCATGTGGGATTTTTCCCCCTCCCATCCAATTTCTTTATAAAAGAGACAATGCATTATTTAAGTGTTGCTAAATAAAGTTTATTAATGGCTTTGGCGGGACATGAAAATTTGATATACAACTTGAAGGAAAAGTACAGAGGGTACAGCAAAGTGCTGTGTTTGATATACTTTAAGAAAGCCAAACATAAAAGAACCAGAAGGGAGATTCTTTTGCATCCCAAGTCCCTGACTATGTTTTCAGAAAGTCTCACCATGGGTTCTTAAAGGGAAAAGTGGCTATCAGTTACACCAATGAATCAGATCATCACTTAAACTCTTAAAAGGGGTGTCATTCTTTGAATAAGAAATTAATCCAACAAGATCAGTTTTCTACTTCAAGTCAAATGGGCACCAAGCCTTTTAAAAACAAATGCCTTTTGAAAAAAAATTTCCAAGGTTCACCTGGCAGATCAAATAAATCACCATAAACTAATAATTAAACACTATTGCTTGTAAATTTCTGAAATGGCATGCTAGCAACAAAGCATTATGGAAAGTGATTATTTTAATGTAATATGTAGAGCTTGATTCCTACAGTCACGTCTCCTGTCGAAAATATTAAGACAGCATATTCACAGCATGGGATATTCCTCACACCATGAACCCTACAATCTCATTATGCAAATGAATCCATTCCTGTTATTTCATTGCCATACTCCAAGCTCAGTAACACAGATGCTATCCTGCAATCGCTTCCAGTCAGGTTTTGTTTTTTTCGCTGCTGCCTTCAGAAAAGCCAAGACATCATTATTTTCCTCTGTTTTAACCACCACACAGTCTGTTCAGATTTCTGATTAGCAGATTCATCAGATATGGGAACTTTCAACATTAATTGAAAAAAAAGGGGGAGGGAATTCAACCCAAGATATAACTGCGAACCAAAAGGGCTAAGCTAACACAGTATATTATAAAAGTATATATGTTAAGGTGTACACATGTTAAAACATATTATGATTAAAAGAAAGACCTTAAATATCAGACTTATAAAAGCTTTTCAAATACAAATACATATGATGGGTAAACGATTTCAAACTTTAGGACCAAAGACGTTTTGGCCCCTTTGGGCCTTCCTCAGTGGTCACTATTCTCTATATTGCACTGACACACATCCAAATACATGTATAAAAGGTTTTTAGTATACATTTATATATAACCAGATGTTGTTTCCTGAAATTATAGAAAGGAAAAAGTGAAAGGGGGGGGAACCTCATTATAATATACAAAATGTATAGAAAATCATTAATGATTAAAAAAAATTAAACTGAAATTGCCTTGTATGTTTATAATTATGTTGCTGGTGTATATGTTGGGCCATAGATATAGCCATGCCAATTCTTCAAATTATTCTGAATAAATAAAAATAGGGTGCAATTATAGAAATGTTATAAATAGTCTAATTTTAGAATAATTTTAGCCTAAAATAAAATTAAATTGGCCAACAAACCTGGTATCAGAGATTTCATTGGTCTGGATGTGTGTCACCTCCGTCAAAGTCAAAGATCAAATGTGTTAAACAACAAAGCCATTACTGAACACCACCCACATATCTGGTGCCTTTAGTTCTTCAAGGAGAATGGGCTGCAATACTATTCACACTTCTAGTTAAGCAGAAAAAATATTGGTTGTATTTAATAGATAAATATACCTGGAGGTCGCTTTGGACATTGCTGAAATTCAACTCCTGGGCTGCCGGCCCCTGTGGCTGTGCTGGCTGGGAGTTGCCTTTGCCTCCCTGAAGGAGGAGAGGCGGAGTGATGTGGCATTGCCGCATTCAGGGCTTGAAGGGGGTGGAGCTGGAGCTTTCTAGAGCTGGCCCCTGCCTCCCTCCTTCATTCATGCCCTTTTCACTTTGCCCGGTAGGAGCTCCTTGGCAAGCTCTTCAAGTGGGCATGAGTGTGGAGGGCCCCAACGATTGGAGCAGATGGCAATTTGCGGTGGCGACAAACACGCGGATGCTTGGAAGGCACTCCATTGGGACACAGCAGCTGGTGGTTGCTGTGGTGCCATGTGGTTCGGGCTCAGACCCACAGCGGTAATGGGGCCTGGGCTCTGTGGGGCCAGCATTGCAGGCGGGGTGTTGCTCTGGTCCTTTCCCTTCTGCAGGGGGGTGCTGGTCCTTGGGCACCTGGTTTTGCACCCTCCTGGCTGACAGTAAAGGCCTCACCGCAGCAGCGGTTAGCCTTGCTGTGTCAGGGTAGTGGGCCAGGACTGGCTGCTGGTAGTTGGGAGGGCTTTTGTCTCCCTCCCCTGGACATTTGAGGCTGTTTGTCCCCTTGGGCACAGTGGGTTGGCACCCTCTGAGGTCCCTTGAGTGGACTGAGTGACTGGGTTAGGGCCTGGCCTCTAAATCCAGGGCACATGGTGGCCATTTTGTGAAGGGGGCACCATTTTAGCTAGTGGCAGCCATCTTGTGCAGGTGAGCCAGTAGCTGGGCCAGACCAATTCTCATTTCAGGGCGAAGATAGGGTGCTATCATAACCCGAGAGCCATTCTAGTCAGTTTTCTGCTTCCTGGCATAGTATGGCACCTAAGAAAGACACTAGGCATGCCAAGGGCAAGCAGCCAGCACTTAAGGCCCCGCCAAAAAGGCCTACACCTGCCCTCTCTTCCTCTGAGGATGAGGGTGGGGATGAAGTGCAACAGGCCATACTAGCATGTTCGCTTGCGGTGGAGCAGGCCTCAGGGGTAGCTACCCCCTGCACCCCGCCTGCTCAAGGTCGAGCAGGGAAGAAGGAAATCCACTCTTTGGCTACCAAGCATTTTCAGGCTGAGGTTCTAATGTGTTTATCTTTGGTTGAGGGCAAGGTTTCCATAGGAGCAGGGTCTGGTGTTGGAAGACCAAGTCAGCAGGACTAGGCGGATGCAGGCCCATCTGGCTCTGGGCCATCTCAAGGAGCAGTCGACTCTGGGCCAGCCATAGTACTGGCGCCCGATACATTGGGTAAGTTGGGTGGGGGCCCACCAGCAGGAGTTGCTTGGCCTTAGGGCCCCTGCGGGGCTTCATCCACTTTGGTTTCAGGTAAGGCCAGTACACCTTGTGCTCATGGCCGTGGGAAGCAGTGGGGGTTGCCATCTGGGCATCACACCAGGTCTGGGCATCTGTGCAGTTCCAGCCAGCCTCCCACCAGCACATGCTGGTGTGGGAGCTCTCCACCCCCTTGTGGGGCATCCTACGCTGCCACCCTGGCATTGGTGCTCCCTAATGGAGATGTGGCATTGCCCTTGGGCAATCACTTGTTACCAGCCACTAGGGAAAAGATTTGCAGGGGTGACTATGTCAACATCTTTACACTCCTTTTCCAGGGATTGGAAAAGAAGGACAAAGATGACCTTGATGATAAAGACAAAGAGAAGCTCAGGAGGATGAAGGTGGATTAGACTTGGGCCAATTGAGTGGCCAGGTTCGTAGTTTATTCTGGAGTTCTGTCAAGGGTGCAGCCCTAGTGGGTTGCGTCTTTCTTTCAGTATTTTATATCATTTATAAGGGCTATACAAGGCTTTACAGGACTGGCTTGGCTCCAGTATGACAAAGAATTTCGAATGTGAGCAGCCATGAACCCTTCTATGTGCTGGGACAGGTGCCACCCTCACCTGTGGCTTTAGCATATGTCCCCAGCCCACCTTAATGCTGGCAACAGGTTGCATAGCGGACACGTTGTGCAGCGCCAGTCAGCAGTTTCCAATCACCGCAATGTTGCGGAGCAAGCTGTTCAACCCCACCAGATCTGTTGGGAATTCAGGGCACAGGGTACATGCAACAGGAAGGCATGCCAGTTTCGGCATGAATGCCCCCTGTGTAGTGGCCCACACCCCTTCTCTGCCTGTTTCTATGGCAGCCCCGCAAGGGGTAGTGGCAGTCAGAACAAGGGGGGCCAGGACCTAATGGCAGTAAAGGATCCCAGTCCCATAAAACTGAAAGTACTTGAATGGTGGTTGCATTTTTACCCTAAACTGGATGACAGTTTGTATTTGTTGCATGGTTTCATTTTCGGTTTTCACATTCCTTGTCAGGGTCCCAGGGCTCCATTTATGGCATCCGTTTAGGGTGCACATAGTGCACGTTAAGCACATAGTAAGGCAAAAAGTTGAGACGAAGCAGTTGGAGGGCATGGTCTTTGGTCCCTTTCCTGCCCCACCAGGGGCCAACTTGCAGGTATCCCCATTGGGCATTGTGCTAAGAAAGCCCAAGGGGAATATCGGCTGATTCATCATCTCTCTTATCCACGGGGGACCTCAGTTAATGATGCCATTCCTGAATCCCTGTGCACTTTTAAGTACACATCCTTCGACCAGGCAGTGTGGATTGTGCGCTGCTGTGGGATTGAGGCCGAGATGGGAAAATGTGACATTAAGTTGGTGTTCCGTCTTCTGCCTGTGCACTCCAGTGACTTCGAGTTGCTTGGGTTCTGTTACGAGGGTCAATTCTATATGGATTGGGCTTTACCTATAGGCAGCTCAGTGTCTTGTGCGGCCTTTGAGCGTTTTAGCTTGTTTCTGGAATGGGTTCTTCAGCAGCCCATGGGGACTCCTATAGTCTTGCATTACCTGGACGATTTTTTATTTGTGTCTCCTGGGGGCCCCGGGCAGTGTGATGTTCTTCTTCAGGGATTCTTGGACTTGGCGGAGGAGCTGGGTGTCCCCTTAGTGCATGAGAAGACTGAGGGGTCCACCCAGATTTTCTGGGAGTGGAATTAGACATGGTTTCTCAAGTTTCAAGCCTTCCTTTGGCCAAGGTTGAGGATCTGCAAGCCAGGGTGGCTGGTTTCATGCAGAAAAGGAAGGCCACTTTGAGGGAGTTTCAGCAGCTGGCAGGGCACCTCAACTTTGCTTGCAAGGTAGTTGCCCCTGGACAGGCCTTTTTGCTATGGTTGTGTGATGCCCTCAAGGGATTACACCTTCCTCATCATAGGGCCAGGGTTACTGCAGGAATGCAAGCCAACCTGGGTGTATGGCTTCAGTTCTTGGACTCCTTCAACGGGGTTTTTTTTTGGAGGATGGAACTCCAATTGCAGTCCGGGCTGCAGATCCATTTGGATGCAGTGGGATCACTTGGCTTCGGAGTGTTTTTTCAGAAGCATTGGTGCATGAAGGAGTGGCTGGCCAACTGGGGATCGAACAGCCTGACGCGCGATCTCACCTTCCTGGAATTCTTCCCTATACTGGTGGTGGTTTGGCTGTGGGAGGGACGTAATGGCCAAACACTGTGCATTTCTGGTGTGATAATATGGCAGTTGTTCAGATCATTAACTCCCTCACATCCAAATTGTCCCAGGTCATGGCTTTGGTGTGGTCATTTACACTGTGCTGCCTTCAATACAACATCCTGTTCCTTGCCAGGCATGTACCCAGGGTCAACAACGGGGTGGCTGATGGTCTCTTTTGTAAACAGATGGGGAGATTCCATCAGCTGGTTCCAGAAGCTGACCTGCAGTCGGTTTGAATGCCGCAGGAGCTGTGTTTGATTGGAGGGCAGAGGTCCACAGGGCAATAGGCATGGCCATTGTGCCAGGTACAAAGCAGGCATATGATTGTGCAGTCCACCAATTTTTCGAGTTCAGGAGCCAGGTAGGGTATCCCAGTGCCTGTGGACCACCTCTTACACTTCTGCGTGGTGATGTGAGGTAAGGGGTTGGCAGTTGGTTCCATTAAGGGATTGCTATCTGCAGTGGCTTACACCAGCAAAGCAAAGGGGTTTGCAGACAAGGTGATTTCTGGATCCGGAGGATGTTAGAGGGCTGGATATGAGAGACTGGGGCATGTGCCAATAATAGACACCCTATTTCCCCAGAGGTGTTAAAGGTCCTTCAGGCAGTTTGGAAGGATATTTGTGTGTCTCAGTATGAAGCATGCCTTTTCCATGTGGCTGCATTAATTGCTTTCTTTGGTGCCCTTCACATTAGCAAGCTGGTAGCTCAATCTAAGGCAGATAGGTCTGGCCGTGCACTGGATGTTGGGGATGTTCACTTGACTGGAGACAGGGTTCTCCTTACCTTGCGGCATTCTAAGACTGATCAGTGGAGGAGGGGAATTGTAGTCACTATTGGGCTAGGTGATGACAAAGGGCTGTGCCCAGTTTCTGCTTTGACGGCATACCTTGTGGTAAGGGCGTGGAAAGATGGTGTTTTTTTTCAGCACCAGGATGATGGCCCACTAACCAGGCACCAATTTGGGGCTGTTACCTCAGCTGCCCTGAGTCAGCTGGGGTTGGCTGGGGTACGATTTTGCACCCATTCATTTCAGATCAGTGCAGCATCCACAGCTGCCACCATGTGATACCAGGTTCGGGATATTCAGCATCTGGGCAGGTGGCGGTCTGCGGCATACAAATCATATGTGCACCCCATGCCAGGCCTTTAAGGTTGGACTTTTGTTGGACTTTTGTTCTGTTGCTTATCCAGGGCTGGGTAGTTCACCCTACTCCAAATGGCAGGGGAGGGGTCTTGGGGGACCTCTGGCCTTGCCATGCCGCAACCTGTCCTGCCCTTGCCATTTGTTGTTTGTCGTTTGTTATTAGAATTAATAAAGTGGCCCTTTTACTACCCCACATGTTTGTCCGTCTCTTCTTCCGGATTGGGGGGCAAAGTGCCAATAGACTTCCAGGACAATGTATAAAGGAAAAAAATTGTGTGCATCTCATGACAAAGTGTTTGCTGGCTTCAGGAACGTAGCCATTTTGTTAGGGAGCAATTGAACACTGCAGTACTACAGACATTTAAGGCACTTACAAATGTGCTGCCAGCACTTTCTGTATTAGGCAAAACCACACAGCTCCTTGCCAATTAATTTTCTGTTCATCGGGTCATGCCTTGAATCTGGGTAACTTTTTTAAATGGATGAGTTTTAAAATCTGAATGTGAATTTAGCTTTTTGCTACATTTGCCTCAGTATTGAAACCCTGGCAACTCACTCTTCAGCTTTCCCTATCTTCACCAAAGAGAAAAATGGAAAACTTCAGTCACTGTTAGTTCAGCAGAGAAAGAGCAGCCCAAAACCCAAGACCAGCAACAAATATTACACAACTCCCTTTTCTCTGCTGCTCAGAAAGGAACAGAAATATGCCAACAGTCCTACAGCTAGACCAAGCCCTACATTTTTACCTTCTCTCCAGAGCTCAAAAGGAGAGAGAGCTACTATAAAGTTTTTATTTAAGAAAAAACACCACTGCATAAAAAATGAATTTTCTAATCATAAGCCACCTCGAGTAGGACTCTCAAGAGACAGCATAGAAATACTTTAAACAAAAAAAATGCAGTATACAAAATACGTTGCTTCCTGGTTTTTACAGGAAGGTATACAGCCTGTAGGCTTGCCACCTGCCTGGCCACCATTGACAAACCCCTGCCCTCAGCCCCAATTCTCCATGCTCAAGAATTTGAGGAGTAGGAAAAAGTGGCTGTAAAATGGCCTCCATAAGGACACTCTAGGAATTCCCCCAGGTCTGTATGATCTTTACAAGAGAGATTAGAGAAATTCCTAGACTGTCCCCTCCCCTCCCTGAACTCCACCTTTACCAGGCATTACCCTCAAAATCTCCTGACATTGTTGGCAACCCTATACTATCTCATCCCAACTTTTAATGATAAGTTTCCTAAAGCTGCAGGGAAGATTCTTGCTCCCACAGCCAAGCACTGCTGAAGGCTGAGAAGGATATGGTACCCTTGTGCGTAGTCATAAGGTGGCAGTGAGCTGAGCCTGCAGCACCATTCAGATGCACAGCTGCTAAATAGATAGAAGAACTTTATAACCAAACTGCCTCCTTTCATAAACATTGAGTCAACTGTACACACACAAATCTGTTTTCTTCTCATTGGAACTTCCTTTACACAGAACCAAATGACTGATGGTAGTCATTGATCACTTTTACCAGTCCTGTATTGTTTATACACACCAATCAACAAACATTGGGAAATGCTTCCATTCCTTGTCTGGGGAGCACAGTTCCAAAGCCTGCTGTGACTTCTAGTCAATTGATTAAGATTTTAATAGGGAAAAAATGGAGAATCAAAGTTATGTTTCCCTTAGCAATATCAATCTTACTTACTCCTTTCTTTTTAATCTTATTGCTCAGATTGAGTAGGAGAATTAATTTTAATCATGCATTTAAATAAAGGAATTAGTATGAGTGGAATGTATCATTTAATACAGAAAGGAAACTGTGGGGGATCACATCTGCTACAGGCATGTGAAGCTTTATGCCAGCATTCAATTATGCCTTTTGGATAATACACTTAACTGATTTTTTTTTTATCGTCAGTGCTTTCAATTATATGAGTATTTGTTCTTCTCCTCCAGCATGTGTGTATATCAATATATCTAATTTTCAACATGGCCCCATATGTGGATGCTTAAAACCAGAAATGGAGGCTATGAACAGACAAAGTCCCAGGTTTGCAAAAAAAAATCTAAATTAAAAAATATATATTGGAGGTTAACCCTCCCCTCCAATAATTGCCTGAAGTTGGTTTTTATTGTTTTTCTTTTTTAAAAAAAGATATCCTTAATGGCCATTGCTAGGCAACCACAATAGTATTGCCGGCCTTTGAGCTTTGGTTTCTGTCAGGGAAGGGGAGGGGTTAGGGTCCTTTCCAGAGCTATTTTGGCCTTTGAGGAAGAATTCATTGAGGCCAGGCAAGCCAGCAGTCACTGGGCAATTTACTATCACCTGATTTGCATGACTCATCCAAGACCAGCTGTTAGCTAGTTCAACAGCAGCCACCCCAAAATAGCCAGTATAGTGGTTAGAGTTTCAGACCAGGATCTAGGTCACTCAGGTTCAAATCCCATTCTGCCTTTGGGTGCGGTCACACGGTCCTTTTGATTGGGATTCACCACTGTTCCCTCGCGCATGTAAAGTTCACATTCACATGTGCTAATCCGCCCCCCATGCAGAAGCAATTGTTCCAGTTTTTCCTGCCCCCTGGAAAATCAAGTATTTTCCTGGCACTTGCGCTTTGAATGTGCAATTTCACCCATCTGGACAGCTGTCTTTTGCAATGATTGCAATTAGGGCCATCTGACCGCTCTTTGTGTGCTTTTTTTAAAGCTTCTGGTTTGAGTGCTTGAGTAAACATGCGCTTAATAAATCCATTATTAAACGTTATTTTATGTTCATTTCTCTGTTTAAAGAGTCCACCCTTCAGAATGTCCATTTTCTCCCTGGGGAACCGATCTCTTTAGTCTAGAAAGGAGGCAGGAATGAGAGGTGGGGCTCCCTGGCAGCCTGGAAGGGGGCCAGCAAGGAGGATGGCGGAGACGGTGGGGCTGAGCCTTTTTTTGTGGGCCAATGGTGACAATGACAGCAGCAGCAGCAGTGGCACCATCCCCCACAGCAGCAGCCAGAGCAGCAGCAGCCAGAGCCTGTCCCATGGCCGGCAGGATCGCCTGGAAGGACTTGGCACAGCGGCAGGCGACCGGGTGGTGAAGAGAGGGGCTGGCTGCATCTAGTCAGCCCAACCTGATGAAAAATGTTCCCAATTTAATTAAAGCAGGAACAGAGCGCGATTACCTTGCCGATGTGACCACAGCCGTGCTCACTGGGTGCCCTTGGGCCAGACACACACTCTCTGCCTAAGCTACCTCGCAGACTTGTTCCATAGATAAAATGAAGAAGAGAATGATATAAGGAAGATTAGTGAGACTGCTGAATTGAACTGATAATGCTCAAGATAATGCATCCACTTAGACTGAATCGAGACCTAGGTTTCCTGTCTCATTACCATGCTGATTTCTCCACGCCTATTACTCTTCTGCATATCTCACCTAAATCCAGTCACACCTGCTATTGTTATTCACCTGCTATTGTCATTTGCCTGCTAATGTCATTTGGCATCTGAAATCATTCCACTTTCCAACAAATAGGACAGATGGACTCCTGTTCTAGCTGTTATTGAAGAAGTCAGCAGTGACTCAGGAAAGTTCATACCCCACCACATATTTTGTTAGTCTTTAAGGTGCTACTGGACTCTTGCTCTTTTCTACTACTGCAGAATATTAACAGTTAAACTATGTTCTGAATATCTTTTTTAAAAACTAGGAATTGATTAAAAAAGAAAATGAAATATATCAATATTACCTTTTAAAATCATACTTTAACTAGGAATAACCTACATTAGAGATTTTCAAACCTTTGGATGACAATCTTCCTTTTCAGGAAAACAAAAATTAAGAAATGTCATGAACAGATTAACAACTTCAGAGAGAGCAATCCTAAACAGGTCCAACTGGAAGTAAGCCCCAAAAGGACTTATCCAGTGTTGGCAAATGGGGTTTGAGAAATTCCTGGAGATTTGGGAGTGGTGATTGGGGAAGTCAGGATTTGGGGAGGAGAAGGAGGTCAGTAGGGTTGGGATGCCATAGAGTTTACCCTTCAAAGTGGCCATTTATTCTAAGAGAACTGATTGCTGGAGATCATTTGTAATTCTTGGGGAACTCCAGATCCCACACTGATGTTGGTAATCCTGGGTGTAGTCCCAGGACAGTGATTTTAGGATTGCAGTCAGAGTGGGTAACTTTCATGTAGCAACTTCACTCTTCCCAGCAGGGTCTATTAACTGTTTCCAGTCTATCTAGGATCAATTCTGCAATTGCACAGGCTTGGACCTTCTTCAGTACTGTGCCATGTCTGTGGAACAGTAGACCTCAAGGAGCGAAGAGGGCTTTTACTAGTCCTGCAAGAATGCAAATTCAAGTAATTTCAGAGAACTGTTTGGATAGTTCAAGAGTCTTTTTTTAAAAACAAATATTTGGCTGTTGAATAGGTTGTTCTTATGTTGCTGTTCTGATTTAAGTGATATTTTTGGTGTCTCTCCTGGACATGCTTCCACAGCCTTTGGCCCACTCAGCTGCCACTCTCACAGTCTCCCAATCCCATGGCTGCATTGGCTTGCTGCATTGACTTGGCCCCGCCTACCAAGCTGGTGGGCAGCGTTTCACCCTCAGCATTTCATCCCAGCAAAGGGATGGACACTCCACTGAGATTGTGGCAACCCTCCACGAGGGCGAAGGAGGCAGACCTAGCGAGCAGCAGCAAGCAGGGGAAGCACTCACCTTCACTGTTCCTCATGGCCCTTCTCCCTCGGCCACAAGGCCTGCACCACAGAGAAGGCTGCTGAGTGCCTTTCAAAAGCTCCCCTGCCTTCCTTCAGCAGTGGCGGCAGCACCAGGGAGGGTCTGGCCTAGAGGAAACAAGCTGTGGCTCCTGGAAAGCCGGACTCTCTCCTCAGGAAGACACTTTTCTTGGCTCCTGTGTGGGACTAACTGTGACTAACTGTTCCCTCAGTGGCAGTTGGTAGGCAATCAAACAACCAATCTTGCTTCTGTGAGTAAAAAACCAAAGGACTTTCAGCATAACTCCCTCCCCCACTTGGCCACTTTCCTGTCAGAATAAACTTAACACACCTCTCACTCCTTTTTGGCTCCACCATGGCTGGCTGGCTAATGAGGTGGGCCAGTGACTATCAAGCCATTCTCTTCAACCCCCTGCTGTGCAGCTGACTTTCCCCTATGGTTGCCAATCTCCAGGTGATATCTGGAGATCTCCCATTGTTACAATTGCTCTCCAGGTGACAGAGATCAGTTCCCCTGGAGAAAATGGCTGCTTTGGAGGGTAGACCCTATGGCATTATCCCCTGCTGAGTCCTTCCATCCCCCCCAATGCTGCCCTCCACAGGATCCACCCCCAAATCTCCAGGTATTTCCCTCATCAGAGGTGGCAACTGTGCTTTCTCCTCAGTGCCTGTTGCTAGGCAACCAGTTTCTGTCAGTAAAAGGCCCTTTCCGCACCTATTTTGGCCTTTGGGATAAAACTCATTGGGGCCAGTCCTGATAGGGTTGCCAACTCCAAGTGGGAAATTCCTGGAGATTTGAGGGATGGAGCGTGGAGATGGTGAGGTTTGAGGAGAGGTGGGACCTCAGACAGGTACAATTCGATAGACTCCACCCTCCAAGCTAGCCATTCCCTCATAGGGAACCACTGTTGCCAATCTCCAGGTGGGGGCTGGAAATCACTCAAATTACAACTGCTCTCTAGGAGGGAGGTGGAGGAGATGGAAAGCTGAAGCCAGAGGGCAGATAACAGTAGGTTGACAGTTGATTGGAAGGGAGATCAGGTTGCCAACTCAAGGTTGGGAAATTCCTGGAAATTTGAGCGGTGGAGCTTGGAGAAGGTGAGGTTTGAGGAGGGGTGGGACCTCAGACAGGTACAATGACATAGACTCCACCCTACAAACCAGCCATTCCCTCATGGGGAACCATTGTTGCCAGTCTCCAGGGGAGGGATGGAGATCACACAGAATCACAACTGCTCTTCATATGGCAGAGATCAATACCCCTGGAGAAAATGGTGGACTCTGTGTCATTATACCCTGCTGAGATCACCACAGCAAATTGGCGCTGAGTGCCCAAGTCCGGGGCACTCTCCCAGAGCCTCTTTCTAGAGTTCATTGTATTTATTTCCACAATGGGCCTTATTCCTAGTGTGTGTGTGTGTATATATATATATATATATATATATATATATATATATATATAACATGGCTTCTAGAATACATAATAATGGCATGATCCAGCCTTTTTAAAAAACAAAAACACCTTTATTTCATCTGCAGAAAGTAAAGCACAGTTCATGCTTTTCTAAAAATAATTTGGGTTTAAAATTGCTTTCTTTGAGATCCTGGCCATGAAAATTTGTTTCTGATTAACTCATAGGAAGGAGGGGATTCTCCCTGTTTTAATACTTTATTGTTTTGGAAGTTCACTCTGGGCTGCATTACACTTTCTTGAATTTTGGTTTCACTAAAAGAATTTCTAATGGTAAGTATGAAAGGTTTTCAGTTTAGAAAAGAGATTAGGGCACAATAGATGTTCATAAAATTATACCTGGGATGGAGAAATTTGATAGAGGGCTTTTTCTCACCTCTAATACTAGAACTCTTGAGGATCCAGTGAAATTGATGGGCAATGGACAAAGGGACATGAAATACCTCCTTACTCCATGAAAAAATTATGTTGTGGAAAACACTGCCAAAAGATCTAGTGATCGTCATGAACATAGATGATTTTAGAAGGGGCTTGGACTTTAGCAGGAAGTTGGATCTATAGCTTTAGAAGGGGATTGGACTGGTTTATGGAGGATGCTAATGGTTATTAGCCATAATGACTAAAGGGAATCTCTATTTCCAAAGCCAATAAACCTCTGAATACTAGTGCAGGAGGCAATATCAGGAGGTGATCTCTGTGCCCTGTTTGTGGGCCCTTTAAGACAACTGGTAGTTTATTGTAAAAAGCAAGATGCTGGACTAGATGGACCACTGATCTGCTCCAGCAGGGCTCTTCTTATGTCCTGACATTTTTATGTTCTGTTAGTTCTTCCAGTTGATCTGCATATGTTAATCTCTACATTTCCAATACACATTGAGGAAAGCAATGTAAAAAAAAACAAAACCCTGATGTGAATGTCCATGTGATTTTGTGAAACTTCTTTTTGTGTGGTGTTTTTGCAGATGTGTATATGTACTCCTGTGTATTGCTAAATCACCATGCAAAAAGAATGTTAATACAACTGTGCTGCTGCTTTTTTTTTGCGGTGTGCAGTGCAATCATGAACATTGGTAATGCAGAGAAAGGAAAAAGACAGGCAGGTAAGATGCAAATGCAGAACATTCTGTATAAAATTAACATCTAAAAATAAAAAAGAACATTTCTCTCACACTGAATCCATTAAAAACAACAACCAAGGACACATAATTTGAAACTCTGGGGAACATTCTGTAAATGTAGGGAGAAATTCAGTACAGAGAATTTTGAAAGATTCCCTGTCTAAGGCATTTCTGGAAGAAGGGAAGAGAAAGAGAAAGATCACATAAATCAGAATATGACTATAATTTACCAATGTGCTGTAGCTTCAAAGCCTGCAGACATTCTGGATATGTGTCAAAATATATTTCTGACGCTGAAATAGTTGTTTATGAACCCATTTGAAAGTGTATGCTAGACAAATTTTGGTCACTGATTATTGGGAACTTTCTGTTTTGTTTTATTGTCTAAATCACTGGTTCCCAAAGTGGGCCATTCTGCCCCCTGGAGGGCGCTGTAACGATCCAGGTGGGCGGTAGGAGCCTTGGGTGCAATTGGGGAACATTGAATAAAAATAAGGGGTTGGTGGAAGCATAAAGAAAGAAGAGTCCAGAAGCTTCTTGCCTTCTCCTGGTCTTCCCTGGGATTGGGGGGAGGGGTCCCCACAGCCAATCACAGCCATGCATTTGCAAATTGCAAATGTATGTGCACCCTTGTAAGGCTGGTGTTGCTGCTGGGCTATTGTGTGGTGGCTGCTGGTGGCCTCTGGCTTCAGGCCTTCAGCTGCTGCTACTCTGTCCCTGCCTTCGCCTGCCTGCCTGCGTGGATTGTGGTGGACTCTACCTGGCCTAAAAAAGACATCTAAAAGGTAAGATTTGGGGAAAATACATATTATTTTTAAAGGAGGATATTAATAAAAGGAACTTTTAAATTAGTATCCCTTTACTTTAGGTTGGGCAGCTTGCTAGGGGTGGCTTTGGGTTACAGTTCTGTTGGGTGTGGGGTGGGATTGTGGGTTGGCTAAGCCTTAGTCTCTTACAGTTAATAATTTTGAGGGAGAGTTTTAAAAGTTTGGTTTGCATTTAAAAGTATTTGTGTTGGATTGTTGTTGTTTTTTAAATTAACTGTAGTAATTGCTTGTTGGTGTGGTGGGGGGTTTGCTCAATGTTTTTAATTTTGTGATTCAACTTTTGGTATTAGTTGTTTAAATATTGTAATTTTCTGGTTGGTTTTTAAATATAGTTCTTGAGACTGTACTGCTGTGTGCCTCAAAGAATGCCAAATTCTTTGTAATCTGCAGAAGTTATGCAAATGGAGCACATTTAATGAGAAAGCCAAGGATTGCAAATTCTGACACCCTTGCACTTGGGCTTGTGAGATTCACTGAGACTTAGTTGCATGCTTTGAAGCAGGACTTTGCAGCTGGGAAGCCAGAAGTTAAAGTGGAAGTTCTTGAGAAGCTTCTCTTTCTGTTTGGGACAGCCATCTGGTCAGTGTGGTACAGTGTTTAAGTGTTAGACAAGAGTCTGGGAGATCTGGGTTTGAATTCCTGCTCTGCTGTTAATAAGTAATTATTTCAAGATTAAAGGAATTGGTTATTGGATTGTTCTTTGGATTGCACTATGTAAGCTGCCTTGTACCTAGTGTGGGGGTGCAAGAAACTAATGATTTCCAGATATTTCAAAGCTGGCTTTCCCTCAATAATTAATGTGTGTGTGTGGTGTGTATGTGTTATTCCCCAGTAATGGGAAGAACTATAATTCATGCCTGCTGCCAGTAATATTAATTAATTGTTTTATAAATAAACACAGAAAATTTACTTTTTTACAGATATCATGGCTGAACTGAAGAAAAAATGTAGACAATATAGTATTCAATATTTGAACTATGGCTTTATTCAGTCATCTACCAACAGTACATTATCGATGTGCCTGATTTGCCAAAAACTTTTATCAAATAAAGCTATGAAGCCTTCAAGAGTACAAGAACATTTGACAAAAGTTCATTCTGATAAGAAAGATAAGTATTTATCTTATTTTAAAGCACTTAAAACTTTTTGTGACAGCTGACATTGGCAAAACTCTTTTCAATAGCATCCAAACAAGATGACGATGGGCTGCATGCTTCTTACAACATTTCATTACTGATTGCTAAATCGGGAAAACCATATTCTGTTGGTGAAGAACTAATTCTACCGGCTATAAGTGAGGTAATACGCACCATGTTACACAAGCCAGCATCTGATATTACCAAGAAAATTTCTTTGAGTAATAATACAGTGCAACGAAGAATTGATGAAATGGCTCAAGATGCTGAAATTATGTGAGTATTTAAAAACATCCCAGTTCTCACACACACAAACAATTCCTTTAATCGCATTTCACAAGAGTAAAGACATAATATCTAAGTTCTCTATACAGCTTGATGAGTCAACTTTGCCAGGAAATGAAGCTTTGCTTTTAGCATACATGCGATTCATAAAAGAAGGAAAAATTTGCCAAGAATTATTATCTGCTAAAAATTTGCAAACTGATACCAAAGGAGAATCGATATTTCATGCATTGGAAGAGTTTTGTAAAGAAAAAAGAAATGTCCCTGAGTAATATATTGTCATTTGCTGTTGATGGTGCTCCAGCGATGATGGGGCGCTACAGGGGATTTCTTGCATATTTAAAAAAAGTGGTTCCAAATGTATTCATTGTACACTGTGTCATTCATTGTCATCATCTAGTTGCCAAAAATCTGAGTGATTGCCTACATAGTTCATTATATCATTAAAGTGGGCAGCAAAATCAGAAGCAATTCACTGAATGACAGATTGTTTGGACAACTTTGTATTGAAAATGATGAAGAATTCAATCGCTTGCTGCTTCATACAGAAGTTCGTTGGCTATCAAAAGGGGCCTGTTTGGATCGGTTTTATAAACTCTTTGACTCAGTGCTAGAGTTCCTAGAAAACAAAGATAATGCTTTACGAGCCAACTTGATTGATTTTAAAAAAAACATAGCTTATTTGACAGACTTGTTTAATAAATTTAATGAAACAAATCTACAGCTCCAAGGTGATGAGATGAATTTAATCAAAACAAAAACTGTCATTTCTGTGTTTGTGGCAGAACTTTTTCCACACAAATGAAATTTAGGATGAGGGAAATTCAGCCAGTTTCCAAATTTATTAACAGTAGAAAAATATGATGAAGACTTGCTTACCTATTGTCAGCACTTGGAGGCTCTCTATTCTGACTTTAATCAATGATTTGAAGATATTCTTAAAATGAACATACCTGACTGGGTTTGGGACCCTTTTTCAAGTACAGACACAGAAGAATCTCAAGAATTACAAGAACTTATAGAAGTAACAACAAATGAGGAATTGAAACTTAAATTCAAAGATGGCTACCAACAGTTCTGGCTGCAAAAGCAGATACCTACACTTTATCCTGGATTATGGACTATAGTACAAAAGTTTGTAATTGCATTTCCTTCAACATATTTAGTGGAATGTGGGTTCAGTGCAGTCACAAATCTATTAACTAAAAAAAGAAACTGACTGCAAACAGCTAATCGTGGTGATTTAAGATTGCTGCTGACAAAAATAGAGCCAAACATTAATAAATTGATAGTAGTGCACCAGGTTCATCCTTCTCATTAGGATTATTTTTAATGTCATTTGTGATTTTTATTTTAATATTATCCTTTGTTATCTTAATTTTCTGTGTATATGCAAATGTTACTATAGTTGATTTTATAAAATAATTTTATGATTTTGAGCTTCAAAGTGTCTTATTTACAACAACATCTTTCTTTACTATGTGCAAATTTGTCACTGCATCTTTTTGTCCACTTCTTAAAGGTAGATTTCTGGGGGGGCACTGAGTAATATTTTTCTTGAAAAGAGGGCGGTAAAAAACAACAAATGAAATGGCTTTACAGGAAGCAGTGTTATAAGAGATATTATTGTATATCGGGGAGGGGTGTCATAGTTTCCAGCTCTTATGTGTTTTATCTTGGTATATGAGAGAATTTACTCCTGAGCAAACTAAAGGCTTTTTCCTTCATGGTAGGGTATGAAAAAATTAATGAAAAACATAGACATATTGCTATATAATGAAGCTAGCTGAAAAATTCAAAAATCTGTTTACCGACTTCTAAAATGGTGTGTATAAAAATAAAGTGAATCGATCAATTTTATGTAGTCACCATACAATATGCTTCTTGTCTTTCAATTTTTTCATAGTACTTTTTTTAAAAAAACAAAATTCTCTATTGCATTTTAGAAGCCTAGATTATATCTTCTAATATTGATAACTACAGTCAGATTGTTTATTCATCCATTGAGGAATAAGATCACTGCAGTATTCCAAAAGAAGACTGGCTTGGCTGAAGAATAACTGAAATATTGCTAATATTACCCTGTCTGCTCTAATCTGATGTTATTATTAATGTAAAGTGTCACATTATCTCAGTTAAACTGTGCATTTGTCATTAACTCAGAAGAAAATATGCAAACGTTGTCATCCTTTACCTCAAAATGTTCACAAGGATGAACTTGTCAAAATAACATAAGGGGGCTTACAGTGCAATCCTAAGACTGTCTTCTCAGAAATAAGTCCCATGCTGTTCAGTGAGGTCTTCTCTCAAGAAAGTGACTTTAGGATTGCCACTGTAAGGTGAACAGAAAGTTACAACTTAGTAAAAGTTAAGGGTTGGAGCCAGGCAATGGAAGGTAAGGTATAATTTTTGTCAGTTCCTCCTTCCTACTTCTACCATTTCTGAGGGTCCCCTAAGCTCACAGTCCAACATTTTGGGAAGATCAGTGGGCTTCAGTGGGAAATTGTTTTCTACTGACAGAAATGATTTCTGTTAACAAACATATTATTCTAGATCAAACCAAAGTCTTTCCTTTTGAAGAATCTGTCATTGTAAGGAAAATAAAGGTTTATGCTAAGGATTGTTTTTGGCTTTGTGTCTCTAAGGTCTTCCTAAGTACCATACATCTAAGGAGACAACCTTCTCCATTTTCTTTGTTACTGATTGTATGAGACTATACTAATAATTGTAAAAATGTTATTTAATGTAGAGTGTTCCCTTTAAACACAGTCAGTGTGTCTCTAGACGTCATTGGAATGGTGAGAATTTGAACGGCTGAAGATAATGCAAGGGTTCACATTTCCATAATCAGTCTTTAAATAAGCAAACAAGTCTGTAAAGGAACATTATAAAATGTTTATTTTCCTGTCACAAAGGGAATGTCCATAGAATATATTCCATGGAGGTGTGCGGGTTAAACTAATTAGGTAGTTTTGTTTCAAGAAAATGTTGTTACCCAAGATAATACTATGACCCATTCATGAATCTATACTAGAATAGTATAGTATGGAATAGTATTTAAAATGTACTCTTATCATCCAGAAGCAATAGACACATTGCAGAGCAGCAGCAGGAACTTGTTGAACAGAGGATGGAGTATGAGCTGGAAAGTTACATACTTATTGTTGACTCTAGGGTTTCTAGATCAAAACTTAGGGCATATGGACAAGCCTCGGTCAGGGCTGTAGCATGCAGGAGTGATGCTCTAGGAGTGAGGTGCCAGGGTGGCACATGACCAAGCCCCACCCCCTGCTCCCAGCAGTGCTCAGGCCACGAGGAGGCAGAAGAAGGAAGGTAAGTTGCCTGCCTCCTGCCCCATCCTTGGTTCCACGGGCCGCGCGGAGGTGCAGCGGCCCTGGGAAGGCCTCTGACCCCATCCCCCACTTTCTCTGCCCATCCACCGAGACAGGTGTGCAGAGAAAGCCCTCTTTCTCTGCTCGCCCACTTTCTTTGCCCTCTTTTTTCCCCTCCCTTTCTCCCTCTTTCTCTTCCTTCCTTCCTCCCCATCTCTCTCTCTTTCTCTTCCTTCCTTTCGTTCTTTCCCAAAGTTCTTTGCCCTCTTTCCTTCCCTCCCTCTTTCCCTGCCTGCCTTCCTCCCCATCTCTCTCTCTCTCTCTGTGTCTGTCTGTCTGTCTCTCTTTCTTTCCCATTCTTTGCCCTCTTTCCCTCCCTCCCTCCACATCTCTCTCTCTCTCTCTCTTCCTTCCTTCCTTCCTTCCTTCCTTCCTTCCTTCCTTCCTTCCTTTCCTCCCTCCCTTCCCTTCCCTTCTTTCCCAAAGTTCTTTGCCCTCTTTCCCTCCCTCCCTTTTTCCCTTCCTTCCTCCCCATCTCTCTCTGTCTCTCTCTCTCTTTCTTTCCCCATTCTTTGCCCTCTTTCCCTTCCTTCCCTCTCTTTCCCTCTTTCCCTCTTTCCCTCTTTCCTCCTTCCTTCCTTCCTTCCTTCCTTCCTTCCTTCCTTCCTTCCTTCTCTCCTTTCTCTCTCTCTCTTCTCTTCCCTCCTTCTTTCCCAAAGTCCTTTGCCCTCTTTCCCTCCCTCCCTCTTTCTCTTCCTTCCTTCCTTCCTCCCCATATCTCTCTCTTTATCTCTCTCTGTCTCTTTATCTCTTTCTGTCTCTCTGTCTCTCTTTCTCTCTCTCTCTCTCTCCAGTGATGTCAGGGTGTGTGGCATATGCTAATGAATTATGCTAATGAGCTCCTGCACCTATTTTTATATGAAATGACCCCTTGCAGATGGACATCTTGTATCTCATAATGATTGGTGGACCCACTATTCAGATCCAATAAACTGTATGCAGTGCATGGGAGCAGTGGCTTAGACTCCCCTTGTACCATTTTCCCACCATGAAATAGCAAGCTATTTACCTCCTTGGAATCTGCACTTGCATTGTCATGAGGAACAACCGCCCCCCCCCATTTTACTTATTAAAGATACAGCCATTGATTCAAAAGAAGCTTTCCTCTTTAATTTGTCCTTGGCTTCTCTTCATAGTTTCCTATTACACCTTTATGTACTGTTTTGTAACTTTAGCTCTTGCAGGGATTTTTTGGGTGGGTGGGAGATGTTACCCACCACAGGGTGCTCCAGTAGCAGAATAAGAAAGTCTGAGAAGACATTGCCTGCCTCTGAGCATCTGCAAAATGGAACTGTGAAATTTTGAACAACTTCTCTTCCAGCCCCTCCTCTTTTCAAGTTTCTCTTTGATCAACAATGCACTGATTCAAAACAGGCTCCAAATTTCTAAAAGAAGAAAATAAACAGATTCTTCAGGGAGAAATAAAGTAAGGAGAAATTAAGCGACTTCATTTTAACATCTCTACATCACAACACAACATCGCTTATGGGATAGAGTGGGATATAAATCAAATCAAATCAATAAATAAACATCACTAATCTAGGGTTGCCAAACTTCAGGTGTGACCTGGAGTTTCCTGGAATTTCATCTGATCTCCAGACTGCAAAAACTACTTCCCCTGGAGGAAATGCCAACTTTGGAGGGTAGGCTCTATTGCATCACATCCCCACTGAACTCCTCTCCTCCCTAAATTCTGCCCTCCTCAGGTACCACCCCTTCAAGAATTTCCCAAGCCAAAATTAACAATCTACACATTATGTTTCCACAGTGGGGCAAATAGAATATCTCTATAACTGCTTGAGCTCAAACAAATGGAATGGGGGAGCATCATGTTTCCAATCTGAATTGGGGCTCTACATGCCTAGGAAGTGCAGAATTTCAAAGCATGCCTCTCCACTCCACTCAACCTAAGGACATTCCTGGGGAAATCATAAAGGCCCTGTCCCAGGGCAAAGCAAACAGTCAGTTTCAAGACAGGACAAGCACAGCTTTGATAAATGAGCAAATCATAAATGCCATTTTGGAAACAGAAGATCTGCCAGATTTGAAAATAAAATTGCTGAGCATAATATACTTCCTTCAGTCACTTTAGTAAAAAGCCACCCACACATTTAAAAGACAAACTTTCATGGGGAACTGAAAATAAGATTCTAGCATTTATATGTCCATATTAGAAGAGAAATGCTTAATAGCATTTCTTGTATCTCGGATAACAAAGCAGATCCTTGAACTGTGCCTTATTTTTTTCTTAAATTTTGGTTCCTAAATTATTCCACTTCTAGGTTAGTGAGTTTCTAACACTCTGTCAGGTACAAAGGTGCATGTGCTTTAATTTAATACCTACACAATGATTAGTAAAAGGTAAAGGTTCCCTTGCTCGAAAGCCAGTCGAATCCGACTCTAGGGTTGCGGTGCTCATCTCCGTTTCAAAGCCGAAGAGCCAGCGCTGTCCAAAGACGTTTCCGCGGTCATGTGGCCGGCATGACTAAACACCAAGGTGCACGGAACGCTGTTACCTTCCCACTGAAGTGGTACCTATTTATCTACTTGCAATTTCTTGCTTTCGAACTGCTAGGTTGGCAGGAGCTGGAACTAGAGACGGGTGCTCACGCCGCCATGCGGCACCCGGGTCTCGAACTGCTGAACTACTGACCTTCCACAGCCTGCAGTTCAGCGTCTTAACCACTTGAGCCACCGCAGCTCCTTACACAATGATTAGACATCAATAATAGACAACCTTTCAATGTACAAACTAAAACTGTCATGAAAGTTGTATAAGAATTGAGAGTTGGACGAACATCACTCATTCTACCTGGTATTTATGCAGTATTTCATTCTGCTTCCTTCCAATCATCCACTGCAATTATCTTTGAACTTTGTTGATATGGATGTTTGCACAATGCACATTTGGATACATATTTTATACATGCTTTACATGTATTTGATGGGTTACTATCTGTACTTCTATAATCTTTCTGTAATTATAATATATAGCCAAATGTGCACTTCCCAATAAAATGGGACATACCAAGAGAAAATTGGTAGACAGAATATGCATGTCATTCCATTCTATGATTTGGACAATATGAATCAGAACAGCTTAATACAGGGAGAATTCTTACTATGGAGGAATTCAGAAGCATTTCTAAATTGATCTACTTGCTTTGTGTTCATGTTGGCTATTTGTCAATGGTAAACAAAACATTTGAGGAGAAAAACCTTTTTAGCCAATAGGGATGTTTCCAAATTTTGTGATTATCCTGGTTCAGTTTGAAAGTTGAGTGCTATTTGAAATGAACACTTGATTGTACTGTACCTTTATTGGAAATTATGCTTGTAAAAGTCAGGCTTTTATGTATTTGAAATTGGGTTACACGGTTTGTCGATTGTTACAAGTCTAAACTTGATTACCTTTTAACTTTTTCTTTTTTGTTATTAGCAGTGTTGGAAGCCTATTAGGGGGTGGGGGGATGGGGTGAAAATCTTTTTAAATTGTATTGGTAATGATGTTTAATAATGTTGAATGCATCCCAATAAAAATTTTGTTTCAAAAAAAGAAAGAAAGAAAGTTGAGTGCTATTTATTGACTTTATTTATAATATGCCTTGGCTAAAACTCAACATGATTACAAAATTACAAAATAATGCAATGAAGAAGTCTAAGAGCTACTATAAACATTGCAACAACTGGATTACAAAACACAGTAAAATATTTGTTGTTGTTCAGTCGCACAGTCGAGTCCGACTCTTCGCGACTCCATGTACCAAATCACGCCAGGCCCTTCTGTCTTCTGCTGTCCGCTGAAGTTTGCTCAATTTCATGTTTGTTGCATCGATGACACTGTCTAACCATCTCATCCTTTGCCATCCCCTTCTTCTTTGACCTTCAATCTTTCCCAGCATCAGGGTCTTCTCCAGTGAATGCTCCCTTCTCATTTGGTGGCCAAAGTATTTGAGCTTCAGCTTCAGGATCTGGCCTTCCAGGGAACAGTCAGGGTTGATTTCTTTTAGGATTGAATGATTTGATCTCCTTGCAGTCCAAGGGACTCTCAAGAGTCTTCTCCAGCACCATAGTTCAAAAGAATCTATTCTTTGGCGCTCGGCCTTCCTTATAGTCCAACTCTCGCAGCCATAAATTACTATGGGGAATACCATTGCTTTGACCATGTGGACTTTTGTTGGCAGGGTGATGTCTCTGCTTTTTATCATGCTGTTTAGGTTTGCCATCGCTTTCCTCCTAAGGAGCAGGCGTCTTTTAATTTCATGGCTGCAGTCACCATCTGCAGTGATCTGGGATCCCAGGAACGTGAAGTCTGTCACAACTTCTACAACTTCCCCTTCTATTTGCCAAGGAGTGATGGGTCCAGATGCCATGATCTTAGTTTTTTTGATGTTGAGCTTCAAGCCCACTTTTGCACTCTCCTCTTTCACCCTGAGCAAGAAGCTCTTTAGGTCCTCTTCACTTTCTGCCATCAGAGTGGTATCGTCTGCATATCTGAGGTTATTGATCTTTTCCCCAGCAATCTTAACTCCCACTTGTGATTTATCCAGGCCAGCATTTCACATGATGTATTCTGCATATAAATTAAATAAGCAAGGTGACAATATACATCCTTATTGTACTACTTTTCCTATGCTAAATCAATCAGTTGTTCCATATCCAGTTCTAACTGTTGCTTCTTGACTCTTATACAGGTTTCTCAGGAGACATATGAGGTGGTCTGGTACTCCCATCTCTTTAAGAACCTGCCAAAGTTTATTGTGATCCACACAATCAAAGGCTTTAGCATAGTCAATGAAGCAGAAGTAGATGTTTTTCTGGTACTCTCTTGCTTTCTCCATAATCCAGCGAATGTTGGCAATTTGCTCTCTAGTTCCTCTACCTCTTCGAAACCCAGCTTGTACTTCTGGCAGTTCTCTATCCATGTACTGTTGGAGTCTAGCTTTAAATACTTTAAATAATACTTCAAATACTGCAATAAATTACCACCCCATTCCCTTTATAAAAGCGCACTTTTGAACAATTTGATTTTACACATAATCCTATTTAATTAATTAATAAGAATGCCCTCCTGAACAATTCCATTTTACACATTCTGAGGAATGATAGATGGCTACGAGCCTTCCTAACCTCCTCAGGCAAGCCATTTCACCAGATGGGAGCCAAAGTAGAAAATGCTTGGGTATGGGTGACACCTGATCTTACCCATTTGCATGATGGCACCTTGAGAAGGCTTTGGTGAGATGAACACAGCTTTTTGCAGAAGGGCATAATCAGAGAAGTGGTTGCAACTGAATTATTGGGGCAAGTATAACGTCTAGATTCTTAACTAATTCAGCAAGGGTCAGTGAAACCTCACCAAATGTGGGATACACAGTACATTCCAAGAGTCCAGCCTTCACAAACATCATTATGGCCGTGGTCACACAGCAAGGAAATTGCAATTTGTTCCCGGTATAATTTAATCGGGAATATTTTCAGGTTGGGATGATCACATATCCTTCCCCAAACCAGAAGCATTGCGCGAAGAGGCTCTGGGCACTGACTAGATGCAGCCAGCCCCTCTCTTTCCACCGCCCACCCACCTGCCAGCCTGTCCTGCACTTCCTTCCCCCTGCCCACCTTCAGCAACTTTCCCCATCGCCTCCTGCTGCCCGACCAGCCCTGGCTCCACACTGCTGGCAAGCCGGGTCCTCCTTCCCTCCCCTCCTAATGCTGCAGCTTCGGGTCCACTGCCTGCTCACCTGCAAGCCCACTCGGCACTGCCTTCCCCAGCCACCTCCCCCCCAGCAACTTCGCCTCCTGCTGCCAACCGCAGCTTCACTCCTGGGGCAGGCAGGAGCTTTCTCCACACTTGATGAGCACATGAATATTTATAATTAATTTTTTAAGCACAGGATTGCTCAGGTGCTCAGCCAGAAGCTGTTTAAAAAAAATTCACTGCACAAAGAACGGTCAGACGGCCCCAATTGTGATCGTTGTGAGAGGTGGTTGTTCAGATGTGCGAAATTGTGCATTCAAAGCACAAATACCAGGAAAATACTCAATATTCCGGGGACAGGAAAATGTGCTAGAGAATTGGGAACATTGCGAGAGTGAGCCTGCTTCAGCATGGGAGGCAGATTGGCCCATCTGATCAGCATCTTCAAATGCGGGAGAGAACAGCTGTGAACCCCAATCAAAAGGATCGTGTGACTGCACCCTACTTCTGTTTTATCAGGATTCAGTTTACCCTCAGCATTTTGACCATAGCAACCAGGCATTGACTTAGAACAGCTTACATCAGCATCCGGCAGTCTTTGATGGAAAAGGCAATGCCTGACATTCCCTAGAGCTGATACACAGTGATATTTGTTGGGGGGGGTCTGCTGTGTTTGGCTTGTGCCACGCTACTTATTAAAGCTAGCTCTCATCCCTTTTGCTCTGGCATAGCACACACACTAGGAGATCTTATTTGCATGCCTTTAGTTAAATTCTGGCTTTGAAGTTGACTAATTACATACTTTTCTGTATCCCAATTGCCTGGAGCCATAGCCTGGAGCAGTCTTTAGTCTGAGATGCCCTTAATCTGGGCAACCATAATCCCTGTTGGCAGAGTAATTAACACAGTAATGATGCACAATCTAATTAAAGAGTAGATAAAGGTTTATTTAGGAACTAATATACTTGATAGGAGAGAGGAGAGACAGAGATAGCTTCTTAACTACATCTCTAGCTGAGAGAGGGAGGAGGCTGAGTTAACCCCTTCCTCTTTCTTCTCAGAAGTGCTTCACTCAGTCTCCCCTGTCTTTCAACTAGAGATGTTGTTAAGAACCTGTCTCTATTTCTTCACTTTACCATTGAGAATGTTAGTTCCTAAATAAACTCTTAGCTACTCTTTTATCAGGTTGTACACCATTGATGTGTTAATTACTCTGCCAAAAGGGGTTATGGGGGCCCAGATTAAGCATAATTCTGATAAAAGGTAGAAAGATCACCAGAGGCTCTTGGTGCAAGAAGGCAAGAACAAAGACACAAAGATGGCAACCTCTTGTGGTGCACGGTATGGTCACCTGATGGATAGGTTCATGGAGAACAACTATCTAATTTAGAGAGAATGAATAAAGACCCATTGGAAATGGTCTGTGGACTGTTACTCAGACTGACTGCCCAGCTGAAGGTGGAGAACAGATCACCTGGGCCCTCAAAAATGAGCAGACAAGAGGTGCTATTATCACTGGTTCAACAGACAGACGAGTATTAAGAGTCATTAAGATGTCAACTGCTAAGGCAGTTTGAGCTGAGTTGGAAAGTTTGCATGTTAAATCTTCCTTAAAGAGCCAGCTTTACCTTTAGAAATGCTCGTTTAGCATGAGAATATAGCATTCAGTGTTCCCTCTAAGCTGTGGAGTCTTGTGAGCAAGAATTCTACTTTGTGAGCTGCTGGCATTAAAGTTGTGAGCAAGCGATTTGGCTGCTGCATAACTTAGTTTGCTCTGGAGCCGTCCTTCCTGAGCAAAGACAAAAATTTGTGAGCCAGAGGCTAAAAACTGTGAGCTAGCTCACACTAACTCAGCTTAGAGGGAACACTGATAGCATTGTGGGAATCTTCACAAACATCTTGACAAAATGTTGGAATTAGCTGAACAATTGAGAAGTGCAGGAGAAGAAGTTGCAGATGAGGATATGCTTGTGTTAATTTTAATCAGTCTGCCAGCATCATATGAAAATAAACTGCCTCAAATTATTTGTCCCTCCAAAGCATTATCAATCAATTTGAGGAGGAATATGATGCACAGAAATTAAAGAAAGCAGAGACTAGCTTCTCACTTGCTGGAAACATAGGAACTGGAGTTATGGCTGATTCACTTCAGACTTTTTACCCTTATTTCACCTGACCTGTTCCCCTCTACGTTGAATAAAATATCTTGTTTATTTTTGAACATTCTAAAGCCTTTTGTGTGCCATTTTCAGAAGCTTAAGTTAGAGGTGATCTTGTCTCTCCACTCAAATTCCTGCACTGAGCCAGCAGCAAAATACAAATAAGTGACAAGATAGGACAGCCACAGATCTTCAGAAAAGAAGAATATAAAGGGGCTGCTCAGCTAGAAAGGAAGAAAAAGAGGGAAAATCCTGTTTCTGAGGGAATGGGGCTAGGTTGTCATAGGCCACTGTGATCATATAAATACATGTATAAAATGAAGAAGGGGAGAATGCTGTAAGCCACTTTGGGTTCCCTTAGGGGAGAAAAGGATGATATAAATAAAACACACATGCATACATATTTTGTTGTTCAGTCGCACAGTCGAGTCCGACTCTTCGCGACCCCATGGACCAGATTACTCTAGGCCCTCCTATCTTCCGCTGTCCGCTGAAGTTTGCTCAATTTCATGTTTGTTGCATCGATGACACTGTCTAACCATCTCATCCTTTGCCGTCCCCTTCTTCTTTGATCTTCAATCTTTCCCAGCATCAGGGTCTTCTCCAGTGAATGCTCCCTTCTCATTTGGTGGCCAAAGTATTTGAGCTTCAGCTTCAGGATCTGGCCTTCCAGGGAACAGTCAGGGTTGATTTCTTTTAGGATTGACTGATTTGATCTCCTTGCAGTCCAAGGGACTATCAAGAGTCTTCTCCAGCACCATAGTTCAAAAGAATCTATTCTTTGGCGCTCGGCCTTCCTTATAGTCCAACTCTCGCAGCCATAAATTACTATGGGGAATACCATTGCTTTGACCATGCGGACTTTTGTTGGCAGGGTGATGTCTCTGCTTTTTATCATGCTGTTTAGGTTTGCCATCGCTTTCCTCCCAAGGAGCAGGCGTCTTTTAATTTCATGGCTGCAGTCACCATCTGCAGTGATCTGAGATCCTAGGAACGTGAAGTCTGTCACTACTTCTACGACTTCCCCTTCTATTTGCCAAGGAGTCTATTTGCATACATATAATGACAGTCTAATAATAAATCAGTGTATTCACATATTCCGACATTGGGTTCAATCCTATAAATATTTTGCTGACAGAGCTGGATATTTCCCCACTTCTTCCCATCCCCAAGAGCTTGTTGTGATACCTGGGTGTCTAGGTTTAAAAAGCTATGTGGGGTAGGGGTCTGCTGTGAGGTGAATCAGGTGGAATCCTTCCTCCTATTTCATCAGGAGATTATCCATAATATCCAACCCTTATTAGTTTTCACTTTGTAATGCAAAATAGATGTAAATCTGAGGAGATCCAAATTATTTTCATTAACTGAATTAATGTATCCTATATTTTTCAATGTTTTGACTACAATGAGTTTTTTCAAGCATTTCCTTTTATGAAATAACTATTTCATCCCCAAGTACTCCTCAGCATTAGAATGCTGGATTTTTCAGCATATTTTGTTAATTGAAATGGTTGTTTTCATCATAAAAAAAATGAAGTTGTGAACATCTGATGCAGTTCTGACAAGTATTGTTGCTCCAATAATCTACAGCACAGCTTGTTAGAATTTACCGCTGTTGCTGAAGAAAATTTGTAAATGCCAATTTCAATCTGTTCAGGTGTCAGTTCAAGCTCACAGACCACAAAACTCATTAATATCAGCTGTTTCACAGAATTTTTAATGGAAAGGTCCACTCTGTCAGTTTCACAAAATGAGATGTTAAATTGCATGGTGAGCAAAGTAACACACATTCCAACACAATCTGTGAAATGTGTTATTTCTGCACATCTCTCACTCCACATTTGACATCAGTTGGCTTGAAAGCAAAAGAATGTGAGAGTTGTCACAGGTTTAAGTAGAAAAGAGAAAGTAGGCCTGGATACACAGAACCACAGTGAAAGATACAAAAGGGCAGTTTAGACATTATAGTGGGATATTTTTCTTTCTTTCTTTCTTTCTTTCTTTCTTTCTTTCTTTCTTTCTTTCTTTCTTTCTTTCTTTCTTTCTTTCTTTCACAAAAATGTCTAATTAGCATGTTTAGATTCCTGGGCAAAAAAAAAAAGGTCATGTTATGACAAACGCCTGTTATCATCCAAAGCACATCTGTGAGAATCTGCTCTGCAGCTGTAGCTATCACAGGAAGTTGAATAATGAATGTTACTTCCCAGAACGCTCTTAAAATGAGCTTCTGTGAACTCACTTGATTAATGATTTTTATTGATTTTTTTAGAAAAATAGCCCTCTCTGATCCTTCTATAAGGTCATGCTATGACATTATTTTCTTTGTACCTCAATGGATATAACAAAAATTATAAAATAACTGATGCTGATATGTTGAAACAACTGACCAGAGAGGCCATTCAGTTACTGATAATCATCTGGTATATTTCTTTCTTCCTAACTGTAATGGCAAAGCTTTAGTTCATTACAGGATAACAGTATGTATGCATGACAGCCCCGTCCACTTTCCTCCCTCAGAGGCAAAATTTTCCTTCCATTTTTCTTTTCCTTTTCTGACTGAGCTGCTTTAGTAATATGTTTTCTTCTTTGCTGAAGAACCCTGGCTGTTCCATCCTGTCACAGTATGATATTTTGGCTGTTGGCTCAGCCCAGGAACCTGAGGGATGGATCAGGAGCCCATTTTAACTTAAACAACTTAAATAGCACTTGAGGAGTTTTGAAATTCAAAAATGACAAAAATATATTATTTAACATAGAGAGAGAAGGTCAGGTGAAATCAGGGGTTGAAAATTTCTGAAGTAAAATCAGTACATGCACAGACTTTAGTTCTTATGTTTCAGGCTAATGAGAGTTTCTTAAGCTAATCACAGTTACTTAAATCTCTATCTGTCTGTCTGTCTAGTACTGCTCATATAGTGATAGCCTTAAGCAGAAAACAAAATTATAAAATGAGATAATTCCTTACATAGTGTTATTCTTCTGTTGTTTAATTATTGCCTTCATAATTTTTGCCACAGAAAGAGTAACAAAATCATTTATATCCAATAGTAATCATGTCACCTGTGCCCTCATACTGTCAGATGCCTCAGTGGGCATTTTCCTTATTTTTAAGTAAAGAAGTATGTTCAATTGTTTCAGTTTTATAATTTGAGCATCTGCATGTTTTATTTGAATATAGCACTTTTTTATATCTACCCTCCAAAACTGCTGATGGAAGGGTATTCATTCTTGCCAAAGTAGAAGCTCTTCTGAACTTTGGTATTGTCAAAAGATAAGAATATTTGGCAGTTGCACTGGGAAAGGTATACTCAAAATGGATGCCGAACATACCCTATGGGTCCTGACAGATTAGTATCGAGTACTGTTAGTATCGAGTTTCTTTACACATATTTTAATTAGCCTAATTTTTCTGTGGTTTCTGTAGAAACTCTGCACCAGCTGGGTGAGGGGGTGTATATAGATGTTAAATAACATTGGAAAGAGGATTGCTCCCTGGGGAACCCCATGCATCAGGGGGTACCCTGGTTACACTGTCTCCCTAGCACCACCCTCTGTTCCTGACCATGGAGAAATGAGGTAAACCATTTTTAAGGCTCCTCCACAAACTCCCACATTGGTGAGGTGATGAGTTAACAGATCATAATCAACTGCATCAGATGCTGCTGTGAGATCTAACAAAAACAGCAGCAGCACTGACCTACCTTGATCCAGCTGACAACAGAGAAAATCTGTCAGGGTGACCAATACCATCTCCATCCCATGGCCAGGGCAGAAGCTGGACTGGAATGGATCCAGTGCTGATGTGTCACCCTGAAAACTCTAAAACTGCTCGGCAACTGCTCTCTCAATCACCTTGCCCTGAAACGGTAAGTTAGAGACTGGGTGGTAATTGGTAGGATCCTTTGGTTCCAGAGATGGCTTCTTCAAGAGCAATACTACCATAGCCTCCTTTAAGCCCTCTGGATAGACCCCTGTCTCTAAGGACAGGTTAATAATGTCTAGCAAAGGGCCCTGTATCCTCTAATGCCAGCTTTAATTTGCCATGATGGACATGGATCTAGGAAGCATGTGGTTGGACTAACAGCACCCAGGATCCTGTCAGCATCAGCAGTAGAAAGCAGTCTGAAACTGTCAAGAACTGAATCCAAAGGCGGCCAAGGGGCCTCCAATTCACTTACTGTATCAGCACTGGCAGGTAGGTCACAGCAGAGCAACAAGACTTTGTCCATGAAAAAGCTTGCAAATTCCTCACAGTTAATATCCAGATTTCTAGTTTTTTGGGTCCTCTCAGTGAGGGACATCATAGATCTAACTACCCTAAACAATTGTGCTAGGTGTGAGCTAGCAGACATAATGGAGGCTGAATAGAATTCTCTCTTTGCAGCCTTCACTGCCACGTCATAGGATTTCATAAGCATCCTATAGGATGTTCTTGAGGCTTCATTGTGAGTACACTGCCAAACTCATTCAAGTTGTCTTAGCTCCTGTTTTATCCCCTTGAGTTCCACAGTATACCAGGGGTGTTCTTTGATGGAAGCAAAAAGAATGTCAGGGAGTGACTACATTGATGGCTTCAGAAAGATGGGAGTTCCAGTCTTTTATCAGCTCATCCAATGAGTCACCAGAAGGCATAAGATATCGCAGAGCATTCTGGAACACAATTGGGTCCATCAGTCTTCATGAGTGAGCAAAAATCGGCTTGCCACCTAGACATGGGGGGAGTCGGAACATCCAGCCGGACCTTCAAAATCAGGTGATCTGACAATGGCACACCTTCCTTTGAAATTGGATCAACTCCCAGCCCCATCCTTAAGATTAAATCCAGGCCCACTTGATGTGTGGGACCTGATACAAATTGAGAGAGCCCTGGTGCTACCATGGAAGACACCAGGTCTAAGGCTTGAGTGGAGGCGCCCCATCAGCATGGACATTGAAATCCCCAGGGATATACAACCTTAGGAACTCCAAGGTCCACCCAGCTACCACCTCCAACAGACTCAGCAGGCTGTTAGCTGGTGTGCTAGGTGGTTGGTACACCAGACATACAGCTACACTCTCCTCAGCATCCCACACTAGACCAACACAATCAGAGATCTTTGGGCTGGGGAGTGGTTTGAAGGAGTAACTCTCCTGGATGAATATAATAACCCCACCTCTCTGCCCCTGAGTTCGGGACTGCTTTTAGACATCTCCCATTCTTCTCAATGAGCATTATTGTCATTCAGTTTAGTATAGCCACTCTGCAGTGCAACTGCATGGACACTCTCCTAATTCAGGATCCAGTAAAACAAAGCCCTTTTGTTAAATGTGGGGGGCTTGAAAGAAGACAGCAGACTGCTTTCCATGAGATTTTGGTGGTGTTCAATTCTTCTGTGCAGGCTCAATTTCTAGCCTTTCCAGTTAAAAGAATCAGTAGTAGGGAATGAGAAAGACCTAGGACCCTGGAGAGTATACAACAGTAACCTCTTGGTCTGATTTAGTGTAAGGCAGCTTTACTCATGAGAAAAATAGATAGCAATGAGAAAGTTCAACATGTATTCAAACCATATCAGTTAAATAAATAGTGAAAAGCTGAAGCATGGTTTTTCCTGTGCAACTAACAAAGTGGATTGGAGCTACTCATTCTGAGGAAAATTTTGATCAGCAAGAAATTCTGAAGTTTTATTCCAGATAGGTGAGTTCCACCAAAGCATTTTGTCTCAGAGCTGTGGAGTAGTGGGGTAGAATCTTCTGTAGAAGCATTCACACAGTCATTTCTGGTACATTTAATCATCATTAAAAAGATCTGTGCATGCACACACAAACCAAAACAACCCAAGGACATGAATCAGTCAGAAGTGTAGTTTACAAATCCAACCTGTGTACCTGGGATTGACCTCTTATCATCTGGTTCTCAGACACTCTTCCCCAACACATTTCAGCCATCCATTATTTTATAGGAAAAAGAATGTAAATTCAGATAGAAAATTTTGAAATATAAAAACAACATTCAGTAATGACAACTTATTCTGTAATCCTTGAAATCTCATCATGAGGCACTTCTTTTTTCTTCAAGCTAATATCCAGCAAGTGCACCATTCCTGTTTTGTCCTGCTTTTCTAATTACTAATTCTACATGCTGCCTAACTATAATGTACCTCAAAGGACAGACTCTCTTTTATGCTGCAAAAGCAAGACCTCAACCTTTTGCTGATCAAAAATTATCATAGAATTATGATTGGGAATGTTTCACACTTCTCTGTCTTACTATAATTATTTTTTAGAAGTTTTTATGCTTTTTTATTTACCCTCAGGCAAAACTGTATTTCACAGCTGGTTCTATTGATTTTATTGTAAGACACCTGAGGATACTTGCATACTAAATTGCCAGATAAATGGTTATTGTAAAGTATGACGGAATTAACACCCGTGGCTATGACCTCCCATTTGTTCCCCCCCTTTTTGATTTCTTTTCAGAAGTATTATTCAAATTTCACTATTACTTGAGGCAGTAAGTCTGTAGGAGCTGTGGAGGTAAACCAAGCCACAGTTAAAGTACTCAGATGTCAGATAACTGCCATGTTTCTGCATTATGTTATTTCTTACTTGTGCACATGCACTTAGATCTGCTTTGCTTCGCTGCAATTACCATGAGAGACTCCTCCACCAGACAAAGCTATCTCTCTAACCTTGAAGAAAGGGAGGGCTTGCGTTCCCCAGCTGGTGGGAATATATTGGCCTCTGGAGGGAGAGGGTGGTCTCCCGTTCATGTAGTAACATCCCACCGGAATGATTCCTGAACCTGCGCTAGCACCTCATTTGCTAGGCTAGTTGAAGCATCATAGTATATACATGGCCTACTTGCATTAACCAACATTCCTGACAATGTCCCTGTTTACTTGGTAACAGACTGGTATTCCAATAAACCATAACCTTTGAATGAAGTGTGTGTGGACCTGCTTGCTATTGAACCTGACAGAATTGTCAGGAATCTCTTAACCATCGAACCAAATTATTACTGTCCAAGATGAGTGGTCCCAGTGGGGTGCCTGCCACAGTGCCGTCTACAACTCCAACGACGCTGCTAGTTACGGTGCCTAGCACTATGAGCCCAGTGGTGCCAACCACCATGACATCGGCTGTCCCCCCTGACAACGACAGGAATGGGGGTACCAGCAACGACGGTTTCACTAACAGTCAGTAGCCCGGGTGGGCCTGTGACTACCAATGGTGGCGCCATCCCATGACCAACAATATCATTTATTCCCTTGCACTTGGGGACCAGAATAACTTACCAACGCAAGCCAAGGGATTGGGGGCAACACCTGGGAGACTCCACGCACACCACCTGGTCATTGCGAGGGAGTCAGAGCCAGGAGAGCATGTATGACCCTTGATTTACCTCAGAGAGTTTCAGCGCAACTCCAAGCAGACCCCTCAAGGGGCCTCCAAGGCCATCGGGGAGCCCACAGAGAGATGTGGAGGGGAGGCTGGATAACCTGGAAACAGATTGCCGCAGAATAATGCAAGACTTGGCACAGTTACTGCAAATGTTGCCAACTATGATGAACCAGGTGGTGCAGACACAACTGGCACCTCAGTGAGGGGATCTGGCTGTTCCCCTGCCTGGTCCTGTCCTAACACCGCCGGGGCCCGTGCTTCCACCGCTGGTTCCCGTGTTACCACCGCCTGTGCCAGCTCTGCAGCTGCAGTTGCCGCTGCCCCTCCCAGCACTGGTGCCTCTGCCACTGGGTGCCCCGCTGCCCCCAGGAGCTCCACCGCAGCCACAGCCTGCACCTATGGCCCCACCAGTGGTGCCGTGGCCCAAGGATTTATTGGATGTTACTTTTGATGGTGACCCAGAGAACCTTTTCTTTTTCATCCTGCAAGTGATGAAGTTCATGCAGAGATGGGCCCATATTTTCCAGGATGAGGAGCAACAAGTGGACTTTATTGCTTCTCAGCTGAGAGGGGCTGCAACTATCTGGTACGTGTCATTACACAATCTGGAGGCAGTGGAGCTGGGGAGTGTAGATGCGTTCATGTGGGCACTCTGTGCTCAGTTTGAGGATCGCACGGCAGCTGAAAAGGCAGAAGCCTTCCTCCGCACGTTTAAGCAGGGCAAGCTTTCTGTTCGCAATTACTGTATGGAATTCCACCAGCATGCCATCAAGATCCATGACTGGACAGACCCAGTCCTAGCCCAGCAGTATCAACTAGGACTGGCAGCTGACATCCAAAATAATGTCATGAGCTCCCAGGAGCCGAGGACATTACAGGCCTGGATAGAGGAGGTGGAAAAAGCAGAGAACAGACTGAGTACCATGAGACTGGATAGCGCGCTTGTGGCTGGAAGGGCACCAGTGACGCCCCATCCCAAACTGCCCCCGCTGAAGATCTCAGTCTGGGACCAACAAATGAAGCAAGGCTTGTGTCTGAAATGTGGGGAATGGGGCCACTATGCAGCCACCTGCCCGTCAGGAGAACCTGCTGGGCCATCGGGGAGAGAAGGTGACAAGCGACGGTCCAACACCCCATCCAAAAAAGGGACAGTGAAACTGAGGAACCCTTGGGCTTTACACACCATGGTGGAGGTCCTGGACCCAGGTTCGAGCAAGGAGGAGAAGGTGGAGGCAGTGGGAAACTGCCAGGTCCTGTTGTAAGTGGTGCAGCACAGCAGGACCCATTGCCTGAGGCACCAAATGTGTGTGGTGAGCAATTACCCATCCCTCTTTTTCGTGACTGTTACTATTATGAACCCTGCCATGAAGACGCACATCAGGGTTCGTGGCCATATAGACTCCGGGTGCGGGAGAGATCTCATTAACCCCTCTCTGGTGGTGGGTTTGGAGGCAGCTGTCGTTCGCTTGGCTGATCCCCTTATATTTACTCAAATGGATGGCTCTCAGATGAAAGAACCCTGTAGATCTGAGACTGTTCTTTTGTGGATGGGGGCGGGGGATCATTGGGAGGACTGGGCTTTCATAGTGTCCCCTGGGGCCAAGTTCCCTTTGATCCTTGGCAGTCCATGGCTCCATGGCCACAACCCATACATCTTGTGGGATGAGGGGATTGTCCGGTTTATTTCCCCAAAATGTAAACATCACGTTTGGGATCCTGCATGGGGAATCGCTCTGGATAGCGAGCCTGCCCAGGCTTGCCTGGCCACAGAAGAACTAGCCCAAATCCCCAATGAATACAGAGACCTGTCCCAAGTGTTTGAGGAGGAGGAGGTGGATGAGCTACCCCCCCATTGCGCAATTGAGTTGCTGCCCGGGCACAAAGTGCCAAAAGGGAAGATTTACGCTATGAGCCCCGCTGAGAAAGTGGAGTTACGGAAGTTTATTGACAAAAACCTGGCCAGGGGTTTTATCCGCCCAGCAGCCTCCCCGTTTGCAGCTCCAGTTCTTTTCTGTAAAAAGAAAGACGGGGGGGGGCTCAGACTTTGCACAGACTACCGGGGGCTAAATGCTGTTTCATCCACCAATGCCTACCTACCCCATTCCATTGATCAAAGACCTCTTGGCAGAGGTGGCCAAGGGGAAGATCTTTTCCAAACTTGATTTACAGGATGCATACTTCCGTGTGTGCATCCAACAGGGAGATGAATACAAAACAGCCTTCAATACACCCCTGGGCCAATTTGAGTACCAGATGATGCCATTTGGCCTCCAGGAGGATCCGGGAGTCTTTATGAACTTAATAAATGAAGTGTTGCACAAGCACCTATTCAAGGGGGTGTTAGTGTACTTGGATGACATTTTGTTGTACTCCCCCGATAAAACCTCCCAAGTGCAACTGGTGAGAGAGGTCCTCCAGACGTTGCTCAAGCATGGACTTGTTAAACCAGTTAAACCAAATTCCCATTTCTGATTTAGGAGTGCTTCATATTGTTAGGATTTTAAAAATCAGGTTTTGGGCCTGAAGATATGTGACAATATCATATTTGAACCACAGAGCAAAAGTTGTATTCTACTGAGTCAGACCCTTGAAGGGCCTCCTAAGAGCTTCTTCCTAGGAATAAGCCCCACTTGAGTTGAGTAGGAGTTTAGGGTTGTTAGGGCGCGATCACATGCAGAATTAGCTGCACCATAGACACAAATGCTGGGCGGATTTTAAGGGCGCGATCAGATGCCAACATCTGCTAAGCGTCCTGCTCCCATCAGCAAACCATTTTGCTCCACTGCAGAAGCGGAGTAAAAAGACACCGGGGAAAACCCAGCAGCAAACGGGTTTGCTACAGGCCATGAATGGACTTTCCCAGTGTGATCGCACTAGCATGCTTCCATGGTGTCGGGATGGTCTGATTGGGCCACCCCAACTCTATGGTGTTGTTTTCCCCCCATTTTGGTATGCGAATCATCACACACTGCATAGGGAGCACTCGGTGCAGAGATGCAAATCATTGATCCCTTGATGAAGCGCACCAGAAATACACAGCCAACCCCCCTGACTCATCCGTTGTTGCATGTGATCATGCAGTGGTGGGCCATCCCTGCAGCTCCCAGGGACTGTGTGATCATGCAAATGCAGATCAAATTCCTGTGGAGCAAATAGCCTGGCTTCCTCCCCTCCCCCCCACATTATCTCTAGCATGTGAACACTGCCTTGGTCTATCAAACTCAGTATGTCTATTCTGTCCAGCAAAAGCACTCCCAGGTTTCTGGAAGAGGTCTTTCCCCTCATGTATGACTGAATCCTTTTATCTAGAGACACTGGAGATTTAGGGTTGCCAACTCTGGGATGGGAAATTACTGGAGATTTGGGGATGGAGACTGGGAAGTGAGGATTGGGGTTTGGGAAAGTGGGAAGTGGAGAGTTGAGTTTGGAGAGGGGAGGAACCTCAGCAGGGTATAATGCCATAGAGTCCAACCTCCAAAGCAGCCATTTCTTCCAGAGGAACTGATCTTTGTAGTCTGGGACCTTCTGCGTGCGAATTAGATACTCTGAGCCAAGGCTTCTCCCCAATTCCTTTAATTTAAGAGCACAACTAGAATGCACTATAAGAAGGCTGGAGGGAGATAGCATTTAAAGCACAGTATGGGCTGTCACAAAGAGGGTGCTGAATCTTCTCCCTCTTGTACCTTCCTGCAGTGATGCAAACTGCTTTGCAGTCATCTTTTTTCTTGGTAAGTATTATTTCTGGTCAGAGAGTTCCACAAGGACAAATAGTTTAAAAATGGTTTCTATGTAAAAGCACAGGAATGCATGATGGTAAAGGTTCCCTCTCAGCTTACCAAAGCTACACTTTAAAATGCCTTGATTACTCACCTGTTTAATGGGGATTCAGTGCAGATCCAATTGCCCACATACCCTGGAGTGAACGGTATATAAGATACTACATTCTATCACTATACCAAATGGTTAAATCTCAAGAACAACCCATTAAAGGATATATACACAAGGACAACCCCAGCAGGGTCAAAATTTGGCAAGATAATGCTGCTATGCCTTCCTTGCCTTTCATCACCTGCACAGAACCTATGCTGAGAGGTGCTGAACTTTCCCTTGCAATTGCTGGGGTTCAGGTATTGCTGCTCAGCATCTTTGCCATGCACCCCCTGGCCACAGAGCTAATAACTGGCTTAGGTGAACCCCCTTTATCCTTAAATGCCGCAGGGTGCTCACCAAATTTCCTTACCTATCTTAGATTAATCTGCATTATTTCTCCCATCCTAGTTGAGGCTTCACCAGACCCAGGATTTGGTCTAGTTAAGTTAACACCCACCCAAGACTGACAGTATGATGCAGGTGAAAAAAGAGCACCATTTCAGCCAGTCCATTGGAAACTTTCCCCACAAAAATGCCTGTATACCACCGAAGGAACCCTGCTAATCCCGAACTGCCAAATCAGAGGGAGCGAGGGTAATGCCAAACCTGGCCACAGGGGAGACAGTAGTCTCAGTGCTCCTGTTTATTGGTCGTAGTGTACAAGGAGTTTAACAGCCAATATCCTATATAATGTTTCATATATATTCCTCTGGGGTGTAGCCAAAAACTACCACCACCCGACCTCCATGGTGGTGGAAAGAGTTGTCAAGTCATGCATGACTTATGGCAATGCTGTACAGTTTCCAAGGCAAGAGACATTCAGAGGTAGTTTGCCATTGCCTGTCTCTGTGTAGTAACCCTGAACTTCCTTGGTGGTCTCCCATCCAAGTATTAACCAGGGTTGATCCTGTTTAGGTCCTGAGATCTGATGAGATTGAGCTAGTTTGGGGGCTCCTTTCCCATTCAGGGCATCAAATGACATTCTGCACAAGGGTTTGTCCATAGAGGACTGTTTTTGATAGTTCCATGACACTATAACAAAACTTCTCAGCAATGTTTGTCAATGCTCATCTCTGCAGGCCTTAAAGAATGGCCCCAGAATTTCAATGGGATCTTTTTATGAAATGACTAGGGCATCTGTATGTCTAAGAACATGTAGCTACCATTGTTCTTGAAAATTATAATTGGACAAAGCTTCCAAGTATCTGTTTATCAAACACTTTTGGATATATTTCAACCCCAGTGCAACATTACAAATATAAATTATAGTTGTAGCCTAGCCAAGGAAGAGTTTATGTAGCTAATAGAAATCTCATTTCATGACACCGGTTTGTCAAATATGCCTCTTTTAAGCATTATCCTTCATGAGGTGCAGACACCCAGAGAGTTTGAATAAATTTACTTTATCTGAAGTAACTCAGCACAGGATTGTAGTGACATACTGATCATCCTAATCCAAGGCACATGGAGCAAATGACAGAACTAGTGACAGAGCTCTACATTAGGCTTCCTAAAAGAAAAGATAGGTGGTTAGCAGTGTTCCCTCTAAGCCAAGTTAGTGTGAGCTAGCTCACAGATTTTTGTCTTAGCTCAGGAAGGATGGCTCCAGAGCAAACTAATATATGCAGCAGCCAAATTGCTCACTCACAACTATAATGCCAGTAGCTCACAAAGTAGAATTTTTGCTCACAAGACTCCACAGTTTAGAGGGAGCATTGGTGGGTAGCCATGTTGGTCTGCAATAGATGTTGGAAGTGAAGGACTTTTTACACTGTCTCTTAGTCTCAGATTACAGAGACTACAAGAGAGTCAGAGAGTTAGATAGGCAAGACACTGACCACCTTTGCTTTTACTACTCTTTGATGTGTAGATTACTATTCTTAGGGAAAATTTCCTTCCTTTTGGCTTCTCCTCTAGCTCTCCACACAAGACCATGTTGTTCTCCATCCTAGCAACATGAAAGCAGGATGTCTTTCCTGCATCTCCATCCACCTAGCTAGTTAGACTAGATTAGAGAATCTTTCTCTCCTCTATCCTATCTAAAATGGAGTTCCTTAAATAAAAGGATGCATATTAGTTTTGCAAATATAAAGAGGCTCCTTGTGTAACTTTGTTGCTTGCCCATGCACACATGGCTCTGCTACATTTATGAGCCTTTGTGCACTCTGCTAACCAATATATTCCAATATAAGAAAAGCGGGGGAGCGGAGAGCCACATAGGATGGTAGATGCATTCTGAATGCGCTCCTAGCCTGAATCTCTTGAAATTGATTGTAAATTGTTCTACCCACTCTAAAATGCTCCCAGAAAGTTATGGGAAGATCTTCTAAAGGGAAACCTACTAAAAATCCACTGCCAACATCAAAGGTAATGAAATACTTTACAATTGAAATGGTGAACACCACTTTGGGCCTAGTTACCACAGGAACAAACAAAATGGTGCCTGGAACCCCAATGACGGACGTGTCTGTTGCAGATGAATTGGCACCTGAGAGCCAGTTTGGTGTAGTGGTTAAGTGCACGGACTCTAATCTGGGAGAACCGGGTTTGATTCCCCACTCCTCCACTTGCACCTGCTGATGTGACCTTGGGTCAGTCACAAGCTCTGGCACAGCTGTTCTTGACAAAGAGCAGTTGCTGTCAGAGCTCTCTCAGCCCACCTATCTCACAGGGTGTCTGTTGTGGGGAGGGGAAGGGAAAGGAGTTTGTAAGCCGCCCTGAGACTCTCTTGGGTAGTGAAGGGGGGGGTATAAATCAAATCTCTTCTTCTTCTTCTTCACCTTTAATGAGAAAAGATCTTATGGTGATGAAAGAAGACTTATTGAAATCTTTTTCAACACTGGTTACAGAACTTATTCAACCTTCACAATCTCAACTTAATGAGTTACTAAAGGTCTTAAGTGACACATCACGGATCGCGGAGAACAATGCTGAACTTACCTTAATGCTCCAAGATGAGGTGAAATCCCTCCAGTCCTCTGAAAAACAAGTTGCTGGAACATTTGAAAATTGTTGGAGACAGCTTAATTTGAAATTCAGAGGGATAGCAGAGGGTGCAGAGGAAGACAAGGAGTAATACAATTCATCTCAACTTGGCCGGCAAATGCCTTAGAAATGGAGGACGGTAAGGCGCTTATTATTACTAAATAGGTGTAGTGGTTCAGTGTAGTGGTTGTGTGGACTCTAATCTGGGAGAACCAGGTTTGATTCCCCACTCCTCCACTTGCACCTGCTGATGTGACCTTGGGTCAGTCACAAGCTCTGGCACAGCTGTTCCTGAAAGAGCAGTTTGTGTTAGAGTTCTCTCAGCCCCACCTATCTCACAGTGTGTCTGTTGTAGGGAGGGGAAGGGAAAAGAGTTTGCAAGCCGCTCTGAGATTCCAAGTGAAGGGTGGGGTATAAATCCAATCTCTTCTTCTTCTTCTAAAGCCCATAGACTAGGCCCCCGAGCCTCAGCATGAAAAGGCCGCCCTAGAGACATACTAGCTCAGTTTTTATACCCTAAAACCAGAGACAGAATTCTCAAAGAGGCACGTATAAGAGGCTTCCTTCTGTGTAATGACGAAAAAATACAAGTTCCGTTAGACTTATTGGTGGAAACTCTTGATAAACGCCACAGTCTTAAAGTGTTTGCTTCCAAACTTTTTAAAGCTAACATTCGTTTTTGCTGGAACCCCGCTTCAGATATCCATGTTTACCGGAATGGATTACTACATCAAGCATCAGATTCGATCACCGGGAAAGCTCTTATTGCTGCATTGGGCCTCCAACTTACACTAGAGGAAGAACAAGCTATTTTGAACTCTTAAAACCTTAACTGTTTTGTCTAATCACATGAAAAGCTCTGTTACATTGCCTCTTTCAGACATATTTTGCAGAGTTTTATAACTAGATATATACCTTTCTATGTTGTTCTATATCTTGATAATTTACTTGTTTTGATATTGTTCAGAGAGTTCCCACTAAATATAGTAGTGTTTTTCTATGGGTATTAAATAATAAGTTTAATTATGTAATTATCTTATGTTTTGGGGCCTATACAGGATACTTTGCTTAATAATAACTATTTCTTTGTATTGTATTTGGGTCCTTGCAGAAAAAAAGAGTAGATTATATACCTGAATGTAAACTTTATTTAGACAGGACTGACTGTTAAATTCATTGTTTAAATATATTATAGCATTTAATGAAGTTCTCACTGTCAGGAGAAAGCCTAGGTAGCCTAATGCATTATTTATAGTGTTTGGTGAATTAACCTCCTTTTTAAGTTGGTAACTTCCAGGCAGGGAGACAATAATAGTCACCTGTATTTTTTTCCCTTTTTTGTTTTTTCTTTTTCTGTTTATTGTGTACCTTGAATATTCCTGGAAGTACACCATGCAATAGGACAGGGTAATTAGAGTTAGGAGTTTAGATTGTTAATATTAAATTCGGCTAGAGAAGTTTTTGGTTGATATTGTTCATTAATTAGCATTACTCTTATAACATATACATTAGTAGATTGTGTTTTTGGGATCATTTGTTCATACCTTTTAGATACATTGCAGTAACTTTGGTATTACTATGTCTCACTCTTTTAAAATAGTTTCATGGAATGCAAAGGGTTTGAATAGTAAAATTAAGCTCCATAAAGTCTCTTCTTATTGGGCCAAGGAACATCCTGATGTACTATGTCTACAGGAAAACCATCTGAAAAATCCACCCAAACAGATACTAAAGACAGCTTGGTTCAACCAACAATTTCACGCGTCAGGTACTTCTAAGGCAAGAGGTACGGCAATACTCCTTTCCAAAAACTTTCATTTTCATTGCACTCATATAAAAGGTGACCCTCGTGGGCATTATATTTTTCTCAAAGGGTCCTTGAATGGTGAACCCTTGACATTGGCCTCCATTTATGCACCTAATTCAGATCAACAATTTTTTAAAAGACACTTTACATAGGCTAATGGATTTCAAACAAGGAGAACTCATAACTGGTTGTGACTTAAACTTTATAATGGACACCTCTATAGATTGTACCTACAAGCAACATAAGTGTCAGAATCCTGTCATGATTTATGTTGCAAGCCACACTGTATTCATTGTTTATTATCTTGTCCCTTGCTTCTGCGCTTGTGCTTAGCATGCCAGCTGCAACTGTGGGAGAATGCCTCTTTGCTGCCTTTCGTTATCTTGTGACCTTGGAGAGGAGACCTGAGAGCGTTCCTCCGTCTGGGGAATTTTCCAGGTCTACATGACTAGGAGGTGGGGGGGTAGTTCTCCCAGGTATGAAGTATCCCTTCCGCCGGGAGTTTTCCCGTGCGCGCACTGAAAGTTCATTTGCTAGCTCTGCTTTGCATCATACTATATTACTGCCTAGTTGGCCCCCTTTGGCCATTCCTGACAATAGAAATATTACTGTGGGCAACATCCTTGTATTCCAATAAAGCATTACTGTTGATAGAAGAATGCCTGGACTTACTTGCTATTGTGCCTGACAGAAATTGTCAGGAATCACTATATCTCCTACCGGTTACATCTCTCCTGACCAAGATGAGCGGCCCCGGAGGAGTACCAGTAATGGTCCTGGTCACTACGGTTCCCGTTACCACGGTTCCTGTCACAACAGTTCCAGTAAGCACGGTGCCCATTACTACGATTCTGGCCACCATGGTTCCCGTGACAACGGAGCCTGCCACGATGGTGACCACAGTGGGACCACTAACCCCCCTGTCTACGATCATAGGGGCTCCAGCATCGACTGCCTCCCCACCGGTCTACAGCCCGGTGGGGACCACGCCAAGGGATAGTGGCACGATCCCATGCACCCAGTATTCCTTCATCCCCTCCCAGTGGGATAGATGGGTCACCCAGCAGAAGCTGCGAGACTGGATTATGAACCTGAGGGACTCAACCCAGACCACTTGGACGTTGCTGGGGAGTCAGAGTCAGGATAGCCTGCTGGATCCCCACCCAAGCTGTGTGGCCCAGTCCTAGCAAGGACACCGAATTGACATGTTGGAGGAGGATTGCCGCAGGATTATGCGGGACATGGGACACTTGTTGCAGAACCTACCAAATATGATCAATCAGGCAATCCGGACCCACATGGTGGGACAGCCCGTGCCCCTGCGCAGGTGCCCATCCCCACCCCAGTACCTGTCCCGGTGCCAGCACCTAGGCCGGGTCCGGGACCCAGGCCAATCTTGCCGGGCCAGCTGGTGCCGGGCCTGCTGCCCCCAGGCCAACCACCCCCAGGCCAGCCAGTGCCAGGCCAGCCGCCCCTGGGTCAGCCGCCACCAGGGGTTCCTCCACCGGGTCCACCGCCAGCATTGCCAGCTCCCTTACTGCCGCCACCCCATCCGGGGCTGGGGGCCCTACCAGCTCCAGGGCTGGCTCCCCCACTGGCGCCACTGGCTCCCCAGATAATGCCTCAGCCAAAAGATCTACTGGAAATAACATTCGATGGCGATCCCAAGAATCTCTCCTTTTTTATCTTGCAAGTTGGTAAGTTCGTCCAGCGCTGGGGTCATCTCTTCCAGGATGAAGAGCAGCAGGTGGACTTTATCACTTCCCGACTGTGGGGAGTTGCTACGAGCTGGTACGTGTCGTTACATGGCCTAGAGGCTGTGGAATTAGGAAGTGTGGATGCTTTCATGTGGGCCCTGAGAACTCGTTTTGAAGACCCGACTGCGGCACAGAAGGCCGAGGCTTTCCTGCGTACCTTCAAACAAGGGCAGCTCACAGTTAGAGAGTACTCCACAGAATTTCAAAGGCACCCCACCAAGATCCGGGATTGGACTGACCCTGTTCTAGCGCACCAATATTGGCTGGGACTCTCGGTGGACATCCGCAACAATGTCCTGAGTTCCAAGGAGCCGAGAACCCTGCAGGGGTGGATGGAAGAAGTGGAAAGGGCTGAAAGTTGACTGTGCACCATGAAGCTGGATATCTCTTTGAGTACTGGTCGCCCCCACATTCCTCCCCACCCGAAGGCCAAGCAAACCCCACCAGGCCCCACGGTTCAGGACCAATGAATGAAGCAGGGGCTCTGCCTCAAATGTGGGGAGAAGGGTCATTTCACCGCCTCCTGCCCCAGGGAGGACAGTGGGAAAACCTTGCCCTGAGACGAGGACAAATGTCACACAGGAACCCCAACGAGAAGGGACACGGTGAAACCACGGAACCCTTGGGCCCTGCACACCCTCCCCGAGTATGGGGAGCTGAAATCCAGTGAGAAGGAGGTGACTGAATTGCCGGGAAATGAGCAGGTCCTGTTGTAAGTGGCGCGGCACAACAGGACCCATCTAGCAATGTGCCTATGTGGTGAGCAATTATCCATCCCTATTTTTCGTGACTGTAATCATTATGAACCCGGCCATGATGACCCACATTTGGGTTCGCAGCCTCATAGACTCAGGGTGCGGGAGGGATCTTATTAACCCTTCCCTGGTGTCGGGGCTGGATGCAGCTGTGGTCAAACTAAAAGATCCCATCGTTTTTACGCAAAGGAATGGGTCGCCCATGAAAGAGCCTTGTAAGTTTGAAACCGTGCCATTGTGAGTAGGGGCCGGTGACCATTGGGAACATCGCTCATTTGTAGTAGCCCCAGGGGCCAATTTCCATCTAGTTCTCGGCAGTCCTTGGCTCCACGGGCATGACCCGTATATTCTGTGGGAAGAAGGGGTCATTCATTTTATTTCCCCACGGTGTACCAACCATAAGTGGGACCCGGCATGGGGGAACCCCCCAGATAGTGAACCCCCAAGAGCATGCCTCGCAGCGGAGGAATTGGCTCTGATCCCCAAGGAGTATAGAGACTTGTCCTGGGTTTTTGAGGAGGAGGAAGCAGATGAACTCTCTCCACACTGCAATTCAGATTGCGCGATTGAACTGCTCCCCGGTCACAAAATGCCCAAAGGGAAGATTTATGCCATGAGTGCTGCCGAGAAGGAAGAATTGTGGAAGTTTATTGACAAGAACCTAGCCCGTGGTTTCATCCGGCCCGCCTCCTCCCTGTTCATGGCACCAATGTTGTTTTGTAAAAAGAAAGATAGAGGTCTCAGACTTTGCATGGACTACCGAGGGCTGAATGCAGTCTCAGCCACGAATGCGTACCCCATGCCCCGATCAAGGATCTCCTTGCGGAGGTAGCACAAGGCAAGGTCTTTTCCAAGCTAGATTTGAGGGATGCTTATTTTCACGTGCGCATTCAGTAGGAAGATGAGTATAAGACTGCGTTCAATACTCCCTTAGGACCATTCGAATACCGGGTGATGCCATTTGGGCTCCAGGGGGCCCACCTGTTTAAGGGCGTGGTTGTTTACTTGGATGACATTTTACTGTACTCACCTGATTTAGACTCGCATGTTCAACTGGTAAGGCAGGTGCTTTCAAAGCTCCTGGAACACAAGCTATTTGTCAAGCTGTCAAAGTGTAAGTTCCACCAAACTTGCATTGACTTTTTGGGGTATCGCATCTCCCCCAGGGGTTTAGAGATGGATCTGAAAAAGGTACAAGATGTGCTGGACTGGGAACCCCCAAAAACCCAGTGGCAACTCCAAAGTTTCATTGGTTTTGTGAACTTTTACTGCCAATTTTTGCCCCACTTTGCTCAAGAGAGCCTGCCACTTACTGACCTCTTAAAAACTAAAGGGAAGGGGCTGGGAGCTCTGCAACCCGGAGCGAGATTGGACTGGACCCCCAAATGTCAGGAGGCATTCGAGCAGCTAAAAAGGCTATTTACCACAGAACCGGTCTTAGCCCACCCTGATGAGACAAAAAAAAATTGTGGTCCAAGTCGATGCCTCTGACACAGCCATGGGGGGGGGGGGTGATCCTACAAGAGGGCTCTGATGGGCAGCTACACCCACTAGTCTATGTCTCCCATAAATTCAGTGAAACTGAACGTTTTTGGCCTGTGTGAGACAAGGAAGCAGCCGCGATCCGGTTGGCCCTAGCCACTTGGCAGCATTGGTTGAAAGGGGCCCAAGTCCCATTCGAGGTTTGGACTGATCACAAAAACCTCGAGGTCTTACGAAAGCCCCACAATCTTAATGCCAAGCAGTTTAGATGGGCTGAATTCTTTTCAAAATTCCAATTTACTCTTCACCATTTCCCTGGGTGCTCCAACCCCCTCGCGGATGCTTTATCTCACCTACCCCAACACGAGAGCAAGAGGGTGGAGGTCCGTGAATCCTTCTTCACCCCCTCTCAGCTAAGTGGAGCAGTGGTAACCCATAAGCAGAGCCAGCTAGAGGCAACCCTGCTGACCCCAGGAGCCCCGTGGGAAGAGCGATTTGCTAAAGTCATAACCGACACTGAAATACAAAAGTTGCAGGCACACGATCTTTAGAACGCCATGATAATGGGTGCTGGTACAGGGGTGAGAAGCTATTTGTTCCAGAAGCACTAAGGGGGGAGGTATTACAGTTCATCCATGGATCGAGGCCAGTGGGCCATTTTGGGTTTGTCAAGACACTACATCTGCTGCAAAGGAGTTTCTGGTGGCAACAAATGTGAAAAGACTTGTCCACTTTTGTGCAATCCTGCCCAACTTGCAGCCTGTGCAAGCTGAGGGGGGGGTAACCCCCCCAGACTGTTACAACTGTTGCTGACCCCCCACAGGCCTTGGGAAGTTATTTCAATGGACTTTATTACTGACTTGCCACCAAGTAGGCAAATGACAGTGATTTGGGCGGTGGTGGAACTGTTTTCCAAACAAGCACATTTCATCCCGTTCCCGGGACTTCCAATGAGTAAATCCCTGGCAAAAGCTTTCCTACAACATATTGTGAGATTACATATGTTGCCAGCTAAGATAGTCTCCGACCGCGGCCCACAATTCATTTCTAGACTATGGACTGACTTAATGTCCTTAATGGGCATTGAACAGGGTTTGAGCAGCACCTACCACCCTGAGACTGATGGCCAAATTGAACGTGTTAACCAGACCCTAGAAGCATTACTGTTGATAGAAGAATGCCTGGACTTACTTGCTATTGTGCCTGACAATAAGAAAATTAAAAGGCAGAACTCCACATCACTGACTGACTTATCAGTTTTAGATTTTTTTAACCTAGTAGATCTCTGGAGGGCATTCTACTCTTATACACATGATATACATACACACATTGATTATATTTTAACGTCTCCTTCTTTATTAAGCCATTTTTTAGAAGCAGATATTGGAAGGAGTACAATGCATGGGTCAGACCATGCATGGGTATCAGGTAATCTGAATAAACAGCAGAGTGATGGTAAGGGACCAAACTGGATGCTTAATAAATTGTTAATACAAAATGAAAAAAATCACAGCAAAAATTAAGGAGTAATTTGTTTTTAATGCTAATGGTGAAACATCCCAAAATAATGTATGGGATGTATTTAAAGCCGTAATCAGAGGTGATTTGATATCCATTGCTTCCTCCTGTAAAAAGGAAAGACAAAAATTAATATCAGACTTGCAAAAGACAATTAAAGTTTTAGAATTTAAACACATGAAGTACGGGGGTAAAAAATATTTTAAAAAATTAAGTCAAGAAAGGAAGAAATTGGAACTCTTAGAGAAAATACAAAAAATTCTGTTAATTTTGAAATAAAAGTATGTCACCAGAACCTCTAAATCTATGAAATTGTTTAAACATAGAGTAGACAAAAAGTCAGCTTCTACACTGGTTCATTCAGTGAAGAACTCTGAGGGCACCTTGCAGGTTACACCTACTAAGGCCTTTTGCAAATACTTTCAGTGACTTTATACCTCTACTAATCCTGACAGGCAAAACATTTGAAATTATTTAGAATCTATCAATTTACATCAAGAGTTCTTGGATCAACCAATTACTTCTGCAGAATTATTTAAGGCCATGGCTAAAACTAAAAATAACAAAGTGCCAGGTAGGGATGGAATTCCGATAGAATTCTATAAAAAAAATTATTCAGTATGGTCAGATCATCTTACATTAACAATGAATTCTGTGTTGACATCTGGTAGACATGGTCAGAGGCACGAATTATAGTGATTCCCAAACCAGGGAAAGATAAAGTACATCCCTCCTCATATAGACCAATATCTATCCTTAATAACCACTTCAAAATTCTATCTACTATAATGGCCTCAAGACTTAATAAAATCATAACAGGATACATACATATTGACCAGACAAGCTTTATGCCAGGCAGGTCCATTGCTGACAGTATTCGTAAAACACTAAATATTATTAAATTTTGCAAAACCAATAATATAGAATCTATTTTACTGTCAACAGATGCTGAGAAGGCCTTTGGCAAGGTGGAGCCTGTATATCTTCAGGAACTTATGTTGACAATGAATTTTGGTCCCATATTTAGACAAACAATTCAGTCCTTTTACCATAACCCAGTGGCTCAAGTCTGTATTAATCACTTTAGGTCAGATGATTTGCAATTAAAAAGAGGTACTAGATAGGGGTGTCCCCTTTCTCCCCTTTTGTTTGCTCTCTCCATAGAACCTTTAGCTCATGCAATTTGCAATGATGCATTGATTCATGGAATAAAAACAGATAAAGAACATTATAAAGCCAGTCTTTATGCTGATGATGTAATTTTTTATATATCTCATCCAGAAGAGTCTCTTCATCAATTAATACTTCACTTGAATGACTTCGGCTCTGTGACAGGCTTTGCTGTCAACTATAAAAAAACCGAAATTTATCCCATACGTGTCTCTATCAAATTAAAGGATATCTTAAAATTATTGTTTTCTTTCAAATGGGTAGAATTTATATTTATTTATTTATTTATTTATTTATTTGTTGGACTTTTATCCTGCCTTCCCGCCGAGGCGGCTCAGGGCGGCTTACAACAGTTAAAACCAATATACAATTTAAACACAGTGCTACTCCATCTAAACATAGAAAACACATGGAGGCACCTGGGAATAAATTTTCCTATTAATTTTTCAGACCTTTATGCTAGTAATTATTCCCCACTCACAGGTTAAAAATATCCTAAATGAGTGGAATAAGCTTCACCTAACTCTAATTGAGAAAAAAATCTTTTTTAAAAACAATCCTTCTTCCAAAATATTTGTATCTCTTCCAGAACCTTCTCATAACAATACCTGCTAAAGATTTTAAAAATCAGAGACAGCAACTATCCACATTTCTATGGACAGGTAAAAGGGCACAGATTAATTTTTTCACCCTAATTAAGCCTTCCAAGCTGGGTGGTCTTGGACTGCCTGACTTGGAAAAATATTATATTGCTTCCCAACTTCAGAATGCCCACCACTATGCACTTCCCTTCTGTAATAAACCATGGCTTCAAATCGAGAAAACAGAGATTTTCCCTAATCACCTTCACGAAATCATATGGAACACCTCTAGAACTAATGGTGCCTTAAAATTATCAAACCCATTCTTAAAACTAACATTGCATTTATGGCATAAATATAGGCATACTCTAGCTCCTGGAGTGTCTCCAGTTGCAGCAATTTTGGGGCAAACATGGTTCCCTCCAAGGTTGGATAAAAGTTTCTCCTTAATTTGAGAAACAAAGGCATGTTCCGTATATGTGATTTTGTTATTAGTGGCAACATAAGTTCCCAGCAACAACTTGAACTGAAACACAACTCTTCGATTTCATGGATGCAATTCTTTCAACTATATCATATGTTAAACAGCCTTAATAATACATCATATCTAGACAGAGGGTTAACACCTTTTGAACTGTACAAGGCTTGTTTACACTAATATATAAACTTTTAAATGATAAAGTATGGAAGGAACTTGCCTCAATTCAAAAGCCATGGAATAAAGATTGCAATGAAGTATTTACAGAAACACAATGGTTACAAATTTGGTCCAATAGTATTTGTTGTTGTTCAGTCGCACAGTCGAGTCCGACTCTTCGCGACCCCATGGACCAGATTACGCCAGGCCCTCCTGTCTTCCGCTGTCCGCTGAAGTTTGCTCAATTTCATGTTCGTTGCATCGATGACACTGTCTAGCCATCTCATCCTTTGCCGTCCCCTTCTTCTTTGACCTTCAATCTTTCCCAGCATCAGGGTCTTCTCCAGTGAATGCTCCCTTCTCATTTGGTGGCCAAAGTATTTGAGCTTCAGCTTCAGGATCTGGCCTTCCAGGGAACAGTCAGGGTTGATTTCTTTTAGGATTGACTGATTTGATCTCCTTGCAGTCCAAGGGACTCTCAAGAGTCTTCTCCAGCACCATAGTTCAAAAGAATCTATTCTTCGGCGCTCGGCCTTCCTTATAGTCCAACTCTCACAGCCATACATTACTACGGGGAATACCATTGCTTTGACCATGCGGACTTTTGTTGGCAAGGTGATGTCTCTGCTTTTTATCATGCTGTTTAGGTTTGCCATCGCTTTCCTCCCAAGGAGCAGGCGTCTTTTAATTTCATGGCTGCAGTCACCATCTGCAGTGATCTGGGATCCTAGGAACGTGAAGTCTGTCACTACTTCTACGACTTCCCCTTCTATTTGCCAAGGAGTGATGGGCCCAGATGCCATGATCTTAGTTTTTTGATGTTGAGCTTCAAGCCCACTTTTGCACTCTCCTCTTTCGCCCTGAGCAAGAGGCTCTTTAGATCCTCTTCACTTTCTGCCATCAGAGTGGTATCATCTGCATATCTGAGGTTATTGATCTTTTCCCCAGCAATCTTAACTCCAGCTTGTGATTCATCCAGGCCAGCATTTCGCATGATGTACTCTGCATATAAATTAAATAAGCAAGGTGACAATATACATCCTTGTCGTACTCCTTTTCCTATGCTAAACCAATCAGTTGTTCCATATCCAGTTCTAACTGTTGCTTCTTGACCGTTATACAGGTTTCTCAGGAGACATATGAGGTGGTCTGGTACTCCCATCTCTTTAAGAACCTGCCATAATTTATTGTGATCCACACAATCAAAGGCTTTAGCATAGTCAATGAAGCAGAAGTAGATGTTTTTCTGGTATTCTCTTGCTTTCTCCATAATCCAGCGAATGTTGGCAATTTGATCTCTAGTTCCTCTACCTCTTCGAAACCCAGCTTGTACTTCTGGCAGTTCTCTATCCACGTACTGTTGGAGCCTAGCTTGTAGGATTTTGAGCATGACCTTGCTAGCGTGTGAAATGAGTGCAATTGTGCGATAGTTTGAACATTCCTTGACGTTGCCCTTCTTTGGGATTGGAATGTAAACTGACCTTTTCCAATCCTGTGGCCACTGTTGTGTTTTCCAAATTTGTTGGCAAATTGAGTGCAGCACTTTAACAGCATCTTCTTTTAAGACTTTGAATAACTCAGCTGGGATACCATCACCTCCACTAGCTTTGTTGTTAGTAATGCTTTCTAAGGCCCATTTAACTTCGCTTTCCAGGATGTCTGGCTCAAGGTCAGTGATTATACCATCGTGGTTGTCAAGGACATCGAGGTCCTTCTTGTATAGTTCTTCTGTGTATTCTTGCCATCTTTTCCTAATCTCTTCTGCTTCTGTTAAGTCCCTACCGTTTTTGTCCTTTATCATGGCCAGCTTTGCATGGAACGTTCCCTTGATTTCTCCAATTTTCTTGAAGAGATCTCTAGTCCTTCCCAATCTATTGTTTTCCTCTATTACTTTGCATTGTTCATTCAGGAAAGCCTCCTTATCTCTCCTTGCTGTTCTCTGGAAATCTGCATTCAGTTCGGCAAATCTTTCCTTTTCCCCATTGCCTTTAGCTTTCCTTCTTTCCTCTGCTATGTGTAAAGCCTCATCAGACAGCCACTTTGCTTTTTTTGCATTTCTTTTTCTTTGGGATGGCGGTGAGTGCTGCCTCCTTTACAATGTCACGGACCTCTGTCCATAGTTCTTCAGGCACTCTGTCTATCAAATCTAGTCCCTTAAACCTATTCTTCAACTCTACTGTATATTCATCGGGGATGCGATCTAGGTCAAATCTGAATGGCCTTGTGGTTTTCCCAACTTTCTTCAATTTAAGTCTGAATTTTGCAATGAGTAGCTCATGATCTGAGCCACAGTCAGCTCCAGGTCTTGTTTTTACTGACTGGATAGAGCTTCTCCATCTTTGACTGCAAATTATATAGTCAATCTGATTTCGGTGTTGCCCATCTGGTGATGTCCATGTGTAGAGACGCCTCTTAGGTTGTTGGAAAAGGGTGTTTGCTATGACCAGCGTGTTCTCTTGACAAAACTCTGTTAGCCTTTGCCCTGCTTCATTTTGTTCTCCAAGGCCAAACTTGTCTGTTATTCCGGTTACCTTTTGATTTCCTACTTTAGCATTCCAGTCCCCTATGATGATGAGGACATCATTTTTTGGTGTTAGTTCTACGAGCTGTTGTAGGTCTTCATAGAACTGGTCCACTTCAGCCTCTTCTGCAGCAGTGGTTGGGGCATAGACTTGGATTACTGTGATGTTGAATGGTTTGCCTTGGATTCGGACCGAGATCATTCTGTCATTTTTGAGATTGTATCCCAATACTGCCTTTCTCACTCTCTTGTTGACTATAAAGGCCACACCATTTTTTCTACGGGATTCCTGGCCACAGTAGTATATATAATGGTCTTCTGAGTTAAATTCGCCCATTCCTGTCCACTTTAGTTCACTGATTCCCAAGATGTCGATGTTCATTCTTGCCATCTCATTTTTGACCACGTCAAGCTTACCTTGATTCATAGATCTTACATTCCAGGTTCCTATGCAGTATTGTTCTTTGCAGCATCGAACTTTCCTTTCACCGTCAGACACATCCACAACTGAGCGTCCTTTCGGCTTTGGCCCAGCCGCTTCACTCTTTCTGGGGTTACTCGTACTTGCCCTCTGCTCTTCCTCAGTAGCATATTGGACACCTTCCGACCTGAGGGGCTCATCTTCCGGCGTCATATCTTTTAGCCTTTTGTTACTGTCCATGGGGTTTTCTTGGCAAAGATACTGGAGTGGGTTGCCATTTCCTTCTCCAGGGGATCACGCTTGGTCTGAGTTCTCTGCTGTGGCCTGTCCGTCCTGGGTGGCCCTCCACGGCATAGCCCACAGCCTCATCGAACCACGCAAGCCCCCTCGCCACGACAAGGCAGGGATCCATGAGGGAGTATGAGGGAGTCCAATAGTATGTTTATTAGTAAATCCATAAGTTTGAAACTGTAGCACTTTAAATTATATGCAAGATGGTACTTTACTCCTGACAGATTATTCAAAAGCAAATTCAAACCTACATCCATCTGCTGGAAAGGTTGCAGTATGAAAGGAACTTTTGTTCATTGTTGGTGGGCTTGCCCTGAGATTAGGGTTTTTTGGGGGAAAGTATTAGAAGAAATAAAAAAGATCACTAATCACAACATACCAGACTCACTTGCTTCCATACTGTTACACTTCTGGCCTGGATTACATATGTTAAAACAAAAAACAGAAATTATCTCGATGTTTTTAATAGTGGCTAAAAATCTATTAGCTTTGAACTGGAAATCTACTAAAAACCCCACACTGACCCAATGGAGGGCTAAAATATGGGATATAATTGTATCTGATAAAATATCAATGTAGTTACTTGCATATGACAATCCTAATTACATAAATAACTTTATGGGAAAATGGTTTGTTTTCTTTGAATATGCTACTGCATGTCAACCCCGCTTATATAGATGGCCACAGAAATATAAAGACTTTGCATTCTACTAATATTTATCAGACAGTTATTCTAACGTTAAGAGTAAGGCAGTTCTGAATTTGTTATGTTAAAGTTTGCCCAGTTATATTTTATGGTTGTAAATTTGTTCTCTTGTATATGTTAAACTTGTTATTAACACTCATCAAAGACGAGTATTGATGTTATATGTATTCTGTGTTAAATTTATGTCAAAAAACTAATAAAAATGTTAATTACAGTATAAGAGAAAGATTCTAGTTTAGTAGCACCTTAAAGACCAACAAGATTTCTATGGTATAAGGTTTCAAGACTCCCTTTGATAGATACCTGGTGAAGGGAGGTTTGACTCCTACACACTTGAACTTATACACTTGAAATGTGTTAGACTTTAAGGAGCTATGGGACTGGAATCTTGCTCTAAAACAAAAGAGAAGCTTATCAAACATCTCACCTTTGCAAATGATAATAGGATGGGACAAACTGGTGTGGTGTCTTGCGAAATAATAAACTTCCAAGCAGTTGGAGAGAAGAGAGAGAAAAGGAACCATGCAGCGGAAACTTTAAAGAAAAATGACTATTTCAAGCACATAGGAAAGCTTTCCAGACTCATACATTTTATTGCAGTCAAAGACCCAGATGGGATACAGGAAAGGGAAACAAACACTGGAAGTCTATGATTGTGTCAAATCATCCTAAATTGCCTTGGGCAGGTCATTTTCATTTATTGTCATTGTTTTCAGTGTATAAAATGGAGACAATTATGATCCATTTCACAAAATGGCAGCAAAGATGAATGAGATAAGAAAGCACTTTGTACAATGAGGCTGCATTTCTAGCAGCACCATCCTAAGCAGAATTACCCCCTTCTAAGTCCACTGAAGCCAACAGAGTCAGCTCTGCTTAGAATACAAATATAAAGTTTGCTTGGAGGAAAAGAAGTCCCATTGAACCCAATGGGGACCTATTTTTTAGTAAACATGCTTAGGGTTGTACTGCAAAATGATACAAGTATATCAAGATGCTGCTCATTATCATGAGCCACACTAGATGTCTCAGTGGTCATCATTTACCTCTCGAAATCATATGTCTGCTGCCTCCTGCAACAAGCTTAAATGCATATTATTTAATATTCACAAAGCAAGACTTTGATATTTATATTAAATGTAACAGCCAGATATAGTTAGAGAAAGGGCACAGACACAAGGGAGCTATCAGCAGCCTTTTGTGAACAACTGAAAATCCAATTAATTTGACACTTCTGGTCCTGCTGGCTGTGTAGTTATCCAGACAAGAGTAGACAGTGTATTCAAGACATTGTAACAATTAAATACTCCCAAACAGCCCCCATTATTGTCTTCACAAAAGAATCTAAGATGTGTTTGGCATTCTGATTTAATTGTTTGTGTAAAAGGAAAACAAAAAGGAAGCTCAACGACTCAAACACTTCATTGTTTGGCTCGCAAGATATTTGACTAATATAGACCATCACACTTCATACTGCCTTTCAGTTAATGATTCGGTTCCCCTCCCTTTCCCCATTCCTATTTGTTTCTGATATGCCATACTGGATCAAGATGCTGATGTAGCTCTGTGGAATAAAAAGGACTCAAAAATGAATTTCTGTGCTCATTGAGTGCAATGGATTTGACGTGTTTATTGGTCAGGATCAATGGCTACTTCCACAATGATACTTCTAATAATCCGATAGCCTTGCCAATATCGTTGGGAGTATTTAGCTCACTTGTAGGATATGTAGTAATAACACTTAACACAGGAAAGCAAAATACTGAATTATTTATATATTTTTCTCCATGGATACTGCAATGACAAGTAATATTGGTAGCACATAAACCACAGAAACACCTCTTTCCCCCTTAAGTCATAAGCAAAGTACGGAGGAGATTATTAGTATTATTTTAACGGGATAGTGCTGAAATCTGTAGGCTGGGTATGAATGTCACCTGCAGACAGGAGAAATCACCAGCTATGTTAGAAAAGTTATCACACAAGCCACAGGGAATGTGCTTATCAAGCTAATTCATCAGAATTGTTGCTTTTCTGTCATTTGGTTGAGATTGGAGCATTACTTGCAGATACTGTTATCATCAGAATACTATACAATTTATGTTCTGTGGGTGAAGGCCCCTAGACATCAGTGAAAGCCTACCCATTTAAGCAATCACTAAATTGCTCCCTTTGAATTTTTAATCACTGGTTTTCCATGCTCAAGTTATCTCACTTGTTACACAGAAAGCATACACACATAAGAAAAGTCCTGCAGGTTTGAAATAATGGTCACTAGGGAAAAATGATGGTGACTAGATGGACCAAATAGAGGTCTCAGAAGACCTACAAACAGGACAGAGACCAAACCCTGCCCCAGTGTAAATATACTTTAATGGGGTCCGGACAGGGCCACTAAGTTCCTGCCATAAGCAGCAGTCAGAGAAAAATAATCTTTAAAATAATCACTATCAGGCAACAGAATGACATCACTTCCAGGAAAGACCCAGAAGTGACATCATACACTCTAAGAATCTCCAGAAACATTATGGTTTTACTATAGTGTTTCCAGGGATACTTAAAGATGCATGACATCTAGGGATGCCATGAACTCAGGCCCATAGCTACAGCAGGGTATCTTGGGGCCTGGCCCCCCTGACCTATTGCCAAGCCCCCCACCCACTTCCCATTCAGCTCAGGCCCCCTGATTTCCATTTTTTATTTTATCTGTGGCGCTCCCTGGATGTGTGTGTGGGTGTCTATGTGGGGTCCCCCCTGACTTATTTAAAGCCCCCCCAAATTAAAAAATCCTGGCTATGGGCCTGCGTGAACTTAGCCACAAATGAGTTTACCAGGTCTACTCAGCTGAAGGACCCAGCTCCATTTTACTTTCAGAGACTGTGCAGTGGAATTGTCCTGCTCTGGCTTTCAGTCCCTGTTCCACCCTGCCCTCTAAGGTGTTCCGAAAACCTGGAGGAGCTTTTTTCTCTCTTGGTCAACCACTGCCACCACCTGACCTTAATAGGAATTGCCCACTGGGAGGGCCAGAACTCCTAGCTTCCCTTTTTAGTTCTGAGGCCTTGCTTCTGTGTCTCCTGCTGCCCCATGCCTGGTTACCACAGGGACAGCTTATTGCCTTGTGTACCACAGGGGGAATAGCCACTTGCCAACTGACTGTCCTCCCCTTTTTCCTGGTGCTCCTTTTAAAAAAGTATATCCAAGATGGTGGAGTTCTATGTGGCACAGAAAACTACTACCAGGATCAAAAATTATAAAGCATTTATTAAAAAGAATGTGGTCATAAACATACTTCTAGCACAGCACCAAATTGCACAAGGGATTCAAAAGAAAAAGGTAAAATACAATCTGTCTGTCCCTCCCTCTAAGCATGCCCTATCAGTTGTTAAATATAAGGCAGGCTCCTTAGCTTAGAAAGTTACCATATGTATACAGAAGTTCCATTACCTTCAAGCCTCCTTCAGGTGTGCAGGCCAGCACATGGCAATGGCCACCTCCTCCAGACCTCAGTTAAGACTTACGTGAGCTTCAATGGAATCAGCACCAAATCTTGCTCCCAGGAATTTTATCAGTCCTCTTTCCCCTCAGACTGACCCAGTCAGGCCAGGTCAAATAAGCTTTACCTGAGGTCTCCAGAAGTTTCTTCCTGAAGTCTTTCTAGTTTTAATTCCTCCAAATCTCTTTTCCCTGCTTGGAGGGGGAGGGACTGGACAATCCCAATGTCTCTATTAGCATTTCTTAAGAGGTATCTGAGGTTGGAAAGCAATTGAACTGACTTCCCCTCTTTCCCCTGTTCTCTGCCCAGAGAGAAAAAAAATAACTTATAAAAATTAGAGTGAAGGTTATGTACAGTTTAAACCTCCAAAAGAAAAAATGTATTTCTTCATAGACCATATTAAACCCATTCCCTTGTTCTTTCAAGTCTATTGCTGGTTTTATGAGTAACTAGGAATAAGGCCCATTGTGGAAATAAATACAATGAGCTCCAGAAGAAGGCTCTGGGAGAATGCCAAGGCCTTGGGCACTCAGTGTCAATTTGCTGTGGCAACCTCCTTAAACTCCACCCTCTCCAGAATCCACCCCTGAAATCCCCAGGTATTTCCCAACCTGAAGTTGGCAACTCCATCCCCTTCCCAACTAACCATCAACCTACCATTATCCTCCTCCCTTATTGCAGCTGGCTTCTGCCCTCCCTCCTGGAGATGAGTTGTAATTCTGAATGATCTCCACCCCTCACCTGGATATTGGTAACAATGGTTTCCCAGGAGAAAATGGTTGGTTTAGATGGTGGAGTCTATGGCATTGTACCTGTCTGAGGTCCCACCCCTACTCAAACCTCACCCTCTCCAGGCTCCACCCCTCAAATCTCCAGGAATTTCCCAACCTGGAGCTGGCAACCCTATCTCCTTTCCAGCCAAGCATCAACCTGCCATTATCTGCCCCTTTGATTTCAGCTTTCCATCTCCTCCCTGCTCCCAGGGATCAGTTGTAATTCTGAGCAATCTCCACCCCTCACCTGGAGATTGGCAACAGTGGTTCCCCAGTGGTTAGGAGGGTGGAGTCTATGGCATTGTACCTGTCTGAGGTCCCACCCCTCCTCAAACCTCACCCTCTCCAGGTTCCATCCCTCAAATCTCCAGAAATTTCCTACCTGGATTTGGCAACTCTATTTCCCTCCCAGCCAATCATCAACCTACATTTATTTCCCCTCCAGCTTTCCACACACCCCTGCAGCCTCTACCCAGGAGGAAAAGTAGTCTTTCTCTGCAACGGGGACCAAAGCAGCTTACATCATTCTCCTCTCCCCCTTTTGACTTGCACAACAACCCTGTGAGGTAGGTTAGGCCAAAATCACCTACTCAGCTTCTACAGCAAGTGCCTGGATCTAGAAGACCCTGCTCTGAAGCACTGACTGCTATACCTAGGGCAGCCAACCTCCAGGTGGAGCCTGAAGATCACCAGGTATCACAACAGAACTCCAGACAACAGATCTCTCCTCCCCTGGAGGAAATAACTGCTTTGGAAGGTGGGCTTTAAGGCATTCTGTTCAGTTGAGACCTCTCCCCTTCCCAAACCCTGGTTTCCATAGACTCTTCCAGAAAATCTCCAGGAATCTCCCTACCTGGAGCTGGCAACCCTAGTCAGGACTGGCCCCAATGAGTTCCACACAAAGGCTTGCAAAGGGTTTCCTTCCTTTGTCTGAACCAAGCTTGGTTGCCTACTGTGGTGAAACAGGCTCCAGTTTACAACTCAGCTGTTCGCCTCTCACCCTCGTCCCATGTGTATATCTCATTCCTTAAGTTCGCTGCCATCACTCACTGAATTGTCACTGCCTTTAGAGGGACAGTGAGACCCCTCTGGCCGAATTTCCCTATGTGGAGATGGAATTCCCAATCTTTGGGGGATCCCTGGAAAGTTGACAACCCAAGGGTCTGGCTTTTCATTGCTTCCTTGGGCTACTCCTTCCCTTTAGTATTGTGCAGAGTGGGGGAGACTATGTGATCAGAGCACAACACAGATTATTAGCCCAAATAAAAGAATTTATTTAATTATTTATACAACTATGGAGCACACACACACTAAATGAATAAGGCAGAACTGTAGGAGTAAGCACACACTATGAACTAATTGGGTTAAATACAATTCTCTTTCCCTACACACAATACTCTCTACCTCTGGAAGTTGTGGGCTCAGGATAGGATCTCTCCTTGGACCGGCCTCTGGCTCTGCTTCAGCCTCTCTCTCTTGCCCTGCAGCCTCCAGCCTCACCCCTGGGGTTGCCAGAACTCTTGGAACACTGAAGAAAGTGGACCCAGTGGGAGGTGCAGGAACAGCACCATAGGTGGAGCCATTGCAGGCAATGTTCCCTCTAAGCTATGGAGCCCTGTGAGCAAAAATTCTACTTTGTGAGCGACTGGCATTAAAGTTCTGAGCAGGTGATTTGGCTGCTGCATAAATTAGTTTGCTCTGGAGCCATCCTTCCTGAGCTAAGACAAAAAGGTGTGAGCCAGAGACTAAAAAACTGTGAGCTAGCTAACACTAACTTAGCTTAGAGGGAACACTGCAGGATCAGGGCTGACAGCAGGCCCGTAGCTAACAACTTTTTGCTCAGGGGGCCCATGTTTTTCTCAGGGGGCCCACCACCAATGTTCCCTCTAAGCTGTGGAGTTTTGTGAGCAAAACTTCTACTTTGTGAGCTACTGCCATTAAAGTTGTGAGAGAGCAATTTGGCTGCCACATAAATTAGTTTGCTCTGGAGCCATCCTTCCTGAGCTAAGACAAAAATCTGCGAGCTGGAAGTTAAAAAAGTGTAAGCTAGCTCACACTAACTCAGCTTAGAGGGAACACTGCCCGCCCCCCCCATTGGGGAACCATGATTGCAAGGGGAAAAATATAGACCAAATTCAATCTCGTCAAACAAATTCAGTACAATTGAAAGAGAGATTTGATTTTATGTTTTTAAAACCGGACAGCACAATCACAGCAGTATTAATCTTTGTGTAACAGAACTAAGTTTTCAAAAAGTTTTCATTGAGACCTGATACTGAAAGGCATGCAAAGCAGCAACAGAAAAAAGGAAAAATATTTTATTAGAGAGCAGAGAAGACTATTAAGCCAAAACCAGAAATAGCTCCCCCCCCCGAATTCAGTTTCATTTTACAATAAAAAAATACTGAACTTCTTCCTGCAAGGGGCTGCTACTTTGATTTGAACTTGTGGGCGTTTTTTGGAATTTTAAGAAAGGGCAGTGGTCACAATCACAAAATTGATACCTTGGGAAGCAGGACCAATCACAAAATGGCTGCTAAAATATTGGGATGTTTCAAGCAGAGCATCCACCTTTGATCAGGACAACTGTCTCCAAATGTGGACGCTCTGTAAGACCAAAAGTGATTTCCCTTGGGGTCTTCAAAAACACCTCCTGCTTTACTGAGGTGAAAGATAGTCAGAACTGGCTGTTTGCTTTGGTGAAAAAGTGCTGGGTAAGAAGCAACTAGCCACCAGCAAACACATTGTTGGGCACCACATTGGAGTTTACCACTCTAGTCACTACGTGTGACTACACTTAAAATATAGGAACATTCTTAAAAAGAAGAGAAATGTTGATTGAAAGCCTTCCCATTTAACAATGGGAACCACAATTAAGACCTTATCGAAAGCAGGGGTCTTTTCGTAGAAAAACAGCTGCAGGAGCTCATTAGAATATGGTATGCTAATGAGCTATTTGGCTATTAGCATATGCCACACCCCCTGACATCACCGGAAGTGATGTCAGAAGGGGAAGCAAAAGGGGGGGAGGTATCTTCCCCCCCTTTACTTTTTTCCCACCATAGAGAACAATGGAGGGAATAGGGGCAACCTGTTTGGGGGCCCATAAAATTGGATCCCCTGGTCCAATGTTCTTGAAACTTCGTGGGTATCTTGGGGAGAGGCTCCATCAGCTACCCTGTGAGTTTGGAGCCTCTCCCTCAAACCACCTCCCCTCCAGCCCCCAGAATATACCTTATGTTTTCACCATTGATTTCAATGGCCCATAGGATATAATGGAGCTGAAATTGACATTTGGCTGCCTGAAAGACTCCCTGGGATGCCGGCTGGGGGCGGGGCTTGGCTCCTGAGCTCCGGGAGCGGGCTCCCCCCCCAAAAGGCCCCTGATCGGAAGGAACTGGAAATGCAGCTCCAGGACAACTTTTCTGTCAGGAAAAAGGGGTGTGTGTGAAGAAGCCTCCACTCCGTGCTGCACAACCCTCCCACGGGACAGGGACCTTCTTCTCCTCCTGCCCTCCCACTGCGCTTGCCCTCCTCCCCCCTCCCCCGCAGCTGCCACACCCTCCGTGCCATATTAGGGGAGAAGGTGCCGCCGCCTCCAGAACCGTAGGGGGAGCTGGCCCGGCCCATCTTCTTTCCCCTTCCCTTCCCCTCTTGGAGTGCCCTGGCAGGCCTTGGTGACCATAGGGAGAGGGGCAAGGGCTGGGAGGAGGGGGCCGGAGGGAGTAGGGGGGAGCAGAGGCTTGGGGGAGGGGGCCCACAAAACCCGTGGGGGGGGCGGGCCCCCAGGGCCCCACGCAGGCTACGGGCCAGGCTGACAGCCTGTGAGTTGAACCCATTGCAGGATCAGAGCTGACAGATCAGGGACCCAGTGGGAGGTTCAGGAGCAGCAACACAGTGCACAGTTGGCAGCCCAACACTGGGCAACCTCTGCCTGTGGGTTGAAGCCATAGCAGGATTAGCCACTGAGGATTTTAACCTGTCCCTGAATGGCTCAGCAGGTTGAGGAGTTGCACTTAGCCTTGAATGAATCCTGATAAAAGCAGCCAAAAAAGGGAGAGCCACTGTGAAGCCCTTGTGTGTCAGCCTTTGTGTGCCATTGTGCTGCACTTTAGACTTCAGTGTGCTTAGACCTTCTGGACTATGACCTGGCTTGTGTGCTTTGGATTTGCCCTTCTGGTTTTGTTGCTTAGACTTTTGACTAGCTGTGCTTGACCCTGGACTCTTTTTGGACTATGCCTCTTGCCCCAGCTGCCTGCCTCAACCAGGACAACTAGAAAGGGAAAATACTATCAAGCTGTGACAGAATTGCACAGAAAAGCAGTCTTTTCTGATATGCTGCTTGTATCAAAGAGTCAGGGAGTGCAGGAATTAATCTTCCATGGAGAGAAGAGTTTAGGTGATTGGCTCCTCTGCTTAGCTCTCTGATTGGCCAACATCAACTGAGAGAGAAAATAAAACAGCTGATCAGGAGGGAAAAGAGGTCTTTCACAAATGGGTCTTTTGTTGTTTGGTCTTTTGAAATCTAGTATCTGAATCAGGATCCAAAGGATTTGGCTTCTGAGAGAAGAGACATTTGGAAATAAGTGTTCTCTGACAGGCAATAGTCAGAAATCATAAGTAAAATTTTGGAAACAGCAGAGATGGACAAATTAACCTTATTTTTGAGATGACAAGAAGAAAAATTTCACAATACATGGTCAAGATTTTATTCTTGGTTGAAAGACTACAACAAATGAACTATATAACTCCATAACATATATTAAAGATATTATAGATATTATAGATTTTTTGCTTTATGGTATATATTTTAACAACCAACTGGATACTGTAAGAAGTAATTGGACAGATTATTATTATATAGATTCAGAAGCCCCCAATTTGTATGTAATATATTGTTTGTGTTCTTTGTTTGTTTTGTATGTTAATTTGTGATAAAATAAAAAGCTATTATAAAAAAGAAAGTACTTCCACAGAAAGAAGAAGAGAAACCCCACTGTCTAAATATATTAAAATTGCTCTGAGGGAGAACTTTAGATTCTCAGGAAAGCTACAGAACAGCTTTATACAGACAAAGGATACTGGAGAAGGATTTGGGAGGAGGTCTGGGTAGTTAGAGAGAACTCCCAGGCAAGCCATATAGTAAAAGGAGTTATTACTTGTTAGGGACAAGGAGAATAACTTCCACCCAATGAAAGGGGTTGGGAAGAGAAACCTGGTCTGTGAAAAAGAAGTGTAGCTTAGACACTTCAGGAGTTAATGATAAGCTGTATTGGTTGCTGTAGATTTTCCAGGTTGTATTAAGCTGTATTATCTAAAGGAAAACCTGTAATATCTGAAGGAAGAAATCTACTAATCTACTAACATCAATAAGAACTGTGTTGTGCTGAATTATACTAAACAAAATATCTCTCAAAGAAAGAAATAGGAAGCCTTGAAACAAAACTACAAATACACTCTCGAATGCTCTAAATATTCAACTCTGTCTATATTAGAAAGTTTTTTTACTCCAACAATTTCAAAACCTTGACTATTCCTATAATACATATATTCCCTGTCTAATAAAATTTTTATTCTGTTTTTGAAAGTTAATTTGCCTCAAATGCCATTTCTCAAATTGGACAGCTCTGGTATTTTCAGTAGAGTTCCTGAGCTGAAAAAAGCCTAAACTAAGTATCTCAACAAAGAATGGGACAGTAAAGTCTTCTATGAAAAAGAATATATACATGCTACTGTAGGGCTACTCAGTCACTGAGGGGAACTGAAGATTTGGTGGGAAAAATCTGCCAGACAGTTGGGCAGATACAGGGGTTCATCATACATGCCTATTGGGTTACAAATCTAATGAAAAGGACAGGAGTACATAAACATCACAAGCATGCTGAGAATGGTGCAGGACATGCTAACAGAGGACAGACCGAGTAAGACAAGAGTACCAACTCAAGAACCATAGTCAAGGTCCAATCTAAGGTTAAGCATAGAGTCAGGAGTCTAGTCGGAGAGTCCGTCCATAAAGCAAGGTCCGAGAATTCAAGGGTTACTCAGAAGCAGGTTCAGGAGACAAAGTCAGGAAATGGCCCTAAAAGTCACAGGGTAGAGACAGGATCCAATGCAGTGGCCACAGAGTCAGAGCAATTTCAGCTTGTTACTTCCACACCTAACAGCCTCCCTTGGTTGATTTTTATAGCCATAAGCTTAAGGATCATGCTTGCAGCCAGCTGCTCGGGAGTAATCCTGCAACTATTTAAGCAGTTGGCATTGGATCAGGAGGCATGCACTTTGTCATCTCTCCTGTGATTAGTTCCTTTCATAGCCTCCGTCTGTGGCACTCTTAAGGGTGTGGGTGATACTGGAGGGCTGAAAACAATCAACTGAGATTCACCTGTTGAATCAAGGCTGGAGAGTGTTGGTGGTTCTGCACCAACTGTTGGCTGTGAATCCTGCAGCTCACCATCCTGCTTGTAAGCTTCCACTGAGCCCTGGCTGACCTATAACAATAACATTAAGCTAAACTTAACAATATAGAACGTTTACCTCCAAACACAAGAGAGTAAAATCCCTAGAGGATTATTGGAAGCTATTAAAACCACATTAATTGAAGCCCAGTTAGAATGCATTCCCCAGGTTAGGCTTTGCTCTGTTTCAGTAAATGTGAGTCTTTGATCAAAGAGAGCCCCTGGATGATTTTTCCCATTTCAGTTGTCTACTGACCATGATTTATAAAATTATGTATGGGATAGAGCAGGTCGAGAAAGAAGTACTTTTCTTCCTTTCTCACAATACAAGAACTCGTGGGCACTCCATGAAATTGCTGAGCAGTCGGGTTAGAACAGATAATAGGAGGTACTTCTTCACCCAAAGAGTGATTAACACATGGAATTCACTGCCACAGGAGGCTACAAGCATGGACAGCTTCAAGAGGAAATTGGATGAACATATGGAGTAGAGGTCCATCAGTGGCTATTAGCCACAAGGTATAGATAGGAACTCTCAGTCTGAGGCAAGTGATGCCCTGTATTCTTGATGTTTGGGGAGGGCAACAGTGGGAGGGCTTCTAGTGAACTGGCCGCACTGCTGGACCTCCTGATAGCACCTGGTGTTTTTGGCCACTGTGTGACAGAGTGTTGGACTGGATCGGCCATTGGCCTGATCTAATATTGGCTTCTCTTATGTTCTTATCTTATCCACGAGCATAATTCACCAACACTACTTGAGCCATACATCAGCAGGTGGAGTGTTCGTTTCTAATATTCTGCAATCAGTTGTTGTGCTGGTATTATAAAAACATAGGAGAAGCCAATGTTGAATCAGGCCAATGGCCCATCTAGTCCAACACTCTGTCACACAGTGGCCAAAAATACCAGGTGCCGTCAGGAGGTCCAGCAGTGGGGCCAGGACACTAGAAGCCCTCCCACTGCTGCCCCCTCCAGCACCAAGAATAGAGTGCATCACCTGCCCCAAACTGAGAGTTCCTATCTATACCTTTTGGCTAATAGCCACTGATGGACCTCTGTTCCATATGTTTATCTAATTCCCTCTTGAAACTGTCTATGCTTGTAGCTGCCACCACCTCCTGTGGCAGTGAATTCCATATGTTAATCACTCTTTGGGTGAAGAAGTACTTCCTTTTATCTGTTCTAACCCGACTGCTCAGCAATTTCATGGAGTGCCCACGAGTTCTTGTATTGTGAGAAAGGGAGAAAAGCATTTCTTTCTCAACCTGCTCTATCCCATGCATAATCTTATAAACCTCAATCATGTCACCCCTCAGCCGTCGTTTCTCCAAGCTAAAGAGCCCCAAGCGTTTTAACTTTTCTTCATAGGGAAAGTGTTCCAATCCTTTTATCATTCTAGTTGCCCTTCTCTGCACTTTTTCCAATGCTATAATATCCTTTTTGAGGTGTGGCAACCAGAACTGTACACAGTATTCCAAATGAGGTTGCACCAATGATTTATACAGGGGCATTATGATACTGGCTAATTTGTTTTCAATTCCCTTCCTAATAATCCCCAGCATAGCATTGGCCTTCTTTATTGCAGTTACACACTGTCTAGACATTTTCATTGTGTTATCTACTACGACTCCAAGATCTCTCTCTTGGTCAGTCTCTGCCAGTTCAGACCCCATCAATGTGTATTTATATTTAGGATTTTGGGCTCCAATGTGCATCACTTTGCACTTGGCCACATTGAACCCCATTTGCCACGTTGCTGCCCACTCACCCATCCTCCACAGATCCCTTTAGAGTGCATCACAATCCTCCCTGGTTTTCACCACCCTGAACAACTTCATGTCATCTGCAAATTTAGCCACTTCACGGCTTACTACCAATTCCAAATCGTTAATAAACAAGTTAAAAAGCATCGGACCGAGTACCGATCCCTGTGGTACCCCACTGCTTACCATCCTCCACTGAGAAAGTTTCCCATTTATACTCACTCTCTGTTTTCTATTTAGAAGCCAGGTTTTGATCCACAAGAGGACTTGTCCTTTTATCCCATGACTATTTTTTTTTTGTAGTAAAACTCTCCTAAAGAGGAGAGAATTTTATTCTTTTTATATAAGAAAAGGGTAGGGTAGACAGATGGAGAAAGAAAAAGATGGAGTGAAGTTTTTTCTGTTAAAAAGGGTTAGTTTTAGTTAGTAATCAATACCATTTTTGGCATCTATCATGGTTAGAAGATCTTCTTTTTAGCTTTGCAAAGTCCAAAATCATTCTGTTAATACAGTTAGTAAAGTCCATCGGGGTTAGTAATTAAACAGCTCCTTCCAGATACAACACGAACAATCCTCAAGGTGTCTTCTTTTTAAGTCTCTTCCAATTATGGATTGAGTCCTTTTTAACCTGGATGTCTTCCGTTCCATCGCCTCCTTCCCCTGGGCTGCTGTCTTCTTCACTGCTTGTCTCAATTTTGAGTGCTGCGTCTTCCTCCCAGCTGGCGTGTCTCTTCAGAAGTTTTTGCTTTTTAAGGATGTAGTCTATCTTCTTTCTTTTCTCTTTTCCCTTGTACTTCTGACCTTCAAATTTCCAGGGCGCCATAGCCACTTCACATGAAATTGGATCTCTGATATATTGCCTGCTATGCTCAGCCTCCCCTTCTACTGGCAGAGTATTTTCTTTTATAAAAGCGGAATAGGCTTTGGGAGCCATGTCCACCTCTTCTTTTAATTCTTTCGCTTCACTGCCAGTTAGGGGTGTCAAAACACTCGTCAAGGTAAATCCGAGATCTTCTTTCTCTTCTTCTTTTACGCCCTGAAGACTTAAAATCAAATTCGTTTTCTGTTCAATTTCCGCCATCTTCCTTGATGTTTCCGATATTTGTTTCTGTCGACTGATAAAGACACTTTCCACTTTAGGCAAGGTTTCGTTGATTTTCTGCATTTCCTCCAGCAGAGGGCGCAGTATCTCATTTTCTTGTTGATTGACAGCAAGCTCTGGGGGGGGCTACCCGGACCAGAAGTCCCTCCTCTCTTCTCTTCCGGTTTCTGCAGGACTTTCCCCATTGTCGACATTTTGTTTTATTGTTTACTTTTACAAAGTTCGTGCCGCATCCCCCAGGAAGCTAAAAAGATCGTAATCTTCCGTACAACCCCGACGGTACTTTCACCAACACTGTTTTTTCTCTCTGCCCCCCTTCGCGCTCCCTTTTTAGATCTTGCTTCTCAAATGGGGTGGGGACTCCTCCCTCCTCCCAAACGGTTAAACGCTCGCGGGGGGACTCAAATTCACGCTTCAAAATAGATCTTCAACTCACGATTCGATGCCACTTCTTCTTTTTGTGTTAAATCATAGCGCTGTCTTCACTCCTGGAAGTCAGTGGCACTGCTAAGTCCCATTACGGGCACGACACAGCGGGGCCAATTGGAGCGGGGAGAAAGCCTCAATTTCCCGGCTATCTGCCGGCAAAGAGGCTACTCCCCAAAGCGCCCCTGGTTCGGAGCCTTTGCCTAAGGCTCACTAGGGTCTTTCGCACATGCGAAGACCCCCCCTGACTGCGTGTGGGCTAACCACCTCCGGGAGCGTCCCGAGAGGCAGCCGCCATTCGCAACACCGAAACCGAAACCCTTTTATCCCATGACTATTGAGCTTACTTAGGAGTCTTTGATGAGGAACTGTATCAAAAGCTTTCTGGAAGTCAAGGTAAATAACAGGTTAGTGAGACAAGATCTTCCCTTACAGAACCCATGCTGAGTTTTTATTCATCAATGTGCCTACTAATTCTTTCCTTAATAACAGTTTCCAACAACTTACCCGGTATCGACGTCAGACTGACTGGCCTGTAATTTCCCGGATCTCCCCTGGAGCCCTTTTTTAAAGATGGGAGTGACATTAGCTACCTTCCAGTCCTCAGGAATGGAGGCAGATTTTAAAGAAAGATTACATATTTTTGTAAGGAGACCCACAAGTTCACATTTGAGTTCTTTCAGAACTCTCAGATGAATGCCATTTGGGCCTGGTGATTTATTAGTTTTTAAATTATCCATCAGCCGTAGGGCTTCCTCTCTTGTTTCTCAAGTTTCTCAAGAAATCTATTTTCAAGTTTCTCAGAATGTATCCATGTTCCCCCCCCCCCATGGTTCTTCCATTTGACCAAAAAGGATAAACACTGGAGTATATTTCACTTTGCAAGCTACTATTTTGCTCAGAATTTTACTTTTCTTTTTTTGCCAAAATTGGTTTACAATAGGACAGTTCCACAACATCCAAATAAGCCTTTTTTTCTTGGAATTGGCAATACTAGTATTGCAAAATATAGCTGCAGTATAATCCCATCTATATATAAGCTTTAAACCATTCTTTCTGAAATTGACATCAGTATTCAAAATATCTTTGTATATTTTTCCCATTTGTTATTTGCGATTTCCTGTATTAAATCTGTTTGCCATTTTTTTTTCTACAAGTTGATTCCTTAGAAGCTAATTCCAACAAAATATCATAACATTTTGCTGGTAGCACTTTAGTTGGTCTTGAAGACCACTTTCTCAAATGTAGATAATGTGACCTGGTAGGCATTATATACTTGGACTTTCAAAAGGTTTTGGCAAGATACCTCACCAAAGAATCCTGAGTAAGCTTAACAGTCATGGGATAAGAGGAAGGGTCAATTTATGGATTAATAATTGGTTAAATGATAGGAACTAGGGAGTAGGCATGAATGGATAGTTCTCACAATGGAGGGAAGCAAGAAATGGGATTCCACAAGGATGGATATTGGGGCCAGAACTATTTAATTTGTTCATAAATGATCTGGAACTGGGAATGAGCACTGCAGTGGCCAAGTCTGCAGTTAACACACATCTATTAAGGATGGTGAAAACCAGGTGCAAAGAGCTCCAGGAGAATCACCACCAATTGAGTGAGTGGGCAACAATGTAGCAAAGTTGAAGTTCAGTGTAGGTAAGTGAAAGCTGATGCACAGGGAGGGGGGGGGGATTCCCAGCTTCACATATATGCTAAAAGGGTCTGAGCTTGCTAGACTGAGAGGAAAAGAGACCTTGGGGTTGTAGTGGGTATTTCAATGAAAGCATCAACCCAGTGTGCCACAGTAGTGAAAAAGGCAAACTATGTGCTCAGGATTATTCGGAAAGGTATTGAATAGCCAATATTATAATGCCAGCCTCACATTAATGGCTATTTTTCCGGCATAAATGTCTGGAAGATCCTGGGTTGATTTAGGATTAACACAATTTGTTGTGATGTGAGGGCCAATAAATGGGATGCAAAAGCCCCTACTAAAGCCTAGACAGAGGTATGAAGCCACGACCTTATTTGGATACTTACAGAGGATGAGGGGAAAGTCCCATTACCTGAACTGGCATCTCTGCCAGGTCCAACTTGAGGGTTGACTCAGAACTAAGACTGTTTTGAGGAGGCTGAGGCAGAGGTTCTGGCGGTACCCAACTGTCCTTTTTTACTACTGAAATTTCCAAGGGCCGGGAGCCCCAAAAGGGCTGCTGCAATTCACTTCCCTTACTGCATAAGAGCCTCGAGAGGGAACCATTCCTCACAGAGGTACTCATACTTACATTGGGGCTGGTGACACCTGCCTTGATTTATTCCCAGCATACTCACCAGGAACTATCCTGCCTGAAGGCCCCTTTCCTTTTCTCCAGTTCTGCCCTAGGCTTAACATTAGAGCCCACCATCAGCATCCAAATCCTACCCAGCCAGCTTATTGTGTGAGGCCCTTTTTCTATATCCCTCATCCTAGTCCATTGCCAGTGTGTCACCAGCCTTTAGTACATTCTCCATTTGATTTGCAAGATGCACTGGCACCCTGTTCTGGGTAGGCTGCGGCAACCAGACTCAGGTAAACATTATAGCCTTTTAGCCAATTCTGAAACGTACTCTCTGCACTGCCCATATTGGACCCTTTTTTATCCCACTTCAGACCTGCCTTCCCAGCCTCGCCCTCTGGTTTTAACAGGGAAAATATGTCCACATAATAACCATCAAGGGCTTTTTCTGCAGATTTTGTGACAAATGAATGCCAGGTGGATCCTCCATATCTGTATACTGGGAAAGAGGAGGAGCCTCCTGGACTTGTTCAGTTCCTCAAACCCTATTAGGACTGGGTTCCCCCACTGACCTGCACTTAACCAACCAGGAAGGCAACCCCAGAATAAAATCCCCAGCCTGCCAGTAATTACCATCTATGTGTGCATTATCCTCATCCGGGGAAGACTCATCAGAAGATGTGTCACTGTCCGTCACTTTCCTGGTCTGCCTAGTTGTCCTTCGGTGTTTTGCATGGCACTTCTGTTTGACATGGTTGATGACAGAAGCACTTGTCTCTGTTGATGAGCATTGTCCCCACCTAGACCTGGCCTCTGGCTGCCCCATCTGCTCTGGCAGGGCTTTGTGTGCTTCAAGCTGTCCCATCTGTTCCAACAACTGGACTAAAGTTTCTGAAATGCCCTGCAAGATATTTGTGTTAACCATCAGAGCCACTCGCATCTGTGGACCTGAAGCCACCCCTGCTTGCAGCTCATTAGCCCTGGAGGCTCCCCCAATGCCCCTTTTTTGAAGCACCCCATGTGCCATAAGGTGCACCATCTGCCATTTGGGATGACTCTGAGAGAGGTATTTCACCCTTGAGAAAGAGGTCCTTTCCACATTTGCCTGCCAGTCTGGATTTTCTCTGTGTTTGAGTCGAAGCAATTTAAGTCCACGGCAAAATGGCATCCAAATAACCCAGGGCAACAGCAGGTTGAAACCGGGCTGACCACTGAAGGGAGGTAATGTAATGCAGAATGGGGGGAAATCCAGAATAAAAAGGTTGAACTCTATTTTAGTGAAGAATGGGGGGGAAATCCTGGATTAAAAAGATGGTTGAATTAGATTTTAGTGCAAAATTGCTTGGAGGATGCCATGGTGAACATGGACTAAAAGGGAAGTGTAGAAAGGGCCAGAGACTTTTGCAGCTTAGAAAAAGAATTCAGCAGGCATGTTTCCAGGTTGTTGAGCTGCATTGTGGCTGTCTCTGATGAAGATTTACATTGGAACAGGGTGACAACTGAACTCTCGTGAGGCTCAGCCCAAGCACCTACAACTATAGAGGAATAAGAAGCTTTCATAAGGATATAATGTAATGGATAACAGTCTCTCTATCCCCCCCTTTTAAATTACTGCTATATATACATTCTTAAAATAAAAACAGATGCTCACACCGGCTGGCTCCCCTGCAGAAAAACCCAGCTCCATACAGGGTAGTAGCAAACAAAAGAATGAAGACCATTAGAATCCAGAGAGCCAGGTTACTGTCGTGGTTAAGAGCAGCAGACTCTAATCTGGAGAATCGGGTTTGATCCCCTACTTGTCCACATGTAGGTAGCTGGGTGACCTTGGGTCGGTCACAGTTCTCTCAGAGCTGTTCTCTCAAGAGCAGTTCTCTCAGAGCTATTTCAGCCCCACCTACCTCACCAGGTGTCTGTTGTGGGGAGAGGAAGGGAAGGAGATTGTAAGCCACTCTGAGACTCTGAGTGAAGGGAGGTATAAATCCAATTCTTCTTCTTCTTCTTTTTCAGAATAAATTACTTAAAATCACCAAAAATCAGGGGCAGGGGCACTGCAACCAAGGAACAGAATAAAGAACCCAACAAACATCATCAGGGGCACTGCCAATGCAGGCCCCCAATCCCTTACCTCAAATCCTGCAGAAAAATATCATTCTCTTTTTCTGACAGGTGAACACCATCACCCCTGTACAGTTCTGTGCAATCAGCCCAAATTTGGGTGTGTGGCAAATAGTGGCCTAACCCAACCTTCAAGATGTGCCTGATCTCCCCATTAGCATGCGCTGGACTCTTTTGATCCCCTTGGGATCGAAAGTGCCCCACCATTCCCTACGCAGGATCATGGCAGACCAAACAATAGTTGTATTTGGCCACTGGTGCTGAATAAAGTTGAAATCATCTTGGGCCTGCAAAAACTAGGGCCTTCCCTTTCAAGAAACCCAAATCATTACCGCCCAGGTGGATAACAAGCTCATTGGGTAGAGAGCCAGTGCCCTTTCCAAACAGAAGGTGGAGGAGACCCGCCAAGCATAGGCCCCGGAGCCCCCTCCGTTCAACCGTGGCCCATCTACTAAGGCCCAACTGTAAGCAGATGACCAATCTGTTTGCTCGGTGAGCTGCCCAGAAGATAAAGCTGTGTTCGCAGACTAGAATCCTTCTCCTGTCACAGAAAACAGCACCTAAAAAGAGAAGACGGTGAACCACCAAAACCCAACGAGAAACAGATCACAGCATGGCAAGGGAATGCATGTAACCCTTATAGGCAGATTATCTCCATCGCCCTACATGCTGAACGTCAGCCGCTGAATAGCCCAGGGCAGCTGCAGGAAGCAGCACCAATCCAAAAAAAGTGATTTCCAAACTTCACCTTGGAAAGGCCCAACTTGCCCAAAGCCCAGGCATTAACTGCCGCAAACTGGTGCCTGGTCAGTGGAGTTCTATCCACATGCCTAAAGAGGTAACCGTCTTCATCTTGAAATACAACAGCACCCCAGGTTGCAAATGACCCTTATCACTGCCGGGAAAATGGGTTGCCTCTGGTCCTCTAGAGCTCCCTTTTCCCAAGACATTCATAGAATGCTTTAGAAATTTCACTACATTTACACAGCAGTGTTAGCATTTTGCACAGTCATTGTGATTTGCAAGGCACTGCCCAATGTTCATAGGGCTTATGTTTGCACTGATCAAGTGAAGTAACTTACTGATATTTTTGGGTAGTGTTGCCAGCTGCCTGGAAAAAAAGGCAGCCATCTCCCTTTAAAGGGATGTTAATTATCTGGTGATGTTATTTACCTCCATGCCATGAAAAACTACAGTTGCACATCTTCCCGCATTAAGTCTCTATTAAGCAGACAAGACTTGTTTTTTTGGATTTTTTTGGCAATCCTGCACCCTGAAAGATAGGAAATCGAGGCCTAGAATTATCATTGTCTAAGGTCCATACCAGAAGAGAGTGTCTCTGATTCAATCCCAGATCCACTGGCTTGTCAAACTGTGGAAACATTCTCTCAAAGCCTTGGAGTTCTTTAAAGAACTTTTCACAGGCATCCATTGTTTTATAAGTCAAGTGACTGCCCCCCTAATTCTGAAATACTTCTTGGTATTTAATCTTCCCTAGTTCTACTAACCACTGAGACCCATCATAACAAAAAGTTAGTTTGGCTTTTAAAACATGATTGTGCCAATCTACAATGTGTTGTCACTTTAAAAACTTGTATAATTTTTTTTTAAAAAACATCCTACCCTGAAGAGTGCACAGTACCTATAATTTCTTATAGAAACTGGGTTCCTATCCTAAAGACCAAGGACAAGCACACATAAATGTGCACTGGCTCCTTCCTACAAACAGGTGTATGCACATACATGCAGTCTGTATGTTCATTCACTGTAATGTGAAAATGGTTTCAGTGGACCCTATTCCATATATACATCAGTAACTATTTGTAGTTTACAGTTAGATACCAGTAAAGGCTTCTATAGTCTTCTAAAGAAAAGAAGAGACTGGATTTATACCCCGCTCTTCACTCAGAGTGGCTTACAATCTCCTTCCCTTCCTGTCCCCACTACAGACACCCTGTGAGGCAGGTGAGGCTGAGAGAGCTCCGAGAGAACCGCTCCCAAGAGAACAGCTCTCAGAGAACTCTGACTGACCCAAGGTCACCCAGCTGGCCTATGCAGAAGAATGGAAAATCAAACCTGGTTCTACAGATTAGAATCCACTGCTCCTAATCACTACAACAAACATACATTCCTTTGCATTAGGGCAAAATATTGTAATCTGAAGATTGACAATCTACATTGTCTTTCCCTGAATAAAAACCCTGTAAAAATGTAATTTGGAATAGAAATCCCTGTCTCCAGTCTCAACTATAAATAAACCCTGCTGCAATAAGTAAGGAATCAATTTTTATTCTAATAAGGAATAGCCCCTTCATTAGCACTGTCCACTTTCAGGCTTGCTAAAATGAGTATTGCCTACTCAGCCTGGCAAATGCTCTCCAGGTCCTAGGCAGAGGTCTCTCATATCACCTACTGCCAAATCCATTAACTAAAGATGCTGGGGATTAAACCTGGGACCATCTGCATACCAAGCAGATGGTCTCTCACTGAGACAGATCCCCTCCCAAAATGCCCTCAAGGCAGTTATTATAGAGATTAGTTGTCTTATAAATCCTAGCTTAAAAAAATCACACCAGCAACAGTGGATGGAGGAAGTAAGGAAGGGGGAGATTTGATTTATACCCTGCCCCTCACTTGGAGTCCCAGAATGGCCCACAAACTCCTTTCCCTTCCCTTCCCCACAGCAGAAGCCCTGTGAGGTAGGTGGGGCTGAGAGAGCTCTTTCCAGAACTGTCCTTGAGAGAACAGCTCTGATAGAACTATGGCCTACTCAAGGCCATCCAGCAGCTGCAAGTGGAGGAATGGGGAACCCAACCCAGTTTTCCCAGATTAGAGACTGCATGCTTAGCAACTACTCCACACTGGTCATTAGAAAACAAGAATCTAGCAGTAGATACTCCCTTCCTCTTCACAGATGATTCCTCTCAAGCATCTGTAACCCAAGTCCTTCTCACTGTGTGCAGGTCATAATGACGTGTACCTTCCCACCACACCCCATCCAATATTTAAGGCCATCTAAATTCCATGGGGCTCCACCTTTGCGATCAAATTGGTGGGGGACTTGGATACAGACAAGGTCCTCTGGCGCCCCTGTGTTGTGTTAGCTCAGCAGAAGATTCCCCTTATAATATGTAAGATTGCTAGTTATCCCCCCCTTGAGTGTCAAATCAGCTTTTAAAATGGCCACCTTTTCCCGTGGCCTCCTTTGCTTGAATTGAACCTAAAATGGCCACCAAAGAACCAGCCCTTAAAATGGCCACCCCCCACCAAAGCAAAACCCAAAAAAGGCCTATGAAGCCTATCCTGGGGGGGGATGAGAGAAGGTGTAAAAGAAAAAAAGCACTCCCCCTCCATCTTACCCCTGAAGCAAGATGGCTAAATTACCAGGCAGCAATGCCTACCCAAGCAGAACTATGGTGGGGGGCGGGGCGGGGTGGGGGCTCCTCACAAACCCTGATCCTTATAGACATGCTGGAGTGTGCTGGGGGGGTTAGTAATAGTTGGGAAATAAAGTTAAGGGTTGGGGGGTAGCCTAGCAGCCTTACCAACTGCAGCCATCCACAGCCCCATGAATGGTGGTGTTTTTTTTTAAAAAAAACAACAACACTGGGAACCACAAGCCTCTGATGAGGTCCCAAATATCAGGCCAGCAAGGACTGCCTTGTGGCCACAAGACGCAGCACCAAAGAACAAGCCACTGCTGCGGCATCGGGAAACAAGCCCCCATGCAGCCTCGATGTTCTGGCTGCCACCACGACCCCGCCCAGGGCCCAGCCACCTCCTCCTGATGCCGCTGCTACTGGCTCCTGTGGCCCACTGCTGGGTCCGCCGATGCCACCTCCTCCTCTGGCCCTTTGCTAGGCCCACCACCACCGCTGTCTCCTCTGGCCTGCTTCTAGGCCTGCCGCTGCCACCGGGCCCACTGACGACTATACTGCCTCCTCCAGCCCACCACCACTGCGATCCTGGATCTTCACGCCTAGGCCTCAAGATAGGCCCAAGCAGCTCACCTCTCATGCTCCACACTCTTACTTAGCCAAGCATGAGGCTACGACTGAAGATTGAAGCAGGGGCCAGCCATAAAGAGACCCGGCTGCAAACGTAGCTCGTCTCCTTCCTCCTTTCATTGGAGGTAAAGGCGGTTCCCCACAGGACACCATTGGCGTCTGCGGTGGAGCCGGAATCTGAACCTAAAATGGAACAAACTAAAATCTCTTTACCATATTATTTTATTTTACAAAATTCATATCCTGCCTTTCTGTACTAACAAGGGCTACCATTATGCATTAAAACATACATAATAAAATCACATTTTAAAACCATGAAAAGCAACTCCCCTAAAAAAACCAACATACCATTAAGACAAAACCAGAGCTAGTATACATACAAAGGCATAAAAACTCTCTGCCTCATATTGCTTAACTTATTAGTTTTAAGCAGTTTACTAAAATATAGAAAAAGCTAGACCCCATTGAAAAGCTGCAAAAATCTATCACAGATGCATAAAAGTTCACAGCTAAAAGAGTGGTAGATCTGCTATTATCTTCTAATAAAAAGGTAATGTTTCCATATCATCTATATTTTGGAGCAAAAGAAGAATTAAAAGGTTTCTAGGCTCAGAAAAATAATTGCATTCAAAGGTCACGTGATACACAGTGTCTATACTACCTACACCACAGATGCATACTTTATCCAAGTATGGTATCTTAAGATACCTCCCTTGCAAAACTCTAAACTTCCTCAATATCATTTCCACTTGTAGTGTACATGGATTGTTTCCCAAAAACAACAGTCTTGGATTTTTGATAGTTAACTACCAGGCATTCTTACAGACAGTAAGAAACAAAAGCCTCTATCAGAGAGGACAGTCCTGATATTGTTCCTGATAGGAGAACAATCAGGGCTCCTTTGCATATTAGGCGACACACCCCTAATGTAGCCAATCCTCCAAGAGCTTACAGTAGCCCCTGTAAGAAGAGCTCTGTAAGCTCTTGGAGGATTGGCTACATTAGGGGTGTGTCGCCTAATATGCAAGGAGTTCCTGGTACAAAAAGAGCCCTGGGAGAACTGTATCATCAGCAAAAAGTAGAGTAGAAAGTTTAATGTTAGCAATGGACAGAGAACAGATCTGATCAGAGTCAGCAGAAATTCTATTGTTGATTTATAAATTAAACAATAAAAGGGGCAGCACACACCCCTTATGCACTCCCAGCTGTAGGGAAATTAGGTTTGAAAATTGTATAACCCATAGCGGACTTGTTATGTGGGATTAGAATACAGAATCTCAATCAATGTCAACAGTCAATAGATGTTAGTCTCAGTTTGTGCCAAAATTGGGCATGAGGTATGGTATTAAAAGCTGCATTGAAATCCATGAAGGCAGCAGCAAGGATCCCCTGACCATCAAGTTTCCAGCCCCATTGCCAGAGCGTCACCCGGCATCACTTCCTGGCGATGGCATCATGTGCCGTGTCTCCCCCCACCCCCAGGAATGGCCCTGCCAAGAAGTATGCGTTCCCTGCCAAATTATGGTAAGTTCTTGGGAAGCCTGAATTTATCTGAGTTAATAGTTTCCAATATATTCTTGTACCATGAGATACTGGCTTTGAAGAGTTCTGGGGGGATTACATCTGCACCGGGGGCTTTCCCATTCTTCACTTGAGAAATTAGAAAATTAATTTCAGCTGGTCAAATGGGGGGCATCCAGTAGTTCAGCTAGGTTCCAATTACTCTGATAATCATAGTTACTCCCAGAACTAGTGAAGATATTAGCAAAAAGTGTTCCTTCTGGTATGTGAGGAAATATGAGATGAAAGTGGGTTCCCAAGGTTGTAAAACAGAGTTAACCAGCTTCCAAAAGTCACTTGGATTTCTATTATTTCTGGCAGCTCTGATTACCTTTTGCCAATTAGTGAGGCAAGTGTCTTCTTTACTCTTGCAAATAGCTTGTCTACAAGTGGAGACCCGCAAAAAACTTGCGGGATGGTCATCCCATTCCTCACACCTTTGCTTCCTCCCCTCTACCCTTACCTATCTCACACTCCTTCTCCCTTCTGGGGGTGGAGCCATGGACTCAACCCTCCAAAGCACCCATTTTATCCAGGGGAACTGATCTCTGTCACCTGGACAACAGTTGTAATGCTGGGTGATCTCCAGCCCTCACCCAGAGGCTGGCAATGGTAGTTCTCATGGAGGAAATGGCTGGTTTGGAGGGTGGAGTCTGTGGCATTATACTGGTCTGAAGTTCCTCCCCTTCTCAAACCCCACCATCCCCAGGATCCACCCCTTAAATGTCCAGGAGTTTCCCAATCCAGAGTTGGCAACCCTATTTCCTTCCCACCCAACAGCCAACTTAACCTTTATCTGCCTTTGTCTGTCTTCAGCTTTTTGTCTCCACCCCCTCCCCCACAGCTTCTACCAAGGAAAATTACAGTCTTTCTCCACAGTGGGGACCAAAGCAGCTTACATTATTCTCACTTCCCTTTTATCTGCACAACAACCCTGTGAGGTTGGTTAGGCTGAAAGTATGTGACTGGTCCAAAATCACCCAGTCAGCTTCCACCGCAATATGGGGATCTGAACCTGGGTCTTGCAGACCCTACTCTGAGGCTCTAACTGCTGCACCACTGCTGGCTTTCATAGGGTGGCTGCTGAACAGCAGCAAGCAGCCAGGCCAAGTTGAGTCATGCAAATTAGGTGGCATCAAGTCACCCAGAGGGTGCTGCCTAGGGATGCCAGCCTCCAGGTGGGATCTGGGGATCCCCTGGAATTACTGCTCAGCTCCAGACTACTGAGATAACTTCCCCTGGAGAAAATGGATGCTTTGGAGGGTGGACTCTAGGGCATTGTACCCCACTGAGGTCCCTGTCCTCCCCAGGCTCCATCCCCAAATCTCCAGGAGTTTCCAGACCTGGAGCTGGCAACCCCACTACCCCCATCCCCTGCCAGTGCCCATGGGGGGACCTGGCAACCCTAGACTGCTGCCAGGCCTAGGGTTGGCAACCTCCAAGTGGGGCCTGCTGGAGGGTGAACTCCAGAGATCTGTGAACAACAGAGATCTGTCTCCCTGGAGAAAATGGCTGCTTTGGAGGGTGGATTCTGTGGCATGATGCCCAGCTGAGGCCTCTCCCTTCCCCAAATCCTGCCCTCCTTGCACTCCACCCCAAAACCTCTAGGAATCCCCCAGCCTGGCCCCAAGGCGCCCTCCCCCCTCCCTCCCTCCCTCCAAGGCCGAAAGAGGCCTGGAAAGAAAGGGCCCTTCCCCCCACCCTTTGACTGACAGAGCCAGTCAGAAGCCTCTCCTCTCCCCCCCCCCCCAACGTTCTAATCTCTCACCGTTGCTGCCTGGAGTCAGGTCCCTGCAGAGGCCATTTCAAAAGGCTTTTGGGGGGATTTCAACCGTCCCTGAAGGGATTTCCTCACTGTTTGGATTTTTCTACAAACCCAGGAAGTCTACTGACTATGTAGGAAAAGCTGTTGGGGGACAGTGAGGCCCCTGTTGGAGGGAATAGGTATCCGCACAGAAAAAAAAAAGTCTGGGATTAGAATATAAGATAAGTCTTCTTTAAAAAAAGAACAGCTTGTTGTGTAATTGAAGAGTTAGCACACCTGTAGTCCATAAGGGCCTGATAGCAAACTTTTCTTAGACACACTCAAGATAAAACTAGCTATCTTTTGTAGGTTTCAGGGCATTCAGTCGATAGATCAGTTTAGAGTATGCAGGCAACAAGTTTGGTGTTGTGGTTAAGTGCGCGGACTCTTATCTGGGAGAACCGGGTTTGATTCCCCACTCCCCCACTTGCACCTGCTGATGTGACCTTGGGTCAGTCACAAGCTCTGGCACAGCTGTTCTCTCAAGGACAGTTTGTGTTAGAGTTCTCTCAGCCCCACCTACCTCACAGGGTGTCTGTTGTGGGGAGGGGAAGGGAAAGGAGTTTGTAAGCCGCTCTGAGACACCTTTGGGCAGTGAAGGGCGGGGTATAAATCCAAACTCTTCTTCTTCTTCTTTGTTCTAGCTTACAGCAACTATCATGCACCCAAGATCCTAGAGTAATTTATCTCTAAAGAGCACAACATTTATCTGAGAACATCAAGGTTCTATAAGGTTTAGTTTTCAGAACTGCATTTTACTGTTCTCAATTTGTTACCATCTTGACTAATTCTGGGTACAAAAATCGTTAGGCAAATTTATTAACAGAAGTAAGGGCATATGACAGCTAGCAATAGTTTACCCCACTTCAAGATAGTTTACCCAATCCAAGAAATCAGTAGAGATAAGAAAACAGTCTATAACACTTGCTCCAAAATTGTTCAAACATATAAATTCCCTGTGGTCTACTCTCTCCTTAAGACCATTTAAAATAATCAATTTTCTGCTGTCTATAAATGTGACCACTAGTTTACCAGATAAATTGATCTTAGTATCCTTAGAGGATCTATAAGGGTAGCTAAAACAACTTGTTTCATCCATTAATATTCCCAGAGACACAAAATGAAAGACTTCTAGGGCAGTGCCAGTACGTGCATTAAAATCACCTGCAAAAATAAAGCATGTCCTAGCTTATTTATTGTTTGAATCCCAACTGGTTGCTAGGGCTCTGCACCAATTAGAATTCAAGCAATGTCTTCCAGAGACAAGTAGGCCAATCAGTGAAGGATTGGTCTCTGGTCATGTCAGAAGAGCAGGTGATGTGATCTGCAGCTTCACACCACTACCTCCTTCCCACAGGACTTACTTGCTTTGAAATGTTAATGAGGGAAGCCAAGGCCAGGGAGGAACATGTTATCTTGCAGGTGCAAAGATGTTCGCTCTCCATAGCATGTCAGTGTGAAACTTAGGGAACTTAAAGACAACATTTTTAACAAGAGCAGGCCACAGCCAGACTGAACCAGAGTTTTAAAGCAAACTCCATTTTGAGTGAACCAACGTTCTTGACAGAGCCTATCTCAGCAAGAACTGCTAATGCCCAAAGTGGGAAATTAGGAAGTGGGAAGCTTTTAAATAATAACAATAACAATAATAACTATTATTGTTATTGTTATTGTTATTGTTATACCCCGCCCTCCCACCGAGGCGGCTCAGGGTAGCTTACATAAAACCATAAAATTCACATAAAATACAATAAGATACATATATACAATTAATATAAATACAGTTTAAAACCATTTATGTATGTCGGTAACAAAGTGCAGAGTGTAGCTGGCAGAGAGGCATGTAGTGCTGCTTCTACTGGAACACCCAGCAAAAAAGCTCCATTTTCATGGCCCTGTGGAACTGCTGGAGGTCCTGCAAGGCCCTGATCTCACCAGGGAGCTTGTTCCAAAGTGTTGGTGCCACCAAGGAGAATGCCCTGGTCCTGGTCAATGCCAGCCTGGCGTCCTTAGGACCAGGGAGGTCCAGGCAGTTTTGTGTTCCTGATCGCAGTGCTCTCTGGGGGACATGCGATATCGAACTAAGGAGACCCCCTGAAAGTCTTCCCTTACCAGATGGAGGAGGAGGAGATTGGATTTATACCCTGCCCTTCACTCGAAGTCCCAGAGCTGCTTACAATCTCCTTACCTTCCTCTCCCCATAACAGACACCCTGTGAAGTAGGTGGGGCTGAGACAGCTCTGAGAGAACTGTTCTTGAGAGAACAGTTCTGAGAGAACTATGGCTTGCCCAAGGTCATCCAGCAGCTGCCTGTTGAATAGCATCAAATGAATAAACCTGAAACCCAGAGAACAAGATTTTGTCTACGGCCCAGGTCTTCTGAAGAAACACAAAGTCATTCTGTGCTAATAGTTCTTTAATTTCTGGGGAGAAACTTTTAGGCTTCTATTCAGCAATATTCCAGGAGAGCAGTTTCAAACACTGGCCCTTTGGAGCATTTGACACATTTTCCAGTCATTGGCTGGCATAGATTTGTTGGAAGAAAACATTACATGATGTAGTTTGTCTAGGTATAGGACTAGGTTGTTTAACATTTATCTTAGATTTGAGTAGAAAAGAAGAATTCTGTTTAGCACCAAAAATTTGGCCCTACCTGAAACCACCAAAATGGTGCTCCAGTAGGGCCGCCTTTGCCTCCTTGTGAGGAGGAAGGAGACTAGGCTTCAGTTACGGCTGGGTTCTTGCAAGTGGGTGGGCCTCTTCAATGGCCAGCTGTGCCACACCATGTCAGTCCTTGCCTCATGCTCGGCCCACCCACCTGCCTTGTCTGTAATGTAGGCTTTAGGCTGGTCGCCCCTTTGATGGGGAGCCAGGTAGGATTTCCCCCCCCTTTTTCTGATTGGCAGCTGAGAAGGGGTGGTTTTCTGCCTACCCTGCACTGCAGTTAGTGGATTGTGGAATTGGCTGGGGTGAGGCCATATGATAAGTTTGTTACTTTATAGTTAGGGCAGAGTTATGTCTTTGGGGGGAGTTTTTGTGGCTTGGTAAGCATCAATCAGCAACCCTGTTGGGGTATAGGGGTCTAACAGGCTCATCCTGTGGCCGCTCAGCCGGGGATGACAATGCCAGACTGCCTTTGAAAATTGCCAGGACAGATCCTCCATGCAGGCTGTGCAGTTGTGTTGGAGGGATCCTTGCAGCAGATCCCATTGCTGGGCCGGCCTGGGGGCAAGCCACTTTCAGTTGGCACCACCCCAGGGGCAGGATATCTTGCCTAGTTTATGGCTAGGATGGGGCCTAGTGACCCTAGGCCTTGACCATGCCAGTGTTCATTGTTTGCCCTTGCCCTTATGTAAGTTAAATAAAGCAGCCCTTAGTTTCCCAACCTATGGTTGTCTGACTCTTTCTTCCATTGGGGGGGGGAGCAAAAAGCCACATGATCCTGTTGAGCATCCATCCCAGAAACCCCAGATTCAGATGTAACATTTGTAGTAGCCTGGCAACTAGGACTGTTGGACCCCCGGGCTGGGGGAGGGGTTACCTGATTTTTGGGTTTCAACCAGCCACCAGCCAGCTGGCCAATGGGGGAAGCCCCACCCCCAAGCCCCACCCCCAAGCCACCCCCTTCCTTCTTCCTTGAGAGATTTAAAGATTTTGCAGAGGGGACAGAGAGTAGCAGCTGTGGGCATGTGGGGCCCCACCGGCTGGAAGCACTTAAAGGGCCCCTTTAAATGCTTCTGGCTGGCATGGACTAAATGCACATGCCCGGTCTCCAAGCAGCAATGGAGGTTGGAGATTGGGTGCACAGGGCCTTGCCGGCTGGAAGCACTTAAAGGGTCCCTACATGCCAAACAGATGATAACCAAAAACCAAGCTTGTCATTACACAGCCAAGATGCTGTTAAGTTTGCCTCCATGACAGAAAAGAGATGAATATGACTGGATTCTCGCAGTTTAGGGAACATCAATCTCCAATTCTAAGAACAGCTCCAGTATTTTGCATGCTAATCTAACAAGCCTCTCTTTGTATATATACAACTATGTTCTGTAATTTCATTTCATTGTCTGACTAAGTATGCTTTGCACATGAAAGCTCACATCTTGAATAAAACTTTGTTGGTCTTAAAGGTGCCACTGTACTCTAACTTTGTTCTATTGTTTCAGTCCAGCACAGCTGCCCACCTTGATCAATCCTTATTTCAGCCAGTCCTTTTTCATCAGAGAGTGTGTACATAGAGCTGAATTCTTGTAAAGATGAGGTCACTCAAGGTCAAGGCTCAATGAATCACTGATAAACAGACCGTTTCACAATCTTTCTCAAGAATTGCCCAGAAGCAGTCAAAACTTCCAAATTCACAACATAAACAATTCCAAAACCTGCCAGGCTTAAATGGAGCACCACCCTCTACCAATCCATACAGATTTCTCCATATTCTATTAAGGGTATTGGTGATCCCATTGCCCATCCTGTCCTTATATATAAACGTATTTTCGCATGGCAACATTCTATGCTTGCCAAAATCAGTTGGCTGCCTGAACTGCCCATCAAAAGGTGTGCCTGAGTCCCGCCCACAGAGTCAGCTAATGCCAAAAACTCCAATCCAAACACTTTACCTTAACAGCCAAGCAGCCATTTGCCTAACCAGCCTTCTTCAGCCATCAGGAGAAGATTAGCGGAGGAGCAGCCACAGCCGTTTGCCTGCGAACCATTCTTCTGCCCTCAGGAAAGCCTTGCAGCAGGTAGGGCCCATCTTCCCCAGCAGCTGGCTTCTGAGGTGAGCCGGTGGGGCCTGCCTGGGGGGGAGACCCACAGCTGGCCTACCTGGATTGCTGGGGCCTTCCTGGGAGGAGGCCCACAGCCAGCCTGCTTGGGCCAGCAGGGCCTGTCTGGGGGGTGGGAGGCCCAGGGCTGGCCTGTCTGGGCTGGTGGGGCCAGTCTGGGGGGTGGGAGGCCCACGGCCAACTGGCCTGGCCTGGCCTGGCCTGGCCTGGCGGGGCCTGGCTGGGGGTAAGGCCTATGGTTGGCCTTGCTGCGCCGGTGTGGCCTTGCCCAGTGAAGCCACAGGGCCTTGCTGGTTGTCTTCTTTTCCTCCTTCCTTTCCTCACTATCTCTTTGCCCTCCCTGCTTCCTTCTCTCTTTCTCTTTGTTCCTTCCTCCCCATCTCTGCCTTCTTTCTCTCTGTTCCACCCTCCCTCTTTCTCTTCCTTCCTTCCTCCCCATCTCTTTCCCTTCTTTCCCTCCCTCTTTCCTTTCCATCCTTCCTGTCTACCTCCCCATATCTTTGCCTTCTTTTCCTCCCTCTTTCCCTTCCTTCCTTCCTTCCTTCCTTCCATCCATCCATCCTGTTATGTCCTGAGACTTGGGACAAATGCCAGCCAGGGACGACCAAGCTTCAGTCCCAGGAACAATAGGGACAAGGCTCCTGAAGTCGCAGTAAGGAGCCAATGGGAACCTTGGCAGGAAATTTGAACCCACCAATGGAGCAATGGGGCATCCCCCCCAATGTATACAGTTGGCCACTCGGCCGTTGTTTGTTGTCTTTTGTGTTGTGAAGTACTAATAAACGCATCTTCTCCTATGTTGTGGTCCGAGTCATAATGTATGGAACCCAGTACTTTACAGTGGCGATGAAGGTGGGATTCTGTTGAGTCAGGCCTCGATCGCATCAGCACCAAGAATCATTCCAGCAGACGCTGTGCTGCATCGCTCCTGAGCACCACATTGGCCCTGGCCACCATATTGCTCCCCAGCTCCCAAGCCCCGCATCTCAGACCCCGCTCCCGCAACGTACTCAAGTCATGGCTGCCACTCACGAAAGCCTTGAAAAGTTCAAACCCTCCTGGCCTGAAGTTTGGGACTCCTGGACAGACCAAATCATGTGCTACATAGAGCTCAATGAATTAACAGATGCTGGGAAACAGCGAGCACTTCTCCTCAGTTCCTGTGGGACCGACACTGTCCACCTCGCCAAAAGTCTCCTGGTGCCCCAGGCCTTCCTGGAGTGTTCATTCGAGGAGATCATGGATGTCCTCAACAATTACTTCAGCCCGAAGCTGACCTTCCTGGCTAGACGGATGGGGTTCCAAGGATGGGTGCAGGCCGAAGGGGAATCCGTTGCTGCTTATATGGCTGCCCTGTGCACCCTTGCGGTGGACTGCACCTTCCCGAAGGTGACAGATCTCTTGACGTAATTCGTGTGGGGGCTGTCGGATGCCAAACTGCAAAGGAAGCTGATCGGAAACGGGCAGATCACCTTGGAAGAGGCTATGCAGCTCGCCATCGCACACGAGTAATCTCATCAGGAGTGGCCACCCGCAATGGCTCATCAGGTCAGGATGGGATACAGCCCAGAGAATTTGGATACCGAAGAGGTCTGTGTAGTCTGGCAACCATGCCGCCGCCTGCCACAAGGGCCACCGACCAGTAGCCACACTGGTAAGGGCCCCAGACACCCCCAATGTGCTAGCTGTGGGGAGACCCACGACAGAAGGTCATGCCGGTTCCGGGACGCCACCTGCCACGCCTGTGGAAAACAGGGCAATATCCCCAAGGTCTGCAGGTCCAAAGGGCCCAAGAATTCACAAGCATCCACACCATCTTGTTGCCAGGTTACCACCACCGCACATGAATCCACCTTGGAGACCACTGATCTCTACCACCTCACGGACCAGCCGCTTCAGGTACTGCGCCTCCTTAGCCTGTCTACCGCCTCGAAGATCCAAGTACAAGTCAGGATCAAGGGGTCCCCCTGCTCCATGGAAGTGGACTAGGGGTCTGCGGTGTCCATCATATCTGTGGACACACTATCCCAGCTTTGCCCATCAGGGGGATCTCCTCTGCGGCCCTCGCCCTTAAGATTGGTGGATTTTCAGAAAAATCCTGTACCAATCAGGGGGTTGGAACCTTTCGGGTCCAATATAGACACTTTGAAGGCAAGCTGGACTTGGTAGTGGTGGAGGATAACCTTGTAAGCCTGCTGGGCCGGGCCTGATTTGAGGCACTGGGGGGGGGGTCAATAAATGCATACCAAGGGACTTTAGGGAGGTCTGCCAGAAATTCCCCGAGGTGTTTGATGGGGCACTGGGTTGTTACAAGGGGCCCCCAGTGTCACTACAGTTAGACCCAACAGTCACCCCATCCGGCGGCATTTCCAAATGGTGCCCCTCTCCTTACAGCCGAAAATAGAAGCCGGACTGGACCGACTAGTGGGTCAGGGGGTGCTAAAGCCTGTCACAAACTCCCCTTGGGAAACCCCAATAAAACCAAATGGTGACATCTGCATCTGCGCAGATTATAAATGCACCATAAATCAAGCCCTACAGGTGCACTCCTACCCGGTGCCGGTGGTAAGCCATGTGCTGGCGTCACTGGCTGGGGGGACCATCTTTGGGAAGCTGGACCTCGCTCAGGCATACCAGCAGTTACCAGTAGATGAGGCAATGGCTTTGGCCCAAACAAATGTAAGAACATAAGAACATAAGAACATAAGAGAACATAAGAACATAAGAGAAGCCAATGTTGAATCAGGCCAATGGCCCATCTAGTCCAACACTCTGTCACACAGCGGCCAAAATATACCAGGTGCCATCAGGAGGTCCAGCAGTGGGGCCAGGGCACCAGAAGCCCTCCCACTGCTGCCCCTTCCAGCACCAAGAATAGAGTGCATCACCTGCCCCAGACTGAGAGTTCTCATTCTATACCCTGTGGCTAATAGCCACTGGTGGACTTCTGCTCCATATGTTTATCTAATTTCCTCTTGAAACTGTCCATGCTTGCAGCTGCCACGACCTCCTGTGGCAGTGAATTCCATATGTTAATCACTCTTTGGGTGAAGAAGTATTTCCTTTTATCTGTTCTAACCCGACTGCTCAGCAATTTCATAGAGTGCCCACGAGTTCTAGTATTGTGAGAAAGGGAGAAAAGTACTTCTTTCTCAACCTGCTCAATCCCATTCATAATCTTATAAACCTCAATCATGTCACCCCTCAGCTGTCGTTTCTCCAAGCTAAAGAGCCCCAAGCATTTTAACCTTTCTTCATAGGGAAGGTGTTCCAACCCTTTTATCATTCTAGTTGCCCTTCTCTGCACTTTTTCCAATGCTATAATATCCTTTTTGAGATGTGGTGACCAGAACTGTACACAGTATTCCAAATGAGGTCGCACCAATGATTTATACAGGGGCATGATGATACTGGCTGATTTGTTTTCAATTCCCTTCCTAATAATCCCCAGCATAGCGTTGGCCTTCTTTATTGCAGCTACACATTGTGTAGACATTTTCAGCGAGTTATCCACTACGACTCCAAGATCTCTCTCTTGGTCAGTCTCTGCCAGATCAGACCCCATCAACGTGTATTTATATTTAGGATTTTTGACTCCAATGTGCATCACTTTGCACTTGGCCACATTGAACCCCATTTGCCACGTTGACGCCCACTCACCCATCCTCAACAGATCCCTTTGGAGTGCCTCACAATCCTCCCTGGTTTTCACCACCCTGAACAACTTCGTGTCATCTGCAAATTTAGCCACATCACTGCTTACTCCCAATTCCAAATCGTTAATAAACAAGTTAAAAAGCATCAGACCGAGTACTGATCCCTGTGGTACCCCACTGCTTACCACCCTCCACTGAGAAAGTTTCCCATTTATACTCACTCTCTGTTTCCTATTTATAAGCGAGTTTTTGATCCACAAGAGGACTTGTCCTTTTATCCCATGACTATTGAGCTTACTTAGGAGCCTTTGATGAGGAACTGTATCAAAAGCTTTCCGGAAGTCAAGGTAAATAATATCTATTGGGTCCCCCTTGCCCACATGTTTGTTCACTCCCTCAAAAAACACTAACAGGTTAGTGAGACAAGATCTTCCCTTACAGAACCCATGCTGAGTCTGCCTCAATAGTTTTTGTTCATCAATGTGCCTACTAATTCTTTCCTTAATAACAGTTTCCACCAACTTACCCGGTATCGATGTCAGACTGACTGGCCTGTAATTTCCTGGATCTCCCCTGGAGCCCTTTTTAAAGATGGGAGTGACATTAGCTACCTTCCAGTCCTCAGGAATGGAGGCAAATTTTAAAGAAAGATTACATATTTTTGTCAGGAGATCCACAAGTTCACATTTGAGTTCTTTCAGAACTCTCGGATGAATGCCATCCGGGCCTGGTGATTTATTAGTATTTAATTTGTCGGAGGACTTCCTCTCTTGTCACCGCAATCTGATTCAGGTCTTTCAAACCCCCTCCCAAAATCGGTGCTTCTGGAGTGGGCAAACACTTCTTCTCTTCCACAGTGAAGACAGAGGCAAAAAATGCATTCAGCTTCTCAGCCATTTCCCTATCATCCTTCACTACTCCTTTTACCCCTTGGTTATCCAAGGGCCCCACTGCCTCCCTGGCTGGCTTCCTACTTCTAATGTATTTGAAGAAAGTTTTATTGTTGGTCTTTATGTTTTTTGCGATATGCTCCTCATATTCCCTTTTTGCTTGCCTGATCACAGACTTGCATTTTATTTGCCATAGTCTGTGTTCCCTTTTATCAACCTCACTAAGACTAGCTTTCCACCGCTTAAAGGAATCCTTCTTACCTTTTACAGCTTCCATTACTTTATTTGTTAACCATGCAAGCTTTTTTCTATACCTATTTGTACCTTTCCTAACCTGCGGTATATATTTTTTCTGAGCTTCTAGGATTGTCTTTTTAAATAGTCTCCAAGCTTCCCCAATGGTTTTGACCTTCTCCACTCTTCCTTTCAATTTCTTCCTCACATGTCCCCTCATACCAGAGAAGTTACCCCTTTTAAAGTTAAAAGTGGTTGCGTCAGTCTTTTTGGGCAACTCCCTATCTGTACAAATGTTAAACTCAATGACATTATGGTCACTGTTTCCAAGTGGTGCAATCACTTTTACATCTCTCACCAGGTCTTGGGTGTTACTTAGGACCAAATCCAGGATCGCCTCTCCCCTGGTAGGATCTGTGACCATCTGTTCCACAGCACAGTCACTGAGAGTGTCTAAGAACGCAATCTCTTTTTCCCGACTAGAACTCATATTGACCCAATCAATGTGTGGGTAGTTAAAGTCGCCTATTACAACACAGTTATTTCGTCTAGCCGCTATCTTTAATTCATTCATCATTTTATAATCCTCCTCTATCTTTTGATCTGGTGGGCGATAACAAACTCCCACTGTTAAGCCTCCTTTTGGACCCACTATTTCAACCCATAGCATTTCCAGAAGGGAATCCAATTCTCTTACCCTCTCAATCTTACTGGACGGTATACCCTCTCTGACATACAGAGCCACCCCACCTCCAACCCTTCCCCCCTATCCTTCCGATATAATTTATAACCAGGAATCACCGTATCCCACTGATTTTCCTCATCCCACCAGGTTTCTGAAATACCCACAATGTCTATTTCCCCCCCCCCAACACCAAGCATTCCAACTCCCGATTTTACCTCGGAGACTTCTAGCATTTGTGTATAAACACTTATAGTTTCCCATGTTTGTTAAGCCCACAGCCTTCCTCTTGCTGCCTCGAGACCTTGCCAGGCAGTTCCTATCATTAGCCACAGTCTCAGTGGACAATTGTAATCCATTTCCTTGTACAAAAGTAATAGCTACCCCTTCATCTCTTTGAGATGAGCCATCCCGAACCAGAGACTTTTCATCTCCTGTCGGCTTTCCCCCATTATTCAGTTTAAAAACTGCTCTGCCACCTTTTTGATTTTGAGCGCCAGCAGCCTGGTTCCTTCTCGGGACAAGTGGAGACCGTCCCTTTTGTACAGCTCCCTCTTGTCCCAAAAAGCATCCCAGTGCCTAACAAACTTGAACCCTTCCCCCCTACACCACCGTCTCATCCACGCATTGAGACTCCTGATCTGGGCCTGTCTCTCCGGCCCTGCGCGTGGAACAGGTAGCACTTCCGAGAAGGCAACCTTGGAGGTCCTGGCCTTGAGTTTTCTGCCCAGCAGCCTAAATTTCTCCTCCAGGACCTCACGACTGCATTTCCCCACATCGTTGGTGCCGACGTGCACCACGACCACTGGCTCCTCCCCAGCACTATCTACCAGCCTATCTAAAACACGCGTAATGTCCGCTACCTTCGCACCAGGCAGGCAAGTCATCATACGGTCAGTACACGGGTTCGCCACCCAGCTGTCTACCTGCCTAAGGATCGAATCACCAACTACCAAGAGCCCCCCTCCCACCCTTCCCAGGGACGGTTCCTTGGTACAAAAGAATACCCGTTCACCAGCTGAAGAAGAGGTCCCTTCTGAGGGCACATTCCCCTTATCCTCAGCATGGTGCCCCTTTTCCCCTTGACCCTCATCCTCCCTGGCAGCAGCCGGACTGCCAGATCCAGAGTGGGACATATCTAACAAGTCCCCGAGAGTCTTCCCCGTGCACCTAACTGACTGTCCCTGCTTCTCCAGGTCAGCCACCTTGGCCTCAAGGGAGCAAACTCGCTCCCTGAGAAACAGGAGCTCCTTGCACCGAGCACACACCCAAGACTTCTGACCAGTGGGCAGATAGTCATACATGTGACACTCCATGCAAAACACTGGATAGCCCCCAACCCCCTGCTGGCATTCTGGCTTCATAATTGTTTTTAAACAAATACTTTTCTATAACCCCCCTTTTAAAACCCTTTGTATTTATATGGCTCCTGTTGTAGGAGTCTACTTACCTTACCAAGGAGCCAAGGTCCTGGCTTTCTGTCTCTTCCTGGGCTTCTTACAGAGCCCCTAGGCCAAGAGCCACAGGCAAAGAGCCTCGCCCTTTTGCTGTCACCCTTCAGCTCATGCCAGAGGCTCGTGCCTCTTGCAAACTTCCTGCCTTAAATGGAATTGTCTCCCAGGAGAGGGCGTGGCCAGCAGCTACTCAAAATCACCTAAGGCACTTAATGACGGTCAAACAAAGCCCCTTTCACACCCCAACTCCAGCAGCCAGGAGTTTGCTATTCAATCTCACCCAAGCACTTAATTACAGGCAAACAATGACCCTTTCACACCCTAACTCCAGCAGTCAGGAGTCTGTTACAACTCACCCACACACTCCCAAATACAGTCCCTGACACAGTACCTTCTCAGCTAAAGCACCTCAGCTGAAAGTAAATAAATAAAAATACCACTCACCCCTCTGGCAGCTCAAACACCTTGCTCCTTTTCAGAGCTCAGCTTGTCACACACAAGGGGGTGTTTAAGGTTAAGAGGTTGCAGTTCAGTGTTAGCGTGGCCCCCAGGGATATTCCAGCAACTAATGGACACTTTGTTGAAAGGGATCCCTGGTGTGACACCATTTTTCGATGATGTCCTCATCGCCACAGCAACCCTGAAGGATTTCACCGCCTGTCTCCACGCCATGTTGGAGTGATTCCAAGATGCAGGACTGAAGGTCAAAAAGGAAAAGTGCCTCCTAGGGGTTCTGAAGGTGGACTTCCTGGGATGCCTTGGGCCTCCACCCCACCCAGGACAAAGTAAAGGGTATAGTGGAGGACCCAGTGCTGCAGTGCAAGGCAGAGCTATAGGCCTTCCTGGGTCTAATTAACTTTTATCACGTTTTCCTCCCGCACAAGGCTGCCATGGCGGAACCCCTTCACAGATTGTTAGACAAATTGGCCCCATGGGTCTGGGGGGCGCGGGAGGAGGAGACGTTCCAGGGGGTGAAAACCTTGTTGATATTGAATGCTCCTCTTGCTCATTTTGATGAGTCTCTTCCTGTAATACTCACATGCGACACGTCGCCCTATGGAGTTGGGGTGATTTGGGGGCACCTACTACCGGATGGGAGGGAGGTTCCGGTAGCATATTACTTCCACATGCTGTCCTCCGCTGAGCGCAACTACATGCAAATAGACTGGGTGGGGCTCGCTATAGTGGCCGACGTAAAAAAGTTCCACAATTTTATCTATGGCCAGCCCTTTACGATTGTCACAGACCACAAGCCTCTCCTGGATTTATTCGCAGCAGACAAGCAAATGCTGCAGGTCCTGTCACCCCATGTGTTGCGTTGGTCCCTGTTTCTGGTGGGGTACCAGTACCGGCTGGAGCATTGGCGGGGCAAGGCAATGGGGCATGCTGATTCCATGAGTTGGCTTCTGCTTCCCTGGACAGAGGAAGACCTGGCTCCAGCCCCGGGCATGCTCATGGTTGAAGGTCTCCCAGATCCCCCATTGCAGGCTGTGGACGTGGCCGGCCACACGTCCAGAGACCCCATCCTCTTCCGTGTCTTAGGCTGGGTGGTAAGGGGGTGGCTGGCTGGCCCTTTGGGGATGGTGTATTCAGAATATAGGGCCAGGAAAGATGAGCTCTCAGCCCTAAAGGGGTGCTTGCTGTGTGGGGACAGGGTGGTGATGCCAGGCTCCATGAGGCAAGGGGTCCTACACACACTACATGAGGCACACCCAGGAATAGTCCGCATGAAGGCCCTGGCAAGGAGTTATGTGTGGTGGCCTGGGATAGATGCAGAAATTGAGACATGGGTCCGGGGGTGCAAAATTTGTCAAGAAGTCTGCCCCAACCCTCCGAGCACCCTGGCACAACACTGGGAGTCCACACACAAACCCTGGTCCCAACTCCATGTGGACTTCACCGGGCCATTCCACGGCCTCCTATTCCTAATGACTCCTACTCCAAGTGGGTAGAAATCAGCCCAGTGCCCACCACATCATCCAAAGCTGTGATTCGATCCCTCCGCCAGATCTTCTCTACACATAGCTTACCAGACACAATTGTGTCGGATAACAGGGCTGCATTCACCTCGGCCGAGTTCCAGGCATTCCTGCAGAGGAACCTCATCAGGCACATCTGCTCGGCCCCCTTCCACCCTGTGCCCAATGGCCAGGCAGAAAGGATGGTCCACACGGCCAAAGAAGCACTGAACCAAATAGCGGATGGGGATTGGGAGTTCTGGTTCGCCCTGTTCCTCCTGACCCAGCGGACCACCCCAAACCTGGTCTCTGGACACAGCCCAGCTGAGCTACTGATGGGCCACTGCCCCGTAACCCTCTAGGACTGGCTACACCCATACTGTGCCCCCGACTCCCGGAAGCTGGTCAAAAACCTAGAGGGTTCTTTCCGAGGGAACCAATCTATTTTAAAAACTTTGGGGCAGATCCTCAGTGGCTGGTCAGGCGCATCATCAAACCCACTGAACCAGTATCATATGAGGTCGTCGCCGACGGTGACAAGGTACTAAGAAAACATGTTGACCAATTATGATGGTGACATACCTAGGATACTGGGGTGGCTTCTCTGCAACCCGATAACCCCGAGGTCCCTGCACTAGCAGCAGATGAGCAGCCCTATGTGTCAGAGGAGTGTCAGCCAGTGCCGCCAGAAGGAGCCAGTCTGGCAGCAGAGGGTATGGAGGCCCCGCAATAGCAGCCACAACAGCAGCCGCAACAGCCACCAACACCCCTGACTCCGGTCACCGAATCTCAGGGCAACAGGGTGGAACCCGACCCTTTGCCAGCCCCTAGGAGGTCACTCACAGAGTGCCGCCCCCCCTCCTATCTAAAGGACTATGTCACCTAGGGAGGGACGGAACCATGGGGGGAGGGCTGTTATGTCCTGAGACCCGGAACAAGCGCCAGCCAGGGATGACCAAGCTTCAATCCCAGGAACAATAAGGACTAGGCTCCTGAAGTTGCAGTAAGGAGCCAATGGGAACCTTGGTGGGAAATTTGAACCCACCAATGGAGCAACGGGGTGTTTTCCCCCCCAATGTATATAGTTGGACATCTGGCCGTTGTTTGTTGTCTTTTGTGTTGTGAAGTACTAATAAATGCATCTTCGCCTCTGTCGTGGTCCGAGTCGTAATGTATGGAACCCAGTACTTTAGACATACATCCATCCATCCATCCATCCATCCATCCATCCATCCATCCATCCATCCATCATTCCTCCCTTCCTGTTACTGATTTTGTGAATTCTGCACACTTTTACTTCAAAGGAAATCCCTCTTAGTTCAGTAGGAGGGGCTTGGGATGCTCTGACGCCAGCCCTCCAAGCCACTGCCGGCTCAGCGGCCAGTTTATGGAACTGCTCCTGAGGATTTCTTTCCTGCATGCAGCTGGGACAGCGGTGGCTGGCCAGCACAAGCGAGGCCCCTTTCCCCAAGCCGGAGGGGCTTGGGAGGCTGTGAGGCCAGCTCTGGCCCTGGTTGCCTCAGCCCACTGGTAGTTGATTCAACAGGCATTGCAGCAGGACGGGGGGGCCCAGGGGCGCATATACCAGCACTCCCACTCTCTTTGCCACACAGAGGCCATCAATATGGCTGGAGCATCAGAGCCCAGGATCTGATTCTGTCTTAGCCAGTTGCATGTGTTCTCACAAAAAAGGGACTGAGGTTTGATTCGGTATACAGAAACTCCATGTGTTCTCTCTCTCCAGGTCCAGGTGGTCTGATCACTTGACTGAACTTCTGACCATGCATTCCAATTGAAGGAACCACACGAGACACAGTCTGAAGGGTGAAAAGCACTGGCCTGCCCTTCAGGGGCAGTGGGCAGCTTTTATTATACACTCCGCCCCCAGCCTAAGAGGGGGCTGTGCTTACATCACACAAAGGGAGACCACATGCTCAAGCAAAATGCCTGGGATGTTTGCACAGCATAATTAACAGTGATAATGTTACTCCTGGCGTCACAGATGCCTGCCTGAGATGGGCAAAGGTCAGAATCAGTGTACCAAGTTACTGATTACCAACAGAGGCAGAATGTAAACAGATTAAGATTGGTGTTCCATTAATCGTTAATCTCTGCCACATCCCACTCTCTTCTTGAGTCTAAAGCAGGCATTGTTCTTCCGAAATTTCAGATTCCTCCTCACGGGCGTCAGAGTGAAGGCTATAAAGGGGGGGTGGAAAAGGCCCTCGTGGAGTAAGTACAGGATAGGCACTCAATTTGCTGATGTTTGCACCTGAGGAAAAAGCAAACAACTGAGCACACATAATATGACTACTGAATTGGCAGTTATAACCACTGAGATGGCACAACACAGGTTGTCCGGAGTCTTGTCCTTCCTAGTCCCCCGGAGCAGTCTCTGTGCTTTGTTGGTTGTGCGCTTGACGGCTCCCCATGTGATCAGCGGAGCTCGCAGAGGGTTGGGAAGCCTCAGGCTCACAAGGGGCTGGAATGGGCATTGAGCTTCCTGCAGGCTGACCTTGGCCATCTCTGGTAAGGGATCCTTGGCTACTGCGTGCCACGCCATGAGCTGGTTGAACGCACTTGGCTGGGACCCACACAGGACCTGCAGAGGTTAAAACAGAAGCAAACCCTCGCCCCCATGTTATTAGTGGCACTGGGCCCAACCAGGTGCGGTCAGGCAGGGCTCGATAGAATACCAGAGGTTGTGGCAATGGAGGGTGGGATTGAAAATGACGATCATAAGCTGATGTTCAGGGAGAACCCAGGGAACCAGAAACATTAAACTGGTTAAGGGAAAACAGAACCTTGTGCACCTGCTGCATGATTTTGGTCAGTGTGGGTGGGCACAGGCGGTCCGTTTTTAATTGTTTGTACAGCAGGTCCTTGAAGGAACGATTAGCTCTCTCTACTATAGCTTGACCAGTAGAATTGTAGGGAATACCATGAGTTAGCTGAATGTCCCAGAGAGTGCAAAAGGAAAGGAAAGCAGCAGGTTAGAGTCCAGGTGAGGTGCTAAATACACTCCAGGCAGACAGACAATCAACTTGCAAATGCACAGAGAATCAGAGATGAGGTTAAAGGGCTCTGCCTTAAAGGTTTGAAATGCAAGAACAGCAGCAGGCAAGACGTGCAAGGACATCCTTTTACTCCCCAATAGTTAGCATGGTCCCCAATTTACTCAGGACATCACGCCCTCAAAGGTTCAAATGAACAGGCAAAACAAACGTTCAAATTTGAACACGGACAGAAGACCCAGGGAGAGAAACAGACAGAAATTGGGTACTCTGCTGAGCAGATTGCCTTCCTCCCACCCCCCAGACACTGGGGCAGTCATCAAGAGGCCAGTCAGATGGCAACTGTTTAGCACTGATTACTGATACATCTGCACCAGTGTCAATAATTCCAGAAAAATTCCTTCCCTGAATGCAAAGTACCTGTTGAGGCCAGGCCAAAGTGACCATGGTCGTGAGGCCCACGAGATTCGCTAGAGAGTTAGGTGTATCAGTGGACCCAAAACCACTGCTCCCCCGCTGGCGATTAGTGCCTCCTGCGGGGAGAGCATAAGGGACAAGGATAAGCTGAGCAGGGGCTGTTCCTTTGGGAAGCATTTGAGGAAGTTTGGTCCAAAGCTGAATCTGAATGACTCCTGTGTAATCAGAATCTATCACCCCGGGCACTATAAAGATCCCCTTTTTCCTGCTGGAAGAGCGAGGAAGCAACAACTCCACAAAGCCTGACGGCAACGGACCAGACAGTTGAGAAAGAGAACAACAACCTCATTAGGGAACTGAAAGACAACCTCAGTTTGCAAAGCCAAATCAATACCTGCACTGCCTTGAGTGGCACTGGGGGAATTGCAAACAGTGGGAGCCGTGCTGGTTATGCCAGATCAGCTTCTGTCTCTGTTTGGACTGGGGCCAGAGACACACCCGCCCGTGAGTTTCCTGAAGAGCGGCACTCACTGGCCCAATGAAAGCCGTTTTTGCATTTAGGACATTTGGTTTTAGGTTTAGAATTGCCATTAGGACTTCCTTTATGCCGTCCTCCCCCGGGTGCCCTACATTCGGCCTTGAAATGCCCTGTACGCCCACAATTGAAACACTTCCCAGGCTTTTGACCTTGCTTGAGAGCAACGGCAAGAACGGCCGCCTGATGAGAGGTGGAACCCACATCTTGGCATGCTCTAATCATGTCTGCTACATCAGGATCTTTGCCTAGATCCTGGATGATGTGCCTGCACTCCTGGGTCACATTTTCTTTTGCTAATTTGTTCATGAGCTCAACCTGGGCATCTGGGTTGTCAATTTGCCTCTTAATAGCCTGCTGAAGTCAGGTGATAAAATCAGTATAAGGCTCAGTAGCCTTTTGCCGAACAGTGGCAAAGGACTGAAGTGGAGCCCCGGTAAGGGGAACCTGTTGAAGGGCACGGTAGGCACATTCTAAAGAGACTGCTAATGTTGCCACCGGCAAAACAACCTGTTGAATAGCCTGCTCAAATTGTCCATAGCCATAAAGCTGCTCTGCTGTATATGCACCCCCTGAACTGGCGCCTCTAGTAGCACACTGCTCACGGAATTCACTATCCCAGACTACGTATTGCGCAGGGGTTAACAGCATACAATGGTGGTTTTCCAGTCCTCAGGTACCAAGGTATGATTTCTCATAGTGGCTGCTAAAAGACTCTGTACATAAGAACTCTGAATACCTGTATCCCAGATTCCTTTACGGAGTTCCGTTAAAAGGGTATAAGACAAGGGTTTATATTCAACAATCTGATTACCCTGTGCATCCTGTTGTCCTGTAAAATGTACTGGGCAGACACTTAGCATTTTTGTTAATTCTTCAAGATCCCCATCCCCCTCCTGTAATTTAGTCTCTAGGACTTCTCGGATGACCCGACCAGGAATCTGAGACAATTGGCGCAGGGTTAAAGCAGAAGGTGCCAAGGAATCCTTGGACCTACTGGTCCCAGACTCTGACAAGGTTGGAGCCGAGGGAGAAGAAGAAGGAGGTTTCGGGGTGGCCAGCTGACAGACTGAATAGGAGACAGGAGGACACTCTGTTAACTGTGTCCTCGGCTGAGTGGGTGCAAAAATTTCAACTGCATGTCGACATTGATGCCAGACATGAAGCAGCTCTGTGGGAGCTCTTGGGGGACAGTGTAAAACCTTCCCCACTTTTTCCCAATCCCGGAGTCTTAAGGACCCATCTTCTGGGTAGGAGGGAGATTGCCTGTGGATTTCTCCTAACAAACCCTTAACTTGCCTCAGAGATGCGGACCCGCTGGATCTCTGAATTAAGTAATGAAGTTCTTCTGCATGTTTTCTCTGAGGGAGTGTTAGATCACCGCCCATACTAACCAGTGAAGGGGCCGCGGTGGACACAACGAAGGGAGTGCACTCAAGGGGCGTATTCCAGGTGCTGGTGAGCCACTGTGTGTTCCTTAGGGTCCCTGTTCCTTAGGGTCCCTGTTCCTTATGTGTCCCTGTTCAGGCATCCCATGAAGGAACCACACGAGATACGGTCTGAAGGGTGAAAAGCACCGGCCTGCCCTTCAGGGGCAGTGGGCAGCTTTTATTATACACTCCGCCCCCAGCCTAAGAGGGGGCTGTGCTTACACCACACAAAGGGAGACCACATGCTCAAGCAGAATGCCTGGGATGTTTGCACAGCATAGTTAACAGTGATAATGTTACTCCTAGCATTTCAGGTGGCTGCCTGAGACGGGCAAAGGTCAGAATCAGTGTACCAAGTTACTGATTACCAACAGAGGCAGAATGTAAAGAGATTAAGATTGGTGTGCCATTAATCAATCTCTGCCACATCCAATAGCAGAGACAGTCCCACAGGACTGCGGATCAAACCCAGGTCGCTGAGCAAACCCCAAAAACACACTTTGGCCACAGCAGCCAACATCTTTAGACAAAAAAACCCACTGTCTCATAGATGCAGCGTCCATCCTTTGAAGGTGGCATCACTTACTGCTTTACTTTCCACAGACAACACTTCAGATTCCAAGACCTACAAACATCACAGGAGACTGAGACCACTGAGAACAAACACACTGTACACATTACAGGACCAGGTAAGTGGACATGGCATACATCCTTGGTGGCTGACATCTCTTAATGCTTTCCTTTTTACAGACAACACTTTAGACTCAGAGAACCACAACAATCACACGAGATTCAGACAGCTGTAAACAGACACACTGTACACTTTACAGGACCAAGTAAGTGGACACAACATGGGGAAAGTATTCCAGTCCAAGATTGCCCCCCTCCAGATTTCTGTGTATAGTTTGCAGAATGATAGTCCTGTGGGCACGAGAACCTTAGACAAAAAACCCAATGGCTCATAGATGCTGTGTCCATCCTTGGCAGCTGACATAACTTAATCCTTTACTTTCTACAGACTACAATTCACATTCAGAGAACCACAAAAAACCAAGGGAGACTGAGATAACTGTGAAAGGACACACTGTACATGTTACAGGACCAGGTAAGTGGACACGACATGGGGAAAGTGTTCCAGTACAAGAATGCCCTCCTGCACATTTCTGTGCATGGTTTGAAGAATGATGGTCCTGTGGGCACGAGATCCTTAGACAAAAATAAATGTCTCATGGCTGCAGCATCCATCCTTGGTGGCTGACATCACTTAATGCTTTACTTTCTACAGACAACACCATCTAGCCCTAAACTATCTTGCTGGAAAACATTCCTCATCCACACTTCTCTAACATAAAAGGCAACTTTCAAAACTATAGATATTTCACAACACTCATTTCTCAAGACTCCTCCTTCTCATTCCCACGTAACCTACTGAGACCACTCACTTTAAACCCACCTTCCCTTGAGACCTCTGTTCTAACAGGGTAGAGAGTGTCACCACAACCACATTGAATGACATGGACATCCAATGTAAAATGACTTCACAGACAGCCCAGTTGTTGACACTACTCCACAGACCCCTGTGTGCAACAATTTCTGGCACACATTGTGTGACCTTGGACACAGGCTATTGTGTAACATAAGGTATGTAAGACTTTACTTCGAAATTTGTATCTTTCACTTACAGACTGCTAATATTTACTTTACCTCCTTCCAACCTATGCATTTGTTAGAGCTCGTTGCATTGCTTTCACAATGGGCTTTACTGCTAGTCTACATATATAAAAGAAAGTCCCCTCACCATAAAATCAATGCCCAGGCCAAACCGCTGGACCTAGAAACATGAAATTTGGGGACAGCACTCTTACCATGATATAGGTGCTCACTAAGAAGGGATTTTTAGACATTCAACCCCTGGGGGGGGGGCAAAAGAGGTAAAATGTACTCCCCCTATTGATTCCTATGTGGCTGCTGGGCTGCTGCCTCCTTGCACTCCCCACTTTCTGATTGGTCAACTGTAGAGCTCAGTGTTCTGAGGTAAAAAATAGTTACAGGAAACTGCAGAGAGCTCATGATAGTTGAGGAAATCAGGAATGGCAAATAACCAACTATGAGGTGCAGCAATGCTGCAGGCCCAGCCTCTATGATGGCTTCCAATACACTCCCCCCCACACACCTAACAGGCGGTTGTCTGTCAGGTGCAACAGTCGTTGCACGGTGCTTAAAGCCCATGAGGGAGTCTGCCACAGCAGTAATGCCTTAGTGATCCTGCTGGCTCCACCTCCACAGTGACTTCTAATCCTCCTCCCCTCTCCAACTCCTACACTGGACAGGCAGCTGCCTGTCAGGTGTAGGAGAGGAGGTGGGATGCTTACAGCCACCAGGGAGGTTGCTCACTAGGATTGCCTTAGAACTGCTGCTGGCCCAGCCTCCCTGATGCCTTTAAATACAATCCCCCCCCAACACCAGACAGGCCAGTGTCTGTCAGGTGTAGGAGCAGGACCAAGGTACTTTAATCCAACAGGGATGCCACCCCTAGCAGAATTACCTTAGTGATGCTGCTGGCCCAGCCTCTCTGATGGCTTCCAACAGACTCCCCCTCCTCCTACACCTAACAGGTGGTTGTCTGTCAGATGCAGCAGCAGTTGCAGGGTGCTTAAAGTCACAAGGGAGCCCGCCCCAGCAGTAACGCCTTAGTGATCCTTCTGGCCCATCCTCCACAGTGGCTTCTAATACTTCTCCCCCTCTCCCTCCTACACTGGACAGGCAGCTGCCTGTCAGGTGTAGGAGAGGAGGTGGGATGCTTACAGCCACTGGGGAGGTTTGTTCAGCAGGATTGCCTTAGCCCTGCTGCTGGCTCAACCTCCCTGATGCCTCTAAACATAATCCCCCCCAACACCAGATAGGCGGGTGTCTGTCAGGTGTAGCAGCAGGCCAGGGTACTTTAATTCATCAGGGATGCCACCCCAGCAGGATCATTTTAGCGGTGCTGCTGGCCCAGCTTAGCCACACTCCTGCCCACAATGTAAATATACCCAAAATTAGTAGAAAACTGGTTTTCTTTATTAGGTTAGGTTCTCACAATGTGGATTCTAGAAAATTGGTTCATATGAACTTGCTTAATATCTGATTGCTCGGATGGTGTTTTGAATATGTAGTTATTTCCCACTTTTAAAATGTAACATAAATTAGAAGCATTTTTGTAAAAAATGGGGGGGTTACCCTAAGGGGGTAAAAAAGGGGGCAAAATGTGTTCCCCCAATTGTTTTCCATGTGTCTGGCAGGCTGTTTCCTCCTTGCCCCCCCCCTCCATTGGGCAATTGTGTAGTTCAGAGTTCTGAGGTAAAACCTGCCTGTTTGTACCCACTTCCCTCTTATTGCTCAGCTGTGGATGTCAATGTTCTGAGGTAAAAACACAGTTAGAAGACACTGCAGACTGTTGAGGACTGTTACAGAAATCAGCAATTCAAGAATCCTGAGCAGACATTTTCCAAAAAAGTTAGCATGGCAATTGAGTTAATGAATGTTTATGGGGAGATAGTAAAGGAACTTACTAGGAGCCATTTTGATGTGTGCCTCCCTCATGAATCTGAAGAAATGTTCACCACATCACCACTTCCTCACACCAACTCCCCCTCACACCTCTCACTGTCCCTAAGAAAGCTCCTGGCAAACATTGAGCCAGATACACCAATGCTACAAGGAAGAGGCAATTTAGGAACGTGGCAAAGAAATTTGCACATAGTACTCCTGCAGTGCACTGAGCTGCACAGGCCAACTACCAGCAAGATCACCCTGAGGTGCTCAGAGCAACACTGTCTCCATATGAGCAAAACAATCCAGGAACACAAGTAGAGAGGTCATCACTTTCGTGGAAGGTGGCAAGAATTGATTTAACAGACGACTGCTTCTTAAATGGACAGTTCTATGTGACCTGCTCCAGAGTGAGCTGATCAAGCAGTCTGATGATCCTAGCACCTGAGGGCAGAACCACCAATGTGGTCTACACAGAGGTCCTTTGGTAGAGAATAAAAAATGCATATGTCTCACTTCATTTTATACTACAATCTTTTCCACTAGAATTCCTACAATGAACGTCACATTTCAAACTTCACATCATCGGTATTATAACTGGACTTACAGAACTTAAATACTATAGCAAAGCATGGGTATCAGTCTAGTTTATTGTATAAATAAGTATAACACTATTTCATTATATTGTTATTTGTTCTATACTTTCGTTTTAAAATATTGTTTAAAATTATGAATGTGCCTACTGGGTTTTATATGGGGCAGTTTCTGATATATGTCATTACAAATTATTATGAAATCATTATTCACTTATTACTAATTGATAATTGGTAAGGTATTAACTACAACCTTCTACAATTGTGGCTATTATACTATATAGCATCCTGTCCCTCTTAATATTTGAATTTTGGTTCCACAACATTCTATGCTTGCCATAATTGATTCGGCTCAAGAACTGGCAGTCAGAAGACACTGGCCAGGGCTGACTGGCTGCTTGGTGAAGTCCTGCCCATGTCAGCCCTGGTCACTGTCTTTGGCTCGGTCTGCTCCAGTCCTCCGACAGGAGAGGACCGTCTGGAGTGTGAGCACAGGGACAGGCCCTCAAGGCTGAGGCAGGTGCTAGAAGCCCTTTTCCACCCCCACACCATCCCCTGGGCCTTCTATGGGGGCAGTAGGCTCAGAGAAGCCCTTTTCTGCCGCCCCACACCATCCCCTGGGCCTTCTATGGGGGCAGTAGGCCCAGAGAAGCCCTTTTCCGCTCCCCCTACACCATCCCCTCAGCCTTCTATGGGGGCAGTAGGCCCAGAGAAGTCCTTTTCCAACCCCCCACACCATCCCCTCAGCCTTCTATGGGGGCAGTAGGCCCAGAGAAGCCCTTTTCCACTCCCCCTACACCATCCCCTCGGCCTTCTATGGGGGCAGTAGGCCCAGAGAAGCCCTTTTCCGCCCCCACACCATTCCCTGGGCCTTCTATGGGGGCAGCAGGCCCAGAGAAGCCCTTTTCCGCCCCCCCACACCATCCCCTCAGACTTCTATGGGGCAGTAGGCCCAGAGAAGCCCTTTTCCGCCCCCCCCACCATCCCCTGGGCCTTCTATGGGGGCAGTAGGCCCAGAGAAGCCCTTTTCCACCCCCTTTCCCTTCCTTTCTCCCCTTTTCTTTCTTCCTCTCTCATTCCTTTCACTCTTCCCTCTCCTTCCTTCCTTCCTTCCTTCCTTCCTTCCTTCCTTCCTTCCTTCCTTCCTTCCTTCCTTCCTCCAACCCTCTCTCCCTTCCACCCTCCCTCCCTTCCTTTCTAGGGCCCATTGTCTTCCACCACAACAGACTTTGCTCCCTAGTTTTTATATAATTGTTATTTTCTTTTTCTTTTTTGATATTCTGCTCATATCTAAATATCTAAATTTTAAAAATTCTTCTAACCACAAATGCCCTGTAAATTTAATAGTTATTTGGATGCAAATTTTGGCAAGTGCAGTTTTTCAAACACTGTAGCTTTTTTGTGTTTGATAGTGGATGAGATCCTGTTCCTGTCTACATGCATTCATTCTATATGTGATCCAAAGCGCTGAGCCTGCTGAAATTACTCCAGCTCTGCATGCACTTTTTTTGAAAAAAGGATTCCCTAGTGTTGAAAGGTTGGCTACCGCCAATTAGTTATTTTTTACCATATGTGTTGAATTTGAATATGCAGAAATGTAGCCATACAATACTTTATTGTGCCTCTGGATGTTTCACTGTTCTGAAATTACAGCAAAGTTCAATCAATATATTCAATTCTTTAGCATTTGTTTAGAATGCAGTGGAGATCCAAAAAATATTGTATCTTTGATCTTCAAAGCTGTATGTCCCTGACTTAGAATGTGCTAGGCCGCATAGAAAGGTTCTATAACCATGCTGCAGACTAATAATAAAGCCGTGCTTGTTAGCAAATAATTCATCTTTTCTAGAACAGGCATTGCCCTTTTGTTCAGACATCCAATATAATTAAATTTATGACTAAATAAATGTATTCAAGGCTTAATTAAAACACAGGCATGCCCTCTGTCTCATTTATTCATTCAATGTGAGTAGGTTGTTAATTACCCAGTTAAAAACATCTTAATAGCTACTAAACCTTGTAGTTGATGTAAATGTGTTTTTAGGGTTCAGTATACAGAAATATTATGTAGGAGAATCAAACTAAATACTTAATGATGGAGGATCTCCTTTCCATCTTGAGATAATTATCAACATCCCATCATGTAAGCTTTATTCTTTAGACCAGTGATCCCCAATACGCTGCCAATGGGCATTACAGCACCCACCACTGCTTTGGAGAAGGAAGTGGGTGGCAGGAAACAAAGGGTCAGGTTAACTTTCCTCCAAATTGTAGAAGCAGTGGATTTAGAATAGCTTGAGAGGCATCAACGAGGAGCACCCATTCAGAAATAGCTGCCTCTATCACAGGAGGATGCTTGGCATGAAACCTCCCAAGATTTTGTGACAAGCCCCAGCTCCCATGGTAGCCATTTTGTGAGTGCCTACCTCCTCAACTTGGCAGCCATATTATGGTGACACACACTATTTTTCCTCAAAATCCAGAAGTGTCCACAGGCTTAATAGGGTTTGGGACCCCAGCCTTAGACCTTCCTTTTATATATAGGACATAAGGCAGGGGGAGGAGATGTTCTACTAATGAGCTTCACCATAGCTCTGTACATATGACATATACATATTGGTATACTAGCCTGATACCCATGCTTCGCTACGGTATTTAAGTTCTGTAAATCCAGTTATAATACCGATGATGTGAAATTTGAAATGTGACATTTGTTGTAGGAATCCTAATGGAGAAGATTGTAGTGTAGGAAACGAAGTGAGACGTACGTACTTTTTTTTTCTCTACTGAAGAATCTCTGTGTAGACCACATTGGTGGTTCTGCCCTCAGGTGCTAGGATCATCAGACTGCTTGATGAGCTCATTCTGGAGCAGGTCACATAGAACTGTCCATTTAAGAAGCAGTCGTCTGTTAAGTCAATTCCTGCCACCTTCCACGAAAGTGATGACCTCTCTACTTGTGTTCCTGTATTGTTTTGCTCACATGGAGACTGTGTTGCTCTGAGCACTTCAGGGTGATCTTGCTGGTACTTGGCCTGTGCAGTTCAGTGCACTGCAGGAGTACTATGTGCAAATTTCTTTGCCGCATTCCTAAGTTGCCTCCTCCTTGTAGCATTGGTGTATCTGGCTCACCATTTGCCAGGAGCTTTCTTTGGAGCAGTAAGAGGTGAGAGGCAATGTTCCCTCTAAGCTGTGGAGTCTTGTGAGCAAAAATTCTGCTTTGTGAGCTAATGGCATTAAAGTTGTGAGCAAGTGATCTGGCTACTGCAGACATTACTTTGCTCCGGAGTCATCCTTCCAGAGCTGAGGCAAAAATCTGAGAGCCAGAGGCTAAAAAACTATGAGCTAGCTCACACTAACTCACCTTAGAGGGAACACTGGTGAGAGGTGTATTGACATATATCATAAACTGCCCCATATAAAACCCAGTAGGCACATTAATAATTTTAAACAATATTTTAAAACAAAAGTATAGAGCAAATAATAGTATAATGAAATAGTGTTATACTTATTTATACAATAAACTAGCCTGATACCCATGCTTTGCTATTGTATTTAAGTTCTGTAAGTCCAGTTATAATACCGATGATGTGAAGTTTGAAATGTGACGTTCATTGTAGGAATTCTAGTGGAAAAGATTGTAGTGTAAAAAATGAAGTGAGACATATGCATTTTTTATTCTCTACCGAAGGACCTCTGTGTAGACCACATTGGTGGTTCTGCCCTCAGGTGCTAGGATCATCAGACTGCTTGATCAGCTCACTCTAGAGCAGGTCACATAGAACTGTCCATTTAAGAAGCAGTCGTCTGTTAAGTCAATTCCTGCCACCTTCCACGAAAGTGATGACCTCTCTACTTGTGTTCCTGGATTGTTTTGCTCATATGGAGACAGTATTGCTCTGAGCACCTCAGGGTGATCTTGCTGGTAGTTGGCCTGTGCAGCTCAGTGCACTGCAGGAGTACTATGTGCAAATTTCTTTGCCACATTCCTAAATTGCCTCTTCCTTGTAGCATTGGTGTATATGGCTCAATGTTTGCCAGGAGCTTTCTTAGGGGCAGTAAGAGGTGAAAGGTGTGAGGGGGAGTTGGTGTGAGGGAGTGGTGATGTGGTGGACATTTCTTCTGGTTCATGAGGGAGTCACACATTGAAATGGCTCCTAGAAATTTCCTTTACTATCTCCCCATAAACATTCTCTCCCTGGCCCTGCTCCTATACCTGACAGACATCAGCTTGTCTGGTGTTGGGGGGGATTGTATTTAAAGGCATCAGGGAGGCTGGGCCAGCAGCAGTACTAAGGCAATCCTGCTGAACAAACTTCCCCGGTGGCTGTAAGCATCCCACCTCCTCTCGTACACCTGACAGGCAGCTGCCTGTCCAGTGTGGGAGGGGGAGGGGGAGGAGTATTGGAAGCCACTGTGGAGGAGGGCTGCACCTGACAGACAACAGCCTGTTAGGTGTAGGAGATGGAGGAAGTGTGTTGGAAGCCATCAGAGGGGCTGGGCCAGTAGCTTTGCTTCACCTCACAGGTGGTTGTTGGCCACTCCTGATTTCCTCAACTGTCATTAGATCTCTGCAGTCTGCTGTAACTGTTGGGTTTTTTTTTACCTCAAAACACTGAGCTCTGCAGCTGACCAATCAGAGAGTGGGGGGTGCAGGGAGGCAGCTGCCTGGCAGCTGCATAGGAATCAATGGGAGGAGCACATTTTACCCCTTTTGACCCATTTAGGGTCAAATTTCTAAAAATCCCTTCTTAGTGATCACCTACACCATGGTAGGAGTGCTCTCCCCGAATCTGGTGTCTCTAGGTCCAGCGGTTTGGCCTGGGCATTGATTTTACAGTGAGGGACTTTCTTTTATATATACAGATGGGGGGGGGGGTCAATACGTAGAATGAGCATATTGGCCTTCTGCTCATGATCATGTGTGTTATCCAAATCCCTCCTACATGTGTTTGCTACATGCAGAAATGATGGGAACACATGTAGAAGTTGTATTAATGTGGGCTTTTTCTCCACATGATCTTGGGGGACACAAGATGTATACATGTAAGAGTGTACAGAGGTCCAACATACATATTCAGGAGACCATGCATGGGAAGTGGCAAGGACAGTGCACTCCCTCTTTCTCCCTCTCTGTGTACATTGCTGCCTTGGGCATCCTATTTGGCTGCAAAGGCGGCATATAAATGTTTTAAATAAATGAATTGTCCTGTCTTCAATTATACTATATGTACAGGGCTCATGTGACACTTCGATTTCATTCCTATATCTGCTTGAGTAAAATCTACTTTCCTCTGACTTTCGCCTGCCTTTTTCAGGTTCATATAGAAGGTTCATACATACAGCAGATTGCCCCTTTCACTAAATTAAACAGCAATACCTTTCCCATTATTATGTGGAAGTAAGGGGGTCTTTAGCTATGATTTTATGGAACTTGTCTTAATGAGTAGAAAGAAGATATTCACCTGGAATCAAATGAGAGCTAAAGGAAATACGTTGCCCAAATCTCTTCTCTATGAATTTTGATGTTGAGTTTTCAGATGTTTTACCTATAATATTAAGTTGATATATCATATAATTTGATAGTTGACATACAAAGGAATTGTATATTTCACATTATTTGATAGCTACCAAACTGAAGTATGTCAGACAAGCCATTAGACAAGTAGGGTGTAGATCTTCAGAGTGAGGGGACCTTAACTTACAAGCCATTGTTAGAAAGCTTTTGCACTTTGATTGCACACTGATATAGATCTGGATCAATTTTATTATCAGCTACACAGGTCAACAAGAACTTTGCTTCTAAATCCAGAGCTAGAATTGATCTCATAAATAATAAATAATTGGATATGGGGGGATAGAATTAAGAAATACAAGGATGGAAGGGAAGGCTATGCTCTCATTTGAAATGAAATGGAAAGGCAATGAGGCAGAAAGACAGCAGGAAGATCATCACTTCCAAAAGTGAGAAGAATATAAAACATGTTCTACTCACTTCCTATGCTCTTGTAGGGCAGGAAGCAGCTGAGCAGAAGAGACCACCAGCAAAAACTGCCTCAAGCAAACAAGTAAGTGTATACAAGAAGTGATTCTTCATGTGGATCCAGTGTTAGTAATGGTTAAAGAAGACATGCATAGAACTGTCCTCAAGAATATCAAGAAATTGGTGTGTATAAATGAAAATACACTACTTGTTCCTAAGTGTAGTTTTGCATATTACCAGTAGAAAGAAGAATAATTAGTAAGTCATGCTTCTTTCCATCCTTCTGAGGTAACATATGAAAGGGCAATTATCACTTCTCATCCATGGCCATATGTACATTTCTCCTGCCCGCAATATACATTTAAAAAGGAAGAGTGAGTTGTTGACACTTTTCTTCCTGCTTCTTGTACTGAGTTGGATCCAGATCAAATTGGCAATTTTCACTGACTCCTGCCACCTGCTGTCATTCCACAGATTCCCCCATCCCCCAGGAGCAGCATTTCATGGAGAAATGGGCTGCAATGGAAAGAGGAGACAGGAAAGTTCTGTGTTGATGGTGAAAATATTAGTCAGGATCCATTGTATGGAGTTGCTCTCAAGTCTACAATACAGAAGATATTATAGTAAGTTTTTAGCCACTGATACGAAAGCCAGTCAGTTAACAGAAGGCTTACAGTAAACATGCATGCAATGTAACTATACCACCATTATCTGGTTCAGTGCCTTTCTCAGAGCTGAGTAACTTGATTTTACAACACCAAATGACTCTTGGATGAATGTGTGCACCAGCTTTTTTTTTTAGCTGTATAGTGTTTGAAGTGACATCTGGATGTATTAAAGCTCTAATTATTTATCTAAACTAGCCAGTTCACACATATAAATTGGGGATGGAGGGAGGGCATTATTGATTTGCAAGTAATGGTCCCAAGTATCACCTTTGGTGTTTGTATTTAAATGTTTCCGAATTGGCAGGGCTGGAAAATATCTCTGTCTTAATCTTGGAGAACTGCAGTTGAGGATACTGGCTAAGCAAGCTCTGGATAGACCATTTTTGTAATAGCCACTTCTTATATTCACAATCATCATATGATGTTACAGGAACAAAATTTTGGATCAGACTGAGGCTGGTAATCAGATCTTAGACTATTTCCCTAACTATTTTATGGGCATTACGTATGTTATCCAGTACTTCAGATATTTAGGAGGCATCTACCTAGACTTCTGCAATAAAATAGGCAATCATTTTCTAATAAAGAGACACTTTTATTGCTTAATAAACACACAGTATTATTGAATCATAAAACAGCTAATTAGTTTGGTGAATTTAAAATGCTGTGTTTGCACATGAAAACTAATTAGTCATTATATCAGCTTCTGAATCACATCCCCTCTCTTTTGCTTTACTGATAGCTATAGTTCAGGAGTAACTAGTGGGCTGTTACTTAAGGTACACCTAAATATACTCATTTAGAACTTAAACTTATAGACACCTTGGCTCTAAGCCCAAAAGGCATTACTCACAGACAGCTACACTGAAATGAGTAGAGTATCAAGTAGTAGCTGCACGGGTCCAGTTTTCATTTTCTGAATAATATTGCCAATGTAAACTTAAGACCTGAATCCCCTGATAGCCCAAAGTCTAAATCCTGTTTAACTTAAAAGGGTCATTACAATCTGGGTGTACTTTCAAAGTATTTCTTCCTCCAACACTGAGAGTGGCTAAGAGGAAGTGAGAGAAAGTTGCCCTTAGGAAAGGGTACTATTCAGTATATGCGTGAAACTAGTTGTGATCATTTGAGCGGTTGATAGCTGATACTTTCACTGATCCCAATACTATATTTCAATCAAGATCAACCTGCCTATGGAATCGTAGTCTTCTATTTTAGACTAAAAGTTTTGGATGCAATGATATAGTGCTTTTGATGCCTACATATGCTATAATTTAGAATCTTAGAATCATGGCATTGGAAGGGACATCCAGGGTCATCTAGTCCAACCCCCTGCACAATGCAGGAGATTCACAAATATCCCCTCCCCCACACCCCATGACCCCTGTTCCATGCCCAGATGATAAAAAAAAACCTCCAGGATCCCCAATCAAACTGGCCTGGAGAACAATTGCTTCCTGACTCCAAAGTGGTGATCAGCATTTCCCTGAGTGTGTAAGAAAGGGCTACAAGAACTTAGCACTGAGGCAACCCTTCCTGCCCTCCCTCCCTCTCATGATCCACCTAAGTTCACAGAATCAGCATTGCTGTCAGATGGCATCTATCCTCTGTTTAAAAACCTCCAAAAAAGAGAGCCCACCATCTCCCTGTTCCACTGAGGAACTGCTCTAACTGTCAGGAAGTTCTTCCTAATGTTTAGCCAAAAACTCTTTTGATTTAATTTCAACCCGTTGGTTCTGGTCCAACTTTCTGGGGCAACAGAAAACAATTCCACACCATCTTCTATATGGTTGTCTTTCAGGTACTTAAAGATTGCTATCATATCACCTCTTAGTTGTTCATCTCCAGGCTAAACATATCCAGCTCCTTCAACCTTTCCTCACAGGACTTGGTCTCCAGACACCTCACCATCTTTGTTGCCCTCCTCTGAACATGTTCCAGTTTGTTTATATCCTTCTTAAATTGTGGTGCACAAAACTGAACACGATACTCTAGGTGAGGTCTAACCAGAGCAGGGTAAAGTGGTATCATCACATCTCATGATCTGGACATTATACTTCTGTTGATACAGCCCAAAATCACCTTTGCCATTTTAGCTACCACATCACACTGCTGACTCATGTTCAGTGTATGGTCTACTAAGACTAAGGTCCTTTTTGCACATACTACTACCAAGACAAGCCTCCCCCAACCTATAATTATGCATTTGATTTTTCCTACTTAAATGCAGAACTTTACATTTATCCCCAATGAAATTAATTTTATTTGTTTTATCCCAGTTTTTGAGTCTGTCAGGATTATCCTGTATCCTGACTCTGTCTTCTACCAAATTTGCTATCCCTCCCAATGTAGTATAATCTGCAAATTTAATAAGCATTCCCTCTATTTCTTCATCCAAATCATTGATAAAATTGTTGAACAAAATAGGTCCCAGGACAGACCCTTGAGGCATTCAATTTGTCACTTCTCTCCAAGAGGATGAGGAACCATTCACAAGCACTCTTTGGGTGCAATCCATCAATCAGTTACAGATCCACCTAACAGTCACAGGATCCAAACCACATTTTACCAATTTCTCAACAAGAATATTATGTGAAACCTTAACAAAAGCCTTACTGAAAAGATAAGCTATGTCTACAGCATTCCCCTGATCCAGCAAGGTAGTAACTTTCTCAAAAAAGAGGTAAGGTAAGTCTGACATGACTGGATAAGGTTAGTCTAATATTTATTAAGCTTTCTAGGAATTTCTCTAACTTGGTTCTAAGAAAAACTAATTGTAGGAAGAGACAGAGAGAGGCTAAATGTGTTTTATAAATAGGGTTGCCAGCTGCAGTTTGGAAAATACCTGGGCCAAGTTCAGACTGGCAGTTTGGCCTGATATAGGCACATTTCAGAGATGTTTCACAAACAGATTAAAGGGCCAGTTCACACAGGCACATCTATCTGGCATTCCCCAGCTGTACTCAACCTATCTTGTAATGCTTTCCTCCCAAGTTTAAAAGATACCAGGCAAAAGTGGTAGCAAACCCTGGAGAGCACGTTCATCCTATATTCATCCCGCTTCCCAGAAGTGTGAATGCAAACAAGCTGATCCAGTAGGGATGCTGTTATGCACATGAGCATTTATGCACATGAGCACTTATGCACATGAGCACTTATGCACATATTGTCAGATTACATTACAAAAAGCCGCTTACAGCTGCGCCTCCACTGGGGTGGGCCAACAGTGCAAATGCTCCCTTGCGCATCTTCCCCGGTATGCTCCCGCATCTGTCAGTGCAGTTTGACTGGGAAAACCCAGGAACAAATTGTTCTGGGTCTTTTTGCCACAACTCCCTCACGCTTCGAACTGCCAGTCTGAACTCTGCCCTGGAGATTTTGGGGATGGAGCCTGAGGAGGGCAGTGTTTGGGGAGAGGATGGACTTCAGTGAGATATAATACCACAGAGTCTACCTTCCAAAGTGGCCATTGTCTTCAGGTAAACTGATCTCTGTCACCTGGAGATCATTTGTAATATTGAGATATCTCCAGCTACCACCTGGATGTTGGCAACCCTATTTATGCAAGTGTGAAGTCAGGTACAATCTCCCATCCTACGAAGCACAAGTATTTAAAGCCTGAGTGGTTCATGGAAATTTCCAAATGAGTGATGCTATTTATGCAAGGAGTGAAATCACATCCTGGTACTTCACCCATCAGGCCCACCTAGCATGCATGGATTCTCCATGCATGTGCATATTTTCAGGCCTGTGACCCTTGAAAGATCCAGAAAGAGTTGTCTTGACTGGACCCAAATATATTAGATTCTAAATGTATCAATACTTTGCAAGTAGTACAATCAATGTGTCGATATCTGTTAAGCCCAGAAAATGATATGACAGGTATATCTAGTGGGTAGAAATGAGTGACATGATCCCACTTGACCACAACATGTAGGCAGTATGTGGTTTGTCTGACTCACACCTGAAAAAGAGTTTCAAGGGGAGAGAATATTTGTGCAAGAAAGAGTGAGAGAGACAGAGAACAGATCTGGAATACATATAAAATTCAAAGCGGGTCCTATGTCATAGTCTGGGGGAAACCACTTGTATTTCCTGGATTTGCTTGCAAAGTGGATGTTAGTTAAATACTGAAAAGACAAAACTGTGGACTTTATTCCTCTAATTAGTAACTAATTGTCACATCATAAAGATTGCAGCATAAGGCTTTGAGGTTAAGGCCTGCCAATGGGCTCAAATAAGAGAACATGCAATTCAGAAGAGTTGATCACGCCTCCTGCTTGTAAGCAGAAAAAAAATTGTGGATTACTTTGCCATCACAGAAGCTTTGGCTTTTAATATCCCTACTGCAAACCGCTATGCTCCTCTGGTTGAAACTATGAACTCTGAGGAAATTCCTATTATCAGGGTTTGGGGGGTGGGGTTGGAAAAAGAGGTGCCAGAACTCTCAAGAGGGAAATGATGTTTTCAATCTGCATACTGAAAACTCATGAACTTTTAAACATTTTTTAAAGAATTTTGTCGAAAAGGTTCCGGAACTCTGTTCTGGTGCATTCCCCCAGAAAAAAAGCCCTGCCTATTATGGAAACTGGTATCTTGTCACAATTTGTAATGAGCACAGAGGTAGCAGATAATATCTCGAAGGAAGTCTGTTTATTAACTGCTGAGATGGTGAAACATCTCAAAATCACTGAGTGAAATTAAATTTAGCCTAGGACGACTCACGGTAATGGTAGCTGACTTAACAGAACCCATAAGATCTGCAGGTGATACAATGGTTAATGAAGTTGATTCTTTTACTGCCCCAGCTACCAAAACCAGGTCTGAGTCAGACACAGATAAGAGAAAAGGAACCTCATAATCTGGTCCTGCAACCACACAAAGTTTGTATAACAGTATGTCAATATAAGGGACAGATACCTATTTGGAATTCTATGAAACAAGCTGTGCTTCACCTGATGTCACTCTTTCTGGAAAATAACACACCAATTAATAACACATATTAATTGTGTTAGAACTGCTAACCAGTTCTAATCAAGCACAGAGGTTAGTTTAAATTTCAACAGCTCAAAGATTCCTGTGCTGATACTGCAACAGACAGCTTTTCTGGCATTTTCCTGGCCAGCGTCATTGTTAACACTATAATAGCTTCTTTGTTCTCTAAAGGCCAACATGTAAATATCTCTACCACCAAGGAAGACCTGTTTCCAGATTATTCAACAACAATAAATCCTCAGGTCAAAATTAGCATGACAGATACATCCAAAGGATCTCAATGTGGCTGTGGCAGTGGATGTCCTTGTCTTGAGAATTTCATTGAAAAAGATTAAATTAATTCCTTTGCTGCTAAACCAGAGGATGAGCAATCAACAGTAATAACAAGATTGGACTGGTTAAGATCAAAGCTTCTAAAATCAAAGGGAGCCTCAACAACCAAAGTGCTAACTCATCGCTCAGAAAGTGACCTGATGGCAATGAATTTAACAACTTCAGCTGTAATCTCTCCCTCTAGCACTATAGAAGACAACTCCAACTTTAAGTCTCAGAGACAACATACCAGTCAGCTGATGGAGATTGATTTGGAAGAACATCACACATCTTTACCAGAGCCTAAATCATTGGCCCATGGTGATCAGTATAAAAATGGTTGCATCTTTCATGATTTAAGAGGAGATTTAAATAAAAACTTGAACAATTGACAACTAAAGATATGGTCATGGAACTTGGAGGGGGGTGGCATAACAAGTTTTTTTATTTGGAACTTTCTAAATTTTTATGCAATTTTGATATCTTATTTATACAGGAAACCTGGGTTCAAGATTCTACCTCCATATCCTTCCAAGGCTTTAGAACAGACAAGTGGAGATCCGCAAGAAACTTGCGGGATGGTCATCCCATTCCTCACACCTTTGCTTCCTCCCCTGTACCCTTACCTATCTCACACTCTTTCTCCCTTCTGGGGGTGGAGCCATAGACTCAACCCTCCAAAGCAGCCATTTTATCCAGGGGAACTGATCTCTGTCACCCAGACAACAGTTGTAATTCTGGGTGATCTCTAGCCCTCACCCAGAGACTGGCAATGGTAGTTCTCATGGAGGAAACGGCTGGTTTGGAGGGTGGAGTCTATGGCATTATACCGGTCTGAAGTTCCTCCCCTCCTCAAACCCCACCATCCCCAGGATCCACCCCTTAAATGTCCAGGAGTTTCCCAATCCAGAGCTGGCAACCCTATTTCCTTCCCACCCAACAGCCAACTTAACCTTTATAAGCTTTTCGTCTCCACCCCCCTCCCCAACAGCTTCTACCAAGGAAAATTACAGTCTTTCTCCACAGTGGGGACCAAAGCAGCTTACATTATTCTCACCTCCTTTTTATCTGCACAACAACCCTGTGAGGTTGGTTAGGCTGAAAGTATGCGACTGGTCCAAAATCACCCAGTCAGCTTCCACCGCAATATGGGGATCTGAACCTGGGTCTTGCAGACCCTACTCTGAGGCTCTAACTGCTGCACCACTGCTGGCTTTCATAGGGTGGCTGCTGAACAGCAGCAAGCAGCCAGGCCAAGTTGAGTCATGCAAATTAGGTGGCATCAAGTCACCCAGAGGGTGCTGCCTAGGGATGCCAGCCTCCAGGTGGGATCTGGGGATCCCCTGGAATTACTGCTCAGCTCCAGACTACTGAGATAACTTCCCCTGGAGAAAATGGATGCTTTGGAGGGTGGACTCTAGGGCATTGTACCCCACTGAGGTCCCTGTTCTCCCCAGGCTCCATCCCCAAATCTCCAGGAGTTTCCAGACCTGGAGCTGGCAACCCCACTACCCCCATCCCCTGCCAGTGCCCATGGGGGGACCTGGCAACCCTAGACTGCTGCCAGGCCTAGGGTTGGCAACCTCCAAGTGGGGCCTGGAGAGTGAACTCCAGAGATCTGTGACCAACAGAGATCTGTCTCCCTGGAGAAAATGGCTTCTTTGGAGGGTGGATTCTGTGGCATGATACCCAGTTGAGGCCTCTCCCTTCCCCAAATCCTTCCCTCCATACACTCCACCCCAAAACCTCTAGGAATTCCCCAGCCTGGCCCCAAGGCCCCTCCCTCCCTCCCTCCCTCCCTCCCTCCCAGGCCGAAAGAGGCCTGGAAAGAAAGGGCCCTTCCCCCCCACCCTTTACTGACAGAGCCAGTTAGAAGCCTCTCCCCCCCCAACATACTAATCTCTCACTGTTGATGCCTGGAGTTAGGTCCCTGCAGAGGCCATTTCAAGAGGTTTTGGGGGAATTCAAACGTCCCTGAAGGGATTTTCTCACTTTTTGGATTTTTCTACAAACCCAAGAAGTCTACTGACTACGTAGGAAAAGCTGTTGGGGAGAGTGAGGCCCCTGTTGGTGGGAATAGGTATCCACACAAAAAAAAGGTCTGGGAAATAGAATAAGGATGACACACCAATGATTAAGACACATTCTAAAGGGTGAGGCAGTGGTGTTCTGGCAGTACTAGTTATGGTTGATTTAAAAGCAGAAATTCAAGTCCTAGAAAGCATTTGTCCAAATTATATAGAGATATTACAAATTAAGGGACAGTATATAGATCCCCTTTTGTGTGTAAATGTTTATTTCCTACCAAAATGTTCTAAAGCATAGGACAAAGGGAAGTTGTGGGACCAATTATTTACAACACTTGAAGATTTAGTGTCCCAATATCCCAGCTCTAAGATGCTTTCTATGGTTAATTTTTATGTTCTGCATAGGACAAAGATTGATACATCAGGAGGTCCCTTTAAATACCTATCCTCTCTGTACACTTGTACAATAGATTATATAGCTGTATATTACTAGATCAAGTGGATCACTTCCAAGTTGTTGATAGTACAGTTAGTGATTGTCCTCTAAAGCTAGTAATAAATTTTAACAATTTTAAATTTAAATTTTATTTAATAGTAAATTTTAAATTTTAATAGTAATATTTATTTGGTTCCAACATTTGAATCCACCATAGATTTATCAGGTAGTGAAGGGTAGGGTCTAAATCCAATCTCTTCTTCTTCTTCTTCTGGATACAGGAGACATAGGATACTGTAACAGCTACAAAAAATAGTAGTATCAGTTTTGGAGAGTGCTGATTTAAAGGACAGAAGGCAATCAGATTAGAATTCTATTCAACAATACAAGATTGGGCAAGCTATTAAACCACTGCTTATAAATAATAGACCTCCAAAACTTCAATCTCTTTCTTTGAATGGATGGATTGACTCAGAGTGCAGAAACTTTAAAAATTAATAAATAAACAAATGAGGTTAACTCAGCAAAGTAAGGAGGCCTGTAAACTCCAGCAACTAAATATTCTCAGATCCAAGTACAAGAGCCACTGAAAACAAACAAACAAACAAAAGCCTATGCCAAACACTTACGGGACAAATTGGCTCATGTTGCTTCTGAAAGAAAATAATCTCATTTTTGGGAGTTAGTTTCATCTAGTTTAGGAAGACCTTCTCAACTTTTGGATGCTCAGATAAATGGAAACATTTGGTTTGAGCATTTTTCTAAAGCTTATGAATCCACCTTTTCTATGTCAAAGTTAGCAGAAATAGGGTGGTTACCAAAGTGGGTCCCAGTGACAGGCTCTGAAATTTAAAGCCTTATTACAACTTTGGCTTCTGGTAAATCCCCAAGGGAGGACCTGATTCCTTCAGATTTGATAAAAACTTTTCCCAGGTGGAGGACCCCAATATTAGTCAAACTGTTTAATCAGATAAATAAACCAGGTTTATTTCCAGTTGGATGGAAAACTAGGGCTGCGATCACACACAGAATTAGCCCCACCATAGGCACAAATGCCGAGTGGATTTTAAGGGTGTGATCAGACACAAACATTTGGGAAATGTCCCGTACCCATGGGCAACCTGTTTTGCTCCACCACAGAAGCAAAGTAAAAAAACACTAGGGAAAGTCCAGTAGCAAACAGGTTTGCTATGGGCCAGGAATGGACTTACCTCTGTGTGATTATGCCAGCATGCTCTCATGGCGTCAGTATGGTCTGATCGGGCCATCCCAACTCCATGCCATTGTTTTTCCCCCCATTTCAGTATGCGTATCATCGCACACTCCATAGGGAGCACTCAGTGCAGAGATGCAGATCATCAATCCCCTGTTGAAGCACACTGGAAAGACGCAGCAACCCCCCCCCCCGATTCACCTGTGGTTTGCATCTGATCATGCAGTTGCGGGCTGCCCCTGCAGCTCCCAGGCACTGTGTGATCATGCAACTGCAGGTCAGATTATTCTGGAGCAAATAGCCCCCACGTTATCTCATGCATGTGACCGCTACCTAATATTGTTGTTCCCACCCATAAAAAAAGGGGACAAAACGAACTCAAAAAATTACCACCCCAAAAGTCTTCTTGATACAGCTTCAAAACTTCAAGGGAAATATTTTCTGCCAAAACTGGAGGATTGAGTCACTGATAATAACGTCATATATCCCCAGCAAGTAGGACTCAGAAAAGGTCAAGGGATAATTGATCATTGTCAAACTTTGTCCTATGTGGCCCATTCAGCTATGAGCACATCAACTAAAGCTCTATATACAATGTTAGTCAATTTGGCCACTGCCTTTGACTCAATTGACAAAGATTGATTTTGGGGGAAATTGGGGAAGACAAATATTAACAAAAGATTATTATCTCTTATTCGAGAGTTGCACTCTGGCATGTATTCAAAGATCAGAATGGGTACCTCAGGTTCTTTGACTAGTGAAATTGCGATGGATAAAGGAGTTAAACAGGGTTGAGTATTGCCCCCTTTCTCTTTAACTTATATATTAATGATATTGTTCTGAGATTATCTGGTTCTGAATTCGTATCACACACAATATGATCCAATTCTCCCTAACCAGAATTGGTTTAAAGAGGCTTTTGGATGCCCTGGGGGATTACTGTACACAAGAAAAGCTTACCATCAATTATACAAAAACGAAAGTAGTAGTTTTTGGGAAGAGGCCCAAAAAGGCATCCCGGGCCTGCCTCAGCAGGGAGGGCGAGGTATAAATCAAATAAATAATAAAAAATATAGTTCTCTTGGAGAATATATGGCACCCCAATAGAGCAGAGTAAAATCTATAAATATTTAGCTCTAATATTTAGTGAAACACTGAACTGGAATGCCCATATAGCCGCCATAAAATCCTCAGCAACGAAGATCATTGGAGTGATATTGAGGTTCTACTGTGCCAAGGGAGGATTCCTAATAGATCCGGCCCTTAAACTTTTTGTCAGCGAAGTTATTTCCCATCTATTATATGGCATCAAATAATCATGATTTGAGGGACTGGGTGTACAATGGGGATGCCTTAATTGACAACTCGTTAATCGTTCAGACAAAATCTGTTCCATGATATAAAGCTATAAAGAAAGACCATTTAAGGGCTTCATATTTGGTAGACATCACTGCACACAATCTTAGAACAGCATTTGCAGTGCTCCACTTTCAGGCTATGCCAATGGCACAACTCAATGGACAATATCTAAAAATATCCCAAGAACAACACATTGGTGTTTGTGGGAATTCTGTGGAAGATCTTTTTTCATTATGTTATGGTCTGCCCACTGTACTCGGAACTCAGAAGTAAATTTTTGACTAGGATAACAGATCAACTGTATAATTTCTCAGACATAGATAAATTCATATTTTTGTTGCCAGATATGAACTCCTTTGTTTCCCACAAGGTGGCACTTTTTGCATTAGCACTAGGAAAGTCAGAGCAAAGGTGGTTCTCATGAAAGCAGCTAAATGAAATGTAATGGATGACACTTCCATTTTAGATCCGTTCCAGTCCAGCTTTCACCCAGGACATGGGACAGAGACAGCACTGGGTGCCATAACTGATGACCTCCAGAGACATCTGGATTGGGGCGGATCAGCAGTACTGTTGTTGCTTGACTTGTTGCCGGCATTTGGCACAGTTGATCACCAGTTGCTGATCCACCACCTTGCCGATGTGGGGATACAGGGGCTTGCCTTGCAATGGCTTGCTTCCTTTCTCCATGATCGGGGACAAAGGGTGCTAGGGGAACAGCAGTCCAGGAGATACCCACTTGAGTGTGGTGTGCCTCAGGGGGTGGTGCTTTCCCCGATGCTGTTTAACATCTATATGTGCCCCCTTGCCCAGATTGCCCAGAGGTATGGGCTGGGATGTCATCAGTATGCTAATGACACCCAGCTCTATATGATGTTGGGAGGCTGGTCGGACTCCAGCCCAGAAGATCTGGACTGGGCCTTGCAAGCCATGGCTGGTTGGCTCAGATGGAGCTGGCTGAAAATAAACCTGGTGAAGATGGAGGTCCTGTGCCTGGGTTGGGGTGGTTTGGGAAGGGGGATCCTGCTACCAACCTTTGATGGGGCACCATTGTTGTCAGTGCTGGGGGTTAGGAGTCTGGGAGCGCTCCTGGATCCCTCCTTAACTTTGGAGGCCCAGGTGGCAGCCACTGCTAAATCAGCCTTTTGCCATCTTCAGCTGATTCGGCAGTTGGTTCCCTTCCTCGATCGTAGTGACCTGGCCACAGTGATCCATGCAATGGTCACCTCGAAATTAGACTACTGTAACACTCTCTACATGGGGCTGCCCCTGTCACAAATTTGGAGGCTGCAGCTAGTGCAGAATGCCCTGGCTAGGCTTCTGATGGGTCTCCCACAATGGGAGCACATCCTGCCAGTGCTGAAGGTACCGCACTGGCTGCCAATAGCATACTGAGTCTGCTTCAAGGTCCCTCAGGTATGTCGGACCCTGGCCATATAGGGCTTTAAAGGTACTTACCTTTAAAGCCCTATATGGCCAGGGTCCAACATACCTGAGGGACCGCCTTTCTCCATATATACCCCAGAGAGCACTACGGTTGGGGTCACAACATCGTCTAACTATTCCAGGCCCTAGGGATGCCAGGCTCACCACTACCAGGGCCAGGGCCTTCTCGGTGGCCGCTCCTACCTGGTGGAATGAGCTCCCAGAGGAGATCAGGGCCCTGCAGGACTTGGTACAGTTCTGTAGGGCCTGCAAGATGGAGCTCTTCCACCAGGCTTTTAATTAGGAGCTGCCCACCACTACTACCAACGACCATCTTTGTAACATCGTGGTAATAGGTTGGCCCATTATGAGTTCAAGCCATGGTGTCGCAAGAGGCCAGAATACTGCTGAACCAGATCTTTAGTACTATATCTTATTGCACGCCACTTTAAATTGACTGAACATTAACCACCATTGCGAGCACTTTGATTGTTTGACTGTTTATCTTGTTTTAGCTTGTTTTAAAATGTTTTATGCTGATTTGGCACATGGTGCCATGAATTGTGAGCCACCCTGAGCCCATCTGTGGGGAGGGCGGGATATAAATCTAGATGATGATGATGATGATGATGTCAATGTCCTGATGGGTGATTCTATTTCTTGAATCTGCCTGTGAATTTTTGGAAATGGATGTTTGCATTTTTCAAATTCAAGGTAATTAGCATTTTTGAGTGTGACAGCATTTTAAATTTTAACAGCCAATGATCACATACAATAAACTTGACTGACTGACTAGTAGTTTGGGGTTCATGGTGGGTCTCAGGTGTGAGCATGTTGAGGTCATCAGTGTAGGATGCCGATTACATGGCCTATCATGACAGAATAGGGACTCCACACTCCATGTTATATCAGAATCTCTTTGGTCTCATCACTTTTCCTATTGGTCCTGCAAGACTATGTAAAATAATATAAACCATGCTATGACTGTGGATAGGCAGAAGGCAACAGATATTTACTTCAGTGGATTTTTTACAATCCTGTGAACTCCCAATATGCCTATCCATGTTCAAGCAGAATAGAATAAGAAATGGGTATACAGAGAGTGATAGCACAACCAAGGGTACTGCCTGAGGCTGCTACCTGCTGCTGATTTGAAGCATCTTGTGCTTCTTCCTCATTTCTTAGGCATCTTTAAATACAGTGCAGCAAGCCATGTGCATTCCATAGGGCTTTCTGAACTCTTGCATCTGGTGGGACAAGGAAGAAAGCAGCCTTGGGTGCCACAGGATGCCTTGGGTGTCAGGATGGAGGGTAGGGGGCAGAAGGTAAGGAGGAGGCAGTGGTGTTGATGATGAGCAAGGTGGAAGTGGTGGCAGAGGATGCCATTCTCCAAAAATTTGCTTCATCTCTCTTCATTATAGATTCAGCTTTGCCCTGTAGGAGAATGGAGAAATCCTTTGGCGCGACATCTAAAGATATCAAAGAATTTGTCTGATTACTTCTTTTTTATACCTTAAAGGTGCATTCCAGTCCAGTCTTGCAGCTTTATTCTTAAGGTCTCACCCACAAAGCTTCTGAAGGACACTTGCCCTACACAACTGTCTTCCCAAATACCAGGAATGATCACTTATTCTACATTTGGGAAAGGCAGGTTGCAGGTTAAAGCAAAGACATTCTATTTTTCTCTCCACATTTCAGAAATTTGATAATCTTTCAGGCTCAGTCTGGCAAAATTGTTTGTATAGCTATGTTGTAAAAACACATTAAAGAAGAAAGTGAGGATGGAAAGAAGAAAATACCATCCAGGGTCAGCATAACAGAGTGAAGCCACATTGCTCCTGAATGAAGGATTGGCAAAGGCACAAAGCCAAAGAAACACAGTCCAGATCTGAACTTCAGCTATTTCAATTTGGCCATCAGAAGGGCCAGAAGGTATAAGAGATTTCATTGGAAGAAGCTTCTTCCTCTAATACAATAGGGTTTGTTGGATTTTTTTCCTCCCATTTTTAAGCAGCATATAAATTTATATTGAATTCGGCATACTCCAGTCCAGACCAATCAAAATTTTGTCCATCTGCTTCACTGGATTGTGGTTTATAGCTGGCTTGTGTTCTGCTGTATGGGAGAAAGATGGGGTCATTTCCTTCTTTGATAGACTGACAAGCTTACTGGATTGAGGGAATGCTGTTGTTGTTGTTTACCTGGATTTCAGGAAAGCTTTTGATAGGATTCCCCATGATGTTCTGATGGGTAAACTAGAGGACTGTGGACTGGACTCTAGGATAGATAGGTAGATGGGGAACTGGTTGGAGAACTGCACTCAGAGAATAGTTGTCAATGGCATTTCGTCTGAATGGAGGGAGGTGTCCAATGGGGTGCCACAGGGCTTGGTTCTGAGCCCACTAATTTTCAATATTTTTATAAATGATCTGGATGAGGGTGTGGAGGGGCTACTCATAAAATTTGCAGATGACACCAAATCTGGAGGACCAGCAAATACACAAAGATATAGAATTCAATGAGATCTGAACACACTGGAAAAGTGGGCGGATGTGAACACATTGCAATTTAACAAGGATAGGTGCCAAGTTCTACATCTGAGTAACAAAAATGAGGAACATGCATACTGGATGGAGGATACACTTCTGACTAGCAGTGTGTGTGAACAAGATCTTGGGGTACGGGTAGACCAAAAGTTAAATATGAGCAGCAGGCCTGATGTGGCCACAAAAAGCTAATACAAACTTGGGATGTATCAACAGAGGCATAATATCCAAATCACAAGATGTCATAGACAGTCCCACTGTACACTGCACTGGTCCAGCCACACCTGATATATTGTGTGCAGTTCTGGAGGCCTTACTTCAAAAAGGATGTGGACAGAATTGAGCATGTGCAGAGGAGAATGATAAGGATGATTGGGGGCCTGGAGACCAAGCCCTATGAGGAAAGGGTGAGGGACTTGGGAATGTTTAGCCTGGAGAAGAGGAGGTTGAGAGGGGACATGATTGCTCTCTTTAAGTATTTGAAAGGCTGTCACCTAGAGGAGGGCAGGGAGCTGTTCCTGTTGGCAGCAGAGGATAGGACTTGCAACAATGGGTTGAAATTAAGGGCAGGAAGGTACTGGCTGGATAATAGGGAAAACATTTTTACAGTAAGAGTGGTGCAACAGTCGAATAAGTTGCCTAGGGAGGTGGTGAGCTCCCCCTCACTGGCAGCATCTTTAAGCAGCATCTGGACAAACACTTGTCAGGGATGCTCTAGGCTAATCCTGTATTGAACAGTGGGTTGGACTAGATGGCCCGTATGCCCCCTTCCATCTCTGTGATTCTAAGATTCTATGATACTTTTGAAAAATATGATAAAATATTACAATTTGGAGACATTTTTTTCATTTCAAATTAATTTAATGTCACTATTACTTATGGTGCTCTACAGAGTAACATAAACAGAAGACACGTTTCTGTCCCAAGGAGTTTACAATCTATAGTCTGATAGGGCTGCGGGAGACAACAGTACGAATGCAGAGACTTTAGAATGCTGTTTTGAGGTGTGAATTGCTTGTGTCTCAATTAATATCAGGATCTTTCCCACCTGCTTTTGAAAACTATGGCATAGGGATGGTCAATAACATCATGCTGCCGCCCTCCCCAGTATCTTTCAGCTTCTCGGCAGTTGAAATCTATAGTATTGCAAAGGGTAGAAGGGAATGGACTGTAGGTGATCCTCTCAGTAGATTATGCCTTGCCTTGGATCTTAACTACAGCTGTCAGACATCTGCATATCAGCTTTAATGACCTTGTTATGTCAACTACAAACATTTGCAGCAGTGGTCCCTCTAAGCCAATATACTGTCAACATTCTGTCCTGAGTGGTTCAAAAAGAAGAACAGAGACAGCTGTTTCTTACCATTAGTCATTCATGGTTACCTCAGTTGTCCTGGTGAAGATACTTTCTGTTCAAAGAATTTCCTGTAAAATTTGTACATGAATACACAGTTGATACCAGCAAGGGTCAAACAGATTTTAAAGTAGCACTGACTAATTACCAGCTTAAAACTCCAACATCCTTATCTTAAGACCTCCTGGCTCCAGTGGCTTTCTGATGCTGGTACAACACTGGTGTCACTAGTCAGTATCTTATGCCTCCTCAGAGGGAGGATGAGGAGATATATGTGAATGAAAAAGTCCTCAGCGAGGTGTAGAGAGCATGGCAACTGAACCTTTGCCAGGTATGCACATGGCACCTACATGTCATACCACCTAGATGCCTGCACAGTTAACTTGGCAGAGGTAACTGTGATAGAATGCCAAAAGTCTCTCTGGCACAAGGATTTACATCTGGAAGGGGATGTCCTGCAGGCACCAGGTTTTTTGCGAGGCAATAAGGGCAACAATAAGGGAACACACAATCTCACAAGAAGCTTTCCTGTTTTATGCCCAGTAGCTTCACTGGGGAAAGGCAACAACTATGTGGACACTAGGAGCCATGAGATCCTATTCCAGCCAGGAGATTTCTGACAAGAAGGCAGAGCATACCTTTTAGCCAGCAACAGGCCAATCAGCAGAAAAAACATGGAATTGACTGGACACCTCACTCACTTGAAAACAGTCATCTAACCCCATACTCAAGTGGATACATAGGAATGAGACACAGCATACAGCATTATGGAACTCCTAGCAGCTTTAGCTTTGCCACTGAATATATATACCAGGGCACAGAAAGACACGGTACAGTGGGAATGCGCATGAATACCATTCCCCTTGTAAAGACATGTATGGAGATATTGACCAGCAGCACTGGAATGAGTGCCAGGCCAGGCCTTGCACCAAGGAACATTATTACTTGGCATGGGCTGCTCATGTTGATTGGCAGTTCCATGCACCAATTATTCTGATTGGCAACCTACCATAAACCACTCTCCTGTTGCAAACAAAAGCCTCATTGCTGCCTCATATTCCCATGCATACCAGCATCTCTTGTGCTACATTTTTCCAGGGGGTGGGATGGGGTGGGGTTTGAATGGCTTATAAAACACCAGAAGTGATAAGAGGGAATGAGCAATCTGATGAGCCCACCCCTCCACCTCACAAGATTGTTCCAACACAAGTGTGAGTCTCATGCTAAAGATAGCTGAATTTAGTAACAAACAGAGCAATGAGATCCCTATGTATTCATTTCTGATCAAACAAAACACAGTTGCAACATAATCTGCACATGTACTGAACAGCAGGATACACAGAGATTTGAAAGCAAGAAAGATCTAAGGGATTAGGGAAGGGACTGTGGATCAGTGGAAGATCACATGCTTTGCATGCAGAAAATCCTAGGTTCAACCCCCAGGATCTACAATGAAAACTATCAGGTAGCAGGTGATGGGAAAGACCTTTACTCAGAGAGCCACTGAAGTCTGAGTAGCAAGGGTACTCGGGTACACTAGAGCTGGAAATAACCTGGAAATTGCGGTTTGAGCTTTGTTCGGGTACACCTGAAGTGAACAAAACACTCTGAAAATTCTGGGAGTAATGGTAATTAATCTCCCTGAATTTCAGGAGTCTTTTGGGTTTGAATGCAGGGAGGGAGAAAAGAGGAACCTGGCCCAGCAAAAAGCTGTTTGGCTATACCTGTTCCCTTTAAATTTTGTAGGGTTATTATTTTCTATAAGAATAACCCAGGGCCAGGTCTACTTTTATAGAAAATAATAGTCCTTTAACACTTAAGGTGACTGGTTTCCACTGAACAGCTGAGCCAACAGTTGATAGTCACACACACCCGGTCACTTAAAATTTTAAACTAAAGCCAGGGTCCAAACTGGCCAACCCTGGACTCACCTGGCATTGCTCCACTGGCAACTCCAAAGGTATGTTTTGGTCCTTCATCTCCTTCCCCACCTCCAAAAATAGCAGGTGGGCTGGCTAATATATATAGATACATTCCCATTAAAAGCTTTGTGGCCATCCTCAGCTGTTCACGGGCAGGGCATAGGATGGCGCTGTAAGACAAATAAGCTTTTAGAAAACCAGGCAACCAGGTTTTTTGGGGGGAAGGGGGGCTGAGAGTACAAATATAAATTTTGCAAATGTTACAAAATATGTTGCCTTAGAGTTGCTGAAGACAGCCACAGCTTTGTGAAGTGAGCAGATGACTGTACAGGATATAAAATTAATAGCAGCACATATGTGTTGTTATTACACATATTCACCTTGATATTTAGCCAGACAGCAAATCTTTTACATTTTACATAAGATGTATGACTATTTTAAATTTGCATTGCATTTTAATTGCAGTTTATGATCCAAGGTGCTCAGGGATATAGCAATCTGTTCCCTCCAACTGCACTGAGAGCCTTCTTTTTCCTATCTGTAAGAAGATCCCTACTGGATCAGAACAAAAGTTCATCTGGCCAATCAGCTATCCCACCCCCCACCCAAGTCATAGAGGCAGCAGGTTTCATCCACTTTTAGTAACTGCTATTCAGAAATATTCTACCACTGAAAGTGGAAATTCAATATAACCATCATGGAAATACCATTGATAGGTCTACCCTCTACGTATGTATTTAGTTTCCTTCTGATGCCAAATAAATTGATCACCATTACTATATCATGTGACACCTAATATGACTTTTTGCTGAATGACCCTTCTTCCTAGGGATAATTATGAACCATAAAAATGTGGTTCAGTTTGTGGTTTGTAGGCAAACCACAAACCAAAGCACAAACCCAGTCAGCTTGCATATGGACCAAATTGGGTTTGTGAGGATTGTGCTAGAAACAGCTGAGCCTCGGAAGCAGCCTGCTCCTGTGGCTCAGCTGTTTAAAGAGGATTTCTTGGGCAGCTAGCCTCAGACTCAGAGGCATTTAAAAGCTTGGTTTCTGGTCCCCACAGCTGGGAGCCATTTAAACCAAACAGCTGAACAGCTTGGAGTGGCTGGGAGCTCCCCTCCTCTTAGATGTTTTTCATTTAAACCCCTGCTTTCTGCTCTTCATAAACCACCACAAACTGCATCAAAATTTGTGAAAGTTCACAGCAATTCTTCGGCTCGTAAACATTGCCTCACAATCCACAAACTGGCCAAAATTCCTGATGAACTTTACTTTGTCAGCTGATTTTTGACTATCCCTACTCCCCCCTTTATCCTTTCATAGAAAGGAAGGTGCACCAAACATTTAATCACTTGGGTTGTTCTTTTCTTAATTTTAAGATAGCCTTTTCAAGATAAGGTAATCAGAACTGTACATAGCATGTTGTATGTGGGGGGGGGAGTCATTTAGACAGAGCAGTTGTTCACTTCCTCTCATACGCAGGGCTCTTTTTGTAACAGGAACTCCTTTGAATATTATGTGACACAGCCCTAATATAGCGAATCCTCCAAGAGCTTACAGAGCTCTTCTTCCAAGGGCTACTGTAAACTCTTGGAGGATTGGCTACATGAACGGTGTGTCACCTAATATGCAAAGGAGTTCCTGCTACAAAAAGAGCCCTGCTCATATGTATCACTCTTTTGGATTTCTGATTATGATGAAATTTTGAACTTTGAACAAGGTGTATGTCCTCCATGAAATATCTTCTTTCCCCTGAAACATTAAATTGCATCCAGGTCCATTCCATAATCCCAAACTTGAGCCTAAAAAGATTACAAGCGGTCTTCACTCAACAGATTAAATATGATGGATGAACATTTTATTTTAATTAATTTATTTTAAAAAAAATTATGCTGCCTTTTCCCCAATCAGGGTTCCCAGGGTGGGAATTAAATTAAAAACAACATTTAAAACTATAAAACAATTCAATAAAAACACATAAACAAAGCAGAAACAGGGAGGAGGGCCAATAATGGCTATTGATGGTATTCCAGCCCTCCCCAAGCCACATACCGTACCTTTCCAAAAGGAGGGGAAGAATATGCCACAGGGGATGGCTTTTTTAAAAAGAGAGAATAGGTCACGTACCCAACCAAAACCCATTTTTTTCCTATAAACCCCTCTTCCCAATCTTTCCCATCATGAAGTCCTGCTAGGACTGATGGGGATCCACAGCAATTAATGGGAAGGTGAAAAACTAACCCTAGCAACCCAATCATTTATGAGCATGTGGCAAATATGAATCAGCATTTCAAGGATATGGGTTGACCAATTTTTAAAAAAAAACTGGATGCAAGCAAGACAACCAATTTTACAGCACATTATATATAAGGACTGCAGCACCACTACTACCAGTCCGAGCATGTACATTTCTGACTTTGAGATAAGTCCTGAAGCCAAGTCTCATAGCATGGTCAGTTTCCTTCCTTTTCAAAGTAGGTTTTCTAATCTCTTTCCCGTGGACCTGCTAATGCAGGTTTCCTTGCTCTGTCACACTGCAATAAACCCTGGAGTGTTCTCAATACCTTCGGATTCCAAAAAACCAAAGCACTTCAGTTTTGTTCACACTACTTACGAACCTGTTTGAGGAAGAAAATACAAAGCACATTTATTCTTGGAGAGAGAAAAAGAAAGGTATTTCATTCTATTGTCTTATGATTGGAATTGGAAATACAATACCCAGCTGTGCCTCATTGAAAATGGAAATGTGTTTGTGTGTAAACATTATACTTACAAGACTCTGAATGACCTGAGTTTCCTCTCCATTTTTTTTATTTTAAAGCCCCTTTCCTGTTTCCATTGTGGATTTTGCACATTGCCCCCCATGATTTATTTCTACAGAGTGTTGGCTCACTTTAGATGGGTTCAAAACTGAAAACTATACCAGGTGTCAGGGCTGAGAAGCACAAATCTATCTTTAAGTCACATTTTTCTCCCCAATGGGGATCCAAAGTGGCTCACCACATAATTCTCCCTTCCTCCATTTTATCCTCAAAACCATAGCCCTGTGAGGTAGGTTAACTGAAAGAGAGAAGGAATTAAGAGGGAATTAATTGTAACACATTTAACTGTGATGCAATGCAATATCTTGTTGATCTCTGACAATAACACTGTGCCCCAGGAAAAGGATTCAGTCAGTTAACTCCATGTTTTAGTGAAGCAGAATGTTATTAGTACCCTTAACAATTAAGCATATAATTGAATATGTAATATAATTTGGGATGGTAGATTTAAATATAGTTCTCTGTTTTGAGGACAAGGAAAATACTCTACACAGCCAAGATGCTGTAAAGTTCACCTCCATGTTAGAAAGGAGATGAATGGGGTCTAAGGACAGGATTCTCACAATTTTAGGGCACATCAATTTCCAGTTCTGACGTATTTATTACCTATGTTGTTCCCCCCCAAGCCCACTTGAACAGATGATAACCAGAAACCGAGTTTGTCATTCTTTTTAAAAAAATCTTCACTATTTTGTATGCTTATTTAACAAGCCACCCCTGTATATACAAATATGATATGTAATTCCATTTAATCATCTGACAAAATGTGCATGCACATGAATGCTTACACCTTGAATAAAACTTTGTTGGTCTTAAAGGTACCATTGAACTCGAGGCTTCCGGTCTGGGATCCATGGCATCCTGACGTGCTCTGGCTTTGATCCCAGAGCATATGGAGGGTCTTTATGACAGGGTGGGCTATCTAGCCTGCCACAGATCTCCCCAGGCAGGGGGGTGACTAGCAACGAGCATCAGCCCAAAGTTCCAGGACCAGATGGATTTTCAGCCAAGTTTTATAAGAAATTTCAAGAAGACCTGGTACCGGTTCTAGAGATTCTTCTAAATGAAATTAGAGAAAGTGGGAAAGTTCCAGATTCCTGGAACGAAGCAGCAATCACCTTGATACCGAAAGAGACTCAAGATTTAACTAATGTCAAAAATTATCGTCCAATTTCACTTTTGAACAACGATTACAAAATCTTTGCAAAAATTTTAGCAGAGCGCCTCAAAGAGTATTTGAAAGACACTATTGCTGAAGATCAGGCTGGGTTTTTGCCAGGTAGGCAAATAAAAGACAACATGAGGGTTGTTTTGGATGCAATAGAATATTATGATAAACACCCGGAAAAAGAGGTCGGCTTTTTATTTTTAGATGCGGAGAAGGCATTTGATAATTTGAATTGGGAATTTATGTTTAAAGTGATTGAAAAACTACAGATGGGCATAGAATTTACAAAAATGATTAATTCAATATATAAAGAACAAAAGGCCATGGTGATTGTAAATGCAGAATCAACAGAAGCGTTCCGGGTCAGAAAAGGAACTAGACAGGGCTGTCCCTTATCACCATTGTTATTTATCTGGATTTTGGAAATATTGCTGCAAGTGATTAGAGATGATAATAATATAAAAGGTTTGAGTATCAGAGGTTTCTCATATAAATTAAGAGCGTTTGCTGACAATATTATGTTTATTGTTGAAGATCCTGTCAATAATATGCCATTGGTGTTTGAAAAAGTAAAAGAGTTTGGTAATCTCGCAGGGTTCTATGTAAATAAAAATAAATCGAAAATATTGTGTAAAAACATGAATAGTATAAAGCAACAAGCTTTACAAAATATGACAGAATGTGAAGTGGTTAAAAAGGTTAAATACTTGGGAGTTGATATTACAATGAAAAATATCAATTTGTTTAAGAATAACTATGAAAAATTGTGGGGTTTGATAAGACGTGATTTAGAAAAGTGGGAAAAACTCAGATTATCTCTTCTTGGAAGAATTGCCGTTGTCAAAATGAATGTACTGCCCAGGTTAATGTTTTTGTTTCAGACAATACCAATTGTGAAAGATGTGAAAGTGTTGGTGAAATGGCAAAGAGAAATCTTTAAATTTATCTGGGCAGGAAAGAAGCCGAGAATTAAAATGAAAATAATGTATGATATTAAAGACAGAGGTGGCTTCCAAGTTCCGAATTTGCGTTTGTATCATGAAGCTGTATGTATGTTTTGGTTAACTGACTGGGTTAATTTGGAAAATAGAAAACTTTTGGCCCTTGAGGGTCACGATTGCAGATTTGGCTGGCATGCCTATCTTTGGTATGGGAAAAATAAAGTAGACTCAATGTTTAAGCATCATTATATAAGGAGAACGTTGTTTGATGCATGGACCAGATACAAGAATACAGTTCCCGATGAGAGGCCTTTATGGATTGTTCCTGCTGCAGTTATTCATCCTTTTTCAGAACATAAAGGCAATGATTGGTTGAAATACCAAGAGTTGCTTCAAAAGGAAGGGAAGAAATTTGTTTTAAAACCAAATAATGAATTAGCATTTGAGTATGGATGGTTACAATATTGTCAAATACGGGACATTTACGAAAAAGACTGTAAAGAGGTTGGTTTTAGAGCTAAGAACGATGAGTTTGAAGATATCTGGTTGAAAAAAGGGCGAAAAATGATATCTAAGTTGTATAAAACCTTGTTGACTGTATATACTTTGGATGAAACTGTTAAAGAGCAAATGATAAAATGGGCCATAAATATGAATAAGGACATTTCTATGGAATCATGGGAATTTCTGTGGAAAAAAGCTTTCAAAATGTCAACCTGTGTTAATATAAAAGAAAATTGTTATAAGATGATGTACAGGTGGTATATGACTCCAGAAAAGATTGCTAATATTAGTATGGATAAGAACTTGAGTAATAAGTGTTGGAAATGTAAAAAATAGAGGGTTCTTTTTATCATATGTGGTGGTCATGTGATAAAGTAAAAGTATAGTGGTCAAATGTACATTGTGAGATGCAGAAGATATTAAAAATCCCTATTAGGAAAAGTCCAGAGCTTCTTCTCTTAGGTTTGACAATGGAAAAAAATCCACAAGAAAAAAGGACATTACTATGGTACATGATCACATCGGCGAGAATGGCTTTTGCACAACAGTGGAAAGGGGAGAAGGTGCCAGATATACAAGACTGGTTAAGGAAACTGCTGTTTTTAGCCGAAATGGACAAAATGATGAAGAAATTAAATGGACAAATGGCAGAACAATACTTAAAAGACTGGGAAGGCCTGAAACTATATAAGGAAACTGAATATAGAATGAAAGGGAAAATGTACAATCTTGACTCGTATTGAAATCGAATGAGAAATGAAATGAATACTTGATTGTACTATACCTTTATTGGAAACTATGTTCGAAAGTGTCAGGCATTTATGTATTAGAATTGTGTTACCTGATTTGTCGATTGTTACAAGTTTAAACTTGATTACCTTTAACACTTTTTTTCTGTTATTAGCAGTGTTGGAAGCCTATTGGGGGGTGGGGGGATGGGATGAAATTTTCTTAAATTGTATTGGTAACGATGTTTAATGATGTTGAGTATACTCCAATAAAATTTTGTTTAAAAAAAAAAAAAAAGTACCATTGAACTCTAACTTTGCCCTAAGTATATTTTCCTTTCTACTCACTCATTGCTGGATCCAGCCATATTCTGTTGTTTCAGTAGTCTTTTCTAAATATTTTCATTTCGTTCAATGAATAAATCTCAGCGGGAAGCAGAGCTGTGCAGCAAGATCCTTCATTGGGTTCACACAATTGAGAACCCTGAAGAAGTAATCCCACTGCCCACCCAGACAGAAGTGGCTGCAGCATGACCTATACCAGGGGCTTCCAACAGATATATGCTACTGGTAGTTCACTGGCTGCTGAAGAGGAGCTCATGCAACACCTAGAAGACCCAAGAAAAGATTGCTTAAAGATCTGATATAGGCTTTAAAAATATTTCATTTCATAGGAATTTTCTCAGTGCTGCTAAGATGATAGCTTCATTTCTGATGCTCTTCCATGTCTGTATTCTGATTGTAGGACAGAACAGAAATTGGTAATGTGCCAGGGGAGGTGAGAGTAGCTCAATTTCCATTACTCAGAAGTAGCTCTGATTAAATAAAAGATTGGCAACCTGTGATCTATACTGACCCCTCCACATACAGCGGCTGAGTTCAGACTCGCAGTTTGCTCCAGTAGCCATTCGTGGCAAAAAAGCCCCAGAATAAACCATTCCAGGTTTTCTCATTCACACAGCCTGGGCAGCTGCTGGAAAATACGGGGCGGAGCTGGGCGGGAGCATTCAGACTGCCGCACCAGGGGGCACGCTGTATTCAGCATTTCCCCATTAATTCAGCTGTGGGTGTATGGGTGTATGTGCACATGAGTGCTCATGCACTCATGCGCTCATGTGCATAAGCGCATTTTGCCAATTGGGGGAGGACCCCGCAGCGCTGGCACCACATTGGGCAGTACAGCGGAGCATGGCCAATCATATCGCTGCTGCCTTCTGCCCAAATACCGGTTGCTCCCGGCTTTTCAGCTGCGCATTCAGACTTCCCGAAAGCGGAGAAACGCGCAACACATGCAGGCTTTCGGATTTGCTACCAGTTTTATGAGGTATCTTTTTAATCTGGTGGTGAAGCGCAACAGCATGGGTTGGCTATGGGTGGGGGACGCCAGGCAGATGTGCCTGTGTGAATGCCCAATTTACTCCGGAATTGAATCGTCACTGGCCCGGGTCCCTACCAGGGTAAATTGCCAGTCTGAACTCAGCCAGCATGGATGCTATAGGAGAAGACAGTCAGAGATCCTAGTGTCCCCAGTGCTGTAGTAATGGATCCCCACTGTAACACTCTCCTTCCTGATAGGCGAAAAGAACTACTATCAAGCACACATCCCCTTTATGTGTTTTAGTTGAAGTGGAATGTCAAGGTGAATGGTGAACATGAAGATTCTTACCCAGGCAAAACCATGAGGTTTCAGGGAATAAAAAATAGTTTTAATACAATTAAGCAAAACATTTCAAGTGCTTCAATATCTCTCTCAATACAGGTGCATCAGAGAAATCCCTGGTTTAGAATATATGAATACAGAGGGTGCCCCAACTTGGAGGGGAGGGGAGATCCGCAATATAGGTTATCTCCAAAGTAACTCCCAGCCTGATTGCATTTGCATTTGAAGTTAGCAATCCTGAAATTATTTCAACAGTAATTATGAAATTGTTCACTGAGTTTAAATTAACTAATCACAGTTTATTAATAATTTGGCATTCTATTCATTATGTAAATACATTGGGGTGGTTGGTTTTACAGTACATGCATTTCTAATAGGGCAATAATAAATTACAACTACTGTTGTCTATGCCCACTTCTCGTCTTTGGTAGCAAATGTATTCTCAAGACTGCTCTACTTCAGTAAACTTTATCAGAACAAACTTTCTCAGTTCCTTCTGCAAAGAAGGGGATTTCACACACCATGCTACTTCCCAGGTTTGACAATACAGCAGAAGATGACCAGCTACTTAGCATGGCTAGGATCAAAATAATAGTATGACTAGGCATGTGTAGGAATGCTGAAATCTTCACAGTGAACATAGTATTTTTGACAGCCGCAACTACTCTTGAATGAAGATCTGGATCTCCTCCTCAGTTAGTAGTCTGATTCAAGTAACATGCTGAACAGTTTTGCAGCTGTGCTGCAGCTGTGATAGTAGGGTCTCAATAACATTGTTAGAAGAAATTAAGTTAATTTGTCCCTGAAATCAAACAGTATGTTACTTTTCCTGTTTATAAGAATTTACAGTCAGTTTCTAATTAATTCTGTTTTGATTAAAATTTGAAGAGTGGAGGGGAGAGAGGTTCAGCAAACTTTCAGAATTTCACCCTGCAGCTATTCAGCAGCAGGCCATGTCTTCTGAAACCTACTATCCTCTTGTCAGAGAACCCCCTCTGGTACATACCATAAAGCAACTACAAGGGCAGAAGTTACAAAAGGCTACATAGTTCTCTCCACAAAGATAAATCAAAGAGAAATCCCTCTTTAAAAGATGAATAAGGACTTCTGGTTCATGGCATAGCAATGGCAATCACTCTCCCCAATGCTGGGGGGAGTGATTTACACACCAGCAGTGTGGAGGGAAGCTGCTGGCATGGTTTCCCCATGGAACCCTAGGGTAGGGTTCCAAGCCATAGGGCTTTTGAGGGATAGCCTCTTCAACAGCATAATGCCAGTGAATTGAGGTGCCCCTCTGCCCTGATGGTCCTACCACTGTGTGGCCACATGGCACTAGCTGGGTTGAGCGGAACAAGCGCCGGAGATCGAGCGATTGACGAAAATATAAGCAAGGTTGAAAGTGGCCGACAATGAACGTGAGTTTGATGTAACCGAGCTTTGAAATAACCGGACAATCCCTTATTCCCCCCCACACATTGGCAAGCTGAGAGAGGAGTGATGCCTCCCGCGAGTGTGAAAGATTAGCAGAAAAGAGAGGGGGGAAGGGAAAAACTGAATGTTTGGCTTCTTTTGAGAGACTTACCAGAGCAGATTTAAATCGCAAGCGGTTTTCAGAGGTTGTGAAATAGTGGTTGGCTTTTGTAAACAATCTGCAAAGATGTCAGGCAAAGGGAGGAAAGGAGCAAAACTGAAACTTATGGGCAGCCAAAGCCTGAGGCCAGAAGAAGAGGGAGTGGATGTCATGAGACTCCTAGCGGATACGCTCAAGCCTGTGATGGATCAACTCACTGGTATTAACCAGCAGTTAACTGCTCTCAATCAAAACTTTGCAGCTCAACAGCTCTAGTTGGCTGAAACAGTTAAAAAGACGGAGCAAACGGTGGAAGTAGTGAAAGAGATGCACGCCGAAAACAAGACTTTGAAGAAAAGAGTGGATGAAATAACGAATAAACAGAATCATCAGGAAAAATAGACTGTTGTTTCTACAAATGGAAAAAGCGAATATGTTCCTCAGATTCCAGGGAGTTCCTGAATCACCAAATGAGGATTTGAAGAAGCTTCTCAGTGATCTTATCGCACCAGCAACAGGCTTGAAAGCGGAAGAAATTATGTGCGATATGGATGCAGTGTACAGGGTGTATTCTAATTGCACAAAAAAAAATAGCCTGCCTGGAGAGATATCAGTCAGATTCTCAAGAAGACAAACTAGAGATGCAATTTTAAAAGCTACATCAGCAACTCCATTAAAATTGGGGAATACCACTATCAGAACTCTAAAAGACATTCCATTTGAAATTTGCCAAAAAAAGAAAGAGCTACAAGGATTTAATCCTCTTTCTTCAAACCAACCAAATTGCATATAAATGGGTGGTCCCAGAAGGGGTTATCTTTAAACTTCATGAAAAAAGATAGAAAATTGACTCTGTATATAAGGCTTAAGAATTTCTGAAACACCACCTGGGAACCAAAGAAGACGGTGAAACTGGTTCAAGTGGCTCCACACCATCAGAAGACTTGGCTGCAGAAGAAGGCGCTGCTGCCCGCAAATCAACTTATGTTTTTAGAGATAGAAAGCCCAAGTAAAGAAAGAAGGACTCTGAAAATTGCCTTTATGAAGCAAGCTTGGGGGACGCTCTGGAACTCTCCCATAACAAGTAACCAGTTAATATTTGAGCAGAGATAGATAGCAACTCACAGCATGCATTGTTCACTAACAGTATGGTTCTAACATAGATTCTAACTGGGATAATGATCTTCTACTCTTGGTTTTTTAGTTTAGTGTGGGTATACTTTTCTTTCTCCTTAGTTGTTGTTCCCCTCCCTCTTTTTGTTGTAGTTTTAGTAGTATATTAAAAAAGCAATAAACAATCCCCTTGGGGGGGGCAAAAAAAAAAAAAAGATGAACAAGAGGGGTCAATGGCTATATATAAAAAGTGAATTTTGGGGAAACAAATCCCCCTCCCAGAAGAACAATTTCTTTTGCCTTGTTTATGCTAATCAGCCTGCTTATGTTCTACCAAAGTCAATTCCTTTTCTCTTTTTTTATTTTCTACTTACTGTTCCTCTTATAAAGATGCACATTATCTACTCAGGCTGTATGCTTATTGCATGCCTAAGCAGATGAGGCTGCAGTGCCAATTATGATTTGTGCTTAAATTGGTATTCTGAAAGCAGAAAAACAAAGAATGGCCTTCTTGCTTCATTCCAGTTTAATTTCACCTGTCACACCCACAGGAATTCAAATTCTTATTTTGGCCCTTTGGGAAGCATTTGAGATTTCCTTAAGTCAACATTTCTGCTGCATAATACCCTCCAAGATTTCACAGATGAGATAGCAACATGCTTCTAACACACCCAACTCTCATACCTCTGAGTCTAGATTTCCACTACTCTATGTATTGTATGTAGGCTTCATTGCAACTTCTGTACGCTGTACTCTGTATTCTGCAATCACTGCTTTAAAATCCAGAAAGGTGTTGCTTGTTTTGGTTAAAAGTAAACTATTTTAAGACACTTTTTAAAAAATATTGGCAGTTCAAAAAGTACTTAAACATCTTAGACATGGGACATCCCGCAGATTCTTGAATAGTCTTGAGGACAACTTCATCTCTCAGAAGGTGGAGGTGGGAACCAGAGGATCTGCTATCCTAGATTTAATTCTGACTAACAGGGAAGGACTGGTTGATGAAGTGAAGGTGGTGGGATCCTTGGGGAATAGTGACCATGTCAGCTTGGGATTTGACATAGAGAAGACTGTGAAACCAGGACGTAGCAGAACTCATATCCTGGACTTCAGGAAAGCTGATTTCAATAAACTCAGAGATCTAATAGGTAGGATCCCATGGCTGGAAATGCTGAAGGGAAAATCTGCACAGGAAGGATGAGTGATGCTGAAAAATGAAGTGCTTAAGGCACAATCTCAAACTGTTCCGGTAAGAAAGAAAGGTGGGAGACAGGTAATGAAGCCAAGGTGGCTGAACAAGGAACTCTCTGAGGAGCTGAAACTAAAAAGGGAAATGTACAGGAAATGGAAGGAGGGTCAGATTACTGAGGGTGAATACAAGACACGAGCACAAATCTGTAGGAATGGTGTCAGAAAGGCTAAAGCACAGATGGAGCTGAGGCTTGCAAGGGATGCAAAAAATAACAAGAAAAATTTCTATGCCTATGTTCGGAGCAAAAAGAAGAACAGGGATGGAGTAAGCTCATTGCTAGGGGAAGATGGTCAAGCCTTAACAAGGGATGAAGACAAAGTGGAATTACTCAACTCTCACTTTGCGTTGGTCTTTAACCGTAAAGTGAGCTGTATACAAACTGGAGAATGCAGGGCATATGAAGGAAAGGGGAACTGCCAGTTCAGAATAAGTAAGGAAATGGTTAGAGAACATCTAGCTGCCTTAAATACTTTCAAATCTCCAGGGCCGGATGGCTTGCATCCGAGGGTGCTAAAAGAAATTGCAGATGTTATTTCAGAGCCTCTGGCTATAATCTTTGAGAGGTCCTGGAGTACAGGTGTTGTGCCGGAAGACTGGAGAAGAGCGAATGTTGTCCCAATCTTCAAGAAGGGGGAAAAGATGGACCCGGGAAATTACAGGCCTGTCAGTTTGACATCAATACCTGGGAAAATTCTGGAGCAGATTATTAAACGCTCTGTCTGTGAACTCCTTGAACAAAATGAGTTAATCGGTAATAGCCAGCATGGGTTTATGAAGAATAAGTCATGCCAGACTAACCTTATCTCCTTTTTTGACAGAGTTACTAAAATGGTTGACTCTGGCAATGCCGTGGATATAGTGTATCTAGATTTCAGTAAAGCATTTGACAAAGTCTCTCATGATATCCTTGAGGATAAGCTGGTTAAGTGTGGGCTGGATGGCGCAACCGTTGGGTGGATTCATGGTTGGTTGAAAAATCGTACCCAACAAGTGCTCGTAAATGGCTCTGTGTCTACGTGGAGGGAAGTCTTGAGTGGAGTACCACAGGGCTCGGTCCTAGGCCCGGTGTTATTCAATGTTTTTATAAATGACCTGGATGAAGACATAGAGGGGATGCTTATCAAATTTGCAGATGACACGAAGCTGGGTGGGATTGCTAATTCTGAAAAAGACAGAGACAGGATTCAGAAGGATCTAGATAAGCTGGAACAGTGGGCTGAGACAAATAAAATGAATTTCAATAGAGATAAGTGGAAAGTCCTACACCTGGGCACAAAAAATCAAAGGCACAGATATAGAATGGGAGGGACTTGGCTTGACAGCAGCACATGTGAAAGGGATCTAGGTGTTATGGTTGATCACAAGCTAAACATGAGCCTGCAGTGTGATGCGGCTGTGAAGAAAGCTAATGCAATCTTAGGATGCATTAGCAGAAGCATTGTGTCCAGATCACGGGAGGTGGTAGTTCCGCTGTATCCTGCTATGGTCAGGCCCCACCTGGAGTACTGTGTCCAGTTCTGGGCACTACATTTTCGGAAGGATGTTGACAAACTCGAGCGGGTCCAGAGGAGGGCGACCAGGATGGTGAGAGGGTTGGAGTCCAAGTCTTATAAGGAAAGGCTGAGGGAGTTGGGTATATTTAGCCTGGGAAAGAGAAGGTTTAGAGGGGACATGATTGCAGTCTTCAAGTATTTGAAGGGCTGTCATGTAGAAGATGGAGTGGATCTATTCTCTTTTGCTCCGTATTGCAAGACTAGATCTAATGGGTGGAAATTACAAGGGAGTCGTTACCGGCTTAATATCAGGAGAAACTTCCTGACTGTAAGAGTGGTTGAGCAGTGGAACGGACTGCCGCGGGAGGTGGTGGATGCTCCTTCGCTGGACGTTTTCAAGAGGAGACTGGACAACCATCTTTTGGGTATGTTGTAGGTATGTAGGGGTTTCGGCTGTGTTTCTGCAGAGTGCAGGGGGTTGGACTAGATGGCCTGCAAGGTCCCTTCCAACTCTAACAATCTATGATTCTATGATTCTATTCTATGATCTGTAAGGAGTGAAATGGAAGGTTGTGCTCTATATTTGTGGAGACTGAATTTTTAACACAGTCTGGCTTTGTGCCAATATTCTGATGTCAAATTTAATTCTAGCTTGGAAGAAAAAACCCTGAGAGTCTTTTTTTAACACCAGTAACTTTTTTTAGACATTGTTTTTCCGATTAAACATAACACATTTCCAGCATTATTCTATATCAGTTGTGTATGAATGAAATAAAAGAAACCAGGTACTCACCAGTACTGGTTGCAATCACATGGACAATTAGCCGCACCATAGGCATGAATGCCAGGTGGATTTAAAGGGTGCGATCAGACACAAACATCTGGGAAATGCCCCGCACCCGTCAACAGCCTGTTTTGCTCCACTGCAGAAGTGGAGTAAAAAGACACTGGGGAAAGTCCAGTAGCAAACTTGTTGCTAAGAGCCACGGATGGAGTTTCTCCCTATCTGATCGCTCCAGTGTGCTCTCATGGCATTGGGATGGTCTGATCGGGCTATCCCAACTCTGTGCCATTTCCTCTCCTTCACAGGATGCACATTATCACACACTCCATAGGGAGCCCTCAGTGCTGAGATGTGATTAATCGATTCCCCATTTAAGCACATCGGGAACAAATGGGGGGGGGAAATCCCAACTCACCCACAGTGAATCTGATCATGCAGTGGCAGGCTGCCCCTGCAGCTTCAAAGGACCATGTGATTGTGCAACTGCAGGTCAAATTCCTCCGGAGGAAATAGCCTCGCTTCCTCCCTCCACCTTACCTTGCGTGTGTGACCACAATCACTGAATACTTTTTCCAGGGCTCTTCCAAGTCCTGATCCTTGTGCAATGGTCCACTCCAGTCAGCCAGAGAAAAATAGAGTGGATTCTCAGAAACAACCTATTACAGACCTGCAGAAGGAGAGGGGGAACTGGTGAAACCACATACATCTTGTCTTATCCATGGGCACTAGCATAAATGGCTTTAAAGGGAAATTTGATGGGGGATAGGTCCATCCATGTCTACTAGTGATGGTGCCTGAGGGAACCTCCACACCCTCAGGAAGTAAACCTTTGATAGGAGGCAATCAAAGGGACATCTAGGCCTCTAGGCCCTGTTTTTGGCTGTCCATTACAACTGGTTGACCATTATTGGAAAGAGGATACTGGATTAAATGGCCTGATTCATCAGGGCACCTCTTAAGTTCTTAAGGCAAGACTTCACCATCATTTTCTTCTTAGGATATTATATACAAAGAGTGTGCATTTACTATGATGAATGTGTGTGTGGGAGAGGGGAGCAGTAGTATCATCCATGCTGTCACTCCCAACACTGTGTTCAGTTGAATGTCTGTGTTGAGCACATGAGTATACAACTCTATGAATACAGAATTCTGTAGATAGCAATTAATTACATGGGGAGGCTGGGAATGGGGACAGTGTTCAATCCTATTCTCCCTCTACACACAGGATGCTCTGCTGCTCTTCATAAACCTTATTGTGTTGCCAGAGGTACTGCCTTTACTCTCAGGTAGCCTGAATAGCAGAGGGCACCCCACTTTCTAACCTGAACCAGAGACCCACAAAACTCAGGCCAAGGAAGATACTCCTGGTTCTGAAAACACAGAGCAAGTCATAGCTCTGGAAAGAGGGTCTCCATTTTCATGTGACAACCAGGCAACCCTCAGAGCAAACCTCCAGTCTTCTCTCCCACCCAGGAAGATATGCATATGGAATAACAATGGGTTCCACCAGTTGTAGTATCTAGATTTCTAAAGGCTATTCACCCACCCCTTTTGTGTGATCCCATGTCTATGTGTGAATTCTTTGTCTCAATATATTTCCTTCCTTGCTCCATTCCTCAGGATACTGAGATAAATCAATCAAACATTCAAATTATTAACAATCCTTCCTGACACTAATCAGGGATCCATCTCCCATCTTTTGTCTGTATCTGGTAACCTATTAAACTGCCTTTGCAGAACCATCAATGGACATAAAATTCATTCAGCTAGCCCCAGTACAGTCATCCAACACCTGGCTTCTATTGTTAAACCAGACTCTGCCCCTCTGAGAGCTCATTGGTCACATCTAGGTCTTGCCTATCCTGATGCCACACAAACCTGGGACTCATCATTGGCCCAGGTAATCTATTGTTCTCACTTGAAACCAGCCCCCAAGGCCTTCCATTGGTCTACATTGTTTTCCAATGTCTATATCCATCAGAGCATATGGCCTAAGATTGTGTGCCTCTGCCCAGATGCCAACTGGAAGTCCACCCCTAAACCTTTGAGTTTGGGCCATAATCCCTTCTTCATGGACCTCTGCACATCTGGACAGGTAGTATCACCTCATAACTGACCCCTCTATTAGCCGTCAATCACCTCTGCTTTCTTAGTTCTATATCGTGTGTGTGCATGCTTGATTTTATGTTTGTATGTTTAAGAATCCTTCAGTAAAGAAATCACTGCAGGGAGATGGTGGCCAAAGTTCACTGAGGGTAGACATGTGTGGAGAAGCTCCTCACATTCCTACTCTAAACCACATTTTTTTTGGCAAATTTTGCAGCCAAAACACTCTAACTTTATATGGAGTGTTTGCAAGAGACTTTAACCTAGCCAGAGGGGGTGGCGACCTTCTCTAGTGATTTCTTTTTGGTTTGTCTCATAGCAGAAATGTGGGGGAAGCCAGCAAAGGGTTTTTTCATAAATTTTGTTTAATTTTTCAATATCACAGTTCCTTTTTGCTTTTCTTTGCTGTATACAAGATGAGCCCAGGAGGACTGATAGGAGGAAAAGAATAGAGCACAACAAGAAGACAAAACGGCATACTCGAAGCTAAGTTAAAAACTTAATCTTCTCTTTTGGTCAGGGGGAGAAGGAGACGGGGGTGAAATTAAAATCTAAGCAGGCTAAACTAGGTTGGAAAGAAACAGAGACAAAAGGGGGTGAACTTAAGCAATAAAGCAATAAAGTAATTAAGCAATAAAGAGCAAACTCTGAGCAAAAGAGAGGGGGGAAGAAAAATCCCAACTCTTGCCAATGTGTAAATAATTAAAAACACTAGCAAAACAAAGATTTAAAGAGAAATGAATAAAGAGGTAATATAGAAGGACTACAAAGCAGACAAAATAAACAAAGGTATTAGAGAAATCCTAGAGATTGGAAAAATAGATTAAAAAAAGGAAACAATAGGAAAGCTAGATATGTAACAATAGTGAATGGAACAATAAAGCTAGGATGGGGAAAAATAATAACAGTAATAATAAAATATAGAATATCACTACCAATAAAAATAAGATCAAGAAGGAGGGAAAAGTAACACCAAAATGCAGATAACAAAACCATACAATGTCGTCAGGCACACTAGAAAAAACACCAACAGCATCTCCAAGCCAAACAGCAGGATTATCCCAATTAAAATCAAATATATCAATGGAGGATATACAAATAATGATGCAAAACTTCTTACAGCAAGCATCACAACAAACAGCAGACTTAATTAAAAAAGAACTAGAACCAATACAAAATAAAATCGAGCAAATTGCAACCCAACTAAAAAATGATACCAAAGACATTAAAACAGAAATAATAAAAATAATAAAAGTCAAAAACAACTTAGAAGAAAAGGTGGATGATTTAGATCAAGAAGTAATAGATATAAAATTGAAAACAAATACAATTGAAGAATCACTAATATTATTAGAAATGGAAAAAGTGGGTACTATTCTCAGATTCCAAAATATAACAGAGAAATTAGACAAAAATTTGAAAGAAGAACTAATACAGAACATCACAGAACAATTCAATATTGGGAGTGAAAGAGACTTAACAGAGGAAGTAGAATCTGTCTATAGAAGGAACTCGGCCTTTACGAGAAAACACAAAGTCCCAAGAGAGGTACATATGAAATTTTATTAAAAAATAGTAAGAGACCAAATATTACATGAGGCAAATACAAAAAAATTAAAAATAGCAGGAGAGGAAATTAGAATTCTAAAAGATATTCCATGGTGGGTAAGAGAAAAGCACCAAAATGATACCATATTAGCTAATTTATTAAGAAAAAAATGAAATACAGTACAGATAGTTAATACCAGAGGGGTTACTGTTTACACACAAAACTAAGAGATATAGAATAGACTCCATCTTTAAACTAGAAAAAATTTTGAATAAAGAAGGTGAAGAGTTAGGGTGGCAAAAAGAAACTGAGGAAGAAGAAGAGGAGGAAGAAGGTGAAGAAGGGGGAGAATCAGATGAAGAAGAGGATATTCAAAAATTGCATGCTACACAAAAAGATTCCGAAAAATGTTCTAGGAAAAATAAAAAAGAGGGGAAAAAGCAACAAAGAAGATTCAAAACCGAATCATAAATCCGTGCAAGGCTACAACTTAAAAGTTTAGTTACATCAAAGAAAGACAAAAAAGATGGCAGGTAAGAATATCACTTTAATATCTGTGAATGTTAATGGATTACATAGCCCACAAAAAAGACGAAGAATCTTACACCAAGCAACCAAATTAAAAAGTGACATCACATGCTTTCAAGAAACACACATAAAGGAAGAACATGAAAAATTAGGTATTCCATTTATTCAATCAGATACTGTTAAAAAAAGAGGGGTAGTAACATATGTAAATGAAAAATTGCATCTAGTACTTAAATATAAATCAACAGATGGAAGAATTGTAGCAGTTGAAGTTAGAAAAGATGGAAGAGAAATGTTAATCATAAACTTGTATGCCCCGAATCAGAATCAAGATAAATTCTACAAAGATTTTAAAAACATGGTGCTAAAATGGTAGGGGACTTCAATGCTGTATTTGACCCTCAGGAAGATAGAAGAAAGTTGAAAAAAACACTAAAAGCAGACACAACATTGACAAAAAACTTTTTACTATTAGCAGAGGAATTTAATCTAATAGACATATGGAGAACAAGAAATAAAAAAGAGACTACACTTACTTCTCCCATAGACACAAATCATGGTCCCAAATAGATATGATATTGAAAAACATGAACATGGTAAAAAAACATTTTAGATGTAGATATATTACTGAACACATTTGCAGATCGTAATCCCATGTGGTTATCCTTGCAGGGAAAATATAAAACTACAAGATGGAGATTGAACATAGGTCTTATGAGAGATAAAAACTTTGTAAAAAAATTAAAACAGAAGTAAAAGAGTTCATAAAAATAAATAAAAAGGAAGACACGACAATTAACAACACCTGGGACACATTAAAAGCTTATATAAGAGATTTATTCATGAGCCAAGAAGCATGGAGAAAAAAACAAAAAAGAGAAAAACTTAAGAAATTGACAGAAGAACTCAGAAAGGCAGAAGATAGTAAAAGGAAAGCGAATGAAATAAGAATTAAGATAAAAATGACGCAACATTTAATAAATTTGTTGATAACACAAGAAATAACTAATAAAATAGAATACACTAAAGCTTATTACTTTGAAAATGCGAATAAACCCTCATGATGGTTGGCCTATAAGCTTAGAAAAGAAAAAGATAAAAGAATAATTTTAGCATTAAAGAATGAAAACCAGGATATAAAATACAAAACACAAGAAATAAAAAACATAGTAGAAAACTTTTATAGAAATTTATATAAACAAATACCACAAGATAAACAAGATTTTAAAGATTTTTAACGAAAAATAATAGGAAAAAATTTACAGAAGACCAGAGAAAAATCTTAAATGAAAATATTACAACATGTGAAATAGTGGAAGCACTGGGGGAAAAAAATCCCCAGGCCCAGATGCCATTCCTGCAGAGGTGTATCAAATAATAAAAGAATTACTCTTACTTAAAGATCTGATTAATAACATTATGACAACAGGAAAAATACCAAGCACATCGAACAATGCTTTAATAACTTTAATACATAAACTGGGCACAGAAGAAAACGATATTAAAAACTTTAGACCCATTTCTCTCTTAAATGCATATTATAAGATCTTTGCGACCATTATAGCCAACAGGTTTAAAAAGGTGATGGCCCAAATTATACATAGAGATCAATCAGGCTTTCTCCCAAAAAGACAAATAAAAAACAACATAAGAACCATAGTAAATAGGAGATGCATCCATGTGCTGAATAAGCCAGCTGCAAGCCCAGACCTCTCCAAGGAACTAATATTTTTATAGCTCAAAAGAATGTAAATAGTCTTATCTTTGGGGGGGGGAAGACAGGGTCAGTAGAGGATAAAAAGAAGGAGTAGAAGAATCAGTGCTCAAGCTTCAAGAGCAGTAAGATAGCAATTATTCATTATTTTCCTAAAGAGGAAATGCCCAGGAATGGTGAACAACCCTCATTATACTCTTTAAGAGCTGGTGGAAAAATGGCAAAAACTATTCGAGAGCTATTGGAGCAGCTGTCTGCCTTTGAGAATAAAGTAATAGCTTCTCAGGAAAAAGTGAGAGAAGAGATTAAAGCAGTGAAGGATAAGCTTATGGAGATGGCAGAGGAAATTAGAGCAATAATACATACTGCAACTTCTGCTAACGAGCGGCTCAAAAAATAAACAAAAGATGGACCAATTAACCAGCCAACTCACTGAACTCTCAGACCAGGATAGAAGAGCAAATTTAATTCTGGTAGGGATCACGGAAGACATAAGTTTCAAGTCTTTGGAAGAGACGCTGAGAGTGTGGATAGAAGAAAATGGAGTATCAATAAAACTGGAAGAAATAGAAAGGGCACATAGATTATAAAGAAGAAGGGGAAGAGGAACTCCCAGGGATGTTATTGTGAAATTTAGCAGGGAAAAATTACAACAAGAAGTTTATAAAACATTAAAAAAGAGGAAAGACCTGACTTTTAGAGGGGAAAAGGTTTGGGTGAGCGAAGACTTCTGTCAAGAGACTATAAAGAAGAAAAATCAAATGAGACCCTTTGGTAAAAGACTCTATGATAACAATGTGAAATTTTCATGGGGCTACCCCTCCTCGATATTAGTGTTTAAAGAAGGGAAGAGGCTTACAGCACAAAATCCCATGGAGGCAATGGGACTCCTCAAGCAACTAGGAATAGATACAGAGGACCTGAGAGACCAGGAAATGGAGGAAGATTTAGGAGCGACAGAAGACCCTGGAGAAGGAGGCTCAGGAATACCCAAGAAAAGGCTAAGGACAGACTCACATGAGGAAACTACATAAAAGGGAAGTATACAAACACTGAATGAGCTAAGCTACTAAGTTTAAAAGTTAAGGAGAAGGAAGGAGTGTGTGCACTCTAGAAGATGGAGAGACGGGATGAAGTTGTCACCTCAAAATTTGTCTCAACCACAGGGATGGGAAGGGAAGGAAGGGTGTTTTCTAATGAATAATATTAAATACCCCCAGCCAGGGTGGCCCAAGATTCAAAACAATATGGAAAATGGATAGGAGAATAAGATTACTTTCACTGAATGTAAATGGCTTAACATCAAATCTTAAGAGGTATAAGATATCCAAAATGGCCAGAGAACAAAAGATAGATTTGATCTGCTTGCAGGAGACGCAAAAAAAAAAAAAAAAAAGAATAACAGAAAACCATTACTAAATGACCCAAGGTGGCAGGTATTAGCAGAAGCTAGGAGTAATTCCAAGGTTAGAGCGGTAGCAGTTCTGATCCACAAGAAGTTTAAAGTTGAAGCTGTTGAGAAGTCAATAGATAATGAAGATAAATACCTAATAGTTAAATTTAAACTGGAAGGGAAAGGGTATACAATAGTGAACATCTATGCACCAAATAAAAAGCAAAAGAATTTTTTAACTAAGATTTTTAAGAAGACTCAACGATTCTCAGAAGGAGAAATATTTATAACAGGAGACTTAAATATTGATATTACAAAAGATAAAAATATTAAGTTAGGGGAATGGGGATTGAAAGAAGCACATGAGTTTATAGGTATACAACCAAGACCCACACACATATCCAGTAGACACAAAACGCCATCATGCATAGACTATATAATCCTAGAAAAAAATAATAATATGATCATAAAAAATATTAAAACTCACCCAATTTGGATATTGGAGCACGCACCTATAAGTACTGAAGTTGAAATAAAACAATTTAATACAAAAAGGCCATGGAGATACAATAATTTAATAATGATTAAAGAAGAGGATAGGAAATATATGGAGAAACAGATAAGTTTATACTTTAAAGAAAACAGAGGGATGGTACCTACTAATATATTATGGGATGCTGCCAAGGTGGTAAGAGGATACTGTATAAAGAAAGAAAGGAATATAAAAAGAGAATGGTATAAAAAAAGACAACCCAAACTTCAGGAATTAGAGAAGCTACAAAGAAAATAAATGGAAAAATACAACCCTAGGGTACAGAATAAAATTAAGGAGACTCAGAAACAGTTGGAAGAAGTAGATATAGCGACATTATGGAAAAAGGAAAACATGGTTAAGAATGAATTTCAGAGGAACAGTATCAATACAGCAAAAATATTGGTGAACTATTTGAAGTTCAAAAGAGCAAAACAAAGTGTTAAATGCATAAAAGTTAATAAGAAATTAACACAAAACCTCAAAGAAATTACAGAGGCCTTTGGGAATTTCTATAAAAACTTGTATTAAAAAAAAGAACACAGTAGACTTTAAGGAGGAAATTAGCCAAACAATGAAGGAAGCAGAGAGAGGAAAACTAAAGGACGAAATTACAGACCAAGAAATAAGGGAAGTAATAAAAGAATTTTAAAAAGGGCAAATCACCAGGATTAGCTGGATTCACAGGTGAATTCTATAAAGAAATGATGGAAATTTTAGTACCGGAACTTAAAGTATTGTTTAATGAAGTTTTAGAAGGTAAGAGCACTCCGGATACATGGAGGAAGACGGATATAATATTGATCCTTAAACCTCAGAAAGACCCTAAAGAAGTAGGATCATATAGACCCATAAGTCTCTTAAACCAAGATTATAAGATTTTGCAAAAATAATGGCAAATAGACTAAAGAGGGAAATCCCACATATAATAAAAGGAGATCAATATGGGTTTGTCAAAGGTAGAAGCATAGCACATCCCATAAGAAATATTCTCAATGTTTTATAATACACCCACCAGAAGAAAGTAGGTCTACTAAAACCAGATGTTTATAAAGCTTTTGATACCCTCTCTCATGAATATTTATGGCAAATAATGAGTAAAGTAGGAATAGGAAAGGGATATTTAGAGGCAATCCAGGAAATTTATAAAGAAGGAGAGGCAATAGTAAGAGTAAATAATGAGCATTCGCAAGCATTTCCTATACAAAGAGGGGCACGACAGGGCTGCCCCTTATCACCGTTACTCTTCATAATAGCAATAGAACAGCTAGCAGAACAGATTAGAAATTCTGGAAGAATAGAAGGCTATAGGATAGGTAAAGTGGAAATGAAAATTAATTTATTTGCAGATGATATCATAATTATCATGACAAACTCAAAAGAGGGAGTAAAAGAAGTAAAGGTTATTTTAGATGACTTTGAAAAATGTTCAGGGTTAAGTGTTAATATGACAAAATCAGAAATAATATATTTAAATGTAAATAGAGAAGAAAAGAAAGAAATAAACAGAGGCACAAAGATAGGGTTAGGAGTAAGAAAATGTAAACATCTAGGTATAGTAGGACAAAAATAATGGATAAAATGATAAAGGATAACTACGATAAAGCATGGAGAAAAATAGAGAAGGATATGAGAAGATGGAAAAATAAAACACTAGGGATAACCTCTAAAATTAGAAGTGTTAAAATGTTTTTAGTACCCAAAATATTGTACCTATTTCAAATGTTACCAGTGGGAGCAAAGGAAGATAAAATAGCACAATGGAATAGACAAAAGAATGGATATTTGGCAATAAAAATGTAGGTTTCAAAAAAGGATAGTGTATAGCCATAAGACAACTTGGATGGGGAGTTCCAAAGCTAAACAAGTACTATGAAGCCTTCCAACTCAAATCACTACTAGAGATAGGAGAGGAAAGAGAACAGAAATGGGTAAGATTTGAGAATGGGATTAATAACAATATAGGAAGACTAGGTATTTTTGACAAAGCTAAGGCTAAAGACCTAAAATTAACAATAGGCCCCAGAAGAGCAGTGTGGAGCACTGGAAGTGTGGAGGAAATGGCAACCAATCTGGCTAGGAAGACCCTCTAGATGGGTGCCAGTAGAAACTATCAATGAAGAGGAGCAAGAAAGTAAATGTTGGGAAACCTTAAGGTCCAAAGGATACCACAGAGTGGGGGATATGTTTAGAGGAAAAACTCTAAAGCCATTACAAGAAGTAATAGAAGAGACAGGCAAGCAACACTGGTTAAAAATAGCAGGTTTGTACAAGGCAGTAAAGAAGATTAACAGAAAAGAAGAAATGTGGATAGATGAGCCAATGGAAGAAATATATAAAGAAATGATTAAGAAGAAACAAGGTGTAGTACGGAAAATATATAAAAAGATGATATTAAATAAAGATCAAATAACAGAATATTTACAAAAAATGTGGAGTAGAGAAGGTCAGGTAATAGAGAGGATGGCAGGAAAAATTATGAAAGGAATAGACAAAATTAAAGTAAATAAATTTAAAGAACTTGAATATAAATTTCTCACAAAATGGTAGAAGACACCAGCCCAATTGGCTAACATTTCCAGGATTAAGTTCCCTTTGCTGGCATTGTGGACAATTTAAAGGATGGTTTGCACATATGTGGTGGGAATGTAGAGAAGCAAGGGCATTTTGGGCAGATATGATTAAAGCTATAAGAAAAGTATGTAAAATAATTTTGAGCATAGATTTCAACTTAATGTTGATAAGCACAATGGGAAGCCCAATATTGGATAAAAAGGATCAAACCATAGTAAAGGCAATGATATCGGCGGATAAAGCAGTTATAGCTTTGGGTTGGAAAGACAAAAGTAGGTCAACAGTTGAAATCTGGCACAACTATTTGTTTGATTTTATGCAGTCAGACATCACTGCAACTTTATGCAAGGAGACATCATGGGAAAGAAAATCAGCAGAAATATGGAACATATGGAAGACCTATTTAGACTGGATATCCAAGGAAGGAAGACAAGACATTCAGTGGAAGATTCAGACTTTGTGCCCATGGCTGGGGTTAAAAGACTAAGGACAATATGAAGATAGGGCGGGGAGGAGGGAGGAAGGGGAAGGGAAAGGAAATTGTAAGAAGTTGAATAATGTGTTGTAAAAGGAAAAAAGGGAAAAACTAATTAAAAATATACCTTAAAAAAAAGAACCATAGTAAATATTTTAGAATATTATGAACAACATCCAGGAAAACAATTGGCATTGGTCTTTCTGGATGCCAAGAAAGCCTTCGATAACGTAAATTGGGACTACTTAAAATATAAATTAGAGTTATGGGAATGTGGTGAAAAATTTATGAAATCAATATCAGCTATATATAAAGAGCAATGGGCAAAAATAATAATAAATGGAGAATTAACACAAAATATTCCTATACAAAAAGGGACTAGGCAGGGATGTCCATTCTTGCCTTTACTTTTTATTTTCGGGTTAGAAACTTTAACCAATATTGTGAGAGAAAACACAAAAATAACAGGAACGAAAATAAAATGGGAACAATTTAAATTGCAGGCATTTGCCGATGATTTGGTATTCATATTGGAAGACCCAATAACATTGATGCCATATCTGTTAAAAGAAATACAAAAGTATGGTAATATCACAGGTCTAAAAATTAACTTAAAAAACTAAGATTCTGACAAAAAAACTGCACTAAGGAAGAGATAAAATACAAACAATTTCGAATATTGAAGTAGTAAATAAAGTTAAATATTTAGGCATTATAATTGCTAATAATAATAAAAAATTATTTAAAAACAACTATTTAGCCCTATTAGAAGAAATTAAGAAAGATCTACAAAAATGGCATGACCTCCATATTTCATTCATGGGCAGAATTGCCACAATAAAAATGAATATCCTCCCACAATTTTTATTTATCACCCAATGCATACCTATGCTAAAAAACATTAAATTCTTTGAAGATCTAGATCGGTGTACAAGAAAATTCATCTGGCAATCGAAAAAACCACAAATTAAAAGAAAATTGCTTATTGACAAAAAAGAAAGAGGGGGACTAGGAATTCCTGCTTGGTATCTTTATTATCAGGCAGCAGCTATGGGTTGGATAAGAGATTGGATAACCTTGGAGGATAAAAGAATATTAGAATTAGAAGGGCACGATTTACATATGGGCTGGCATGCCTATATACGGTATCACACAGATAAGCCGCAACAAACCTTCCAAAACCATATAATTAGAGGAGTGTTAATGAAGGTATGGGAAAAAATCAAAGACAGGTACTATCTCAAAATACCTAGATGCTTTTATAATGCCGACATTATTAGAAGACAATAAAAGGGTAACATATGAAATGTTATAAAATAAAAACAGTGAACTAAGAACCTTCGAACAATTACAAGCAATGAAATAAACCTCACTAGTTGGGAAAAGGTACAACTACAATCTAGATTTGCTAAAGATAAATCAATAAACTTTATTAAAACAAAATCAGAGCTAGATAAAATATGGCTTTTGTCCTTGGATAAGCTTATACAAAAAGTATATAATTTTCTCCTATTAGATGAAAGGAGGTGGTGGCAGCTACAAGCATGGACAGTTTCAAGAGGGAATTAGATAAACATATGGAGCAGAAGTCCATCAGTGGCTATTAGACACAGGGTATAGATGGGAACTCTCAGTCTGGGGCAGGTGATGCACTCTATTGCCCCCCCAGTCGGAATAACAAGACAAACAACAGTTTTGGAAGTAAACAAGGGCCACTTTATTAACTATTTAACATAACATTGCGGCAAGGGACCAGCTAAGCGAGCACGGAACAGGCAAGGCAGGTGTCACTCCCATGACCAACCTCCTTGTCCTTTTCTCAGGCGGGTCACCCAGCTCTGGTCTTGAGCCATTGGTCTGGCTCGTGACCAGCAGCCCAGCAAACTGGTTGCCACCTAGGAGTGCCTATCCCTGAAGCCTTCCAACTTGCAGGGAGGAGCATACCCTAAGAGGTTCCCAGAGGAGGTGATCATCGTTCCCCGCCCTGGACCTTAGAAATCCGAAGGCAGTTCCTGACGACCCCCTGTTCCCTAATGGGGAAAATGCCGCAAGGTGCTCACCGGTTCCGGTTTCTTGCCCGCACCAACCTGCCAAGTGACCAGCCTATTTAGGTATCGACCACCAGAAATTATCCAGTCCACTGCTCTCAGTGCAAGGTAGGCAAAAACACCTCTACCCATTCAGCCAATACTGAGTAAAAGCGAAAAATTCCTACCTGGCCCCAATAGGCAACCAGCCATAGCCTACACTAAGAACAGGGTGGGAGGGTGGGCGAGCCCATTGGAGCGACTGACAATGGGCGGGAGCAAAGTCTGGCCATTTATCCTAGCCAGCTCCGCCCCCCGCCCATGTCACAACGCAAGGCATCGTAACTGCTGTTGCTGCCCGGCTTCCTTGGGGTGGCAAAGCAGCCCCCGGCAACCAGCGGCGTTGCCGGGTCACTGGGAGCTGAGTTGCCCCGCCAGTCGGAATAACGAGACAGACAACAGTTTTGGAAGTAAACAAGGACCACTTTATTAACTATTTAACATAACATTGTGGCAAGGGACCAGCTAAGCAAGCACGGAACAGGCAAGGCAGGTGTCACTCCCCCACACCACCTTATTCAACTACCAGCAGTGCAGTTCTTATTGACCTGCACTGCCCCACCTCCCTCACTCAAAATATTCAAGTCAACTAAATACAGTGGGGCTTCACCTTTGCAATCAAACGAGCCTGCTGTGTTTTGTTGATTAATTTAAAATGTCAGCCCCTGTCATTGGCTGCCTAGAAGGGACCACCACAAAATGGCTGACACTACCAAGTGCCACCTAAAATGGCCGCTACCTTCACCTTGGCCCCTCAGGAAAAAACCCAACAAAGGTGGCCGCCTCCTGCACTGCCCTGAAATGGCCACCCCGGCAGACAATAAAAATCACCACCACCCCGAGCCCCAGCCTGCTGGCTAATTGCTCCAGGTCTCCTGGGTGGGGGGGGAGATGAGCAAAGGGAAGACCTGAACTGGGGCCCAGCAGCCTCACCAAACTGCCACACTAACTAAGGGCCTTAGTGCATAATGTGTGTTATGTTGCGTTCTTGTTTAACAAGAGGCGCCACGGCAAGCTGTTTGCCACCGTGAGCCACCTCTAAGGTGCTCCAGAACTGAGGCCACAGTCACGCCGCCCCACAGGCTGCTGTGATCATGCGCCACGCTGCTCCACAGGCCCGTAAACTGGATGCTGCCTCCAGAGATCGCCTCCGCACTCAGCAAAGCAGGGTCGCCACTGGCAACTGCTGCCGCGGGAAACCCCCCTCCCCGGCTGGCTCTGCTCCATGACCGAATGCTCTGGCCAGCTCTGCTCCGGCCGGCTCTTTACTGCAGCCCAATGCTCCAGCCAGTGCCGCAGCACTGATGTCCTGACTGATGCCCCAGCCTGCTGTCGACTTGGCCCGCTGCTTCCCAGGCCTTCCACAGAGGCCCTGGACTTCGCTTGACAAGCCCCCAGGCCTAAAGGTAGGCCCAACAGCTCTGTCCCGTGCTCCGCTCCATCAAGCACATCGGAGCGACTGACAATGGGTGGGAGCAGAGCCTGGCCATTTATCCTAGCCGGCTCCGCCCCCACCCATGTCACGATGCAAGGTATCGTAAATGCTGTTGCTGCCCGGCTTCCTCAGGGCGGCAAAGCAGCCCCCGGCAACCAGTGGCGTTGCCAGGTCACCGGGTGCTGAGTTCTTGGTGCTGGAGGGGGCAGCACTGGGAGGGCTTCTAGTGTCCTGGCCCCACTGCTGGACTTCCTGATGGCACCTGGTATTTTTGGCCACTGTGTGACAGAGTGTTGGATTAGATGGACCATTGGCCTGATTCGACATTGGCTTCTCTTATGTTCTTATGTTATTATGAAACACAAGAAGAAACAGTAAAACCATGTATGATAAGCTGGATGCAAGATATGGGATACAATCTAATTTTAAATGACTGGTCAACATCTTGGAAATCCGCAACATTATTAAGAGCTGTATCATTTAAGGAAAACGTATGTAAAATGTTTTATAGGTGGCATTGGACGCCAGACAAATTGTCAAAATATTATAAGGATGTCTCAGGGACTTGTTGGAGATGCAAGAATAATGTGGGAACATTTTACCACATATGGTGGCGCTGTGAAAAGATCGTTAAATTTTGGGAAAGTATTTAAAAAGTAATAGAAGAAATATTAAACATAGGATTACAACTAAAGCCAGAGATCTATCTACTCAATATTATACCGGAAGGGATTAAGTACCACGATTCATGCATTATTTTGTATCTACTTACCATGTCAAGAATCCTCGTAGCTAAATGTTGGAAAACAGATATGATACCAAGTAGAGAAGAATTAATTATGAAAATAGCTGAGATAGCAGAAATGGACAAATTCAATATGATTCAGGAAAATATGAGAAAATGTTTCAGAAAAGATGGCAAATGGATTGAAAAAAATGACCAAATGAACTCCCATATGTACTTTTGATAGCATTGTTTTACCTTTTTCTGTATTTATTCTCTTTGTAATGGAAAAAAGATAAATAAATATATTTTTTTAAAAAAGTAAAGAAATCACTGCTTTAATAATCTAGTCTCTGCATCTATTTCTGGGACTGGGAAATCAAACTCCCATATATGCAGGTTCTGAACCTATATTTAATGCCTATTGTCATTTAATACTCATAATTCCCCACATTTATTAATAAATTAAGGCAATTTGGCTAACATTGCATTGGCTGAAAATTTCTTGGGAAAGAATCCAGATCTGCATTCTCATTTATACAACATCAAGCTTGATTGCTAGCTATTGCTACAATAATAGTAATAATAATAGTAATACTACTAGTAGTAATAATAGCCTTCTGCATAAGACAGTTTTTTACAGACAAGTAGTAAAAGTTTAAATTTTATGCTCTGCTTTGCAAGCAACCAGCTTGCAGCAGAAGGAATATAAAATAAAGTGGGTTGGTGTATTTTGGGGGGGCTTCAGATCAGATTCAAGCCTGCATGATGGGTCATGTTATTCTTGTTCTAGCATTTCAATGAATGTACATTGGGGGGGAGACCCAGAGTATGTTTCCCTTCAGTGTTCCTTCACTTACTGCAGCCCACTGATCTCCATTAAATTCTGCTCCTGAGATATAGGGTGTTCTGAGGAATGACATGAGGGAGGTCTGCAGTGGGATGGGGGAACTGGTGGAAATTGCCAATTTAGTCTGGAGCCACACAAGGACAGCAGGAACAGTCTGTTTCTATGTCATTCTTTGATCCTGTTCCCTGGAATTACAGGGCCCCATCCTAGCACTATTTTTCTCATCAGTCTCCTTCCACCTTTAAAGTAGGGGTGATCCAATATTGCTTATTTTTGTTTCTTTTTAATTTGATTATATTTTTGCCATTGGTTTGAGGTCTGTGATTTTCACTGTTGGTTTGGAGATTTGTTGTGTACCTGTGATGTAAGGGTTTATATACACAATTTGCATAGTGTTTCTTTGTACACTGCATGTTATTCAAACCTCCAGTCATTTATCTGTTTCCAAACTGGGCTACACAGTATGGATCCAAATTCCACAAAATGAATCTAGGAACAGACTGGAGATTTCTCTACAAAACTGAAAGAAGCCCCAGTTTTGCAGGAAAAAAATCTGAAATCTAAAAATACACATCTATGTGTGTGTTAATTCTACCATGGAATTTTGACCCAAAACCATAGCATCCCCCCGATGTCCCCAACATGCCTACATCATTTCCAGGTCATGTAGGCACATCATGTTTATTTTCAATGTTCCTCCCCACTCCCATAAGTTTACCTGCCATCCCCACTGGCAGGTCCAAGGGAACTGGCAATCCTTGTCAGAGATGCTAGTACTTTCTTTAATGAGGGCTACTTTTGAGTAATGAAAACTATTCTGAGTTAATCCCCTCCCAACTTCTGACCAAGTTTCCCCCCTGTCTTAGAAACAGCACATGAACTAGGAAGAGCACCAGAAAGAAAGCTATTGGCTAGGAAGCACACAGAAAAACCATAAGAAATAAAAGCTTATCTTTCAGTAATTTTCTCCTGGGTCTTCTTGCAGTGATATGGTATGGTGACCCATCTTGGTATGGTGACCATTCTAGGGCCAGCCCAAGATTTTGTGCAGCTTCCATGAACTATGACCTTTGTGCCAATCAGTGTTTCCTGTAAGCTGAATAACATGTGCTGGGCACACTGATTTCCAGCCCCCAGCACAACGATTTTCTTCTCAGTGCAGGGGTAATGGGTGGCCCATACTCCTGCTTAGCGCCCACCCAAACTATCTATAGAAGGCAGCTGCTCCCAGCAGCCTTCTTTCCAGCTGAGTGGAATGACCTCAGAGCTTATGCTGCCACTGCTGATGCCACTGCACCCAGCCATCCCACAGGTCCAGGCAACTGAGGTAGTAGAAATTGGCTTGGAGTGTGCCTGGCCACAAGCTAGTAGGGAGGATGGAGATCGGGGAAGGGAGCTGGGTGAGAATGGAGGTGTGAGGGGAGGTCAGGGGGAGGGGAGCCTTGGGCTGGCAATCTGGTCCAGAGTTCCTCTGTGGTCTCCCACCAGCAGCGCCATTGGCGAGTGGCTTTCTTTCTTCTGCAGTCCAGTTTAAACTGGACTTCAAGAGAAAGTGAGCTGCAGGAGCTCCTGTGCTGCATGGAGCATGTTGCTCTGGTGGCAGAGAAGGTCCTGGGCTCACATTCTCCTGCAGTCAATGCCGTGGGGGGGGGGGTTAGGGGCCCCTCTCTTTCTTTCTTTTTTCTTTCTCTCCTCTCTCCCCATCTATTTGCTTTCTTTTCACCTCTGTCTTTTTCTTCTTCTGTCTTTCTTTTTCTTCTGTCTTTCTTTCTGTCTTTCTTTCACTGACTTTCTGTGACTTTCTCTTTCTCTCTGTATCTCTCTTTCTGTCTTTCTTTCTCTCTGTATTTCTGGTAATTAAGGGAAGAGAAATTATGTTTGAATAGTTTCTGTAAGTATTTTTGAAAAGTACTGAGACTGACGAGTGATTTCAACTGTCACATACTCTATTAGTTGAAGAACAAGACAAAAGAAGCCAGTTCACAGGCCGGCTTTTATTCCCAAGGAAACCCACACCCACACCCCGTGATTGGGCTATTTACAGTAATTGAATTATTTCCTAGGATTCCGGCTCCCTGATTGGAAGGGAGCTAGGATCCTGCTGTCCATTGTCTTTTGGAGCGAAGCTCAGGCCCTTCGCCTGGCTGCATGTCGGACCGGTTGGAACCAGTCCAAGCACATGGCTGTTCTGAGCACATGTTCTCTGGTGGATACATTACACCCCTCCCCCCTTGGTCCGAAATGCACCTCCAAACAAAGGCTTCCTGTCCCTTGTTGAGTGGTGGGTAGCCGGGGCTGGTAGAGACCCCAGTGCCTGGGTTCTGGTCAGGGAGCCTACCGGTGCTGGTGAAGGGTGTGTGGCCGTCGAGGAGTTGTTCAAGGCAGTCGGGGCTTCTGTAGACGGGGTGATGGGCACTGTGGCTGGGAACTCTGCCAGGCTGGGCACCCTCGGGGGAGGTTGTTGCTCCTCGGCCTCTTGGGTTTCGGGCTCCTCGGAGTCATCCAGCTCTAGCGGCACCACCCTGCGACGGAGTTGGTCAATGTGGTGGTGGAGCACAGTGCCATCTTCACAGGAGACCTCGGATGAATGGGAGCCCCGACCCATATCACCTGCGCTGGGACCCATGGTGGGCCTGCGGTGTAGCTCCGGGCATACACGGGGTCTTCTGGGAAGAACCCTTGGGTGGCATCCTGGTCCTCAGTTTCCGGCTGATGCTCCGGGGCCTGGTCCAGGTGTAACCAGTCCATGCACTTCATGAGGCGGCGACCCAGGAGGAGTTCCACTGGACTACACCCAGTGGTGGAGTGCGGGGTGATGTGCTGCCCGAAAAGGAAGGATGCCAGTTTGTAATCCCCGTCTGGGGAGTCGAAACAGAGTAGGGCGTCCTTGGTGGTCCTTGCTGGTCTGGACCATCCTCTCGGCTTGGCCGTTCATGGTGAGGTGGAACGGCGCGAAGCGCACATGTCAGATCCCGTAATATGCTGTGAAGTCCTGGAACTCCCAGGAGGTGAATGCTGTGCCATTGTCCATGACCAGCGTGTCTGGCAGACCTTGGGCATTGAAGACCAACCACATGGCCCTGATGGCGGATTTCGAGGAGGTGAATGGCATGGGGATGATCTCTAGCCACTTGCTGTACGTGTCCACCAGTATGAAGAAAAGCTGCCCTTGGAACGGCCCCGTGAAATCCAGGTGGAGCTGAGACCAGGGGCAGTGGGAGGACTCCCAGGTTCTCTCTAGAGCTCGCGGTGGTTCAGGGCGTGAAGCCTGGCAGGGCTGGCATCGTTTCACCCTGTCCTCAGTGTCCCAATCGAGGCCTGGCCACCAGACGTAGCTCCTCGCTAACGCCTTCATCTGTACCACTCCCAGGTGATGTTCATGTAACGCCTCCAAGATGCACTGCTGGAGCGGAGCCGGAATCACCACCCGGCCTCCCCACATCAAGCACCCTTTGTATGTAGACAGTTTATGTTTTCAGGTAGCAAATGGGGCAGACTCAGGGCCCTCCTTGGCCACTGGCCACCTCCTCCCCACCCAGTCCAAGACATGACAGAGGACGGGATCCCAAGCCGAGAGGCGGGCCACTTCCCGCACGTGGACCGGCCGGTTGGGAAGCACCTCCACGAGGGCAACCAAGTGCTCGGGAGATGGGTCGGGGTCTGTGGCAGCCAGAGGTAGGTGGCTAAGGGCATCCGCATGGCCCATCGCCTTCCTGGGCCGATGGGAGAGAGAGTAGGAGTACCCTGCCAGGAAAATGGACCACTGCAGGACCCTGGGGGACCATCTGTGGTGTTTGGCAGTCCACAGTGAGGAGACCCAGGAGTGGTTTGTGGTCCGTCATGATTTCAAAAGGCCAGCTGTAGAGGTAGTGGTGGAATTTTTTTACCTCAGCCACTATCGCCAATGCCTCCTTGTCAATCTCAGTGTAGTTCCGCTCCACCGAAGACAAAGTCCCTGAATAATAAGCGACTGGGACCTCCCTGCCATCGGGCAACCGGTGGCCCAGGACCACCCCAACCCCATAGGGAGAGGTGTCACAGGCGAGGACTACCGGGAGTGATTCCGTGAAGTGGTGCAGGACTGCATTCGAGACCAGTAAGTCCTTTGCGCCCTGGAATGCCGCTGCGTGCATCGGCCCCCAGACCCAAGGCACATCCTTGTCCAGGAGGCAGTGGAGCAGCTCCGCCACGGCTGCTTTTAGGGGCAGAAAAGCATGGTAAAAATTGAGCAGGCCTAAGAAAGTCTGCAACTCCGTCTTGGACAAGGGCAGGGGTGCGTGTGTGATGGCCTTAACTCTATCATCCATGGGGTGGATCCCCTGGGCATCTACTGTGAACCCCAGGAACTCAATGTGGGGCACTCCCAGGAGGCATTTCTCCTTCTTTACCTTGAGGCCAATGGCATTGAACTGCTGTAGAACCTGGCAGAGATGGTCTGCGAAGGAGGTGGGGTCTGGCATCACGACGATCACATCGTCTAGAAAAGGCTGAACTCTGGGAATGCCTTTCAGGAGAGAATCCATAAAAGACTGAAAGATGCCGGGAGCCACACAAACCCCGAACTGTAGCCATGTGACCCAGAATGCCACATGGGTTGCAATGGTCTGGGCCTCCGCAGCAGGTGCATCAATGGGCAACTGCTGGTAAGCTTGTGCCAAATCGAGCTTACCGGAGACCTTGGCCCCCACCAGTGAGGCGTGGCTCACCACCAGGACTGGATAAGCGTGATCCTGCAAGGCCTTGTTCAGTGTGCACTTGTAATCGGCACAGATCCACACATCTCTGTTAGGTTTAATGGGTGTCACAATGGGGGTCTCCCAGTGCATGGATGCTACCAGTTCCAGCACCCCTTGCTCGACCAGGTGAACAAGTTCCACTTCGATTTTAGTGCGCATTGTGATGGGAGGGACCCAGGCCTTGATACGAATGGGCCTAATGGTTGGGTCTAAATCCAGTGAAATGGGATCCCTAGTGTACTTCCCCAGAGTCCTGTTGAACACTTTGGGAAATTCCCAGCACACCGCCTCCCAGTCTGCCGTCCAGATCTGGTTAAGCCCTGTTATCTGGAGGCCCACTGGTTTGAACCATGAAAGTCCCAATAAGCTGGTGAGCCGCCCTTCCACCACCAACAGGTCCAGTATGCCCGAGAATCCCTTGAACTGGACCCTGAACTTGCCCCAGCCCTGGAGAGCCACAGGGTTCTTATTAAAGTCCCATAACATGAGACCCTGTGGCTTGTGCAACTGCCCCCCCCCTTTTGGGCATAGGAAATGGAGGGTCTCAGCTGATATGATTGAAAATGATTAACCCGAGTCGACTTCCTTTTGACTGGGGGACCCTTCAATCCGGACAGTCACATGCACCTTGTCCGGGCCATCTGGGGGCAAGTTACATACTGTTTGGTGGTGGTGGACCGAAATGGTGAGCAGGTCCTCCGCGTCGAGCTGCGCCGTGAGTTTATTCCATTGTCCCCAGAAGTGGCAGACCTTTGCGATGTGCCCCGCCTTGTTGCACATCCGGCAGATGGTGGAGCGGAACCGGCAAGGCCGTCGCTCGTGTGTATCACCGCAGCTCGCACAGGCTACGGGAGGTTGTGCTTTGGCCTCTTGGGCCCATTGGGGATGCTGGGATGGGTGTCTGTGGACCTGGAGTACTTCCTTGTCCTCCGATGCATCGGAACCCCGCATGGCTCGAGTGCAGTGGACCGCGTTGCTGGGGCGGTCTTGGCCAGCTTTTTCATAGGCAGCGGACTACCGGATGGCCTCGTTGAGGGTGAAATCATTTTTGCTGGCCAGTTTCCGCTGCAGCTTGGGCTTGCGTAGGCCCACGAGAAACTGGTTAAGCAGGGTGTCTGTGAGACTTGGGAAAGCGCACCTCATGGCTGCCCGCCAGAGGCCAGCCAGAAATTCCGAGGTCATCTCATCCGGGCCCTGGATCCTTGCAAAGAACCCCAACCGCTCCACGAACTTGGTGGGTTTGGGCAAAAAGTGGTCAGTAAGGGCCTTCACCAATACCTCGTAGGTCTCCTCCTTAGTGGTCTTTGGGTTGATGAGATCCCTCAGAAGCAGGAAGGTGTCCATGCTGCAGGAGCTGAGGAACAAGAACTTCTTTTTCTCAGCCTCTACCACATCATGGTAGTCGAAGTGATTTTCTAGGGTCTTCAGCCAGGTGTCCCATTGCTGGGGCCAATAGATATCTAACGCCTGGATGTTGCCTTGAGGAGCAGCCATTGTTCCATGTGGAGGCAACAGCTGTGGTGAGAGTGGCGGAGGACGTAGAAGCCGGGCGTGAGCGGCGCTGCTCTTGGGGTCAGCAGGTGAGGCTCGGGAGCAGTGCAGTGAGTGGTAGGGCTCGATGCGATGCTCGGGAGAACTGGCGGTGGTGGTTGCGGTGAGCAGTGCGGTGCTGCTCTTGGGGTCAGTGATGCGATGCTCTTCCTTGTGGTCATTGTTCATGTAGGGAATTAGAATCCCATCCTCGTCACCAGTGAGGTACTGAGACTGAAGAGTGATTTCAGCTCCCACATACTCTATTAGTTGAAGAACAAGACAAAAGAAGCTGGCTCACAGGCCGGCTTTTATTCCCAAGGAAACCCCCACCCCACACACACCCACATCCCGTGATTGGGCTATTTACAGTGATTGAGTTATTTCCTAGGATTCCGGTTCCTCGATTGGGAGGGAGCTATGATCCTGCAGTCCATTGTCTTTTGGAGTGAAGCTCAGGCCCTTCACCTGGCCACATGTTGAACTGGTTGGAACCAGTCTGAGCACATGGCTGTTCTGAGCACATGTTCTCTGGTGGATACATTACATTTTTTTTAAAAAAAAAATGTTGGCCTGCTCACAATTTTAAAGCTAGCACCATTTCTGGCTAACAGGGTAAAATTCCTGCTCACAGGACTGCACACCTTAGAGGCAAAATTAGCTGTCTAGTCTGCATTCCATTTCTACAGTGGCCAACCAGACTATGAACCCCAATCAAGTGGAATTCCATAGTACACATAATAGAGGTTATATTGTAATAGAGGTTACATTCCAGCCTCTGACCGGCTCCTCTTTTCCATTACTCCCTCTGTCCTCTTTAAGATTCTAAGAAACTTGCTCTAGTAGCCAACAGAGCAAGTTTTACTTGATTCTTGATCAATATGTGTATCACATGACATGGAAGATACTGTTTCCAGGGTCAGGTCTTGGCTTCTAAAATACAGGTTAAAGCCTTGCCTCAGATTATGCACTGGAATTGCTTCTTCTAGGAGCCAGTTCACACAGATATATTGTGCATCATAAAATGTGTATACTTACCATTCGTTGTAAAATGTCACTACTTCTTTTGTTTAGTGAGATAGCAGAACTGATTGCATTCTTTACACATGACAGCATATGTTCTTTTTTCTACAAAACTGAAATATCAGTGCAGAAAAGCCACAGAAAAATGGCCTAGTTTTTAACCTCAGTACAGTGCAAGGGGCTTAGTATGGTACAAGCTGTGAAGGCACCCTAGTTTCCATCTAAACTTAGAAGATCGATAACAGGGTTTTTTTACCATTGGGAAAGAACTACCACGCATGGGATGGTCTATGCTACTCAACAGGTGTTTGCTCAAAATTACATAATACTGAGCATTATACCACCTTTAGCCACCTCCAGAATATCTGAAGTATAGACTTTCATCAGTGCCTGCATTGTGATAAGAGGAAAGATCCCACCTACACCTTGCTGATTGTATCCATAAACATGCAACTCACAGAGGAGAAGGTGTTCTGAAAAAGAGTCTTCTCTTCCATGTGGAGAGTTTATAACACACACACCCTTGAAGTCAGCTATCTGAGTCACCTCCTTCCTCCTCTCCCAGTTGAGCCAGCGTGGAGTTTGAGCATTGGGTGGGGCGGGGGGGTTGAGGTTGGAAGATGGTGGCAAAGGGGTTGGTATTGAGGGACTTGGTGTGGTACATCTCCCACAGCAGATAGAGGGCAGTGAAATGCTGGGGGTGGGGCTAGGCTAGAGGTCAGGCTGCAGAAAAAACAGCACCAAGGTTATGCCCATGTATGCACACAAATCTTTCTCTCCCCTTCTTGCTTTTCAATGCACTGAACAACTCATGCCATCTCTCCAGCCTTCCCCCCACACCTTCCAGCTTCTGCCATACTACTACTAGTTGCCAGACAGATCCCCCCCCCAATTATTGTCACAGAGGGAGGTGGAAGGCAAGAATATGAGAAGGTGACCAGAAGGATGAAGACAGAATGATGCAAAGAGTAGAAGTGGCCATTAGGGAGAGCTGGCCAGTGACCTACTTTCCAAGGCTTAATAGCCCATTTCTGGGTCCTGACCACAGTCCTCTCTAAGCTGCATAGGACGCGCTGGTCTACAACATTTCAGAGGCTCAGAGGATTTCTGCTGCAGCTCACAACCAATGAGGATGGGGACATCTCCTTCTGGGGCCCATAGAATTGAACCCCCTGATCCAATCTTTTTGAAACTTGGGTGGGTTTTTTTGTTTTGTTTTGTTTTTGAGGAGAGGCACCAGCAGCTATACCTCTATCTCAAAAAAATACTCCCTCCAGAGCCCCAAATACCCCCAGATCAAATCTCCATTATAGCCTATATGCCCATTGACTATAATGGCCCCCATAAGCTATAATTGAGCCAGGAGGAAAACAAACAAACCAATTTTTTACACACTTTGTTATGCTTTTCAGTATAATTTGTAAGCTTCCTTGAGTCACAAGGAAAAGTGGGATATAAATAGTTGAATAAATCAGTAGTTTGGGCAGATTGATAACATTTAAGTGACTTCCTGTTTGTTAAGTTAGGCAGCATTTTGACAGTGATTGTTCCACCTCTGTTATACTTGACCTGTAATGCTGGTTGTCATATTTCTCACACACACACAAAACCAACAACAAAGTTGACTACAAGAGTCCCTCCCCACTTTAAGTGCTGGCAGGGCTTTCTTTGTAGAAAAAGCCCAGCAGAAACTCATTAGCATATTAGGCCACACCCCTGACAGCACAGCTCATTAGCATATTAGGCCACATACCCCTTGTTACCAGAAGTGTGGGCATCCTGTAGAGGACAACATTTTGTGTAATGAAATTTGACTTGATTCTGTTTTCTCGTATAATGTTTAAATTATTCTTAAAATATAGTTTAAATACAGTTTACAAGAATTCATTCAGAGATTTTTACAAGGTTATGGAAATAATCTTCTAAAAAAAAAATTATGCAATTGTCAAATGTAGAGCTGCTCACAAGTTTAATGCTACTAGCTTTTTTTTGCTCATGAAGTAGAATTTCTGCTCACAACACTGTGGAGCTTAGAGGGAACATTGGTCCCGACCCACTGATTGGGAAACTCTATAATCTAGGGGAAGTATGAGCTACTCTACAGCAGCCAGCAAGCTACGGGTAGCACACTAAAAATCTGCTGGAGACCACTGCTCCACATAAATGTTAGGATTTGGTCATATTCTACAACCTAAGCCTACACACTTATGGTATGTACATATTTGGATAGATTCCTGTGTACATAGATGTAAAGAGTGATGTACATTTATGTACATATTTGCATAGCTGCACATCCGTGTAGGATATAAAGAAGAGAGAGGAGATGCTAAAGCATTTCTAAGCATGGAAAACAATCAAGTATATTTAATATACATTATGTAGATGCACAAAATATCTACAAGCTTTTCACACTGTGCCACTTTCATACCCCTCTTATGTCTCTATAAAGCTGATATATTTTACAGCAATATGAAAAGGTCAGATAACACTGCCTTCCATGTAGGTCTTATTTTTCCATTCAAACTCTGCTGCTAAAAAAGCAGTGCTTTCCAAAAACCCTCCCAAGACGCCAAATCCTGGTTCAAATGAGGAAAGCTGATTTACTGCATCCAAGGAACAGCAATAAGCAATATGAAGACATTCCTTTGAGGCTACAATCCTAAACATTAGGCCTTCCTTCACCTCAAAATAAATATATATGATTCTATGAGAATTGCACATTACTGATGGTCAAAATCATGGAACTCAACCTTCTTCCCTCTTATCTGGCACATACAATTCTCATTGATTTTGGTGTACCTGCTGCACTGTTCCTCAGATTTATCCTGAAAACAGCATGAGATATAGATGGAGTATTAGGAATAAATTGTTAAAATAGACAGAAAGAGACAGCAATCCTTAAGCAATAATTAGTGAAAATTCATTGCATTTTAAAGAATGTTTTGTTAAACAATAGAAGAATGAAATGTACATCTGCCGTTCCTTATACGTGAAAGACAGTTCACACTGTTCACTGTTTAAATGTTTTTTTCTGCTGAATATGAACAAGATTTTTTTAAGTAACATACCCTTACTAGAGAATGCATACTTCTTCATACTATATATATATATATATATATATATATATATATATATATATATATAGTATACACCATATAGCTATATGGATATGTGTTATGATTTTTTTAATTCTGCAAAACTCATGGGTAGTGTTACTTTGGCAAACCCCTGCGAACTGTCAATGGACAGAGCTGATGGTCTAGAACATCCCCCTGCCTTCCCCATCCCCAGAGGACTTTCCAGCCCCAGATGGAAAAGGGGACAAAATTGAGCTTTCCACCTTTTGCATGAGAAAAAGGAAGGAGTTCACTTTCTTCCTCCTCTCAATGGCAGCTGGCTGAACTGTGTGTCTATTAGTGCAAGCCAGCCCCTCAACCCTAGCAAGAAACTTTTCCAGGATCAGAAAGGGCTCCAGGAGTAGGGATCGGTGGGAAAAGTCCATGGTCCATGAGCCCATGCAATGTGAGATCCAATGCAGTATGAACATGCTAGCTGGGCATGTGTGAATGAGCCTGTTTCCTGAGCCAGACTCAGACTGACCTAAAATAGCCACACATACAGCTATACCTACCGGGTACTATTACCCAAACAGGTAGTCTCCAATTAGTTGGGAGGAATTAGCATAGGAGACTGCATGAGAGGGGGCAACCAGGACCTAAACACCAATGTTTATGGGGATTGTCCCTGTGAAAAATCTTGAATAAACAGGCTGGCTGAGTTCAGATTGGCAGTTTGCCCCACTATAGCCACATTTTACAAGCAGATTAAAGGGGGCATTCACACAGGCACACCTGCCTGGCATTCCCCACCCATAGTCAACCCGTGCTGTTCCACTTCGCTCCTGCATTTAAAAGATACCTGGAAAAAGTGGTAGCAAATCCCTGAGAGCCCATTTATCCCACTTCATTCTGCTTCTGGGAAGTGTGAACAACAACCCGAAAAGCCAAGAGCAACCTGCGTTGTGCGTAAGGCAGCAGTGATATGATTGGCTGTGCTCCGCTCTACCGCCCAGTGCAGTGCCAGTGCAACAGGATCCTCCCCAAATCAGCCGGATGCGTACATAGTCAAATTACCAGGGAAAAGCTGTTTACAGCCGCACCTCCAGGCCAGCAGGCTGAATGCTCCTGCACACCTCCTCCCGGTATGCTCCTGCATCAGTCCGTGCAGTGTGATGGGGAAAACCCGGAACAGTTTGTTCCGGGGCTTTTTGCCACGACTGACTCCCGCTTCAAACCGCCAGTCTGAACTCAGCCGCTATTTGTTCAAATTAAAGAGTTCTTTTATTGATAATGAAAATGAGAAAAACACATGACATTCAAGAGCTAACTGGAAAGGCAGAGAAGAGCCAGGAACAGCATTTTAGGGATTGGGTGATATTTACCAGTTCTGAAGAGTTCTGCAGAAGCAGCAGAAATTACCAGTGTGAAGGAGAGAAAGAGAAGCCCATAAATGGGGGTGTATAAGTACCGAAAACATACAGCACACTGAGCAGGTTTTGGGGGGGGGATTTTTATAGGAAAATTGTGTTCTGAGGCTGTGGGAAGGAATGTGTCCTTTTCAGGGGGAAACTTTTAGAGAACAATCATGATGATTGCTTTACTGGAGTATAACAAAGGTTTGGGTGATGGCTTGATGGCTGCTAATGGCCCTGTTGATGACCCAGGAAGGCTTGGCTGAACAGGTGACACTGAGATAAAGGGATTAAGTTGCACTTAGGCAATAACAAAGAGTGAGGGTTTGAGAGTAATTGCTTGCTTGAGTTGCTAACAAAGTCTTCTGAAGATGTTTTGCATAAATCCTGAATAATCTATTTGCTTAAGTTATGTGTGCCTTTAGGGTGGGGGGGAAGACATCTGTTCTGACCACCTCCTGATTTAATCAAAGTATATTTCTCTCACTTTCCCATGAAGCTATGCAACTGGTATCCATGTTTGAACAGTGCCCTGATCTGCTTACCCCAGGCTGCTCTGAGCTTGAGGAGGCATCTGGTTGCTAACCGTACTGAAGTATTGTCCTACTGTGACTCACAGAACTCTTCAAGGTCTCAGGCAGAGGTCTTTCACATCACCACCAACATGGCACTTTTGGCTGGAGATAGTGGAGTTGGAACCTGGGACCTTCTGTATACAAAGAAGTTGTTCTACTTTTTTCCTAATTTTTATTATTTTACAAACACAAAAAATATACAATATTTATTTATTTCATTTATGTTCCAATTTATATCCCACCCTACCCTGCTGAAGTAGGCACAAGGCAGATTAACAATCAAATCATTAAAATCATTAAAACAATTCGTTAAAATAATACAATATTACATATTAAGTGCTAGCAATGTTATTCCGATATTACAGCAATGGCGGTGCTGCATGAGTGCATACCATATGGTGTTCATTTCCAATGTTGATCTTACTCGATGCACACAGGCTGTTGATAATTCACCAGGAACCAGGCTATACAGTTGTTATTAGTGACTGTTACGAGTGATGGTACCTAGTAATGGTGGCAGCTCCTACTTAAAAGCCTGATGGAAGAGCTCCATCTTGCAGGTCCCGTGGAACTGTAAAAGGTCCCACAGGGCCCTGATCTCCTCCAGGAGCTCATTCCACCAGTATGGATCCATCACCAAAAAAGCCCTTGTCATGCTACTACAATTATACATATAACATAGACAATCATCTTACATAAGCATAAACATGGACAATCATCTATGATCATCTACTTCGTCTACCACATCTAATTTTTACATACACCACAATAGTACAATAACCTATTTATTACAATTGTCAATCAGAGCTTACTTGCTTGCATATGACAATATTTATATATGCTCTAAATTTGTGCTTATATTTAATTTTATTATGTGTTTTCTTCATTGCTTCATATCTAAGATTTCATTATTTACAAATGTATATTGTCTGACTCTGTCTCTTAATCATTGTCTGCTTTAACAATTTAGTCCTAATTTTCAGCTGTATAATTAAAAAATACGTTCCATTTTTCTTGGAATTCTGAAATCAGTCTATTATGTAAATAAGATGTTAGTTTTGCCATTGTCGCATACTCAGTTAATGTATTTTTACATCCCGTCAGCACTGGACATTTTTTCCCATCTACCATTTAGTCACAAATGTCACCTTTACTGCAATTTAAATACTTCACTGTGTATTCTTGTGATATTACTTAGTAAAATGTTTAATAACACATTTTAATATCTTTTGTATTTCTTCATGGGTCTTTATCAAATATTGTCTTGCTTTCTTACACATCCACCCAATATGATAAAATGCTGCATCTGTGCTCTGACATTTCCAACACTTCCCATTATAAACCTTATTCAATTTTGCAATTTCTTTGGGCATAATGTACTATCTGAAAAACATTTAATACCAATTCTTCCTTAACATTTGAGATTCAGTAAATTTAATTTCTTTAGTTCATAAGTTTTCCCACTGGCAAGAAGACACCCTGTGAGGTAGGTATGGTTGAGAGAGCTCTGAGAGAACTGCTCTTGAGAGAATAGCTCTGAGAGAGCTGTGACTGACCGAAGGTCACCCAACTAGCTACATATGGAGGACTGGGGAAACAAACCAGTTTCTCCAGATTAGAGTCCACCACTCTTAACCACTACACCAAACTGGCTCTCAATATAGAGAATATAGAAATATCCTCTCCAAGATTTTTCATCCATTTAATCATACAGTCTTTTGCTTGTTCTGTTTCTGTTTCATATTGCAATAGCATTTTATAATTTTTTTCTAATAAATGTTTGAAGTCTCCTGATATTAATTGTTCATTGGCTATTTTCTCTCTTAAATGACCTAATTCTTTTGCCATTTGTTCTTTCTATTTGAATACCATTTGATAATATATCAGTCACTGGATGTTCTTTCCTCCATTTTGAACGTCTTGCCAGGAATTAATTTTCCCTTATCTTGCCATATAGCCATAGGTCATATCATCAGGGGTTTTTTTTCTAATGCTACTGTCACAATAGGCCAAATGAGTAGACTTATTCTACTGTTACATTGAAGCAATATTCTTAATAGTCCATCCCTCAGGATATGACTGCCTTCTTGTCTTTGAATAGTTTTTAATGACTTCTTAATCCATAAATAATTGTGGCTTCCTTCTTTTGTATAAGCTATTTCCAATTTAATATTCCTCCCATTTAGATTTATGTTCCAATGTGAGATCCAAAGTAGTGCAGCTGCTTGGCAGTATAATTCAATATGTGGTACCACCAAGCCTCCTCTCTTTTTTTCATCCTGTAATATTTTTGAACTTATTCTTGGTTACTTCCCATTCCATATTAAATACTTTATCATTTTCTGCTATTTTTTTTTTTTTTTAAACTTTTCGTCGATATCAATTGGTAGCATTTGGAACAAAAAGGTCAACTGTCGTGATATGTTCATTTTAATGGCAGTGATTCTGCCTGGCCATGAAATTTTCAATTTTACCCATCATTGCAGATTTTCAGTGATACTTGCCCAGGGTTTTTGATAGTTTTCTTTATATAAGTTTTTACTTTGTCCTGGTTTTTTAGTAACAATGCATTCTGTTAATGGCTGTATTTCTCCTCGTTCTTCATTAGTTGTCCCTAGTAAAATTATCTTGGTCTTCTTTTTATTCAGTTTTATCCAGAATGAGATCCAAATCCAGTTATTTGTTCCATCCACATATTTTTTTATCTTATATTCTTCCTTATCTTCCTTAATTCTGACAAACTTATTATCTTGTGAACCAAAAAGAGAGATAGTGGGATGGGCGGTAGAAATAAGCAGAATAACTGTGAAGTATTATGCCAAAGAAAGATATCCAAAGACTTGTTGTTGTTCAGTCGCACAGTCGAGTCCAACTCTTCGCGACCCCATGGACCAGATTACGCCAGGCCCTCCTGTCTTCCGCTGTCCGCTGAAGTTTGCTCAATTTCATGTTCGTTGCATCAATGACACTGTCTAACCATCTCATCCTTTGCCGTCCCCTTCTTCTTTGACCTTCAATCTTTCCCAGCATCAGGGTCTTCTCAAGTGAATGCTCCCTTCTCATTTGGTGGCCAAAGTATTTGAGCTTCAACTTCAGGATCTGGCCTTCCAGGGAACAGTCAGGGTTGATTTCTTTTAGGATTGAATGATTTGATCTCCTTGCAGTCCAAGGGACTTTCAAGAGTCTTCTCCAGCACCATACTTCAAAAGAAACTATTCTTCTGCACTCGGGCTTCCTTATAGTCCAACTCTCGTAGCCATACATTACTATGGGGAATACCATTGCTTTGACCATGCAGACTTTTGTTGGCAGGGTGATGTCTCTGCTTTTTATCGTGCTGTTTAGGTTTGCCATCGCTTTCCTCCCAAGGAGCAGGCGTCTTTTAATTTCATGGTTGCAGTCACCATCTGCAGTGATCTGGGATCCCAGGAACGTGAAGTCTGTCACTACTTCTACGACTTCCCCTTCTATTTGCCAAGGAGTGATGGGGCCAGATGCCATGATCTTAGTTTTTTTGATGTTGAGCTTCAAGCCCACTTTTGCGCTCTCCTCTTTCAGCCTGAGCAAGAGGCTCTTTAGGTCCTCTTCACTTTCTGCCATCAGAGTGGTATCATCTGCATATCTGAGGTTATTGATCTTTTCCCCAGCAATCTTAACTCCGGCTTGTGATTCATCCAGGCCAGCATTTCACATGATGTACTCGGCATATAAATTAAATAAGCAAGGTGACAATATACATCCTTGTCGTAATCCTTTTCCTATGCTAAACCAATCAGTTGTTCCATATCCGCTTCTAACTGTTGCTTCTTGACCCTTATACAGGTTTCTCAGGAGACATGTGAGGTGGTCTGGTACTCCCATCTCTTTAAGAACCTGCCATAGTTTATTGTGATCCACACAATCAAAGGCTTTAGCGTAGTCAATGAAGCAGAAGTAGATGTTTTTCTGGTACTCTCTTGATTTCTCCATAATCCAGCGAATGTTGGCAATTTGATCTCTAGTTCCTCTACCTCTTCGAAACCCAGCTTGTACTTCTGGCAGTTCTCTATCCATGTACTGTTGGAGTCTAGCTTGTAGGATCTTGAGCATGACCTTGCTAGCGTGTGAAATGAGTGCAATTGTGCGATAGTTTGAACATTCCTTGACATTGCCCTTCTTTGGGATTGGAATGTAAACAGACCTTTTCCAATCCTGTGGCCACTGTTGTGTTTTCCAAATTTGTTGGCAAATTGAGTGCAACACTTTAACAGCATCTTCTTTTAAGACTTTGAATAACTCAGCTGGGATATCATCACCTCCGCTAGCTTTGTTGTTAGTAATGCTTTCTAAGGCCCGTTTAACTTTGCTTTCCAGGATGTCTGGCTCGAGGTCAGTGATTATACCATCATGGTTGTCAAGGACATCGAGGTCCTTCTTGTATAGTTCTTCTGTGTATTCTTACCATCTTTTCCTAATCTCTTCTGCTTCTGTTAGGTCCCTACCGTTTTTGTCATTTATCATGGCCAGCTTTGCATGGAATGTTCCCTTGATTTCTCCAATTTTCTTGAAGAGAAAAGACTATTTAGTTTTTATCCAATATCCGGTTTACTTGGAGCAGATCAATCTCTCAAAAATCATTCATAGTGATGCCATCAACACTAACGGACTATGCATATAAAGTCTCGTTTCATTCACAAACTTTGTCAGAATGTGTAGTGTTGAAATTTCATTTTCATTTAACAAGCAATATGGCCATTTCTCAGTAACTTTCACTAGCGTGAAGTTAATGAGAGTTAATATGAGAAATTGCCATATTGCTTGTTAAATGAGTTAACTGCATAGAAATTTCAATGCTACACACTCTGACAAAGTTTGTGAACGAAACAAGACTTGATATGCATTGTCTGTTAGTGTTGATGGTAGCCCAGAGATGCTGTCTTTACCTTAGGGTGGCCCCAACAACAGAGGTACCCCACTTTCTAACCTGAGCCAAAGACCCACAAACCCAGACCAAGGAAGGCACTCTTGGTTCTGAACCATAGAGCTAGCAAAAACCTTTCAAAAGGCTCTCAATTTTCAGGTGGCATAAAAGGCAGCCCTCAGAGAAAAAAAACCTCCAGTCATCACCCCCCACCCCAGGAGAGGTATGCATATGAAACAATGGGTTCCACCAGGTAGGTATCTGCATTTCTAAAGGCTTTTCAGTTGCCACCTGGCACATAGCTCTTTCTATCTCTAGAACTTCACCTAGCCCTTTTGTGTTCTTTGTCTCCAAGCCTCTTTCCTGCTCCATCCCTCAGGATGCTGAGATAAACCAATCATACATTGAAATGTTTAGCGATCCTTCCTGACACTAATCAGGGACTCATCTCCCACCTTTTGTCTATACTTGGGAACCTTTTCAAACTACCCTGACTGGACCATTAATGCTCAGAAAACCCATTCAACTAGCCACCCAAAGCCTGGCTGACTTAATCAAGGTCATTGTTAAGCCTGCCCCTGTTCCTGTGGAATGTCATTGGTTACATCCAGGATGGGCTCCTCCTGATGCTGCACCCTCTGGGACCCAGGATTGGCCCAGGTGGTCTCTTGTCTTCACCTCGGGCAGGCCCCCTCAAGACCTCCCATTAGTCAGCATTGCTTTCCAAAGTCTATATCTGTCCATGCACACACACTTCTCTCTTTCTCTGCCCCCCTCATAGCACATAACGCTGGCCATTGGTGCTATTTTTTTCAAGGACTTCTGCATGTCTGGACAGGTAATATTACCAGGGGTCATTTCATAGAAAAAGAAGTGCAGGAGCTCATTAGCATAGCTTATTTGCATATGCCACACCCCCTGGCATCACTGGATGTGTGTCAGAAGGTAATACCCACTGCTCAGGCTCCACTGGACTGTTTTAATATCTTTTGTATTTCTTTTATCTCCTCTGTTGTAGTGTCTCCTCTTTGATATAACTTTATATAAAATGTCTCAATTTTTTTTAGATCCTTGCTTGTTATTTTTTTCTTCTCCTTCACTGTCCTTTCAAATTTTTATACTTTTCTTCTTGTAGTTTATATGCTAAACATCTGTTTGGTTTATTAGCATTTTCAAAATAGTTTTGTTTTGCATAAGTAGTCTTTTTAGCTATTTCCTCTGTCAACAGGCAGTTCATTTGATGTTGTAATAGCTTTAATTTCACTCTTACATGCTCAGCTGAAAGATCTTGTTTCAAATTTTCTTCCTGGTTCTTAATTATTTCCCTAATTTATAAGAATGTTTCTGGGTTTTTTGTATGCGCTGATTCTCTGATTATCCAGCCTCTAGCATAAGCCTTAAATGCATCCCATACTGTTAGAATAGAAAAGTTTGGTTGAATATTCTGTTCAAAAAACATATTGAAATTCTTTTTTTGTCTCTGTTATGAATTTTGGGTTTTCCAATAAAAATGTATTGAGAGTCCATCTATTTTTCTTGTATCTTGCAATGTGATCATAAGAGGATTGTGGTCTGCAAAAGTTGCTGGTAATATTTCTACTTCTAGTAGGTAATTTATTATTGTTGCTGAGATCCAACACATATCTATTCTTGACCATGACTTATATCTTGCTGAATAAAGGTGTAATCTTTCTTTTTTGGGTTTCTAGTTTTCTAAGAGTCAATCAGGTTATGTTCTTCTGCCAGTTGTAGAAGTGAGTTTGGAAGTTCATTACCTTGTTTCTGTTTTCCAGTTATTGTTTTTCTGTCTAAGAGCTTTTCAAAAACAGTGTTATAATCTCCAATCAGGCAAACTTCATCATAATTTTGTTTTAAAATGAGTTCTTGTAACAATTTATTGGGAGCATATATATAGTTGATTGGGAGCATATATATTTATAATTAAGGCTGTTTTACCTTGTCTTTGTATTTTGACTATCGAGATTCTACTATATTCAGAGCTGTAGACTAATTCTGGGTGTAAATGTTCTTTAACATATGTCACCATGCCTCTCTTTTTTCCTTTTAATATGAAGAAATGAAGTTTTTCTCCCAGTTTTTAAATCTGCAAATATTTTTGGTCTGGATATTTTATATGGGTATCTTGTAGACATATCACATCCAGTTGCATCTTTTTCAGTTTTTGAAATATCTGTGTTCTTTTTTCAGGTGCATTCAGTCCATTGACATTAATTGAGACTATTCTTATTCTATCCATCTTTAGTTACTATTTTGTTGTCATTTTATTCTTCAGGTTAAGTCTTGTAACCAGCTGGGATGTTGTGATCTTTCCAGTTTTTCTAATTTCTGTAGTTCTTTCAGTTCCTCTGGTTGCTCCTTGTGTTTCTCATTGATCCTCCTCTGTAGTTTCTGTTTCTTCTTCCTCAGTTTCCAAGTCTTCACCATGTGTTTTTAAGAATTCTTCTGCTTTAAAAGGTAAGTAAAGAAAATGACTTCTGTAAGTAGCCATCTATATGCAATTCCACTCTTTCTAAGAGTGCTTGTGAGCTCCATGTAGTCTCTTCTCTCTCACTCTCCATGGAATTTCCCTTAGAATTTTGATTTCTGTTTCCTCTATTTGTAAAAGTGTTTCATTTGTTGCTTTCAGAATTTCATCTCTTATTGATCTTTTATGAAATCTCATATGAACTTCTCTCAGAAGTTTATTTCTTGCATATGCAGAATTCATTCTATAGGCAACATCAATTTCATTATATAGTCCATCTGTATTTTCTTCCTCCATATAGTCTGCCAGTATTTGTGCCATTTCAAATTTCAATTTCTCATTGTGTTTCTCTGGGATATTTTGGAATCCTAAAATATATGCTGCTTTATCAAGCTCTAGTTTAATGAAGGTTTCTTCCATGGAATTTTGCTTAAATTCTAGTGTTTCCATTTTAAACTGCATTTTTTCAGATTTGCCTTCCACTTGATTAACTGTTTTGGCCAAAGAAGAGATTTATTGTCCTTATTCTTTGAGCTGTTTTTGTACTTCTATCATCTAGTGTGTCATTTGTTGTGAGAGTGAATCTAGTTGAACTTGAGAGCCAGTTTGGTGTAGTGGTTAAGTGTGCAGACTCTAATTTTGGAGAACTGGGTTTGATTCCCCACCCCTCCACTTGCACCTGCTGATGTAACCTTGGGTCAGTCACAAGCTCTGGCACAGCTGTTCTCTCAAGGACAGTTTCTGTCAGAAGTTCTCTCAGCCCCACCTACCTCACAGGGTGTCTGTTGTGGGGAGGGGAAGGGAAAGGAGTTTGTAAGCCACTCTGAGACTCCAAGTGAAGGGCGGGGTATAAATCCAATCTCTCTTCTTCTTCTTCTTCATGGGGTTGACAGCTACTGTTACAGCCTCTTGTATTAAATTTTGTAATTCCTTTGCTGACATCTGTGTCAAACTGGCAGTTACCAATTTAGGTTGGCCAGGAGAAGGGCCAGTAAAAGGTTTAATTTTTTTTTATCCATCATGTTGTTATGTTAACTATATTCTGAATCACTTTAAATTAAACACCTTTTAAAATTGGATCAAATCCAGCAGTTACAAGAGAAATCAGGTTTTGAAGCACAAAAAAAGAGTAAAATACTTAGGTATAAATATAATCAATAGATGAATTAGTGAAAGATAACTATGTGGAACTTATGCAAGAAATCCAAAAAGATTTGGGGAAAAAATGGAAAAACCTACAAATATCTTTGATGGGCAGAATAGCCACATTAAAGATGAATATTTTACCAAGACTGATATTTTTATTTCAAACAATTCCAATTCTCCCAAACCAGCAATATTTCAAAGAGCTTGATAAAATTATTTCAAAATTCATATGGCAGAAAAAGAAAACAAGAATAAAAATGAAGGCCTTACAAGATGCAAAAGAAAGAGCTGGATTTGCTTTACCTTGGTGGCTCCTATACTATAGAGCAGCAACCCTGACATGGCTAAAAGAAGGATTAGAAAATACCAGATTATTAAATTTAGAAGGACATGATTTATTATTGGGTTGGCACACATTTTTGTGGTATGGAAAATCAGATGGACATAAATATTTTAAACAGCATATTATTAGGAAATCCCTATTGAATGTATGGAGAAATGTTAAAAGATTATTCTACACCAAGACACCCAAATGGGTTTCACCACTGGAAGCTTTTACAAACCCAAATTTATTCCAAAAAATACGTTGCTGAGATATGAAGACTTACTGGACAATAAAAATGAACTAAAATCAGCAGAAAAACTTAAAGAACAGGAACTTAACCTAAGTTGGTGGGAAAGAGTACTAACAGAGCCTAGATTTGCTAAAGATAAACCATTGGCTTTCTATACAAATATAATGGAAATGGATAAGGTATTATTGCATGCAAATGATAAATTGATTAAAAGTTGTATATAATAATGCTAGAAGATAAAACACAAGATGAAGTAATTAAAAACTGCATGGTTAAGTGGGCACAAAATTTGGGTTATAATGTTGATTTACATCAATGGTCTCATGTATGGGAAATGAATGTAAAGTTTACCAAAGTGATATCATACAAAGAAAATATTTATAAAATGTTTTATAAATGGTATATAATCCCAGATAAATTAGTTAAATTTTACCCTGACCTATCAAATGATTGTTAGAGCTGTAAAAAAAAAAAGTTGGTTCTTTTTTCCATATGTGGCAGTCATGTGATAAATTTAATAAGGTGTACACAAGTTAAAATGTAAACAGGACTTTCACACATTTATACACATGATGGGACAATAGATATGATACTAAAGACCAGACGCGTTTCAGCCATAAAAGGCCTTCTTCAGTGGTCACAAATACAATCTTGTCTAGACACACATTCATACACTAATATACAAATTCTTAAAAACCCTTTGTATAAAAACCAGATGTGATGCCTGCAGATCAAAAAATCAAAAGAAGAAAAATCAATTATTATTACAATGTAAACCCAATTTTTATAAATTGAAAACTATTGCTTTTTTTTAAAAAAAAAAAAACCTTATTACCTTTTATAGATGTAATTTAGTTACAGGTATGTAAAATGGGCCATACCAATGCCAATATGTATTCTAAATGAAAAATGAAAAAATGAAATAATTATGTTAATAATCCATATAATATATAATCCACATTAGAGATATGTTAAATTATGTTAGTAATAACCAACCTGGTAGTCAGGGTATCTAAGGTATGAATGTGTGTCTCTCCATCCATGCAAGAATACTGTTGTAGGTTACTGTGTTAGCCACCTAAAATAGTAGCTCAAAGATGATGCAATCACACCTTGCCATTGCCCTATACTAATTAAGAGAGATACAGAAAGGGACGGGGAGGAGATGTAAAAAATAGAAGGTCAGGACCTAATTAGGGAGGAGGGAGAATACCTGTCAGTACACAGTATTATACATTTTAAAACAGAGGATCCAACCATTCACATGCAGCAAGTCCAATCTACTTCCTCATTGAGTCCAAATGGAGCTGAAGTTTGTAGTGTGTGGATCCAGAATAATTCTCTTCTTAGAAGCACTTTGCACATGTTCTGATTCTTAGTCCATACAATCTCTATGATCCAAAATTTTAGCTCTTTGTCCGTGTGTCCTTTGTCCAGATAGTGACTCACTAGTGGAGCTGATCTTTTATGTAGCCAAATATTACTTCTCTGCTCACCCACCCTCACTTTAACTGGTCTTGATGTCTGCCCCAAATACAACATGTCACACGGTCACTGAATGCAATAAATCACCCCTTTATTTTGATAGTTACAAAACTCATTGATCCTGAAAGTTTTTGTCTTAAAAGTATTTTCAAATGATTTCCTGGGCTCAGCATATAAACAGCTTACGCAATGGCCACATGGAAAAAAACCTTTTGGAATATTACTCCCACTCGTGCAGCTGGTGTTATCTCCTTGTAGCCTACTTTTAACTAAAACATCTTTCAGATTTCTTGCTCTCCTCGCAGCGAACAAGGGAGGGTTCAGGCATCTAGGTATGTTAGACAAGAGATACCGGTATTTATTAATAAGTTTTGACCGGTTTGAATGTGCTGTTATACGTGAGTGGTATAATGATCCTATCAATGTTCTTGCTGTGTGGTTTAGGTGTTAATAAAGATGTTTTAGGGGTGTTATAAGCTCTATAGAAGGCCCTTTTAAAGTTCTACTTGTATATGCCCTATCAGTAAGTTCATTCATAAGGATGCCAGCCTGCCTCTTAAAATCAGATATCTCACTGCAGTTCCTCCTCAATCATAAAAATTGTGAATAAGGTAGATTTTTTTTTATATGCATCGGGTGAAAGCTGTCACTGGCTAAGTAGGAGTTTGCATCCGTGGATTTCCTATATACCTCTGTAATCAGTTTGTTACCAGTCCTTCTAATTGCGACATCCAAAAAGTGTATTTGCTGTTTATCATACTTTAATTCAAATTTAATAGTGTTATGTACTCCCTTTATATACCTGCCAAATTCAATCAGGGATTTTGTTGCTCCTCCCCAAATAATGAAAATGTCATCCAGAAATCTCTTCTAAAAAATTATGTGTTTACTATATGGATTATTATTTAGAATAAATTTGTTCTCCAATCTATCCATAAAAAGTTTAGCCAATTCAGGGGCAAACTTGCAATCCATTGCTGTGCCTGAAACTTGCCAGAAACGTGTCTGGTCTTTAGTATCATATGTATTGTCCCATCATGTGTATAAATGTGTGAAAGTCCTGTTTACATGTGGATTTAAAACGTATTTTAACTTGTGTACACCTTATTAAATTTTGAACTGTTTAATATTACATTAGCTCAATCCTCTTGGTTTCTAACATTGTCCTGGGTTGAGTTCGTTCTTTCGCCCCCCTTTCCCTATTGTGCAGTCTTTATTGAATATAACACCAGAGAATTACAAAAAACCCCAAGACTTTTATCTTACTATACACATAGTGACAGCAGCAAGAATATTTTATGCCAAATATTGGAGAAAAAATTATGTCCCAACAAAGGAAGAAGTTATAAATAAAATACTGGAAACAGCAGAGATGGACAAGTTAACTTTAACTCTGAGAGGCTACAACAAGAAGACTTTGAAAATACATGGTCAAGATTTTGTAAATGGATTGAAGAGTACAATACTTAAAACTTTCAGATATATAACGACACAAAGGTAATCAAGAAATATATATTCCAAGCTTCTGGTCAGAGTAAAATGGTGAACTGATGCATCTTGTGAAACAGCAGGGTGGATGGCAGCTTCTTCTGACAGTTTGGGCATTTCTATTGCCCAACGCAGCATCCCTCAGGCAGGGGGCTGACAGGCAAGCAAAAAGGTCCAAGTGAGAGTTGAGATTGGCATGTATAAGTCCCGAAGGGGGCTTGTTTATGCTTTGAACCCCTCTCAGAAGCAGGCGATTGCAAGACAGCACTAAAGAAGCCAGCCGAGCTGAAGAATCAGCTTAAATTCATCATTTCCCGACTTCTTAAGAAAGAGATTGAAGTTGAAAGTGAAAAGAAGTAATGTGAAGTCCCAAGATAAACATGCAAGGTAACAAAAACTGTTTGCTTACCGGGATGAAGATTTAATGAAATTTGAATAAGGCGGTTAAGCGCAAAAGATTTAAATCTGAACAATCGATCCATCATACAAATTTGAAGAGCTTGTCAAAGCGCTTAATTTGAATAAAATAGACCTGTGGTTAGAAGACTGAGAGTGAAGCGCATGACTGAGTACAACAGAAAAGATCGCAAGACTGAGGTGTTGCAAAAATCTGTGTCTGGCTAGAACTGTGACTAAAGGCTAGAGTGCTTGTTAGAGGACTGGAAGAGTGGCGGAACAGGAAACTTCCGGTAGGATAATGTTAATGTGGGACCGGAAACAGGAAGTTTAAAGTGAGCCTACTCTAGCCCGAGAAACCATAAAGAAATTGTGCCCGCCATTTTGAGGAGGACTGAATTTTAAAATGCAATTTTAAAAGTGAAATTGACTTTAAAGGGCAGCGAAAAAAAGGTCTGACTTAAGAGAACATTCAGAGGACAGTTGAAGTATACTAGAAAATCTCCAAAACGGACCCAAAACATCAGCACAGAGCTGCTTCAACTGCGAGCCCAAGTATGTCAGCGAAAGAAAAGAAAGAATGGCAAGCTGCAATCAAAGCAATGGAGAATCGGATGATTGAAGCGATTCAAGGTATGATGAAACAGATAGACCAACAGATAGAGAAACAAATGGAAAAACAGCTGGAGCAGTTGGAAGAAGTGCAAGAAAAAAATGTGGCAGCCTTGAAAGAGCTAGTGCTAGCAGAGGTGGCTGAAATTAAAAAAGAAGTGGCAAACACAAATAGTCAAGTTAAAGACTTGGCAACAAAATCAACTGAATTGGAGCAAAAGACACAAGATATAGACAGAAAAATGGAAACAACTCTACAAGACAACCGCAAACTTGAGGCAATGATGGAATATAGAGCAATGTCAAATCATCTGAGGTTAAGAGGGATAGAAGAAATGACTGATGAAGATATATGCATGATAGTGATGGCAGCTCTGACTGAATACCTGGGAGAAGACCAAGGAGAATTGGATTCTGATTCTGATTTAATTTATAGAGTGAATTCAGCATATGCACAAAGGAAAAAATTGCCAAGAGATGTTATCATCCAATTTGTAACAAGGAAAATGAAAGAGGATATCTTCAAAAAACAATTTACACAACCTTTGGAGATTGATGGCAAAAAGATAATAATAATGAGAGAACTCCCAAGAATGATTCTGCAGGATAGAAAGAAATACAAGAAGCTGGTGGACAAATTGAAGCAGTTAAGCATCAGATTCAGATGGGAGATACCACAAGGTCTGTCATTTACCTACAATTCAAAAAGACATGCGATCAAGATGACAGGGGATATGTATAGGCTTAAGGCAGAAAATTTGGAAGATTTTGGAGATATTTAAAGACAAATCATGATGGATTACAAATTATTATCATGGAATATAAATGGACTTAATTCACCTTCCAAGAGGAAGTTAGTGAACTATTGGTTACAAAAGCAGAAATCCAATATCATTTGTTTATAAGAAAACCATATCAAAAAGCGGGACAATAAGTATTTGATCAATAAAAAATTGGGAGAAGAATTTTATTCATTGGCAGAGGAAAAAAACAAGGGAGTTGTGATTTATGTTTAGTGATAAAGATGGGAGATATATTGGAGTGGAGATAACAATGCTTCAGAAAAAGACGTTGGTAGTTAATTTATATGCACCTAATGGAGCCAAAGAAAATTTTTTTAAGGACTTGATGAAGGAACTGGACCAAGTGAACTACGACCAGATAATATTGGCAGGAGACTTTAATGGCACAGTAAACAATAAACTGGACAGGAAATCAAAAAAGTTTGATGAGAAGATCGGAAAGCTTCTAATTTTTTTTTTAACTTGATGGAACAAGAGAAACTTGAAGACGTTTGGAGAAAATGGAATCCCAAAGTTAAAGACTTTACGTTTTACTCTAATAGACATCAATCCTTTTCCAGGATTGACATGATTTGGATGTCGGGTGATATGGCATTAAAAACTTAGAAAGTTGAGATCTTGCCAAAGACAAATTCGGACCATAAGCCGGTGATTTCGATGTTAAAAGAGAAAGTCAAACAATTCCAATGGAGAATTAATGAAGATTTATTGGACAAGACAAAAATAACTGAGATATTGCGTAAGGAAACTCAATCATTTTTTCAAGTGAATTTAAATCAAAATGTTAAAATACAGATGGTCTGGGATGAGGCTGTGATGAGAGGTTTACTTATATCGTTGAATGCGACCAATAAGAAACAGAATTTAGAGCAACAAAAGGAGTTGCAAGAAAAAATCCAGCAAAAAGAAAATGAACTGAAGAGGAGACCGGGAACAAAGAAAATTATTAAAGAAATTCAAATTTTACAAGATCAACTGAACGTGATACTTAATCGGGAACTCTATTGGAATTTAAAGAAACTGCAACAAAAATCTTTTGAAGGAGCAAACAAACCAGGAAAGTTTTTGGCATGGCAACTGAAAAACCGAAGAGAGAAAAGGTTAATAAACAAAATAATTGAAGATGGTAAAGAAATTGTGGATATGAACAGTTTAAAAAGAGTCTTCTTCAAGTATTATGCGAAGTTATTTCAAAAGAAGAATATAGATCCTGAAAAAAATCAAAAAATATTTGGACAAGGTAGAAATACCAAAGGTCGAAGCCAAAATTAATGAAATGCTGAATGGTCCAATCCAGAAAGAAGAAATCTACAATGCGATAGAAGATGCTAAGTTGGGGAAAGCTCCTGGTCCAGATGGATTTACCGCAAAATTTTATAAAAAATTAAAAGAGGAGTTGACTCCAATCTTGGAACTTTTAGCAAATGAAATACAGGTGACCAAAGCAATACCAGAGACGTGGAAAGAGGCCAATATATCACTTATTCCAAAAGAAGGACAAGACTTAACAGATGTCAAGAATTACAGACCAATTTCTTTACTCAATAATGACTATAAGTTGTTTGCCAAAATAATTTCAGAAAGACTGAAGAATTATTTGAAAGAGGTCATAACGGAAGAACAAGCCAGTTTTTTACCAAATAGACAAATTAGAGACAATTTAAGGACGGTGTTAGATGCTATTGAATACCACGACAAACATCCAGAAAAAGAGGTTGCTTTTCTATTTGTGGATGCCGAAAAAGCCTTTGACAATTTAAATTGGGACTTTATGTTTCACGTGATTGAAAGAATGGACATCGGACAGCCTTTTTAAAATGTGATTAGGGCAATATATTCTGAACAGAATGCATCACTGAATGTAAACAAAGAGATGATGGAACATTTTAAGGTTCAAAAAGGGACCAGGCAAGGGTGTCCGCTATCCCCTTTATTATTTATTTGGATTTTGGAAGTTTTGCTGGGGAGGGTAAGACAAGATAAGGATATAAGGGGACTTACAATTGGAGGCTTTACGTACAAGTATAGGGCTTTTGCGGATGATGTCATGTTTCTGATTGAAGATCCAGTAATCAATTTACCATTGTTGATGGAAAAAATTAAAGAATTTGGAGATTTGGCTGGATTTTATGTGAATAAGAATGAAACAAAGGTGCTTTGCAAGAACATGACAAATGAAAAACAACTGGAATTGCAAGAAAAAATTCAGTGTGAAGTGGTAAGAAAACCAAAATATTTAGGAATTGAGCTTACAATGAAAAACATAGATCTTTTTAAGAACAATTATGAAAAGACTTGGTGCAAAATTCAACAGGATATAAAAAAGTGGGATACTTTGAATCTATCACTATTGGGTAGAATTTCGGTAGTCAAGATGAATATTTTACCTCGTTTGATGTTCTTATTTCAGACGATTCCGATTGTAAAAGACTGTAAAGTACTGAATTTATGGCAGAAGGAGATCTCAAGATTTGTCTGGTCGGGAAGGAAACCAAGGATCAAAATGAAGATTCTATGTGATGCAAAGGAAAGGGGAGGATTTCAACTCCCCAATCTTAGACTGTACCACGATGCGATGTGTCTGTCTTGGCTTGAACAATGGATTAATTTGGACAATAGAAAAATGTTAGCGTTGGAAGGTCATGACCATAAGTTTGGATGGCACGCCTATTTATGGTATGAGAAATCCAAAGTGGACAATTTTTTTAAACACCACTTTATAAGAAGATCATTGTTTATGACTTGGATGAGATATAAAAGATTTTTTTTTTAAGCAAGACCATTATGGATAGTTCTGGTAGAGGTAATTAAACCACTTTCAAGGCACAAAGGAGATGATTGGATACCTTATAGAGACATTTTGAAGGTAGAGGGGAGCAGTTTCGTGATGAGAGCTAGAGAGGAGCTGGAATTTGAATATGACTGGTTAAATTACAGACAGATTTATGACTTATTTAAGGTGGATAAAATGAGGTATGGCTTCAGGAAGGAAAATAATGAAATTGAAACTGTATGGGCAGAAAAAAGGTAAAAAAGTGATTTCAAAAATTTATAAGGTTTTATTAAAATGGTATACAGAGGATGAGACTGTAAAAGAACAGATGGTGAAATGGGCCATAAATATAAATAGAGAAATAGATATGTCATCATGGGAGTGTCTGTGGAAAAAGTCAATTAAAATTTCAACATGTGTTAATGTAAAAGAAAATTGTTATAAAATCATGTATAGATGGTATATGACACCAAAAAAATTGCTAATATGAATGAGAACATGTCTAACAAATGTTGGAAGTGTAAAAAAAAGGAAGGCTCATTTTATCATATGTGGTGGACTTGTGATAAAGCGGCAGCTTATTGGACAGAGATCCATAATGAAATTCAGAAGATCCTGAAGTGTACCTTGAAAAAAGAACCAGAAATGTTACTTTTATGTCTTAAAATGGAAGCATTTAATGTGACAAAGAGAACATTGTTATGGTATTTGATTACAACCGCAAGAATGACATTTGCTCAATTTTGGAAGCAAGAAAAGATACCGGAAAAATGGGACTGGATAAAGAAGATGCTTTTTATGGTAGAAATGGATAAATTGACAAAAAAGCTTAATGGTAAAGAAGATGAAGAATTTTTAGCAGATTGGAAAGACTTTAAGGACTATTTAGAGCTGAACTGGGATGTAAAAAACAAGTTACTCTGCTTTGATAACTATTAAGATTAGAAGACTTGAAAGTAATGAATAATAGTTAAAATGTTACCTAAGAATGAGACAGGGAAAATGAATATGTTAGAAATGAAGAATCAAATATTGGATAAGTTTTTATTGTTAGTGAATATTGATTGAAATGATAGCAGGGATGGAGCATCGCTGGAAGCCAGGTAGGGGGGAGGGAGGGAATATCAGAAAAGGATGTATCAAAAATATTTGGAAATATGGAACGTGTTAATATATCCTATTAATAAAGTTCTTTAATATATATATATATTCCACTGTAAGTAAATGATGTAACTATAAGGGGGGGGGGTAAAGATTATGTTCTGATACTGTATGAGGTCATTAACTAGGTTAAACAATAACTCAAATGAATTTCCACTGTGTGTAGGTATGTATATTTGTATGTCTTGGTTGCAGTGCTCCCTCTAAGCTATGGAGTCTTGTGAGCAAAAATTCTACTTTGTGAGCTACTGGCATTAAAGTTGTGAGTGAACGATTTGGCTGCTTCCTTCCTGAGCTAAAACAAAAATGTGTGAACCGGAGGCTAGAAAACTGTGAGCTAGCTCACACTAACTCAGCTTAGAGGGAACACTGCTTGGTTGTATGTCTTGTTAATTATTTAAAATAAAATAAAAAATGTTTTAAAAGTTTGTTTTGTTATCTCAATTTTTTCCAATTAAAAAGCATTTATTAAAATTCTGGCATACTGATCGGTATAAATACTTTGCATCCAATTTAAAATTTAAAATTTTAGCTCTGCAATTCACATTTGTGAATTGATTTGATTAAAAATAACTAAGGCACATTATCAAAAGCTTTCTCTGCATCCAGGAACATAAATGCCATTTCCCCACCTTTTCTCCTTGAATATTCAATTGCATTCAGCAGATAACATAAGATATCTTTCATATATCTTTTTGGAACAAATCCTGTTTGATCTTCATGAATTGATTCTGGGGTACACTTTCTTAGTCTCTCAGCCATCTATTGTGGTAATAGTGGATCATTCCCTTCTTTATGTATTAGGGTTGTATTAGCTTCTTGCCAAGTTGGTGGTATTTGCTTTCTCTCCTATATTTCATTCAATGCTTTTTGGAGAGATATTGTTAATATGTCTTCAAAACATTTGTAATATGTTGCTGTCAAGCCATTAGGTCCAGGAGCTTTATCTTTTTTGAGTTTTTTTTAAAATACTATGATTGATTTCTTGTATTTTATCACTCGTTTTAGTATTTTTCTGTGCTCGGACATAAATCTTTTACATGGTGTCACAAATAAATATTTTTTTCCATTTCTTCCTCATCTATGGATTCTTTGTTATAAAGGCTCGAATTTTTTTAAAAAAATTGTTCCAGCATTTCTTGTTCTGAATAGAATATTTGATTTCTTTTCCTAATCCCTTGTATCCTTTTTTCTCATTCTGTTCTTAGGCAGTGTGTTGGGTATCTTCCCATTTTGTTTGCAAATTCAAAATTGCTTTGTTTTCGATAATTCAATTTTTTCTGCATTTCTTCTACTTCTAATAGATTCAATTGATTCTTTAATTGTTTCTTCTCCTTCAGCTTGTTCTTAATACCAGGGGTTTTATGTCCTTGTTCTATTATTTTCTTTATAGAGTTTTTCTTTTTTCTTTCTTGCAGCTATTGCTAGTAGGATTCTTCTAATGTAGGCCTTACTTTTTGCTAGCCAATCAGGTTAATTAGAGGTGTCTTCCCTGCAGATCTGGAAATGAATGGCACATTCTATGCCAGATTTATTTTTCTTTAATCACTATAAAGGTCGAAAAATATTGCGAGGAGATCTCCAAATCTTATTTACACAGTTGTTTTTAGTCAGTTTTGGATTTTTCATAGAATAGTACATATTTTTGTATTCCAGCTTTATTTTGTAATCCAAAAAGATATAATATCTTTAATCCAGTTTCACATAATATTTGTAGTCCAATATAATTATTATCTATTTCACATAATACTTATAGTCCAATATATTTATAATCCACTGAGATATATCAGATAAAGAAGAAGAAGAGAAGATATTGGATTTATACCCTGCCATTCACTAGTAGAGAGGCTTACAATCTCCTTTCCCTTCCCCTCTCCACAACAGACACCCTGTGTGGTAGGTAGGGCTGAGGGAGCTCTTTCGATAATTGCTCTTTCAAGAACAGCTCTGAATGAACTTATGACTGACCCAAGGTCACACACCAGCAGCTGCATGTGAAGGAGTGGGGATCAAACCTGGTTCTCCCAGATTAGAGTCTGCATACTTAACCACTACACCAAACTGGAAGGAAGAAGAGAGAAAGAAGCTATGTCACAGCACAAATAACTGTCTTCTTCTTTGTTTTAAAAATATATAGCTTCCAATTCCCCCCCCCCAAAAAAAAAAAGATACAAAGGCCAAAACAGGTGGGCAATTTGGCAATCTGCCTTCTTATTTCCCCACATTTTAAAAATTCTTCTTCTTCAAAGTTGTTAATTAGCAATTAGTCAGTGAGCAGAAAAAAGAAAATGGCTGCTTATCTGAGTCCCTTGTATAGTCTGAATAAGTTACAAGTCAGCACATAGTTCTTTATAGTAGAAAATATTTTATTACAAGTTCCAGAAAGCTCAGATCATAGTATTATGACCTTGCCAATTATCTGATAGCAAAAAATGATATATCACAAGGATGTATTCTTCAAAAAAAAAAAAAACCAAAGAAGAAAGGGAGCTGGCATTCACAGTTTTTTTCTCCATTACTTCTATGCTGTTATCATAAAGATAGGGGGGGCAAAGTAAACACAGTTATTTGTCTCTAATGTTATTAGTTGAAGTTTGAAACTAGCTATGCAAGTAAAGCTCTGTTGACAATATAAAGGTAAAGGTTTCCCTTGCTTGAAAGCTAGTCAAATCCGACTCTGGGGGTGGTGCTCATCTCTGTTTCCAAGCCGAAGAACCAGTGCTGTCTGAAGACACTTCCATGGCCATGTGGCTGGCACGACTAAATGCCAAGGCACACAGAATACTGTTACCTTCCCACTGAAGTGGTACCTGTTTTTCTACTTGCAATTTCTTGCTTTCGAACGTAATCTTCCTTGACACCATGGTACTTAGAAACTCCTCTAACCAGCTAATTGTTAAGATCTATTCCAAATGCACAGATAAAAAACATTTCAAGTCTTTCCACCCATACCATATCAGAACCAATTTGCCGTGCAGGCAGTTTTTGTACATAATTGTTAGATCCCTTCCAGTCTGGCTTCTGTCCAGGTCATGGGACAGAGATGGTGCTAGTTGCTCTGACTGATGACCTCCAGAGACATCTGGATCGAGGCGGAACAGTGGTATTGCTGTTGTTAGATCTGTCGGCCACGTTTGACATGGTCGACCACCAGCTATTAGTCCACCGCCTTGCCGATGTGGGGATTCGGTGGCTTGCCTTGCAGTGGCTTGCTTCCTTTCTCCAGGGTCGGGGACAAAGGGTGGCACTAGGGGAACAGCAGTCCAGGAGGCACCCACTTGAGTGTGGTGTGCCTCAGGGGGCTGTGCTGTCCCTGGTGTTATTTAACATCTATATGCGCCTTCTTGCCCAGATTGCCCAGAGGTATGGACTGGGATGTCACCAGTATGCTGATGACACCCAGCTCTATCTGCTGTTAGGTGGCCAGTCGGATTCCAGACCAGAAGACCTGGACCAGGCACTGCAGGCCTTGGCTGGTTGGCTTAGACTGAGTCAGTTGAAGCTGAATCCAGTGAAGACAGAGGTCCTGTGCCTAGGTTGGGGTGGTTCGAGGGCGGGGATCCCACTCCTGACCTTTGGGGGGGCCTCATTGGTCCCAGCGCTGGAGGTTCAGAGTTTGGGAGTGCTTCTGGATCCCTCCCTTGCCATGGAGAGCCAGGTAGTGGCCACTGCCAAGTCAGCCTTTTATCATCTCAGGCTGATTAGTTAGTTGGTTCCCTTCCTCAACTGTGCCGACCTGGCTACAGTGATCCACGTGATGGTCACCTTGAGACTAGACTACTGTAACACTCTCTACATGGGGCTGCTTTTGTCATGGATTTGGAAGCTACAGCTAGTGCAGAATGGTGCAGCCAGGCTGTTGATGGCTCTCCCTAGATGGGAACACATCCAGCCTGTGCTAAGGACACTGCACTGGCTGCCAATAGCATACCGACTCCGCTTCAAGGTGCTGGTTCTTACTTTTAAAGTCCTATATGGCCAGGGTCCAACATACCCACCTTTCCCCATATATACCCCAGAGAGCACTAGGGTCTGGATCTCAAAACTGGCTGCCTGTCCCTGGCCTGAGGGAGGCCAGGCTAGCTGCTACTAGGGCTGGGGCCTTTTCAGTGGCAGCCCCTACCTGGTGGAATGAGCTCTCAGAGGAGATCAGGACCCTATGGGACTTTTCTCAGTTCCACAGGGCCTGCAAGATGGAGCTCTTCCACCAGGCATTTAATTAGGGGCTGCCACTGCTATAGCACCCGGCCCGTAACTTTACCATCGAGCAGCTGTCATAAGAGTCGATGAGCAGAAGAACATCTAGCACTTGTTGGAAATCCATTTGAAAGCACTCCATCAAATCAAATTTTTAATCACTGCCATCACTTTGTATTGTATTATTTTTAACTGTTGGTTTTAATTATGTATGCTTTATCCTGTATTTATGCTACCTGGAAGCCACCCTGAGCCTGCTTTGCAGGGAGGGTGGGGTATAAATTTGACAATAAATAAATAAATAATTCTACCTGTAGTAAAGATTTTTCTGAGTTACATAACTTGAGCCAACAATTTCTAGCAAGGGATTATCCTAGGGACCTGATTGAGACAGCTAAACAGAAAGCAGAACAAGTTGATAGAAAATACCTTGTTACAGGGCAAATCAAAAAAGCAACATTGAATCATGTCCTGTGTTTTTCAGTTTTCACCATTAGCAAGTTCTCTTTTTAAAAAAAATCTATGTTAAAGCATTGGCACCTTGTGTCCCATTAACCAGGATGTCAGGAGCAGTGTTCCCTCTAAGCTGAGTTAGTGTGAGCTAGCTGTCAGACTCTTGCAGTAATCAATTCCCAACAGCTTTCATTCAAAGAAGTAAAGTTTATTGAGACACTGAGACTATGCAGATATCTTAACCATTTCATGTTACAACTGATGAAAAGCGCACACAACAAGCAGATATACATTATTCAAGGACACCCCCTGATGGCCAATCAGGGACCAGGTAGAAGCCCACCAAAGTAACAGGCTACTTTTCCCAAGAGAAAGACTACACCAGGAAGGTCATACAGAGATGATAGAAACATAGAAGACACAGCAGAAATGAAACTAAACATTCCAGGGTCACCCCCACTCCCATGACAGCCATTGCTTGAGAAAGGCCTAGCTGACACTATCTCACAGTTTTTAGCCTCCAGCTCACACATTTTTCTCTTAGCTCAGCACACTAATTTATGCAGTAGCCAAATCACTCGCTCACAACTTTAATGCCAGCAGCTCACAAAGTAGAATGTTTGCTCACAAGACTCCAAACCTTAGAGGGAGCATTGGTCAGGAGTCACCATTAATTGGCTTTAGGAATCCAAAGAATCTGGGAAACATTCTGGATAGAGCAGATATTGGCACAGAATTAATTCTCCCAGCGCTCAGTGATACAAATGAACATTTCCCCTGTGGGAATTGTGCAGCCTGTGTATGCACATTGGAGGTCAAAGAAATTATTAATCCAGCAGACGAGTATAAAATCAGTTTAAACCATCTATTGAATTGTAACACTAAAAGAGTAGTGTACATTGCAAAAGGTGCATGTAAAAAACTATGTGGGGATCTCTTTAAGGGCTATAAAAACTAGGATCCTTGGCACTGATCCAGGATCTGACATAAAGTAGCTGAAACTCCTACTTTTTTTGCATTTTAAAGAGATGCATCATTCTTTGGATGAGTTAAAGTTCTTTGTCATTTAGAAATAAAAGCCACGATCATACATTAAAGAGGATATTCCTAACATTTTACTCCAACAGAAAGCATATTGAATCTACAAGCTTTGAACTTATGCTCCTTATGGGCTCAATATCAACTTAGATTTTTCTGCATATTTGCAAATGTTCAATCTACCTTTAAGAACAAATATAAAAGTGAACAGCTGTCTCTAATTAGCTATAACATATTTTCTATATAGGAAATTAAGTTGAACACACATTAAGAACCCTCTGAGAACAGACTTGAGAATACCAGGAGGAGCGAAAGGTAGTGCCTCATTATAAGGGTGGTTATCCATTAAGATAAGTGTTTTGGTAATCTTTTTTGAAATGAAATGAATAAAATAGGAAATACAATACAGCAATGATTTTAAATTGTTTATTAATGATACATTATAGTTCCATATGAGACAATGAAAAATGTAACTCTGATGAAGTTTGGAGAAAGGAATCCACAAAACAGTCTTCATTCCAGAGAGGCATGTCATGTTCTTGTCCTGACAGATTTCAGGTTGATATATACAGGGTGCTTATCTCTTTTGAATACAACAAATCTGCAATGCATGGAGAGCAACTATCAGAGACTGTTACATTATTTTCTCATGTTGGTTTTTACATTCCATCATGTTTGTTACAGTTCGGCTTATTTTGTGTCTCTTAATTGCAGTGTGGGATGGTCTCTTTAAATCAAGGAGGACCTGTAAACATATTTGCGTCTGCATTGTATGCCTTGGCTTGTTACTATGAATGTTGGAAAAACCTCTAATGTTTATTATTATTATCATGTTTGAAGTGTAATTACAGGCATTTATATAAAATGATGTTTTATAAAAACTGCTATAAGAAGGATTTAAAGACTGAATTAGATTTTTTTTTCATGTTTTCTGTTTCAGTATTTTTGCCTTTTGAAGCCATGAGTAGGGCAGAAGAGGCAGGAAATGGTACTTGTTGGGAAATGGCTTGAGGAGCATGAGAGAGTCGCATAAGCCTGAAACATGGGCAGAAAATGGCGGGCAGGTGGGAGAGAGATGCTGCGAGGCACAGAAATGCAAAAATTCCCCCTCTCCTGGGGGGATTTTCTTGGGGGGGGGTTGCAGCTTGTCATGCTGCTGCCACCTCCACCATCCACTCACCTCCTCCTCCTCCTGCTCAACTGCTGGCTGCAGATGCCCAGGGCTCATAGTCCCGCCTTTACACGCCTGACACTGTGCTGGGGGACGACATGCTGGATTGCAGCATCTTGAACTCCATGAGCATCTGGGTGATCTGTGGGGATAGATGCCTTTTCCCATTCAGTCGCTGGGATGCCTGCCCTTTCCCATTCACATGGTTGGCTTCCTGGTGGGGAAGGGGGCTGTTGTGGTTTTTATTCCACCTATCTTTTATTATGTGCCCTTTGCTTCCCTGTTTGCTAGTTAGTCCTGGAGTCTCAGTACTCATTTGAGCCTCTTGAGGAGTTTCTTCCTATTCTCTTTTGTGCCGTCCCCTCCATTTATCCCTGGGGATGTTGTCAAAATTGTTGACTTCAAATTGGGGGAGAGTGGTTGTGGCTCCATGGAAGAGCCTCTGCTTAGCATGCTGAGGGTACCAGGTTCAATCCCTGGTACCTCCAGTTAAAAGGGCTAGACTTTGGCTTATGAGAAAGACCTATGGTTAAGACCCTGGAGAGCCACTGCCAGTCTGAGTAGACCGGGCTGGGGGGCTCGTAATGCCCAACTGCTTCACATTTTCCTCTGGGGCCTAGGCTCACAGCATTAGCAGAGGGAGATGGCTGGGGAAAGGTTTGCTTCCCCTCTCCATCTGCCCAGTACTGCACCACTGGCTCCCCAGTCTGCCCATGTGGGTTTTCTTCTGCATCTGGGGCCTTGTGGTGAGGACACATCAATTTGGTGGTTGGCAGCTGCTGGAGGCTCCTGACTCCCAACCTGGCTGTCCAATGCAGAGTGACCTTTGGCCAGCTGGGGGGACTGGTGTGGGCTATTGGACATGGCAAAGGGCAGCTTCCCTTTGGTCTGCTAACTGCAGTTCAGGATTTCTTCCTTCTCTTTCCCAGCAGTGGACCCCCTTGCCTTCCAAGCCATTTGAAGGGGCAGCCTTCCCCAAATGATAACATGCCACATGCAATTAAAGCTAAGGACAAAGCACTATTATAGCTAAATTCAAAGATCCTGGGTACTATAAATTTGTATGAACTTTTTTAAAAACTATCACCATTTCCCTTGCAGCATTGCATTTGCACATGTGTAGGTTGGAAAGAAGTGGCAATCATGGCATTAGCCAAGAAGAGAAAAGTAGATTTCTTCGTGAAAAATGAAGAAATCTGTATTTTTCTGTGAAACAGAATGGAAAACCAACTGTTCTGTGGCACTATGAAACTCATCATGCTCAGAGGTATGATAAATACAATGGGGAAGTATAAGAGTAAAAACTTTTTATTCTTAAAAGTAACTTTTTTCCCACCATAGAGAACAATGGAGTGAATGGGGGCAACCTGTTCTGGGTTCCATAGAATTGGACCCCTTAATCCAATGTTCTTGAAACTTGGTGGGTATCTTGGGGAGAGGCTCCATAAGCCTCTCCCTCAGACCCCCTCCCCTCCAGCCCCCAGAATATACCCTATGTTTTCACCATTGACTTCAACAGCCCATAGGAGATAATGAGGCCGAATTGCCGCCAAATTTCTTTCATTTCCTTCTTTCCTTCTCTCCTTTTCCTCTTTCCCTCCTTCTTCTCTTCTCTCTTTCTTTCTTTCCCACCTTCTTTTCTTCTCTTTTTTCCTCCTTTCCCAGTTTCTCTCCTTCTTCCCTCTCTTTCTTTCCCTCCCCTTTTCTTCTCTTTCTTTCCCTCTTTCCTCCCTTCTTTCCTTCTCTCTACTGTCTCTCTTTCCTTCCCTCTTTCCTCCTTCTGTGGCCCAACTCTAGTGAGAAGGAGTTTAAACTTTAAACCCCTTCTCTCTTAGCTCCCCCACCGAGGCCAGCTGGGGAAGGGAAGGGGAGGCTTTTGAAGATGCTTCCCCCCCTATTGCTTCCCCTTCTGACATCACTTCTGGTGATGTCAGGGGGCATGGCATATGCTAATAGCCTAATAGCTCATTAGCATACCATATGCTAATGAGCTCCTGCAGCTGTTTTTCTATGAAAAGACCCCTGGTTATGAGTATGGTCATAAAACCTGTTAATTTTATTCAAGCCAGAGAGGTCTCAACCATAGGCAATTTCAGGAGGAAAGCATGATCAGACATGAGGTATCATATCACACTGAAGTGTGTTGTCAAGTCGTTGAGCTGTACTGAAAAGCTTCTATGAACTATGAAGTAAAATACAAATATTTATAGATAAAACAGGGAAGGTTGTCTGTGAATTACAAGATAATGAGCATCTTTCTTTTATGGTAGATATTACAGAACACCTGATCTATTTCAACACAAAGATGCAGGGTCGAAACAAAGTTGTGACAGAGTTTTATGACAGGATTTGTGTCTTTGAGATGAAGTTTCAGCTTTGGAAAACCAACTTCAAGATAATAATCTTTCAACCACGGTGGAAGCCAAAAACTTTATCTGTATTAACAAAAACTAACACTTTAACAGAAAATTCATTCAAAATCTTTTCTTAACCCATCTATATACCCTACCCTTTTTCCACATAAAAAAGCAATAAAATTCTCTCCTTTTTAGGAGAGGTTTTTACAAAAAAAAAAAAAAAAAGATAATAATTTGGCACACTTTCCCATCATGAAATCTCTGTCCAGTGATCATATATCCACAGAGAAATACAGGAGAAAAACGTCTGAACTTTGAAATTAATTCAAAGAAAGATTTCCTCACTTTCAAAACCTACACAGAGACTCTGGAATTTTCTGCAATATATTTTCTGTGGATGTCCATGAGGTTCCAGAGGAGCTCCAGAAGGAAATAATTGATCTGTAGTGTGATGCTGTACTGAGGGATAAGCTTTCTGAAGTTGGCATTAGCAAATTTTAACAGTTTTAGTGTCCTAATTATCACCAACTTAAGTCTTTTGCTTCTAAAAGTCTGGGTTTTTTTTAAAGAAAATTTATTAACAGGATATAATAACATGTTCCATATTTAACAATGAATTCATTACATATCCTTTTTTTGAAATTTTTATCCCCCCTCCCCCAGCTTCCAGCGATGTTCCACCCCCATTAACATTTCTATCAATATTTTCTTACATTCTTACATTCAATTCATGTTCGATAATCAGATCTTAACTTTCACTATTTTCCTTTTCTATTTTTCACTATTAGGTAACTTTTCTATTACAATTCCTTTTTCTTAGAACACTTCTATTCTTAATAATTATCAAAACAGAGCAATCTATTTTTTACATCCCAATTACGTTCTAAATAATCTTTAAAGTCCTTCCAATCAGCTAGAAATTCTTCATCCTCTTTTCCTTGAAGTTTTTTTGTCAACTTGTCCATTTCAATCATAAAAATCATTTTCTTTATCCATTCCCATTTGTCAGGTATTTGCTCCTGCTTCCAGAACTGAGCATAAGTCATTCTTGCGGTTGAAATTAAATACCATAGCAAGGTTCTCTTTGCCATTTTGACTTCTTCTAATTTAAGTCCTAAAAGTAACATTTCTGGCTCTTTTTTCAAAGTGCATTTCAAGATTTTCTGAATTTCATTATGAATCTCAGTCCAAAAAGCACTTGCTTTTTTCACATGTCCACCACATATGGTAAAACGAGCCCTCTTTTTTCTTGCATTTCCAACATTTGTTAGACATATTCTCATTTATATTAGCAATTTTTTTTGGTGTCATGTACTATCTATACATCATTTTATAACAATTTTCCTTCACATTAACACATGTTGAAATTTTGATCGATTTTTTCCACAAACATTCCCATGATGACATTTCTATATCTCTATTTATATTTATAGCCCATTTCACCATTTGTTCTTTAACAATCTCATCCTCTGTATACCATTTTAACAAAATCTTATAAATTCTAGAAATCATTTTTTTACCTTTTTCTATCCAGATCATTTCAATTTCATTACTTTCTTTTCTAAAACCATACCTCATTTTGTTAGTCTTAAATAAATCATAAATCTGTCTATAATTTAGCCAATCATATTCAAAGTCCAGTTCGTCTCTAGGTCTCATCGTGAAACTTCTCCCCTCAATTTTCAAAATGTCTCTATAGGGTAACCAGTCTTTGCCCTTGTGCCTTGAAAGTGGTTTAATTACTTCTTCCGGTACAATCCATAGTGGTCTTGTTTTGAAAAAAAATCTCTTATACCTCATCCATGTCATGAATAGTGATCTCCTTATGAAGTGGTGTTTAAAAAGGTTATCCACTTTAGACTTTTAATACCATAAATAGGCATGCCAACTAAATTTTTGATCATGTCCTTCTAGCGCCAATAGCTTTCTATTCTCCAAGTTAATCCATTGTTCCAGCCATGCCAGACACACCGCATCATGATATAGTCTGAAATTAGGGAGTTGAAAACCTCCCCTTTCTTTCGCATCACAAAGAATTTTCATTTTAATCCTTAATTTCTTTCCAGCCCACACAAACTTTGAAATTTCTTTTTGCCAAAGAGTCAACACTTTACAGTCCTTCACTATTGTGATCGTCTGAAATAAAAATAACAGACGAGGTAGAATGTTCATTTTAACTACCAAGATTCTGCCCAAACGTGATAGATTCAGAGTATTCCATTTTTTTTTATGTCTTGTTGGATTTTAATCCAGGTCTTTTCATAGTTGTTCTTAAACAAGTCTATATTTTTTGCTGTAACTTCAATTCCCAAGTACCTAGTTTTCTTCACCACTTCACATTGAATTTTTTCTTGTAAATCCAGTTGATTTTCTTTTCTCATGTTTTTACAAAGTATCTTTGTTTTATTCTTGTTCACATAGAGTCCAGCCAAGTCACCAAATTCTTTAACCCTTTCCATCAATAACGGTACATTGATTACTGGATCTTCAATTATAAACATTACATCGTCTGCAAAAGCCCTGTATTTATACTCGAAACCATTGTAAGTCCTTTTATATCTTTATCTTCTTTTATTTTATTCAGCATCACTTCCAAAATCCAAATAAATAGTAAAGGAGATAACGGGCATCCTTGTCTTGTCCCTTTTTGGACTTTGAAATAATCCGTCAACTCTCTATTTACATTCAGCGACGCTTTTTGTTCACAATATACAGCCCTAATCATATTTGAAAAGGCTGCCCAATCTCCATTCTATTGAAACATAAATTCCCAGTTTAAATTGTCAAAGGCTTTTTTGGCATCTAAAAATAGAAAGGCAACTTCTTTTTCTGGATGTTTATCATAGTATTCAATTGTGTCCATCACAATCCTTAAATTGTCTCTGATTTGCCTATTTGGTAAAAAACTGGCTTGTTCTTCACTAATGACATCCTTTAAGTAAATCTTCAATCTTTCCGAAATTACCTTTGCAAACAATTTGTAATCATTATTCAGTAGTGAGATTGGTCTATAATTTTTTACATCTGTCAGATCTTGTCCTTCCTAGGGTATAAGTGATATGTTGGCTTCTTTCCAAGATTCTGGTATTAACTTGGTCTGTTAAATTTCATTAATTAGAAGTTCCATAATCGGGGTCAGCTCCTCCTTTAATTTTTTATAAAATTTTACAGTAAATCTATCTGGTCCTGGAGCTTTCCCTAATTTGGCATCTTCTATTGCTTTATATATTTCTTCTTTCTTTATTGGACCATTCAGCATTTCTTTAATTTTACTATCCATCTCAGGTAAATTTACTTTATCCATATAATTTTTAATTTTCGCTGGATCAATATGCTTTTTTTGAAATAATTTCGCATAGTATTTGAAGAAGGCTCTTTTTATTCCATTCATGTCTACAATTTCTTTACCTTCCTCAATTATCTTATTTATTGTCCTTCTCTCCCTTCGGTTTTTCAATTGCCATGCCAAACACTTCCCTGGCTTGTTTGCTCCTTCAAAAGATTTTTGCTGCAATTTCTTTAAGTTCCAGTAAAGTTCTCTATTTAATATCACCTTTAATTGTTCTTGTAAAATTTGAATTTCCTTAAGAAGTTTCTTTTTACCTGGTCTCCTTTTCAACTCATTTTCTTTTTGTTGAATTTTTTTCTGCAACTCTTTCTGTTGTTTCAAATTATTTTTCTTGTCTGCTGCATTCATTGAAATCAGTACTCCTCTCATCACCGATTTGTAAGCATCCCAAACTGTCTGTATATTAACCTCTTGATTTAAATACACTTGAAAAAAAAATTGAGTTTCTTTCCGTAATGTCTCCACTAGTTTTGTCTTATCCAATAAATCTTCATTAATTCTCCAATGGTATTGCTTCACCTTTTCTTTTAATATCCAAATTAACAGGTTGTAATCTGAATTAGTCTTTGGCAAAATTTCCACCTTCTGAGTTTTTAATGCAATTTCACTCGACATACAAATCATGTCTATTCTTGAGAAGGAGTTATGTCGGTTAGAATAAAAAGTAAAGTCCTTAATCTTTGGATTCCATTTTCTCCATACATCTTCCAATTTTTCTTGTTCAATCAGCTTAAAAAAGATTTGAGGTAACTTTCCAATCTTCTCGTCACCTTTTTGTGATTTTTTGTCCAATTTGTTATTAACAGTGTCATTGAAATCTCCAGCTAGAATTATCTGATCATAATGCACCTGGTCCAATTCCTTCAACAAGTCCTTGAAAAAAATCTCTTTGGCTCCATTAGGAGCATAGAGATTAACAACCAATGTCTTTTTTTGAAGCCATGTAATCTCTACAGCCACATATCTCCCTTCTTTATCTGTGAAAATTTGTTTAGGTTCCAATTTTTTATTTACAGAAATCATAACTCCTTTATTTTTTTTTCTCTGCCAAAGAATAAAATTCTTCTCCCAATTTTTTGTTGATCAAATATTTATTACCCATCTCTTTATATGGGTTTCTTGTAGACAGATGATATTAGATTTCTGCTTTTGTAACCAATAATTCACTACTTTTCTTTTGTTAGGTGAATTAAGTCCGTTTACATTCCACGATAACAATTTGTAATCCATCATGAAGTGTTTTTAAATATCTCCGAAATCTTCAAGATATTCGGCTTTGAACCTATACATATCCCCCGATAATTTGATTGTATGTCTTTTTGAATTGTACGTAAACGACAGTCCTTGTGGTATCTCCCATCTGAATCTGATATTCAACTGTTTCAACTTATCCACCAGCTTCTTGTATTTCTTTCTGTCTTGCAAAATGGACCTTGGGAGTTCCTTCATTATTATTATCTTTTTCCCATCAATTTCAAGTGGCTGTGTAAACTGCTTCCTGAATACATCCTCTTTCATTTTCCTTGTTACAAATTGAACAATAACATCTCTTGGTAATTTTTTTCTTTGTGCATAAGCAGAGTTCACTGTATACTAGATCAAAATTCTGATCTAACTCCCCTTGATCTTCTCCCATATATTCGGTCAAAGTTGCCATCACTTCGGTACGTATATTTTCTCCCAATTTTTCTTCTATTCCTCTCAATCTCAGATAGTTTGACATTGCTTTATATTCCACCACTGCCTCAAGATTCTGGTTGTTTTGTACATTTGCTTCAATTTTCTTCTCTAGATCTTGTGTCTTTTGCACCATTTCAGTCAATTTTGTCGCCAAAGCTTTCACTTGATTGCTTGTATTTTCCACTTCCTTTTTAAACTCCGCCACCTCTGCAAGTACTAACTTTTTCAAGGCCACCACATTTTTTTCTTGAACTTCTTTCAACTGTTCCAGCTGTTTTTCCATTTTCTCTTCAAATTTCTTGTCCATTTGTTTCATCATACCTTGGATCGCTTCGAGCATGCGCTTCTCCATTGCTTCTATTGCTGCCTGCCATTCTTTCTTCTCCTTAGACAACATCGCTGGACTTGCAGCTGACGCCACTCTTTGTCTAAGTTTTGATTCCGTTTTGAGAGTTTGTCAATACACTTCAATTATCCTCTCACTGTCCTTCCAATTCCACTGTTTTTCACTATTACTAGCAGTCTATTTTATATTAAAATGCGTTTTAAAATTCAGTCCTCCAAAAAATGGCAAGTGCAATTTCTCTATGGTTTTTTTGGCTAGAGTAGGCTTTCTCTGAACTTCCTGTTTCCGGTCCCACGTTAACAATGTCCTACCGGAAACACATCCGGTCTGCCTCTTTTTCTGTCCTCCGACACACTCTCTAGCCAAGTTCCAGTTTCAGCCGGACACAGTTATATGATACACCTTCATCTCGCGATCTTTTCCACCGCCTTCACTCGTACGCTTATCACTCAGTCTCTAACTGCAGGAATGTTAAACAATGTCAATTTAATCAGTTTTTAGTGCTTTAACAAACTCTTCTGATTTTAACGATGGATCAATTATACAGCTTAAAACTTCATGCGCTTAACCACCTTGTTCAATTTTTTTAATATCTTCTCCCCGGTAAGCAAATCATTTCGGTTACCTTAAATGTTTATCTTGGGACTTTGCATCGCTTCTCTTTGTTTCCAACTGTAGATCGTTTCTTGAGAGATCAGAAAATGGTGAATTTAAGCTGATTTTTCAGCTCGGCTAGCTTCTTTAGTGCTGTCTTGCAAACGCCCACTTCTGAGAGGAGTTCAAAGCATAAACAAGCCCCCTCTGGGACTTGTGCATGCCGATCTTGACTCTCACTTGGACCTTGTTGCTTGCTTGTCACCCCCCTGCCTGGGGGATGCTGCGTTGGGCAGTAAAACTGCCCAAACTGTCAGAAGAAGCCGCTGTCCACCCCGCTCATTCGCAGGGGTGCATCAGTTCGCCATTTTACTCTGACCGGAAGCCCTTAAAAGTCTGTTTATGTTTGAGACAATGTACATCTGAACAGCTCTTTTCTATAATGAATGTGTATAAAAATAATATCGTTAATTGTGTTTATCTGTCTGTGTCCTTTATAAAGTTTATATCTCTGGTACCTGGCATTACATTTTATAGCAGACATGGCCTCATCCAACCAAGTCCCATTTATGTCAGATCTGCCTTCATAATAAATGTGTTCAGGGGTCTTTGGGGGGGAGCACATCGGAGCACAGCTCCGGGAGCTCAGGAGCCAAGCCCCGCCCCCAGCTGGCTTCCCAGGGAGTCTTTCAGGCAGCTGAATGTCAATTTCAGCTCCATTATATCCTATGGGCCATTGAAGTCAATGGTGAAAACATAGGGTATATTCTGGGGGCTGGAGGGGAGGGGTTTGAGGAGAGGCTCCAAACTCACAGGGTAGCTGATGGAGCCTCTCCCCAAGATACCCACCAAGTTTGAAGAACATTGGATTAGGGGTCCAATTCTATGGGCCCCCAAACAGGTTGCCCCTATTCCCTCCATTGTTCTCTATGGTGGGAAAAAGTAAGTTTTTTCCACCACAGAGAACAATGGAGAGAATAGGAGCAACTATTTGAGGGGCTCATAGAATTGGACCCCCTGGTCCAATGTTCTTGAAACTAGGTGGGTATCTTGGGGAGAGGCTCTATCAGCTACCCTGTGAGTTTGGAGCCTCTACCTCAAACCCCCTCCCCTCCAGCCCCCAGAATATACCCTATGTTTTCACCATTGACTTCAATGGCCCATAGGATATATTGGGGCCGAATTGCCGCCAAATTTCTTTCATTCCCTCCTTTCCTTCTCTCTTTTCCTCTTTCCCTCCTTCTTCTCTTCTCTCTTTCTTTCCCACCTTCTTCTCTTCTCTTTTTTCCTCCTTTCCCTCTTTCCCTCCTTCTTCCGTCTTTCTTTCCCTCCCCTTTCCTTCTCTCTTTCCTTCCCTCTACTCTCTCTCTTTACTTCCCTCTTTCCTCCTTCTGTGGCCCAACTCTCATGAGAAGGAGTTTAAACTTTAAACCCCTTCTCTTTTAGCTCCCCCACCCAGACCAGCTGGGGAAGGGAAGGGGAGGCTTTTGAAGATGCCTCCCCCCCTTTTGCTTCCCCTTCTGACATCACTTCTGGTGATGTCAGGGGGCATGGCATATGCTAATAGCCTAATAGCTCATTAGCATACCATATGCTAATGAGCTCCTGCAGATGTTTTTTACAAAAAGACCCCTGAATGTGTTCAATATTGTATGTTTTTATGAGATTGCTATGGTGTAGTGGTTAGACTAAGGAGATTTGGGTTCATGTCTCTGCTCAGTCAAAATGCAAGCCTGGCATAAATCATCCCTCAGCATAACCTACCTCACAGAATTCTTGTGAGGGAAAAAGGAAAGCATACTCCTGTACAGTTCATGTCTGTGAGAGAAGAAGTAGGGAGAGAGGTGTGTGTATGTGCACTTTGGGATTGCATGTTACTGCCCCCAGGACAGAGAAGATGATAACCTCTGCCACTGGTCAAGGCCCAGATGTGCATTCAGCTAGAAAAACAGAGGGGCAGATTGTGTTCTATGTGATTTTCTGAGTGTGGTTTCTCTCTGTTCTCTTATCTCCCATGTGCTTCTGCGAGTTTCATGGTTGTTTGTGCCCATACCCTTTAGAATAAGCCCATTGAACACAGTGCAACATATGTTTGAATAAGTATACTTAGGATCAGGTAACACCACATGTGTTTATCTCCAAAGATGCAGCATTGCTTTGCATTAGTAGTAATCTATCACACATGGTGGGGTACATGGTTCTGTCCTCCTCCATTATATTCTCACAATTCCATGAGATATGTTATGGCTGTTATTGCCACTGACTAGGACTGTTCAGCTTGGTTTATTCCTAGGACATTTTAACAGCCTAATCTGCCCCGATGAAGTAATACAAATTACCATCTAAATAGGGGTTCTCATTGTCCAAAGTCTAAAATTACCTATTGCTTGACATTAACAATCTCCATCCAGAAACTATGGAAAAGAAATCAATGCAAAACAGTGATGGAATGTTAGCATGGTGCCAGCATCAGTTCTTTCTTCACTCCAGTCAATTCAATAAATCCATGTGGTTGCAGCTGTTACTTTAATTGCCTGTACTAGATATTATAAAAACTCCTTTTCGTCATATTTGGTAGCTGTGTTGCCAGATGCAAAATTATAGGTTGTCCTCCATCCCTGTGGTCTCATTTGTGGCACAGCAGAGCCATAATATACACGCTCTTCCAGATGAAGCCATGTGATAGCTTTGCTGGTTGACATTGTAAACAGCCTCCAAAGCAATTCCTTCCTCTGGGGTATTAGCAAGTTTCACTTTAATTCCCTTTGTTGTTATTGTGACACACACTGGTTCATCAAAAGGTTCCCAGCTAGAATTCTGGCACAAACTTTCTATGGCATGATATTTATCTACTCCACTCTCAAAAAAGCAATAGACTGGTGTACAGCATTTGTTAAACCTCCAGGGTGTCATTTTTTCTCTTTTAATTGTTTGGGGAGGAATCAGAAAATGGCTTGGATTTGGAGATGGATGTGATCTGAATGGAAGAATTGGTGTCATGCATCTCATAGATAATCCCTGTTTGTGGTACTGTTCCACAGCAGGGAATTTAAGTATTAGCTAAAGCAAAGCATTTAGGGCCAATTTACACATTACAGAGCACAGAAGCTGAGTCCAGGATCCCCACTCTGTGTAAGTCACATGTGAGCTGCAGGTTTTCCTCAGTTCCCATGTGCATACTGATTATGGGTTGTGACTATTTTATGCACAGAATAGGGGATTCAGCCTCCCCCCAATTTTCCGGACTTGCTCTGGTCCCACTGGAGAGTGCACTTCTTGGCCCATGTATGCTCTGTGGCTTTCTCCAACAGATCTAATAGCATCTCCCAGGACTGCTTTTGAGGGAAGGTTGAAGCCCCTTTTCCACCCAGACAATGTGATCACAGAACATAACAACATTATCTATTCTGTCTCAGGCTCATTCACTTGCTCATCTTCTAACACTGTATATGCCATTAAATGCCAACAATGCCCTCTGATCCTCTACATAGGTCAAACCCTACATCAAAGGATAAATGGACACAAATTTTACATCAAGAACCACAAGACGGAGAAACCTGGAGGAGAACAATTCAATCTTCAGGATATTCAGTGGGTTACCTCAAAGTAGCTGTTTTATTGTAAAGGAATTTCAGGAACAGACTAGAAAGGGGAATTTCTCAGTTACAACACTCAAAACAATGGAATCCTCAGGATTTAACAGGGATATTGGTTTTTTATCTAACTACAAATACTAACCTCCTTCAGTCCTTACATTTGAATTCCCACCAGTCCCCCAGAAGGGCTATACATCCTCTTTAATATTAACACCATCATCAACATCATTATAACATTATTTAAACAGCTGGATATAACCCAGACTATGCTGGCAGTTGATTGTTTGTATTGTTGGATGCTGCTTATGCTCATGCCCACGATCATATATGAATTATTCTAGCACTAGCAATCTTTATGTTTTTATGTGTATTTTGTTGTGATTTTAGATAAATTTGTTTGAGTTCTTTTTATTCTATATAAACTGCTCTGAGCCTGCCTTGGTGGGGAGGGCAGGGTAGAAATTAAATAAATTAATAAATTAATTTTATTTCTTTTTGGAATAGTAAACTACAATAGTAGATTTGATGTATTGTAATGAATAGTTTGGTAGATTGGAATGTATTTCTCTGGTCTGGGGACAGAGGCAGTACACTGCATAGCCAATTGCCCTGCCTCAAAGAAGGGGATGCTATAAGGTTGCCTCCATGTTTGAGAGGAGATGAATGGAGCATAGCAACAGGGTCTCAGTTAATTACTCTCAGCATTCCACAATTAAGAAGGGTACATCAATCTCCGATTTTGTATATATTTATTTCCTTCACTATGTTTTCCCCTGGAATTAAACCCAAACAAATTGTGACCATTTAACTAAGCTTGTTATTCCAGTTTGGTCATTGCATCTATCAAACAACTTTATTAAGCTGTATGCTAATTTGCCACTCACTGTCTACCTATATGGACTGGCAACTTCCATTTCAATGTATCTGAAGAAGTGTGCATGAACATGAAAGCTTATACCCTGAATAAAACTTAGATGCCCCTGGACTTGAACTTTTTCTATTTCCACTGTAGTTTTTAAGTAGTTCCCCATACTGCTTGCAGACAGTATATACTATCTACTCTATACCTTCAAACTGTCATTTTGGCCTGTATTTTAAACTATTATTTATTCAATGCTCATAAGACTCATACATGGGTTATATTTGTACACACATACACTGCTGTTATAAATCAACAACTTGAGTTTGTTCAGGGCTACTCCAAAACAATTTTCCAAAATTTCATTTAATCCAGGGACAGAACAGTCCATTTTAGTGGAAAGTTGAATCAAGCAGTTCCCACCTTATCCTTGCAACTCTTATATTCTTTTCCTCTCCCCCACCCTGATTCCACAACAATCTTACACTTTGTACCATCTATTGGACATGGTAATGCCACACTTTTCAGAAGAATTACTGTTATAATCTTCAAAGTAGGTACAAAAATACAAAAAATGTATCCTTGAAAGATAAATGCCTTCTGATTCATTATGTGTATGCTTAACTACACTGTCTAGAATAGAAAATAATCTGAATGTCACTGAGTACTTGTCAAGCCCCAAGGGGTCCCTGGGTTAGGTATGTAGTGGGGGAGCCTGGGAACAACCCCACAAGAAACTGTACATTGGTTAATAGGAGGGAAAGGCTGGACTGGATGCTGAGGGCACCCTAAAAAGCAGATTGCCTTCTCAAAGCTAAGGACTGCTTTAGGAATAGCGATCACCTGGGTAGTAAAAACCTAGTCAGGTATACACCTTTAGAGCCAGTTTGGTGTAGTGGTTAAGTGTGCAGACTCTAATCTGGGAGAACCGGGTTTGATTCCACACTCCTCCACTTGCACCTGCTGATGTGACCTTGGGTCAGTCACAAGCTTTAGCACAGCTGTTCCTGAAAGAGCAGTTTGTGTTAGAATTCTCTCAGCCCCACCTACTTCACAGGATGCCTGTTGTGGGGCGGGGAACGGAAAAGGAGTTTGTAAGCAGCTCTGAGACTCCAAGTGAAGGGCGGGGTATAAATCCAATCTCCTCCTCCTCCTCCTCCTCCTCCTCCTCCTTCTTCTACCAGGGAATGGCAGGAGGAAGAAAAAGGTTTGAGGAGGGGTGGGACCTCAGACAGGTACAATGCCATAGACTTCACCCTCCAAACCAGCCATTTCTTCCTCAGTAACAATTGTTGCCAGTGTCCAGGTAAGGGCTAGAGATTACTCAAAATTACAACTGCTCTTCAGGTAGCAGAGATCAGTTCCTCTGGAGCAAAAGATTGGACTCTGTGTCATTATACCCTGCTGAGGTCACCAAAGCACATTGACGCTGAGTGCCTAAGGCTTTGGCACTCTCCCAGAGCCTCTTTCTAGAGCTCGTTGTATTTATTTCCACAACGGGCCTTATTCCTAATAATACATAAATATATAATGGGTCATCCCCATCTTTGTGTAATAAGGTTATATTTGCTTTTCACCAAGTTGGTGGTATGTGCTTTCTCTCTTGTATTTCATTCATTACTCTTTGCAAAGGTATTGCTAATATTTCTTTGAAGCATTTATAATATGTTTCAGCTTTTAGACTATGGATCCAACAGTATTTTTTTTTCAGACTATGGACTCAATAGTTTTATCCCCTTTCAAATAGTTATCAGTGCCAACCTAGACAGAGTTACACTCCTCTAAGGAAGCTAAGCAGGGTCAGACCTGGTTAGTACTTGGATGGGAGATCATCAAGGAAGTCCAGGGTTGCTGCACAGAGCCAGACAACAGCAAACCACCTCTGTTAGTCTCTTACCATGTAAATCCAATGGAGTTATTGCAAGTTGGTTGTGAAGCCCATTGGCTTCAGTGGCAGGTGAAATTCTGCTTAGGATGACATGGTAAATATACTTCACATATGAAACTACTGCCCATTTTGGGAATGAGATTTGGTGAACCTGTAAACCAGGGCCCTGAGCATTAGGGATGGGTATGAACTGGAAAAAAATGTGTTTTGTTTCAGTTTGTGGTTCATGGTTGAACCACAAACCGAATTATGAACTGAATTGAACCAGGAGGTCCGTTCACAAACTGAATTAGTTCATGGTTCATGCCACTGTAAACCTCATTGAAAAGGACCACAATCCCTTTAAATGGGGTCGGCAGAAAGCCCAAAAAACAGCTAAGCTATTTCAGTGCAGCTGTTTTGTGCTTTCTTGTGCAACCCCTTTACAGTTTAAAGGGACTGCACAAGAAAGCCTGAAAAACAGCAGCCTGCTCCCTATCGCTCAGTTGTTTTAGCAGCTTTAGCTGGGAACAAGCAGTAGGGGTTTAAACAGCCTTTTGTTTTATTCACAAACCACCACAAGCTGCTTGAAAAGTTCATGATAGTAGACCCATCACGAACTTCAGTTCATGAAGCACAAACCTGACATTCATGACAAATTTTGCTTCCTGGTTTGGTTCATGCCCATCCCTACTGAGCATGTGCCCCATAGTCTGGCCCTCATAGTATTGCATTTTATAGACCACTCTCAAGCCTACTTGTGTGCTCCTAGAGGTATCTAGCTGGCTACCATGTGTAACACAATGCTGAATTTGTTGCATCTTGATCTAACAAAAAAAAAGACAATTTCTGTTTTATTCTCTTAAATGTTCAAAAGTAAATGATCTGTCATTAAACAGCATTTCTTTCCACCTTGCATTGAAACAACAAAAAAGGGGGGAGACACAAACATGAAATAGAATCAATTGTTTTCCAGAACTTGGAAAACTGGCATTGTAGTAGATTATTCTGCTACATTGCCTCCTGGAGAGAAAAATCTTTTGGTACAAATGTTTTTTTTATAGCTCCATCAGTAATATTAATCCAAATTGCTGTATTGATTGTGGTAAATGGGGTATATAACCATAGATAAAAGAGCCATTTCACATCTTTAACGCTAAATAGATTTTGGGTGGAGCCGGATTCTTATCTCGCTGTAGTAAAGGAGAAGAGTGCTATTAGTTTCAATAAAGAAGTGATGCTTTGGTGGTTGCAAACATTGTGCAAATGAAGACTTCTTGATAGCTTTAATGTATTCCTCAGAAAGTTACATCTTCAAGAGTGGGAAGGACATATTTGACTCTTAGGACCCATAAACGCAGGAAATCTTTCTCAGTTTACAGGATCACGTGAACTAGACTTGCTGCCTGTTCCATATTTAAAATAACTGTTCCTAACACTCACAGAAAAGATTACCATAACTTCAAAAAGAAACATAAATGCATTACAAGCATCTTATACTCTAATAAAGACTGGTAATGTTCTGATAACATGCAATATTTTATTTAGTTATTATCTCACAATGTGTTTTCTATTTTGGAGCTCTTTAGAGGACAATCTTAATGAGAACCCTTTTTACATGTTTGATAGGTGTAAACTGAATGCATGTAGGTGGAGGGTTCAATCACACTGACAAAACTCAGAACCCCTTTATGTGCCAGTTTGGAAGTTTGAAATGAACCTCTATGAACAAGTGTACATGAACACTTTGTCGAGGTTGCCATTCTGATGCTGGAATGCTGTATGCCCACGCACTGCATGGGATCTATTCAGACCTTGCAGTGAATATGTTGGGATGGAGCTTGTGGTCACCACAATCCTTCTTCCCTTTCTTTTACATATGTTGAAGGGGTGTAAGGGATTGCCATTGTGGCAACAGATATGGTAGTGTGTGAATTATTTCCTTGGTGCTTTAGAGTGGTTCTCAGACTTTTAATTTTCTTTCTTCCCATTCAGTTGAAGAATCCTTTTACCATCCCATGGCCTTTCAAGTATAGTTGCCATCTTTTAATATAGCAGGCAATGAGCCATTCATCAATTCTCAGCATTGATAGAGAGAAGAAAGTAAAATGTCACAGCTCTTTTTACCATCAGAGTATAATAATCTGTTATCTAGTTATATTGTTTTATTTCAGAAACATAGGCTTGGATCCTATACCTTTGCTCCATGTGCATGCTTCTCCCTAGGCACTGCAGAGGCAGTCCTCCATTGTGGATTTCCCTTTCTCTGCCTCTAGGCACTTCTCATTGCACACTTCCATATGTTTCAATGATCCCCAAAGGTCCTAGATGAGTAGATGAACTCCACAGCAGAGGACTCCTTCTGCAGTGCCTGGAGAAAAACACATATGAAACAATGTTTTAAAATCTACACCATAGACTTTGAGAATAAGTCACTATTGCCCAATATTCATTCTATCCCTTGTTATCTTTTTTTTTTGGGGGGGGGTCTCTTTTACAAATCTGTGTTAAATTTCTCAGTACATCAAAGTGAAACTGAGCTTTGATGATTGTGTAAATTATGCTGTAACTGTTGTGGATATATCAATGCAATCCTTCCAAATGGTGAGCCCATCACCTGTGATTCATGTGATGCACACTATTGTCCGCTGGGATTTGGTTTATTATGAAAAGTAATATAACAAAGGGACAGGCAAACACAGTGCCAACAGCTTTCTTCCTTATTATGTGAATGTTACATAAAAAGAGAGAACAGATGGTAACCCTAGACTCAAGTCTTCTCCTTGAAGCCCAGATAAATCTAAAACTAAAAAGTAATCTGAAATGTGAGAATGAAAAGTTTTGGCTACAGGCTTAGAATCAGTATTTATTTTTATCTCAGTCATTCAGCCAGATTGGTGGTCTGCAGAAGGCTAATTTTGAATAAGTATGAAAATAAAGCAAGTACTAAAATAGTAATTGGTTGGGCTGTTTAATCACCCCAATTTTCTGCTGCTCCAGATAATCTTTCTTTAGCATTTACTGCTGTGTTAAGACTTTAATTGGCTGTTTTCTGAATTGCCTGTAAAGCATAGATACTTTATAAATTTCTAGAAGAGATTTCAGAATATAGGCATTTACTAATCAGTCTACTTTAACACAAAATGGGTTAGAACTTTACAACATATTTTCCTACCCTTCACTTCAGCATGCTTATGTGAATTTGGAACAAGGTAAAAGTTAATCTTTCATTTTATTGGGAGAACTAATAACAAACACCTAACTCTTGAACCACATTCTTATAGTGTTCATAGTGTGAAGAGAAATTTGGGATTAATTGAATGAAGAAAAGAAGAAGGAGAGATTGGATTTATACCCTATCTTTCACTCAGCATCTCAGAGTGGTTTACAATCTCCTTCCCTTCCTCTCCTCACAACAGACACCCTGTGACATAGGTAGGGCCGAGAGAGCTCTGAGACGACTGTTCTTGATAAAACAGCTCTGAGAGAACTGTGACTGACCCAATGTCATCCAGCTGGCTGCATGTGGAGGAGAGGGGAATCAAACCCAGTTTTCCCAGATTAGAGACCACAGCTCTTAACCACTACACCAAACTGGCTCTCAGGAGTCTGGTTGGACAATGCTCCAGTGAGTTTAATCAAGATGTACCCTCCTCTCTTTCTTCTCCTCCCCTCCCCTGAAGCTAAAATGGAAGAACATGACTGCAGAAGGCAGATGTAGAAGCTTTGATCAGCAAGAGCCAGTTATAAATATTTCTTCTCCCACCTACTCATGACCCCCTCCCCAATCGCTAAAGCTACAGCAACACTACCAGTTCACTATTGAAATGTGCTGATATGTGAGAATGGAGCATTATGAAGAATCAGGCAGACTAGCACATGGCCTTGCTTAGTAGGAATTGAGCAAATGTTCTATATTTTTGTTTTATTTATTTATTTAATTAATTAATTAAATGTATTGATCACACAATCCCTGCTACTGCAGGGCTGTGGGCAATGTACAATATGAATAAAAACATACAGTAGATATAACAATTAAAATCAAGCAGCATGTTTTAAAATAGATGACAAACAAATTAATACCATCTGAAATTGCCAGCCACTTCGTGGGCAGGGGGGAAGGGGTAAGGCAAATGTAGAAAGCAGAAGAGGGTGCCAGCCAAGATGAAAACCATTGCTGTCATTTCATAAGGTCCTGCATAGCCCTGATGATACTCAGCAGAGAATTCTGCCAGGCTGGGGCCAGGGCTGAAAAGGCCCTGGCCATGGTTGAGTACAGCCACATGTCTTTGGGGTCTGGGACCACCAGTAAGTTACTATTTGAAGAGTGCAATGCTCTCTCAAGGACATAACAGAGGAGATGGCCCCATAGATACATTGGTCCCTGACTGCTCAAGGCATTATAGGTCAATACCAAAACCATGAACTAGACTCGGTACTCCACTGGGAGCCAGTGTAGCTGACGCAGCATTGTATGTATGTGTGCCATCTGTGGCATTCCCATCAGGACTCATGCTGCTGCATTCTGGACCAGTTGCAGCTTCCAGGTAAGTCTCAAGGGCAGGCCAGTGTAGAGCAAGTTACAGTAGTCTAGCCTGGGGATGATCATTGCATGGATTACCATGGCTAGGTTGGGAAGTGACAGGAAAGGGGCCAATTACCAAGCCTGGCACAGATGAAATAATGCCAGCTTGGCAATGTGCATGACCTGGTCCTCCACATTCAAGGAGGGAATCAAGATCACTCTCAAGCTCTTGACAGATTGCACCCTGTGCCTCAATCCACCAAAGAGCCTCCAGCACAGTTCTTGCCTCTTCCCCAGATCCCTCTCTCCCAACATGGAGGCTGCACCAAAGCTAAGAGGCCCTGCAACCAGGGCAAAAACCACTCCAAGCAGTCACCTGAAGACATGGGCAGGGAGCACCATAACCACGAGATGAGACACTGTGGCAAGCCAAGTAAGTGCCACGGCAAGCTAGAAAAATGCTGTGGCAAATGTACCAATGTTCAGGCTGACACCAGTCACACCACAAAGGCCATAAACAGGTTCTCTGGTCCCCTCCTTTGCCTTTGACAGCATCAACCAGTATTACAATGGAGTAAAGAGGCACTGTGGCTGGGTAGGGAAATGTTGCAGTAGCGGGGTTGGCAGCCAGGCCAGTGCCTGGGGTAAGGCTGATATTTGGGCTGGTGTCTGAGGCTCCATTCCACGGTGGCCACAGACAATTCCCCCACACACTGCTACTTTCCCCAGACCTCAGCATTGATCTTTCACTGCTACCTGGACTCTGCAGCTGCTGCTTCAGGACCCTCAGGTCTCCAGCAGATGTTTAGTTCCCTGCCTGGTCCAATACTAGCTTTTTTGGAACCAAGTTGTAGGAAATGCCACTGGAGCTCACTCCCAGTGTTCTGCATCGGCTGACATCTTTAAATTGTCTGCTTCATGATTTCTGTTACTTTATGTTTTTGTCTCCTTGACATGAGACCCAATTTCGTCAGATCTTGGAAGCTAAGCAGGGTCAATATTTGGAAGGAAGACTACCAAGGAAGATTCTGCAGAGGAAGGCAATGGCAAACCACCTCTGCTTCTCACTTGCCTTGAAGCCCCTTGATGGGGGTCTCCATGACAGCCTCAACTTGATGGCACTTTACACACAACACTAGTTTTTGTTAATGCTTTTGGCTTTCCACTTTTTATAGTTCATTCTGTAGCTGGTTTTGTACTCATGTACTTTGTGATATGCAATTTATATGACATTTATGCATACATTGTGCATCATTTAGATATACATTGTATGTAAAATGCTGATTTATTTATTCACAGATAAAATTTAAAATGCATACATTTTACAGAAAACATTTTGTATGAGAGAAACTATATGCAGAAGTAAAGATTAACTAGGGCAGTGGTGGCTCAGAGGTTAAGACGCTCAAATGTAGACCAGAAGGTCTGTAGTTCAGCAGTTTGAGACCCTAATGTCGTGTGATGGAGTGAGCTCCCATCTCTGGTCCCAGCTCCTGCCAACCTAGCAGTTCAAAAGCAAAAAATTGCAAGGAGATAAATAGGTACCGTTTCGGTGGGAAGGTAACAGTGTTCTGTGCGCCTTGGCAAACATGCTGGCCACATGATCACAGAGAAGTCTTCGGACAGGGCTGGCTCTTTGGCTTGGAAATGGAGATGAGCACTGCCCCCTAGAGTAAGATTTGACTGGCTTTCGAGCAAGGGAAACCTTTACCTTTACCTAAAGATTCACTGGTTCAATTTGTGGAAGGAAGTAACAAAATTGAAATGGGAATTTTTCAGGCCAAAACAATTTCATCCCTAATAGAAAACTATCACTTCAGTGAATCTATGAGACCTTGGCTGAACTGGTTTCAATATTCTGGTTTTATGTCTCCCATGTATATTTTGATACTAGCTTGCTTCACTACTAGAGATGAAGAACCATCTGTGCCTTCTGTTTTAATGATATTTTCCCCATCATCCCAGGCAGGCACATAGCTAGCTGGGGGGGGGGGTAAGGGGGCCATGCCCTCACAGATGCACCCAGCCCATTTGAGAGCATGCCAGATGCCCCCCCCCCGGTGCGGTGCAGCAGGTTCGCAGCTACCACAGGTCCCACAGGGCAGTTTTTATGGGCCCCACTCCCTGAATCTTGGCTCTCCCCTGGGTCCCCTCCCCCAATTGCCTGTCAGCCTGTCCATGGGGAGGATGAGGACAGTGATTTCAGAGGCTGTGACACAAGTAGCAGTGGTGGCAAAGTGAGGCTGAGAGAGCCACCCAGGCAGCAAGCATGAATGGTAAAGCCCAGGTAAGGCAAGGAGGCAGGCAGGCACCTCCTCTGACCCAGCTGTACTCCAGTGCACTGAGCCCACACACTGCACCTCTGTGGCCAGCCCAGCTGCCGTGCACCTCACCTCTCCCAGCCCTGGGAGGGAGCCAAGGGCAGAAGTCAGGCTGCCCTTGGTGCTGCACCATGGGAAGGGGCACTGAAGCTTCTCAGGCAGGGAGGGAGCTGGATGCTCCAGGGAAGGCCTGCCCTTGTGGGGGAGGATGGAAGCTACAGCCACTGGGCATAACCCCCTTTGCCCTGGAGCCTTTAATTTAATTAGCTGGTGCCCCCCCCCCAAGGCCCTGTCCCCCAAAAAATCCCTAGCTACGGGGTTGCAGTGCAGGCAGGTTGTGTGGCGACTACCTGCCAGGGTAAAAAGGTGTTTCTACAGCTGAGCAGGAGGAGAGGGAGAGGGGTGACCACCCAAACAGGGAGACAAGGGCGAGGGAGGGAGGGAAAGGGAAGTGGGGAAGGGTTGGGCAGCCCTCATGGAGCAGTCCAGCTGCCCTCATACTGGGGGGGAGGCCCTGACCCTCAGAGCCACGTACTCACCCAAGCTCCTTGGAGGAAGAATGGGAGAAAAAAGTTGGTGGGTGTCAAGTGCCTCATCTGTTTCCTTCCTGCCTGCACTGCTGAAGGAGAAGGAGCGGGTGCTGCCTAGAATCAGGCAGCCCCAGCCAGCTGGAGGAACTGCCCACCTTGGCTTTGCCAGGAAGTGAAATGAGGGAGCTGAGCCAGTTGGTGCTTCAGTCCCTTCCTCTGTCCTTCCTTGTTGTCTCTGCTCTGGCTTTGCCAGCTATATGCTCCCACAATCATGTCCAAGTCAAGCAGATGTGAGAAGGGGAGGCACTGCAACAGTGGCAGCAGCCTCAAGTGGCACAGGAGCCACAGTGAGTCCTTGCTGGGTGGCAGGAGCAGCTCCAGCAGGGGCAGCTAAGGGCTAGAGCACAAAGAGCAGAAAAGGAAGAGTCCCACAGTCCTGCAAAGACTCACCACATGCGTGGCTGGGAAGGAGCTCGCCCAAGGCACTGCAGACCCAGGCAGGCAGGCCCTGCCAGGCTGGCTCCTAATTAGATTGCCACTAAGTAGATCAGCCACTAATTTAATTCATCTTGCAATGCTGATTGCAAGCTGCAGCTGATTGTCCTGGCACAACAAGCAGGTAATGTAAGCAATGGCAATTACTTAAATGATGCATCTGACTGTGCAGGTGCAAAGAAGGGACAAAGAGCAAGCAAATCCATGGATGACAAGCAGTTTAATTTAATAACCTGAACATAACTCCGGGGGACATGTGCCTCTTCTCAGTAATAAAAAAATCTAGTTCATGGATTATGCAAGTAAAAAAGCAGCCATAAGCTGCAAGTTGTTATTTAGTACCAACACACAACCTGGCCTTATAGCACAAATGACTAATGCATGGGCACAAAACTGCTTAGCATAGTACTTGATCAAGACAGAAGACACTGAGAGGATCCAACCTAGAGCTTCTCTTGTGTAGGAACCAGGGAGTCTAATTAAGGTAAATTCTTCTGGCAATCATGTTTGCTTTAATTCTCACCTTCCCTGGTTAAAAAGTACACAAAGCCTCATTTGTAAGATAATCAATAAAAGAGACAGGGAAGGTAAAGGAATAGAAAAGCAGGAAAAGGTTGACAAATAAACAGAAAGGAGGAGAAACTGTGTGACCCTCCATGACTATGCTTACTGTGACAGGCCAGATTGCCACATTACTGGATTGTCAGAACCATGCTAGTCCAGAGGTTTCGGTTCCAGCAACTCATTAGATGGTCATATTCCATCAAGCTCCGATGGATGCATTCCGTACCGGAGTGGCAAGAAGGGTGGCAGGATCCAGTCACCCCTAGAGTCCCCATAGAGGATTCTAGCCTGGGACACAAAGAGAGCCACTCCCAAAGCTGCAGTTGAGGGATTGAGGCTCCCTTTTGTCCCCAAAGGTTCTACCACCCAGGGGCCTGCAATGGCATCCAGAGGTGTATACCGAGTCCAGAGCAAGCAAAGGATCTAAATGAATCGGAAAAAGAAGCTGCCCTATCATGCAGTGATTAATCATTATTAGATCTGAGTGCCGAAGTACTTATAAGAAGCAATGTGGGAGCAGAATCAACTTAAGCCTTAAATCTGAAGAAGAAGGGGAGAAACCCTTCCAGAGGGGGAGGAGTAGCCCTTACCTAGTCTAAACAACTGAACAAAAGATTAAGGCAGAAATAGACTTTAATGGAATATACTTTTCCAAACCCACTAGAGCTTAGAATGGTTTTTAGCACTCCAGAGAAAGATTTCAGATCTTCAAAAAACTTTTACCTTTAATGTAAACAATGTCTCAGCGTGCGGGGAAAATGGCAACTAAAATGAAACTTACTACAAGAACTACCAGCTCATCATCACCGAGTCATAGAGTGGAAATGACCATAGACACTGCAAACATGATTTCCAAAGCACTATGCCCTCTACTGGGCCAGATGACGAACCTCAACCAAAACTTTGAAACACTCCAAAAAGAGATTAAGGAAGTCAAGTCCACGTCAGACAAGACTGCAAAAAACTTCAAAAAACTTTGAACCAAAAAGTGGAATCAGCGGAAAAAGAAAGAATTTTGGCAAAACAACAACTGCTACAACTTCAAGTGGAAAGATCCTCTTATGTCCTTAGATTTCAAGGGGTCCCAGAAATAAAAGACAAAAATCTCAGACAGATCTTAAGCAAAGCTCTGGCTCCTTTGATAAACTGTGAACAGGAAACATTACAATCAGATATAGACATGAGATATAGGATTTATCCTGAATTTATTAAGAAAAATAATTTTCCAAGGGAAATTTTTGTGAAATTTTTAAGAAGATTAATGAGAGATATGATTTTGAAAGTAACTAATGGGACAACCTTAAAAATCCAAGGAGAAGAAATAAAGACTTTGAAAGACATTCCATTTGAAATATGGAAAAAGAGAAAACAATATAAAACGGTTACAACAGTACTGCAAGAAAATTCAACTCCATATCTTTGGCTCATGCCAGAAGGACTGACTTTCAATTACAAGGGGGAAAAAAAGAAACGATTGACTCTTTGGCTAAGGCTAAAATATTTCTGGAATAGCAACAAACCCCAGCAAAACCAAAAGGAGAAGCAAAAGACAAGAGTGCTATGGACATAAACGATCAAGATGGGACAAGCAGTGGCAGTTCCTCATCTACATCAGCATCTTTTGGTGACTTTTTAGACTCTGAAACTGATTCTGAACTAGGGGTGGTAGCTCCTAAATCATTTAAATTCCCCTTTGAGAAGAAGAAGAAACATAATAAAAAAAAAGAAATCAAAATGAAGATTTGAAAACCTACTCTGTTTTTTTTTAATCTGAGATAATGCACTAATAGGTTATCCTAAATTGTATTTCGAGCTAGAGCTATTTTATTATAATCAGTTTATAATCATACTTATACAGAATTCCTAAACTTAACTGTAGACCTTTTAAAATCCTTGCCTACTCTGTTTTTTTAGATGTTAGTTTTGTAGTGTGTAGTTGGTAGGGTTTAGTGGAAAATCAATAAAAAAAATTATGCTTGTCCAGAAAGCCCAAGAAGGCATACAAATGAATCTCTAACAAGCAATTCTGAACATCTATTGTTGTTCTAAGGTATTTTCAACTTATTTATGGAGCTGTCAAGCTGAGAGGGGATTCAAAATTATGGTGAACATCTATTGTTGTTCTAAGGTATTTTCAACTTATTTATGGAGCTGTCAAGCTGAGAGGGGATTCAAAATTATGGTGTCCGCATGAAGTATAACATGAAACTGCATAGAGAAAGATAATGTGTATTTGTAGAGATGGAGTTCATAGTTTTGAAACATTTCTTTACACAGAACACTAGGTATTAAGGAAAAGGGTATTTGATGACATGCCATAAATATATATTATCTGAAGGTTTTTCATAATATGTACTGGTTAGTTGTAGGTACCTAATACTGCCTATGGTATCTGGGAAACATGCAGTTCGTCCATCTCAGATTGAGGAGATGTGTTTATCTTCTGTGCTTCCATAATACAAACCCATTTAGTTAAGCACTGAGAAAAATCTGGGTTTTTTTCCCCATGTCAGACATTCATTGTACATGGCAAGGGATCTTGAATGAAAACTGCTGTTCATGTAAGCAGGATGGTGCATGCCTTCTGGCAGAGGATGAAAACCCATATTTAATACATACCTGGAAGATATGGTATAAATATAGAGAACTTCTAGCCCTGGGTATCTCCATCATGTTAACACTTTTGGATCAACAGTAGTTCCCCCTGGGCTTTATAGACAGAGATAGGGATATCTTTCAGTCTTGGAAACAAAAAAGGATCAAGATATTGAAAGATCTAGTGGAAAAAATAAATTATTGGAAAAAGCACAATTGGAAATTAAATAAGGGTTGTGATCATATGCACAATTAGATCTACCATAGGCGTGAATGCCGGGCAGATTTAAAGGGCGTGAAGTGCCCCACAGCCATTGGCAACCTATTCTGCTCCACTGCAGAAGTGGAGTTAAAAGACACCGGGGGAAATTCGGTAGTAAATGGGTTGCAACAGGCCACAGATGGACTTTCCCCTGTCTGATCACTCCAGCATGCTCTCATGGTGTCAGGATGGGCTTACTAGGCCATCCTGACTTCATGCCATTGTTCCCCACGCTTCTCAGTATGCACATCATCTCCATAGGGAACCCTCAGTGCAGAGATGCGATTCATCAATTCCTCATTTAAGCACATTGGAAACAAACAGCAAAAAAAAACCCGTGGTTGCATCTGATCATACAGTGGTGGGCTGTGCCCGCAGCTTCCAAGGGCTATGTGATCACACAACTGTGGGTCAAATTCCTCTGGAGGAAATAGCCTCACTTCCCCCCACCCTTTATCTCATGCATGTGACCACAACCAGGGTTCATCTGTACCGTGGTTTTGTTATGTATAAATTTCTCATACTTTTTCTTCCCATCAACTAAAAAATGACTTTAACTCACCTTTTAACTAAATTTGAAATTATTTTAAATAATGGCTCACAGTATAGGAAAGATCTGCTCTCTAAGTTATATAAGATTCTATTATATTCTAAAAGTGAGAATATACTTTCTTTTCAAAAAGCCTGGCAATAGGATTGCATGGTGAGATTACATCCTGAAGACTGGTGCGCTATCTGGAATTCTCATTCCTTTAAGTCCTCTGTTTTCAATATTAAATTTCAGTCTCTCAAAATAATAACCCGGTGGTATTTTCCCCCCGTTGAGCTTTATAGGTTTTCCTCTTTGAACTCCCCACTGTGTAACAGAAAATGCAGATGTATAGGAGACTATTTACATGTATGGTGGTCTTGTCCAGTGATAGAACAGTTTTGGAGACAAATAAGACAAATGATAATCCATATCACAGGTCAATCCCTTCCATTTTTTCCAGAGGTTTTTCTGTTAGATTTCTAGGATCCTTCATGGGGAATAAAGAAACATTCTGAATTCATCATCATCATACCTTTATTGGCATTGCATTGTAAAAAGGAGAACATTATACAAATACATAAATATTAGGAACATTCTGAATTAATTTCCATTTTATTATCAACAGCTAGAATGACAATTGCAGCCCATTGGAAGAAATCTACACTTCTACTTACAGAGAACTGGTTGCATCACATTTGGTCACATTTTATCATGGCCAAAATAGCAGTCTGTTCTAGACAACTATATTCTGAAAGTGCATATGATAACTTTGTCACAATATGGTTTCCAATTGTTCAGGTTTTTTTTAAAAAAAATCCTTCCAGACAGAGGTCATTTTGAGCCAGAACAAGGGGGACCACCATTCCTGCAGTAAACAGTGATGGAAGGCCTTTCTGAGCATGGGAACTGAACCTGGGACTCCCTGTATGCAAAGTAGATGATCTCCCCCATCCAGGTAACTTATTTGAATATGGCCATTTTAAAAGCCTTCACTCCCCCCTGCCACACCCGACCGGTGTGCTTTTTCTTCCCATCAACTAAAAAATGTTGACTCACCTTTTAACTGAATTTGAAATTATTTTAAATAATGGCTCACAGTATAGGAAAGGTCTGGTTATATAAGATTCTATCTATATATCTAATTCCCAAGTGGCCTCCTGTGTGCGGATATTTTAATCCGCACATCGGGAGCACCTGGGGGGCAGGGAGATTTTCCCCAGGTGTGCAGAAAAATCTGAAAACTTGGGGAAAATACAGGGGGGATATTTAAATCCCCCCAAAGTAAGAGCATTCCCTGTGCATGTGCAGGGAACGCTCTAGGAACTCTGTGGCGGGCCGGCTGTTGGAAGTTTCTCAGGCCTCGCCGAAGGAGTGGGTGGGGGAGAGAGGAGATTGGTGGCAATAGCAGCAGCAGAGGAGATTGCTGGAGCTGGGGGGGGAGGAGATCGGTGGATCTGGTGGAGGAGGAGACTGCCAGAGCCAGGGGGAGAAGGAGTCAGGTGGTGGTGGCAGAGACCACCAGAGCCAGGGGGAGGAGGAGATCAGCAGGCCCAGTGGCTGGCAGCCACTTGGGCCTCGCTGCTGGAGCTGGGTTTGGTGGTGGTGGAGGCGGGGTGGAAGAGACTGGGGACAGGAGGGAATCAGGGGGCTCAGTGGCTGGCAGCCACTCAGGCCACGCTGCTGGTGTCCAGGGACAGGTGGGGGGGAGGCTTACCTGCTGCTGCTGCTGCCTCCTCCTCCTGCTGTGTGGCTTCGCTGCTGCTGCCTCCAGGGAAGGGGTGGGGGCGGGAGAACGCTTGGCCCGCCAGTGGCTGTAAACTGCTCAGCCCTTGCTGTCACCCAGGGAGGGGGGAGAAAGTTTGGTGGGCCAAGCTCAGGCCTCACTGCTGCCGCTGCTGGGGGGGAAAGGAGGGGGAGAAAGCTTGGCAGGCCAGCCAGGCCTCGCCGCCGGGGGGAGGGGAGGAAGTTTGGTGGGCCGGCCAGGCCTTGCCACCGCAGCTAGGGAAGGGGGGAGGGAGAAAGCTTGGCGGTCCGAGTTCAGGCCTCACCACCGGTGCTGGGGGGGGAAGGAGGGAGAAGGCTTGGAGGGGCGTGGGCCTCACTGTGGGTGCTGGGGACGGGGAGGGGACGGAGAGAAGGCTCACCTGCAGCTGCTTCCTTCTCCTGTGGAGCGTCTCTCCCCCCCCCGCGAGTATTGCGGGTCCCCCTTCTTGTTATATTCTAAAAGTGAGAATATACTTTCGTTTCAAAAAGCCTGGCAATAGGATTGCATGGCTAGATTACATCCTGAAGACTAGTGAGTTATCTGGAATTCTCATTCTTTTAAGTCCTGTCAGGGGTCATTTCATAGAAAAAGAGGTGCAGGAGCTCACAAGCATAACTCATTAGCATAACTTATTTGCATATGCCACACCCTCTGACATCACCAGAAGTGTGTCAGAAGGCAACACCTACCGCGCAGGCTCCACCCCAAAAATCTCCAGGTATTTCCCAACTCAGCTGGTGAACCTACCTGGAGAAAAACTGTTTCAAAAGCACAAAGAAAATTTGTGGCAGGGGATCAGCTTTTGTGAGCCACTGCTCTCTTCTACAGATACTTCTACAGATTCTTTGGCTAAGGCAAGGAGTGGAGAGCACTTGGTGAGTTGCTGGTAGAAGGTAATGGATTTTTTTCCCCCCTTTGCCTTCCTAGCCGCTATGTGGGAGCTGAGAGAGAGGGGGTTCTTTTGTAGCCTGATACAGAGTGGTTCTGTTTAAATCTGTTTGGGGCTGTTTGTGCTTTGGGAGTTGTTGGAGGCTGAGTGAGTGGCTGTGGAGTGCTGTTGATTGCAAGCCCTGCCCCCCTATTGTGCTGGGCTCTGCTGTGCTGAGCAGGAAGGGGCCTTTTGGAACAAAGGGCTGCTCCAGGCCAGAGGCACAAGCCTTTGGCACAAGCCAAAGGGCAAGAACCAAAGGGCTCTTGCCCTGTGGCTCATAGCCTGTGGGTTGTGCTTGGAGGCCTTGTAAGAACCTGAGTAGAGGGCAGTTACTGAATTCAGGACAGAGAATGGCTGGTAAGGTAGCCATTTGGTCAGTCTCAATATTTTCAGGGTACATCACCACAATGAGAGTTTACGCTGGAGGTTGAGGAAAGTGCCTGAGGATGTAGAAGATAGCATTGCTCCTAGGAAGATGGATAATGAAGCATCTATTCTGGTGACCTGCCTGAGCTGTGCCATGATCATCTTTCTGCCATGCCATGAAATGCATTATACATGCTGCAAGTGCAAGCTTATAAGAATGCTAGAGGAGAAGGTGGGAGAACTTGAGGCACAAATCTGTACATTGAGGAACATCAGGGAGGCAGAAAGCTTTTCAGACGTGAAGGAAGAGAGGCTCTGAGAGAACGGCAAGAGCTAGCAAATTCTAAGCAAGAGGAAGGATGTAAAAAGGAACAGGTGGGTGCGTGGAAGAATGTGACCTTGAGGAGTAAGATAATCAGGAAAAACTCAAAGCAAGTGGAGCTGCAAAATTGATACCAGCCGCTTCTTATGATGGAAGATCAGAATAGCACACACTGGGATCAAAAGGATGTGACTGACACACAAGCACATATGCAGAGAAGGAACCAAGCTATCCCACGGAGGAAGAGATGAGTAGTGGTGGTTGGTGATTTCCTACTGAGAGGGACTGAAGAAGGTGTATGCAGACTGGACAAGGAATCTCAAGAGGTTTGTTGTCTTCCTGAAGCATGTATCCGAGATGTGACTGAGAGAATTCCAAGACTGGTCAAGACCTCTGATCGCTACCTGCTCCTGCTGATCCATGTTGGAACAAACAATACAGCCTGAAGAAATCTTGAATGGCTCTCGAAAGACTACGAGGCTCTGGGCAAGAAGGTGAAAGATCTGGGGGCACAGGTGGTGTTCTCCATTTTACCTATTGAGGGCCATGGAGCTGGAAGGGAGAACAGGATACTGGAGGTGAATGGCTGGTTATGTAGATGGTGCCGTCGAGAGGGATTTGGCTTCCTGGACCATGGTATGTACCTCCAAGATGAAGGACTGTTGGCGACAGAAGGGATGCACCTTATGAAGAATGGGAGGAATGTCTTTGCTGCAAACTTGCAAACCTGATCAGGAGGGCTTTAAACTGAAGACATTGGGGGTGGGAAGAAAAAGGCTGATGTTGTGTGGCATCCCCAACATTAAGTTGTTGTTGTTTTTTGATATTTTATTATTTTCCACATAGCATGTTTGCAACAAAAAACTCATACATTTTAAAACACTATATATAGTATTACATCATATTATACACAGTGTCACTGGTAATGTCTGCTTTATATATGTGTATTAAAAAAAAATCCTCCGTCTTTGCCAGTGATTGCTTAAAAGACTATTTATTATCTACTCCTTGAACTCCTAGGCAAATAATACATAGATAGTAAAATAATATCTAGAATTAACAAAAGTATTTCAAGTTGGGCTTTAAGCATACATCACAACCTATTTCTTGTATGTCCTAGCTATTCTATCTTCGTGCCTTTAAAGAAAATTATACAATAACTACAATATTTATACCTTCATCGTGGAGTTCGTAGAGAAAGCCACCGCACCATGGGTCTTTGGAAAGTTCCAAAGGGGGTCTTTCCCTAAGACCCCACCCTGTGGGAGGTAATTGGGGAGTTCCTCCCGAATGCCTTACCCGCTGTAATCCTATTATATAAAGATATCTCTATATTTAAAGAATAATCATATTGAACAAAATACCTAAATTTAAACTATTTCTATTTCTCTCTTTGAGGGCTCCAATGATTATTTTTTCAGGGGCTCTTGAAGGTTCATTAGTAAGTCTTACAGGTCATCTCCGTTAAAGTTTCTTATATGGATTCATCTTCTAAAGCTCTTAACATTTCTTCTCCAGACTTAACGTCGTGAACAGTGAAGACTCTATTTTTATGGTTTATATACAAATGTCCTAATGGAAGCCACCGATAACGGATGTGTTTTTCTGCCAGGCATTGGGTAATTGATTTCAAGTTGCGTCTTGCTGTTGAAATCTCTGGTGGCAAATCTTGAAATACCTGAACCCGAGTGTCCTCCAGTTGAAGTCCGTTGTTCGTCCTTGCAGCCTCTAAGATGGTTTTCTTAACTTTAATATCTGTAAGTTCCGCCAATATGTCAGGAATGAGAGTAGGAGAAGCTGATTGCGATGGGTTCAGCCGATAAGCTTGACAAATTGGTATAGCCGGCAGTTGCAAGAGTTTTTAGAGCCCTTCGTTTAAAGAGCCCGTGAGATCTTTATCTGTAGCAAAATTTGGGGAAATTCCCCTGAGCTTGATTTTTCTTTCGCGGGCTTTAATATCCAAAAGGATGATTTTAGATTTGCTCCATGTCTCAAAAGTCCTTAGGCTTTCTATAGCCTTTGTGTTTTTAGTGGCCTCCGTCAGTGCTTTATTTGTATTTTCCTTCAGTTCTGTTAAATTCAGATTCATAACATCAAGTTTTTGATGGATTGAAGTAATGCTTTCTTTCAATTCTTTTTTCATTTCTGCAAACAAAGTCTGTATGTCTTTTTTTGTAATAGAATCTTCACGTTTTCTTTTGCCCTGTCGATTAGCAGCTTCTCCTTCTGAGTCTGCTTCCAATGGAGGGGGAGAGTCCTCCTCTGATGTTTGCATATTTCTCTCAGTTTGTTGAGACTCCTTGGTGTTTTTCTTGGCTCCTTTCCCTCCTCTTGGCCTCCCCATTCCCCTCAGTAAGCAGTTTTTATCTTTGGAGTCCTTAATTAATCTTTTTCTTGAGATTTTAGAAGCCCAGATGCGGAGGCTATTTCGGTCTGACTGCGCAGCCTCGCAGTCACCGGAAACTCTCCCAACACTAAGTTTAAGAAGGGAAGTGACCAGAGAAAAAATGAACAAGAGAGAGGTGAGTTCAGTAATTTTCAGGTAAAATTGAAGGGACCTACTGTAGGAAAGGATGTCTGTAATCTGAAATGTCTTTATACTAATGCACAGAGTATGGGAAATAAACAGGAGGAACTTGAACTTCAAATATTGGAAAGTAATTATGATCTGATAGGTATCACTGAGACTTGGTGGGATGAGTCTCCTATATGGAGCACAGCAATTGAAGGATATACCTTGTTCAAACGGAACACAATAAACAGAAAAGGTGGCGGGGTGGCACTATATGTCAAGAATGAATACACTTGCACTGAAATTCAGGATTTTGAGAGTTGCCCTGTTGAAAGTGTGTGGGCAAGGATAGAGCAGGGGGGGAAAGAAGGGGATATTGTTGTGGGGGTATACTACAGACCTCCGAACCAACTGGAGGAACGGGATGCATTTGTACAACAGCTTGCTAAACTTTCACAGAGACAGGATGTAGCGGTTATGAGAGATTTCAACTATTCAGATATTTGCTGGAAATCTAACTCTGCTAGACATGGGACATCCTGCAGATTCCTGAATGGTCTTGCAAACAACTTCATCTCTCAGAAGGTGGAGGTGGGAACCAGAGGATCTGCTATCCTAGATTTAATTCTGACTAACAGGGAAGAACTGGTTGACGAGGTGAATGTTATAGGATCCTTGGGGAATAGTGACCATGTCAGCTTGGAATTTGACATAGTGAGGGATGTGAAACCAGGAAATAGTAGGACTCGTATCCTGGACTTCAGGAAGGCTGATTTCAAAAAACTCAGAGAAATATTAGGTAGGATCCTGTGGCTGGAAATGCTGAGGGGGAAATCTGCACAGGAAGGATGGGAGATGCTGAAAAATGAAGTGCTTAAGGCACAATCCCAAACTGTTCTGGTAAGAAAGAAAGGAGGGAGATGTGTAATGAAGCCGAGGTGGCTGAACAAGGAACTCTCTGAAGACCTGAGACTAAAAAGGGAAATGTACAGGAAATGGGTCAAATTACTGAGGGTGAGTACAAGAAGCAGGCTCGAATCTGTAGGGATGATGCCAGAAAGGCTAAATTGCAGATGGAGCTGAGGCTTGCGAGGGATGTTAAAAATAACAAGAAAAATTTCTATGCCTATGTTCGGAGCAAAAAGAGGAACAGGGATGGGGAAGCTCATTGCTAGGGGAAGACAGTCAAGTCTTAACAAGGGATGAAGACAAAGTGGAATTACTCAACTCTCACTTTGCAACAGTCTTTAACTGTAAGGCAAGCTGTATACAAACTGAAGAATGCAGGGCATATGAAGGAAGGAGGAACTGGCAATCCAGAGTAAGTAAGGAAATGGTTAGAGAGCATCTGGCTGCCTTAAATACTTTCAAATCTCCAGGGCCAGATGGCTTGCATCCTAGGGTGCTAAAAGAAATTGCTGATGTTGTTTCAGAGCCTCTGGATCTAATCTTTGAGATGTCCTGGAGTACTGGTGTTGTGCCGGAAGACTGGAGAAGAGAGAATGTTGTCCCGATCTTCAAGAAGGGAAAAAAGACAGACTCGGGAAATTACAGGCCTGTCAGCTTGACATCAATACCTGGAAAAATTCTAGAGCAGATTATCAAACACTCTGTCTGTGAGCACCTTGTACAGAATGAGTTAATTTCTAGTAGCCAGCATGGGTTTATCAAGAATAAGTCATGCCAGACCAACCTTATCTCCTTTTTTGACAGAGTTACTAAAATGGTTGACTCTGGCAGTGCTGTGGATATAGTGTATCTAGATTTCAGTAAAGCATTTGACAAAGTTTCTCATGATATCCTTGAGGATCAGCTGGTTAAGTGTGGGCTGGATGGTGCAACCATTGGATAGATTCATGGTTTGTTGAAAAATCGTACCCAATGAGTGCTCGTAAATGGCTCTGCATCTATATGGAGGGGAGTCTCAAGTGGAGTGCCACAGGGCTCGGTCCTGGGCCCGGTGTTGTTCAATGTTTTTATAAATGACTTGGAGGAAGACATAGAGGGGATGCTTATCAAATCTGCAGATGACACAAAGCTGGGTGGGATTGCTAATTCTGAAGAAGACAGAGTCAGGATTCAAAATGATCTAGATAGGCTGGAACAGTGGGCTGAGGCAAATAAAATGAAATTCGATAGAGATAAGTGGAAAGTCCTACACCTGGGCACAAAAAATCAAAGGCACAGATATAGAATGGGAGGGACTTGGCTTGACAGCAGTACATGTGAAAGGAATCTAGGTGTTCTGGTTGATCACAAGCTCAACATGAGCCTGCAGTGGGATGTGGCTGTGAAGAAAGCTAATGCAGTCTTAGGATGCATTAACTGAAACACTGAGTCCAAATCACGGGAGATGGTAGTTCCGCTCTATTCTACTATGGTCAGGCCTCACCTGGAATACTGTGTCCAGTTTTGGGCACCACACTTTAGGAAGGATGTTGACAAGCTAGAGTGTGTCCAGAAGAGGGCATCCAGGATGGTGAGAGGGTTTGAATCCAAGTCTTATGAGGAAAGGCTGAAAAAGTTGGGTATGTTTAGTCTGGGAAAGAGAAGGCTTAGAGGGGACATGATTGCAGTCTTCAAGTATCTGAAGGGCTGTCATGTAAAAGATGGAGCAGATCTATTCTCTCTTGCTCTGGATTGCAAGACTAGATCTAATGGTTGGAAATTACAAGGGAGTCGTTACTGGCTAGATATCAGGAGAAACTTCCTAACTGTAAGAGTGGTTGAGCAGTGGAACAGTCTGCCTCAGGAGGTGGTGGATGCTCCTTCCTTGGACATTTTCAAGTGAAGGCTGGACGACCATCTTTTGGGTATGTTGGGCTATCTTTTGGCTATGCTCCTGCAGAGTGCAGGGGGTTAGACTAGATGACCTGCAAGGTCCTTTCCAATTCTAACAGTCTATGATTCTATGATTCATAGCTGAAGAAGTGACCAATGACCCAGTTATGAACAGAGGCTACAGTTCCTGCATTTGCAGATGTCTACAGATATGGGCAACATCCTCCTCACTTGCTACCTACATGTAATGGTTGATTACTCTGTTTCAATGTATCTGAAAAAGAGTGCATGAACACAAAAGCTTATACCCAGAATTAAACTTTTTTGGACTTAAAGGTGCCACTGGACACAAACTTTGTTTTATTGCTTCAGACCAACACAGCTACCCACCTGAATTTATGCAAACCAGAATTATTCAAGAGGGCTCTTCTACACAGGCAATAGGGTTACACTGTACAAAAGACTTCACAAAGTTACTTGAACAAATTATTAGGGTAGACACAACACTTTCTGTCCACACATGCTTTAGGTAGGATAGCAGCTCAATGTTTCATTAGCAGTGGTACTTAAGAATATCTGTTCCAGTGCAACAGAACAAAGTCTGAGGTCAGTGGCACCTTTAAGACCAACAGAGCTTATTCACATGAAAGCTTAGACCCAGACTAAAACTCTGTTGGTCTTAAGGTGCCACTGGACTCAAGCTGTGTTCGGCACATTTTGTGTTTATTGACTATTAACCTTTATTTAAGCTGGTTATAGCTTAACTGATTAGCTGAAAGAGAGAGAGAGAAGGAGGGAGGGAGGAAAAGAAGGAAGGAAGGAAAAGGAAAAGAAAAAATGGAAAGAAAGGGACAGAAAGAAAGGAAAGAAAACAAAGAAAGGGAAAGCAATGGGAAAAAAGAAAGGGGGGAAAGGGAAGGAAGGAAAGAAAGATAGAAAGGGACAGAAAGGGAAAGAAATGGGGGAAAGGGAGGGAAAGGGAGCAAAGAAATGGAAAGAAAGAGGAAGAAAAAAATGAAAAGAAAGGGAAAGCAAATGAAAGCCTCTGTGTATGTTTGCTTTCCCCAAGTTCTAAATCCCCCCACCAGCAGTTAAAAAGGCGCATGAAGGCTTACATTTGAAACATCCCTCTTCGGCTGTGAGTTCCCAGGCTAGAGTACTCACTCAGCCACCCATTCTCAGGTCCATTCAGCATACAAAAATGAAAGTGAAACAAGAGCTCGAAGAGGACCAAACTTGGGTGAGAGACAAGGCTGAAAGGGGCTTGGATCTTGGATTGAAGAGGAGGCAGGGAGACATGCCTGACCTGGCTGCAGAGCACCTGCAGGAGCTCAGGCAGGGAAGCCAGGGATTTAAAAACAACCCTGTCTCCACAAAAGCGGAGAGGCTCAGGGGGAAAGGACAGCATGTCTCCCCGCCTCCTTTTCCTTCTCCAGCGAGCCCACCACAGCAGGTTCGCTGGAGAAGGAAAAGGAGGTGGAGATTCATGCCTGGCTTGCCTGCTGGATCTCCTCTAGATGCCCTGCAGCTGTAGGGCATGTGAAGGAGCTCCAGCAGGGAAGCCAGGGATTTAACCCCCCCCCCAGTCTCTATACAAAAGCGGAGTGGCTCAGGAAGAAGGCAGGCATGTCTGCCTCTATGTGCTCCCTGTCTCCAGCCAACCCGCAGTGCCAGGCTGGCTGGAAATGGGAGGGCATGGAGGCAGTCATGCCTGGCTTCCCTGCCCCAGCTTCTCTAGGCTGCCAAGCACCTGAAGGAGCTTGGGCAGGGAAGCCAGGGATTTTTTAAAAACGGTCTCTCAGCAAAAGCAAAGTGGCTCAGGGGGGAAGGCAGGAGCATGGGGCAGGGTGCTGGGGGCAGGGCTTGCTGCTACCTGGGTTGCCGGAGCGGTGCTCCGATGCACTCCACTCCAAATGACCCCTGAGTCCTGTGTTTAAGAGGAGGTCAATGACGTGAAGCTCCGCCGCAAGATGATTGGCACCACCGACTTCAAAGTTGACAAGGCCCTTCAGCTCACAATTGCCTATGAGGCCTCCCATCAAGATAAGCCACAGTCAGTGTCACATCTCATGCTCCCCGACCCGGTGCCTGAGGATTCAGATAAGGATGACGTCCACCTTGTCCACCCATTGAGCCACAGGAAGCCATCGGGAGCTGCCGGCACCTCAGGCCACCCTGGAAGACCAGTGAGTCGTGCCACGTGCACCAGCTGTAGGGAGGCACATGAGCGCAAGCTGTGCCAGTTCTGTGACGCCACGTGTCACATGTGTGGGAAACAGGGACACCTCAACCACATCTGCAGATCCAAGGGCAACCGGAACCAAAAACCCCAGACTCAACAACACCGACAGACCTCCGCACACTATGAGACCACCATGGAAATGGACAACCTCTACCTTTTGACCAGCTAGCCCTCACTACAGGTATTCTGCCTCCCCAACCTTCCTGCAACCCCCAATATCCAGGTCCACGTCCAGATAGAAGGGTCCCCCTGGGCTATTGAGGTGGACTCCAGATCAGTGGCATTCATCAGTTCGGTGGAAATGCTTGACAGACTTTGTCCAAATGGGAGCCCCGCCTGTGCCCATCACCCTTGAGCCTCGTGGACTTTCAAAGGAACCAGGTTCCGATCTGGGGCTTGGGGACATTTCGGGTGAAGTACCAGGGGTTCAAGTATTTACTGGACTTGGTTGTGGTAGAGGGCAATTTGGTTAGTCTGTTGGGGTGGGCATGGTTCACGCTGTTGGGCATCACTATTGGGGGTGTGAGACATTGCGTGTCTTGGGATTATGCTGACATGTGTGGGGGATTCCCTGGGGTTTTCGATGGGGCTCTGGGATGTTATAAAGGGCCTCCAGTTTCCTTGCAGCTAGACCCTGAGGTGGACCCTATCCGCATGAGGTTCTGCCGTGCCCCGACAGCTTTACAGCCCAAAATAGATGTGGAATTAGACCACTTGGTGGCACAAGCGATCCTTGAACCAGTCTCGCATGTGCCATGGGAGACCCCCATTATAACCCCCGTAAAGCCCAATAGCGACATCCGCATCTGCACAGACTATAAATGTACACTGAATAAGGCCCTCCGTGACCATTCCTACCCAGTCCCGGTTGTGAGTCACGTGTTGGCCACCTTGACGTGGGCCAAAATCTTTGGAAAGTTGGATCTCATGCAAGTGTACCAACAACTGCCAGTTGATGATGCCACTGCAACCGCCCAGACCATTGTGATGCATAGGGGTGCATTTAGGGTTAAGTGCTTACAGTTCGGGGTGAGTGTGGCCCCGGAGATTTCCCAACAGTTAATGGACTCTTTGTTGAAAGGGATCCCTGGAGTGATGCCTTTTGATGACGTCCTCAACTTCAGACGACTTCACCTCCTGTCTCCATTCAGTCCTCCGCCCCTTCGACAGCGCAGGACTTAAAGTCAAGAGGGAGAAATGCCTGCTTGGGGTCCCGGATGTTGAATTCTTGGGTTTCTGGGTCAATGTGTCAGGCCTTCATCTGGTGAGGGACAAGGTCAAGGCCATCATGGAAGCCCCTCTGCCATCATGCAAGGTGGCACTTCAGGCATTTTTGGGACTCCTGAACTTCTACCATGCCTTTCTCCCCCACAAGGTGGCAGTAGCCGAACCCCTGCATCGGCTTTTGGACAAGTCGGCACTGTGGGCATGGGGCCCCCGGGAGGTGGCCGTGTTCCAAGGTGTAAAAGCCCTCCTGATCTCAAATGAAGTGCTGGCCCATTTTGACGAGTCCCTGTCTGTGGTTCTCACAAGTGATGCTTCCCCCTATGACATGGGTGTGGTCTTGTGGCACATTCTCCCTGATAGCCAAGAGGTCCCGATGGCCTACTACTTCTGAACCTTGTCAGCTGCTGAGAGGAATTATTTTTTTTTATTTTTTATTTTTTTATTTTTATTATTCGACTTTCTATCCCGCTCACCCCCTAAGGGCTCTGAGCGGCTTACATATATATATTGGGTCCATTCCTAGTCTAGGACCCCATATGTGCAGGAGGAGGTGGATATCCTACCATGCACCCCTATTCTGTAGCAGATCTTCTGTTGCGAAGGGGACAGTCTGGCGGCAACCTCTCTCTCCGGTGCTGATCTTTTGTTATGCAGTTCCACCTTCCTGGCCTTTGCGAATCCACCTCCAGGCCAGATCCACTCTGCACTTTCGCGCCTGCTTCGTAGCAGCCTCTGTCCACGTCAGGCTCTGGCCTGCTGCATTGCTTCGCCTCTGCGCCTCGTCGGTCCGGCCTCCTTCCTACGCCTCTTCGCCTCGCCGCCTTGCCTCGCCAGCCGCCATGTCTCCTCCACCATCCATCACCTCTGCTGTCCGTTGCTCTCCATCGTCGCTGCTACAGGGGCGGGTGCCCCCCTGCTCTAATAGCAGGTACCCCTTTTATCTAATCGCCCTTTTAACGGGCTTTCGAACCACTGGGTGAGCGGGAGCTGGGATAAGGGCCAGGAGCTCACCCTGACCGCGGCGGGATTCAAACAGCTGAAGCTATTCGAACAGATGTTAAGACAGGCATTCCTTTACTGCCTGCACCACCGCTCCATCTTATGCCCAGATGGACTGGGAGGATTTGGCAATAGTGGCAGGGGTAAAAAAGTTTCATAACTTTGTGTACAGGCACAACTTCACTATTGTTACCGACCACAAACTGCTCCTCGGCCTGTTTGCAGTGGACAAGCAGACTCCACTAGGTGCTCTTGCCCAGAGTCCTCTGCTGGTCTCTCTTCCTGTAGGGCTATAACTACCACCTGGAACATTGCTGGGTAAGGCGATGGGGCATGCTGATACCTTCAGCCAGCTTCCGCTCCCCTCCATAGATGCTGAACCTGCCCTGGTCCTGAGGTCCTCCTGCTCGAAGGCCTCCCAGAACAGCCCCTGCAGGCCTCAGACGTCACCAGCCACTCGGCTCGTGACCCTGTCATCTCCCAGGTCTTGGGCTGGGTGGTGAGGGGGTGGCCCACAGCCACTGCAGGCCCAGAATTGATGGCTTTCACCACTCACAGAGAAGAACTATCAGCTCTCAAGGGATGTCTCCTATGGGGGGAGAGGGTGGTCATCCCCAATGCCCTGAGACAAAGAGTCCTCACTGCATGTCACGAGGCCCACCCAGGAATAGTCTGGATGAAGGCAACGGCCTGGAGCTACGTCTGGTGGCCAGGGATAGATGTGGAAATTGAGTCATAGGTGAAGAGGTGCCAGATGTGCCAGGCTGTCAGACCAAACCTGCTTAGCATGCCCACACAACCATAGGAGTCCACACGCAAACCGTTGTCCCGACTCCACATCAATTTCGCCAGCCCATTCCAATGACTTATCTTCCTAGTCACTGTGGACTCTTACTCTAAATGGCTGGAGATACGTTCGGTCTCCACCACCTCCACGAAGGCAGTCATCCATGCCCTGCACCAGATCTTCGCGACCCATGACCTGCTGGACACAATCATCTCCACCAACAGGACAGCATTCACATCTGCAGAGTTCCAGGACTTTATTCAGAGGAACCTTATCCAGCATGTGAGGTCAGCCCCCTTCCACCGAGCAACCAACGGGCAAGCAAAGCACATGGTGCGCACCGCAAAGGAAGCACTCAGCTGAATCACAGATGGGACTGGGAGTTTCAGCTGGCCTGCTTCCTCCTAACTCAATGAACAATGCCCAAACCCATCACCGGCCGCTGCCCTGCAGAGCTCCTGATGGGCCGATGCCCCACCATCCTGCTGGATCGGCTGCATCCAGACCAGGTACCAGATTCAAGGAAGTTAACAGAGCAATGGGAGGCTTCCTGGGGTTTCTTCCCGGAAGACCCGTCTTCATCAAGAACTTTGGTAAGGGACCCCTATGGCTGGCAGGCAGGGTCATCAGAGCCACCGGTCCCATTTCTTATGAAGTCTCCACAGAGGATGGTCAGCTCCTTAAAAAACATGTGGACCAACTCTGGAGGTGACAGCTCCTGGTGGAAGGAGAGGCTCCCTTGCAGCCAAGGGGACTGGAGCTCTACATACCAGAGGCAAGCATCCAGCCTAACCCACCAGCCCCTGGAGAGGCGCCAACGGTAGAAGCGACACCAGATCCACCAGAGCCAGAGGAACAGCTGCCGCTGCCACCTCAACCACCCATCCCAGAAATTCATCCAGAGCCGGTTGCAAGTGAGCCTGTCCTAGCACTCCGGCATTCCCAGAGAGAACGTAGACTGCCTGCCTACTTGCAGGACTATGTGACATAGGCTGGGTCAGAACTATGGGGGGCAGGGTGTTGTGTACATGGACCACCACTAGGGGTCTGCCACCTAAGTCTAAAAGCTTGGTACAAAAAACAATAAGATCTAGGATCCTAATCCACCTTGAGTCCACCAATTAGACCTTTGGCAGGAACTTCAAACCAACCAATGGGACTATGGGTGTGCCGGATGGGGTGTATAAAGTTGGCCCTTGCAGGGCTGGGTTTGCTGTGAGTGTTATGTGAAGTACAATAAACGCATCTGAACGCATATCATAGTCCGAGTCTCCATGCGGTGAACCCAGTACTTTACAAAGACCAAAAATCTTTTATTCCAGGTATAAGGTGGGGAGAATCTCCAGTGTTTAAGACCAAAAAGCTCTTATTCCATGTATAAGGGTGGGAGAATCTCCAGTGTTTAAAACAAAACAAAAAAATCTTTTATTCCAGGTATAAGGTGGGTAGAGTCTCCAGTGTTTAAGACCAAAAAGCTTTTATTCCAGGCATGTGGGGGGGGAGAATCTCCAGTATTTAAGACCAAAAATCTTTTATTCCAAGTATAAGGGACGGGGGGAGAATCTCCAGTGTTTAAGACCAAAAATCTTTTATTCCAGGTATGGGGGGGGGGGAGAGAATCTCCAGTATTTAAGACCAAAAATCTCTTATTCCAAGTATAAGGGGCGGGGGGAGAATCTTCAGTGTTTAAGACCAAAAACCTTTTATTCAAGGTTTAAGGGGGGCGGGGGGAGTCTCCAGTGTTGCCAAGAGTGGCCCTTGATCTGCCTTTTTGACTTGCCTCCCTTTTTCAGTGCAGATCTAAATAGCTGTTCCTTTCTAAGGTCTTTTCTGCACTTGGATCTCATCCCTGGTTTTATCAGAGTTCAACTTGTGACACAATACCTTATATTTATCCCTGGTTATAGCAACATACATTTATCCCAGGACAAGTGTGGGGCGAAACCGTGGTAAGCTCAATGTAATGTGTAAACAAAAAATACCCCAAGATAATTACAGAGGTGAACATGAGTGCAGTGTAAAATGTAAGTTCGGGGACAGGGTTGAACCAGGATTTAAGGTCTAGTGTGGAATCACCCTAAGTCCATTGATGTCAGTGGATTCAGAAGGGGGTAGTTCTGGTTAGAATCACACTGTTGGTCTCTCTGTCCTTTGCTGTGTTGATGCTTTAGAAATTAATGAAAATTGCATTATTTTTATTGTTTTAAGCAAAAGGTAGCAAGCAAGTGAAAAATGTGTCCTTGTCAGATGGTTGGAATTTGGGGGGAACATTCAGAACCCCAGATATATCCAGGTGGGTGGCAATATTGGTCTGAAGCAACAGAACAAAGTTAGAGTTCAGTGGCACCTTTAAGACCAACAAGGTTTTATTCAGGAAATGGGTTTTCGTGTGCATGCACACTTCCTCGAATGCATTGGGATGGTGGTTAACAGTTCATATATAGAGACAGGTACCTCTCTATATGTGAACTGTTGGCTTCCATTTCAGTGTGACTAGGGGAGGTGGACACAAGGGCTCATGCTTTGAATGGAACTTTGTCGGTCCTGCATTGTGCAGGGGGTTGGACTAGATGACCCTGGAGGTCCCTTCCAACTCTATGATTCTGTTCTGGTTCAGACCAGTAGGGAAGTACCTAGCCAACTGCCATCCATCATCGATGGCAGCTAAAAATACATTGGATCAACCCTCACGCATAATAGAAGCAGCACCTGTAGCTATATGAAAGGAATTTTCTCAGTGGCCATTGTTTGTCAACCACAGCAGTATTTCCAGCCTTCAAGCATTTGTTTCTGTCAGTAAAATGTAGGGGAAGAGAGCACGTCAGGCCTGACAGCAGCCACTGGACAACTTGACACCATGCAACTTGCATAACTCATGCAGGCCCAGCTGCTTGCTACTGCTCAACAGCCACTGCCCCATGAAGTGTTGTGTAGTGGTTAGTGTTCCAGACAAGGATTTGGGAGACCCAGGTTTGAATCTGAGCTGGGAAATACCTGGAGATTTTTGGGGTGGAGCCTGAGCAGTGAGTGTTGCCTTCTGACACACTTCTGGTGTGTGGTATACACAAATAAGTTATGCTAATGAGCTCCTGCACCTCTTTTTCTATGAAATGACCCCTGCTTCCAGATAACTCCATTTATAAGGACATGATCCCTTTTTAAAAAGTTATATTTGATTTTTTCATTGTTACTGGTTTAGATTTAGGGTACACCTTTTATTCCTACAATTTCAGTTTTAACTTACTGTTAACCTCTAATTGGTGGGCTTTTTGGATGTTTGGTTTTCCTTGAGAATGTCTCTGAAATTTTGGAATGCCTTTGAAATTTTTGACAATTTTAATTAAATAAATCTCTCTATATAATAATTCTGTTTTGGTCATGGACTCTCCTGAACATTCCATATGCTCCCAAATCAGTTCGCTCCATGATGTGTCACTCAGAATCTGTCCCTACCCACTGGCTGCCTTGCTTGAGTCTCGCCTCCAACATTCTAAACAGTTTGCTGTTCCTCTCCCCCCAATAGCCAGTCAGAACACAGAGGTCATTTGCATATGCAACCTGATTGGCCTTTGCCTCTAACATTCTAAAAAGTTTGTTGTTGCAAGTCTTTGAATGTGTCCTGAGGTAAAATAAATATCCCAATTTTCCCCTAAACGGTCACTGGAGATGCCAAAATACATATCCCAATCTTCCCTCAAACAGGCACTGGAGTTGCCAATCTCCCTGTGGGGCCTGGAGATCTCCCAGAAATCACTATGTTCCCCAGCCACAGCACATCATTTCCCCTACAGAAAATTTCCCAGCTATTACAATGGCTGCTTTCGGCAGTGGACTCTATGGCATTATAACTTGTTGAAATCTCTCCACTTCCCAAACCCTGCCCTCCCCAGGATCTGCCCCTCAGATCTACAGGTCCAGCCCTCCCTTTAGTATTGCCAGCCTCCAGGAGCACCTGGAGATCTCCACGATCAGTTCTCCTGGAGAAAATGGCTGCTGCTTTGGGCAATGGACTCTATGGCATAATACCCTGCTGAGGTCCCTCCGCACCCCAAACCCTGCCGTCCCCAGGCTCTACCCCTCAAATCTACAGGTATTTCCCAACCCAGAGTTGGCAACCCTGTAACTGGCTATGGGACCACCTTCCAAACTCTTGGAATCCAAAGGACATGGCATAGGAGGAGGTGTTTTCTACCTTAGCTGCCACTGCATAACCCCAAATCAACATAAGTCAGGGGTGGAGGGAACCATACCTGTTACCATGAGGCTGTCCTCCCATACTACCCACTTGGGGCAGCAAAATGACTTGAGACAGCCCTGCCTTATAGCTAAACAGAAGGAAATAAACATGGCTTGCGTCTCCCTCTATTTTCCCCTTCCCTCCACCGCCCCACCAGCCACAGCCGGGACACTCACCTGGAGCTTCCTTCTAGAGCTTGTTGTATTTCTTCCCACAATGGGTCTTACTCCTAGTAAATGAATAAAGACAGAGGATGAAAACAAACAGCAGGCATGTGGGCCTCTTTCCTGAAGAACCACTAAGCAGCCACATACTGAAAATGGAATGAAGGCACGAAGTATGACACATGAACAAAGTTTGAGTTGAGTGGCACCTTTAAAACCAACCAAGTTTTATTCTGGGTATAAGCTTTCATGTGCACACACACTTCTTCTGACACATGATTACTACAACAGCTTTCTGGTGCTGTCTTTACTGTACAACTCACTGGGAGGGGGCGAGCATGTAAAGACAGAGCTGTGCTGTTCCTTCAAATACCAAGTTTTTTATACTTCCATCTCTGACTCTGTGGTTGTAATTCAAAAAAGCAATCTGAAAATTCTCTAAAATCAACTTCAGTTCATTTCTGCTCAAAATTTTTCTGCTGTTCTGAATTTTATTTCTGATCATAGTAGGAAACTACCCTTTACATCCAAAGTACAACAAACAGAACACAGTTAATGAAACTTTCTGCTTTCCTCTGGCTGTATTCTATGGAGCAGGGGTGACCAAACTGTGGCTTGGGATCCACATTCAGCTCTTTCACACATATTGTGTGGCTCCCAGCAGGGCGGCTGGGGAAGCTAAGTATCATTATCAAACAAATATCATTGGACAAATAAATATCATTATGAATATCTGCTTTTACCACTTTTGTTATTATTTTTTGCAGTTTCATTTAATGTTAATAAAAAGCAAATCTGCCTATTTCCCACATGTAATATTTGTTCGTGTCTTGTGGCTCCCAAACATCTGAGATTTATTCTATGTGGCTCTTATATTAAGCAAGTTTGGCCACTCCTGCTATGAAGCTTCCCAAAATTCTGCTACTGGGGACCAAAACATCTCATAAACGTCATAGGAGCAAAGTGGAAGCCTGCAAGAGGAAGGGGAATTGACAAAAATCACCTCCTTCCCCATCAGTGGAAGTATCATTCTAGCAATGTTTCATAATCAGTATTGGAACAACACCTTAGGAGCCAACCTCTTAAGGATATAACACATTAGTACTTTTTAGGTACCACAACATAAATTCATAAAGAATCAAAAGGAATCACAGGAATCACCTAATTCAAGTCCCTAAAACAGCAGATTCCAGAGAGAGAGAACTGTGAGGATCAGGAAAAGAAAAAGGTACCTAGAATAATAGTATCAAAACAAAATGAAGGTATCTACAGCAAGTGCTAAAGGTCAGCCCAAATGTGAGGTACTTTTTGACATTTCATTGATGGGAAATTACTTATAGCTTTTCCCCCAAGGGCAAAAAGCAACTTGGTGCAGGTGATTTTGATAAGAAAAACAGCCCATGGGGAAAATATATATAATTGTCCACCTCATGTAAACATCTGATCCATATTGCAGTTTCCACAGATACACTGGTTTTTTAAAAAATCTTGGTGGAAAAGGGCATTCTGTCTTTCCAGCTTAGAAAAAGCAATTTTGATAATATCTGCCAAGTGGGACAGAGAAAAATGCCTCCATATCCTATGTGAACTTCTAATTCAGACTGCAGCCTCCCATAGGCTCTGGTTTGGATTAGGGAAAAAAATTCTTGGAAAAAAGTCCCATGATTGAATATTACATGTAGTCTGATCTATTCAGAAACTAAGCTTGGAGCAAAACAACCTTGAGAAATGCTTAAAAACCCTCACATTTCTTTTTTTTTAAACAAAATTTTATTGGGATGCATTCAACATTGTTAAACATCATTACCAATACAATTTAAAAAAAAATTCACCCCACCCCCCACCCCCCGATAGGCTTCCTACACTGCTAATAACAAAAAAGAAAAGTTAAAAGGTAATCAAGTTTAGACTTATAACAATCGACAAACCAGGTAACCCAATTTCAAATACATAAAAGCCTGACTTTTACAAGCATAATTTCCAATAAAGGTACAGTACAATCAAGTGTTCATTTCATTTCTCATTCAGTTTCAATACAAATCAAGATTGTACATTTTCCCTTTCATTCTGTATTCAGTTTCCATATACAATTTCAGGCCTTCCCAGTCTTTTAAATATTGTTCTGCCATTTGTCCATTTAGTTTTTTCGTCATTTTGTCCATTTCGGCTAAAAACAGCAGTTTTCTTAACCAGTCATGTATATCTGGCACCTTCTCCGCTTTCCATTGTTGAGCAAAAGCCATTCTCGCCGATGTAATCATATACCATAATAGTGTCCTTTTTTCTTGTGGAATTTTTTCCATTGTCAAACCTAAGAGAAGAAGTTCTGGACTTTTCCTAATAGGAATTTTTAATATTTTCTGCATCTCACAATGTACATTTGACCAGTATATCTTTGCTTTATCGCATGTCCACCACATATGGTAAAAAGAACCCTCCATTTTTTTACATTTCCAACACTTATTGCTCAAGTTCTTATCCATTCTAATGTTAGCAATCTTTTTTGGTGTCATATACCACCTGTACATCATCTTATAACAATTTTCTTTTACATTGACACAGGTTGACATTTTAAAAGCTTTTTTCCACAAAAATTCCCATTTTTCCATAGAAATTTCTTTGTTCATATTTATGGCCCATTTTATCATTTGGTCTTTAACAGTTTCATCCAAAGTATATACAGTCAACAAGGTTTTATAGATCTTTGATATCATTTTTCGCTCTTTTTTCAACCATATATCTTCAAACTCATCGTTCTTAGCTCTAAAACCAACCTCTTTACAGTCTTTTTTGTAAATATCCCGTATTTGACAATATTGTAACTATCCATACTCAAATTCTAATTCATTATTTGGTTTTAAAACATATTTTTTCCCTTCCTTTTGAAGCAACTCTTGGTATTTCAACCAATCATTACCTTTATATTCTGAAAAGGGATGAATAACTGCAGCAGGAACAATCCATAAAGGCCTCTCATCAGGAACCATGCATCAAACAGTGTTCTTCTTACATAATGATGCTTAAACATTGAGTCTACTTTATTTTTCCCATAACAAAGATAGGCATGCCAGCCAAATCTGCAATCGTGACCCTCAAGAGTCAAAAGTTTTCTATTTTCCAAATTAACCCAGTCAGTTAACCAAGACATACATACTGCTTCATGATACAAACGCAAATTCGGGACTTGGAAGCCACCTCTGTCTTTGATATCATACATTATTTTCATTTTAATTCTTGGCTTCTTTCCTGCCCAGATAAATTTAAAAATTTCTCTTTGCCATTTCACCAACACTTTCACATCTTTTACAATTGGTATTGTCTGAAACAAAAACATCAACCTGGGCAGTACATTCATTTTGACAACGGCAATTCTTCCAAGAAGAGATAATCTAAGTTTTTCCCACTTTTCTAAATCACGCTTTATCAAAACCCACAATTTTTCATAATTATTCTTAAACAAATCAATATTTTTCATTGTAATGTCAACTCCCAGATATTTAACCTTTTTAACCACTTCACATTCTGTCAGATTTTGTAAAATTTGTTGCTTTGTAACATTCATGTTTTTACACAATATTTTCGATTTATTTTTATTTACATAGAACCCTGCGAGGTCACCAAACTCTTTTACTTTTTCAAATACCAAGGGCATGTTAATAACAGGATCTTCAACAATAAACATAATATCATCAGCAAATGCTCTTAATTTGTATGAAAAACCTCTAATACTCAAACTTTTATATTATCATCATCTCTAATCATTTGCAGCAGAATCTCCAAAATCCAGATGAATAACAATGGCGATAGAGGACAGCCCTGTCTAGTCCCTTTTCTGACCCGGAACACTTCTGTTGATTCTGCATTTACAATCACCGTAGCCTTTTGTTCTTTGTATATTGATTTAATCATTCTTGTAAATTCTGCATCCATCTGCAATTTTTCAATCACTTTGAACATAAATTCCCAGTTCAAGTTATCAAATGCCTTCTCCGCGTCTAAAAATAAAAAGCCAACCTCTTTTTCCGGGTGCTTATCATAGTACTCTATTGCATCTAAAACAACCCTCATGTTGTCCTTTATTTGCCTACCTGGCAAAAACCCAGCCTGATCTTCGGCAATAGTGTCTTTCAAATACCTTTTAAGGCGTTCTGCTAAAATTTTTGCATAAATTTTGTAATCATTGTTCAGAAGTGAAATTGGTCGATAATTTTTAACATTAGTTAAATCTTGAGTTTCTTTCGGTATTAAGGTGATTGCAGCTTCATTCCAGGAATCTGGAATCTTCCCGCTTTGTCTAATTTCATTTAAAAGAATCTCTAGAACCGGTACCAGGTCTTCTTGAAGTTTCTTGTAGAATTTGGCTGAAAAACCATCTGGTCCTGGAACTTTGGAGATTTTTGCTTCTCCTATTGCTTTGCTGATTTCTTCTTTAGTTATCACAGCGTTTAACATTGCTTTTATTTCTAAGCTTGGTTGTGTCAAATTCACTTTGGATAAATAGTCTTGGATTTTTTGTTGATCCATTTGTTTTGCTTGAAAAAGAGTAGCATAGTATTTATAAAATTCTCTCTGGATCCCTCCTGGGTCTATGATTTCTCTATTCCCATCTTTCAGTTTAACTATTGTTTTGTTCTCTCTTCTTTTCTTCAATTGCCATGCCAAATATTTCCCAGGTTTATTCACTCCTTCAAAGGACTTCTGTTGCAATTTTTTCAAATTCCAATATACTTCTTTATTTAACCTCGCATCGTATTGTTCCCTTAGGATCCTCAGTTCTCTCAAAATTTTCTTTTTGCCAGGTCTCTTCTTGAGTTCTGCTTCTTTCTTTTGGATATTTCCCATAATTTCTTTATCTATTTTGAATTGTTGTTTTCTTTCATTGTTGTTAATTGCAATTAGATGTCCTCTCATCACAGCTTTATATGCCTCCCATACCGTTCGCGTCTGTACATCTTTATTTAAGTTTAGTTGAAAATACGTTTTGTTTTCCATCCTTATTTTGTCCACAATATTTTGTTTGTCCAGTAAATCCTCATTGAGTCTCCATTGAAATTTCTTTCTTTTAACATATGTTGACCACTTTACTGGGCTGTGGTCAGAAAGAATTCTAGGTAATATTTCAATTTTACGTGTTTGCAAGATCAAGTTCTCGGTCATCCACATCATGTCTATTCTTGAGAAAGACTCATGTCTTGATGAGTAAAAAGAATAGCCTTTGTCTTTAGGATTTTTAGTTCTCCATGCATCTTCCAGGTGCTCATGTTTTGCCATCTGAAAAAATACTTTCAGAAGTTTACCTATACCTTCGTTTCCTTTTTTTTTGATTTTCTGTCAATAGCATTGTTAACAGTACCATTAAAGTCACCCATCAGTATCATTTGCTCATAGGTTAACTGTTGTAATTGTTCCCACAAATCTTGAAAGAATTTTTACAATTAGGGTCTTTTTATTCTGGAGCATAACTTCCACTGCCAAGAATCTTCCTTCTTTGTCTTTAAAAATTTCCTTTGGCTCCAATTCTTTTTTTACATATGTATCAACTCCTTTTTTCTTTTGTGAGGAGAGGGAGTAAAATTCCTCTCCTAATCTACTTTGAATCAAAAATTTAACATCAGTCTTTTTAATATGTGTTTCTTGCAAACAAACAATATCACATTTTTGTTTTTCCAACCATAGGCTAATATTTTTTCTTTTTTTGGGTGAATTAAGTCCATTAACATTCCAAGAAATAATTTGACTCTCCATGTTGACTTTGTATTTATTTATCAGAGTCTTTAAAATTGTCTTTAATGAACTTGGTCATCTGCTCTACTGACTTGATGGTGACTCTCTTCTGTTTAAATGTAAAGCTGACACCTTTTGGAATTTCCCATCTGTATCTAATGCCCTCTGTTTTCAGTTTGTCGATCAAGTCTTTAAAAAGTCGTCTGTCCTGAAGAATTGTTCTGGGTAGTTCCTTTAGTATCATAATTTTCTTGTTATCAATTGTGAAATCTTTCTGAAATTGTTGCTTAAACAAGTCTTCTTTCAATCTTTTGGATATAAACTGGACAATCACATCTCTGGGTAATTTTTTCTTTTGTGCAATCGCAGAGTTGACTCTGTATACCAAATCAATATGTGCCGCCACCCTCTCCTCTTCTAGTTTTAAAAAATCTGCAACAGCATCCACCATGACTGAGTGGATATTCTCATTTTTATCTTCAGGGATTCCCCTAAATCTCAGATGGTTAAGCATTCCATTGTACTCCACCATTACATTGGCTTTTGATGCTTCTTTAGCAACCTCAGATACACCAGTTTCCACTCCTTTCACTCTCTCCTCCACCTCATCTGTTCTTTTGTTCAACGTCTGTATTTCCTTTGTAATCCCAGCCAAGTCTTTTTTCAAGTCAGTTACTTCATCAGCCACTTTTCCTAGAGTTTTTTCCATTTTTTGTATAGCATCCATCACCTGTTTTTCCATGGCTTCCATCATGCCCTGTAGTTTCTTCTCCTCTTTAGCAGCCATTTTCGGGGAGGACCAAGAGTTTGCCCTCTGTCATTGCCGAAGATCGTAAGCCATTGTTTACAATTATCACAAAACTTCCATCAAATTAAAGCTCTTCTTGTGCCCAGTTAAACCGCTCTATTTTCACTTTTTTCTGTTGAGTCTTTTGGCTAAAATCCGAATAAATCGTTTTGACCTTCTCAAAATGGCGGGCGCAATTTCTTTATGGTAAATAGCTCTTCCTGTTGTTTATTTCCTGTCTGGCAATCTTAATCGTCCCCCTTGACTTCTGGTTTTCTCCCTTCTTCCGGCCTCCTTGGTCGTCTCTAGGAAATGCTACTTGTCTGGTCTGAAGTCACTTCCTGTTCCGGTGATTTCTGTCGCAGCTTGAGTAATTTTCCACACTGATTCTCGCGGGACTTGGTGTTAGTTTCTATTTTAAAGTCAATATCCTGACCACAGGAATGATCAACAAACCGGCTTTTTGGTCTTTTTTTGCTGTTTAAACGCATTTTCCGGAGTCGGTGTTAGTACACAGAATACAGCACGATCATGCGCTACATCGGATGTTGTTTATTCTCGGGATCAGCCCGTTTCCGGTGAGCAATTTTGAAAAGTTACCTTCAAAGTCCGTGTCTTGTTATAGCAGTGTTTTCTTGGTATCAGTTTCCATAGAATGTCTTGGAGGTCTGGGTCATGCGTTCTTATGTTGAGAATCCAACTCGGTGGGGTCTTTTAGAGAAATTCCGAAGTGCCCTCTTGCGGGGAGGGGATCAAGGCTGGTCGTGGTGCTCTTTAAAGCCCCGCTATCAGCCGATCTCAACTCCCACTCGGGCCAATGCTCGTTGCTAGTCACCCCCCTGCCTGGGGAGATCTGCGGCAGGCTGTATAGCCCACCCTGTCAAAAAGACCCTCTGTATGTTCCGGTCTGGGATACATGGTGTCCTGACGTGTTCTGGCTTTAAAACCCTCACATTTCTAAGCAAACTTTGACACTCCCTGTAAATCTCTTCTTGCTGCTTTGATACTGTTGTTCTTGGTACCAATTTCTTTCACCTTTTCCTTCACAGTTTTCTCTCTCATTTGGCCACATTGCCATTTAATCCTGTTGATTCTAATGATCTGTATGGTATTTTCAGTGATGTTACTATGCTACATCTAATGTCATCAGAAAAGCTCAGCTGGATGGAATTGTGTGGAACTGAGGTTCTCTCAAACTGCCAACATTGGCTCAATCTGCATCTAGCATTCACTCCGTTGTTTTACCAAACTCACACTAGAATAGAAAAAGATGTGGCTCAAAACCAAATATCCTGGGCCAACACTGTACTGACTGCAGAGTCACCCTGAACGACCATAAAATGGCCATAAATCCATGCAGATAGTTCTATAAAACCAAGAGATCAAACAAAGTGAAAGTGGCATGCAGTCCGGACATGGCCATAAAATAGGACAATCGAATTTAAACTGGCAGCAATGCAGAAGGGAATTTCTGTTCCAGCAAAGGTTTGCTAAAACAGCAGAGCAAATGCTAGATGCAGGCCGAGGACAGACTGGCAATTTGCCCCGGTAGCCAGTTGCGGCAAAAAAACCCCTGGATTAAACTATACCGGGTTTTCCCGTCCACACAGCGGGGGCCGCTGCCAGAAGATATGGGACGGAGGCGCGCAGGAGCGTTCAGACTGCCACGCTGGAGGTGTGCTATATTCGCCATTTCCCCATTAATTCAGCTGTGGGTGTATGGGTGTATGTGCGCATGAGCGCTCATGTGCTCATGTGCATAAGCGCATTTTGCCATTTTTTTTTTGTCCTGCAATGCCGGCACCACATTGGGCAGTGGAGTGGAGCACAGCCAATCACAGTGCTGCTGCCTCGTGCCCAACGCGGCTTCCGCCCGGCTTTTCGCCTGCGCGTTCAGACTCCCAGGAAGCGGAGAAACGCGTGACAAACGCAGGCTTTTGGATTTGCGACGGCTTTTATCAGGTGTTTTTTTAATCCGGAAGTGAAGCGCAACAGCACCAGTAGGCTATGGGTGGGGGACGCCAGGCAGATGTGCCTGTGTGAACATTCCATTTAATCCGATATTGAGTCATTGTCAGCCCGGGTCCCTTCCCAGGGCAAATTGCCAGTCTGTCCTCGGTCGCAGATTGGGCCATAGAGAGGGACTGGTATAATAAAGTTTCAGTTCAGTGGAAGCTAAATAAGCACAGGCTGAGTACTAGGGTTGCCCACTCCAGGCTGAGAAATTCCAAGAAATTTGGTGGTAGAGACTGGAGGAAGTGACATTTGGCAAGAGGAGGGAGCTCAGTGGTAATGTGATACCATTGACTTCACCCTCCAAAGCAGCCATTTTCTCTAGAGGAACTGATCTCTGTAGCTTGGAGATTATTGGTAATTCTGAGAGATCTCTTCTGGCACCCCTACTAAGTACGTCCATACAATACCAGCTCCAGCTCAAAATTCAACCCCTTTTTAAAAACTTTGCAGAGATGTGGTAAGTAAACATTGAGCCTAAGCATGTACCTGAAACCACAAAACATGCCCCTTTAATTGGATGGACATTTCCTAAAGAGCATTACCTTAAAACACTCAAATCTCAGATTTCTTTTGCCACTTTTTTTTTATCTCTGCTATGTATTGAGCCTGAACTGTACTGGCAAAAATACTTAGCTTGGGATGCATGAAAATAAATTGCTAGGATCCTAGAATGGGCCAGTAGGGAGACAGGGATCCTGGAGTAAACCAATTGGGAAACAATAGCCTATTGTTGGGAGTGGGGTATGTTTTGGGTGTAACCTTTTTCAGGCATAAATACCTGGCTTCAGCCAGGGATTTTCAGTCTTCTTTCTCTTGCTGAATCACTAATAAAATATGAGCTTATCACTTGAATACATCTGAACCCAGTATATTTCAGTCTCCTAAGGAAGAGCACCTGCCAGAGACTGGAATTGTGACAGGAGTACTGAGAGGAGTAGTGATTGAATCAGTCAGTCCTAAAATAAATCAACCCTGACCATTCCCTGGAAGGCCAGATACTGAAGCTGAAGCTCAAATACTTTGGCCTCCAAATGAGAAGGGAACACTCACTGGAGAAGATCCTGATGCTGGGAAAGACTGAAGATAAAAGAAGAAGGGGACAGTAAAAGATGAGATGGTTAGACAGTGTTACCGATGCAATGAACATGAAGTTGAGCAAACTCCAGAGGATGATGGAGGACAGGAGGGCCTGGCATGATGTGGTCCATGGGATTGCAAAGAGTCAGACTCGACTGTGCAACTGAACAACAACAAAGTGAGAGGGGTGGGAGCTCTTTCTCTCTTTCCTTGTTGGCCCCCTCCTCCCAGTTTTCAAGTGCCTTTGATTCTACCATAGGGTTGCCAACGGGGAGCTCCATCATATTTTGAAGGATGGTTTGGGCCATTATTTGTCTCACCCCCAGATTCGGCTTGATTTTCCAGATCTGTATCGAGGGGATGGCATTCACCTTTCCGAGAAGGGAAATGATATTTTCCTTCGGGATTTGCAGCAGGGGCTTCAGCTAATTTTGGGTTTTTCAGTGGGTGCAGGGGCCTAAGCAGAGGCTTGGCCCTTGCAGTGGCAGGTTTAGGTTTAAATAAAGTTCAGCGGCTACGTAAGCACCAATTAATAACCTCTGGGGGGTAGAGGGGTCTGCGGGATCAACCCTGTGGCCGTGCGGCCAGGGATGAGGCTTGCAGATTGCCTATGGGGATGGCCACGACGGAGACTCAGCATTGGCCATGCGGTGGTGTTTGAGGGCTCCTGAAGGTGCATCCCAATCATTGGCCCGGCTGGGTTTGCAAGTGACTTACAGTTGGCTCCAATCCGGGGCCATGGTGTCTTGCCTTTTATACGGTTAAGGATGGGGTCAAAGCGACACCAGGCCTTGCCGTGCCACTGTTTTTTTCAGGTTTGCCCTTGCCATTAATTTAATGAGTTAATAAAGTGGCCTTGGGGGGGTCTATCCACCGGCGGGGGAAGCCCCACCCCCAAGCCCCAACACCCACAGCAACCCCTCTCCCTTCTCTCTTGAAGGGCTCCCTTTAAATGCAAAGAGCTGGCGTTCCCCGCTCATCCGAATGCCAGCTCCACAGGCAGCCTTCCCTGCACACTCGATCTCAAGCGGAGATTGGGGTGCCTGGAAACTGTTCTTAAAGGGGCAGTGCAGGAAGCTGGCATTTCCCTGCAAGCCCAATCTCCGCTCAAGATCGAGCACGCAGGGAAGGCTGCCTGTGCTTAAATGGAGCTGGCATTCGGGTGAGCGGGGAAATGCCAGCTCTCTGCACAGCATTTCCCAACGCGCAAGGGGCATGCGGCCAGGGAAGGGGAGCGGACATCCCCAATGTGACGTCATCACGTCAGGGATGCCCCACCCCCTCCAGGAACGGCCCTCAAAGTTCCCCACTGGGGGCGAAGATGGACTTGGCAACCCTATTCTACCATCTGAGGAAGCATTACACTGCACCTCAGGCCTATCTGTCTCCTGATGTCACCCTCCAAGAGAGCTGGCAGTCAGAGAAGGGGGTGTTAAGCAAACTTTACCTTACCCAGCCTTCCCTGCAGCAACCCCCACTTACCCAGGCCAGGAAAGGAAAGGAATAAGAACTCGACAGAGGTAAACAGTCCCTCAACCTCACCAGTGTAAAAACTTCAACTGAGGTCACATGTACCTGGTGGTGCTCTGGCAAACCATCTGGTGTTGTGTCCTGGGATCAGAAGGCAGAGCTGGCGAAATACAGCCAAGCTTCGCTCTCTGAGAACAATAGGGACTAGGTTCCTGAGCTCGCCAGTAGTGAACCAATGGCAGCATTGGCGGGCGATTCAAACCCGCCAATAGGAATATAGGGCCGTCCCCCCCTAACCGAAACCCAGTACTTTACAGTGGCGACGAAGGTGGGATTTCAACGCCTTCCGTGACTCCATGAGCGACGAAAAGGACACCGCCGAGCGCCGCATCGCTGACCCCGAGAGCAGCACCGCACCGCTCGCCGAGCATCGCATCGCTGACCCCGAGAGCAGCACCGCACCGCTCGCCCCGGCGCACGCCTTCCCAGACAGAACCATGGCCGCTTCTCATGTAACCCTGGAGCACTTCGATCCGTCGCAGCCAGAAACCTGGGACGCATGGGTCGACCAGCTCATCAGCTATTTGGAGCTCAACGAAATCCGCCACCCCGACCAGAAACGAGCGATCCTGCTGAACGCCTGCGGCACCCAAACCGTCCGCCTCGCCAAGAGCCTCTTGGTCCCTCGCACGGCCTTGGAGAGCTCGTTTGGGGAGATCCTAGATGTCTTCAACGCTTACTTCAGCCCCCGGCCGACCTTCCTGGCCAAGAGGATGGATTTCCAGAGGCGAGTCCAGGCCCAAGGGGAATCCATTGCCACCTTCCTGGCCGCGCTAAGGGCGCTCGCGGTGGACTGCGGATTCCCGAAGGTGGAGGACAACCTGCTGACGCAGTTCGTGTGGGGCCTGGCGGACTCCAAGCTGCGGCGCAAGTTGGTTGGACACCGGAGGCTCTCCTTAGACGAGGCCCTAGACGCCGCAACAGCCCACGAGGCCGCGGAAGGGGAACGCCCGGTCGCGGCCGCCCATGTGGTCGGAAGGAGTCCAAGCCCCGGGAATGTAGATACGGAAGAGGTCTTCGCCCTCAGACCTCAACAATGCCGGCCGGCGCCGTTCCAGCAGGCCAACAGAGAGCCAGCCAAGCCTTCCGGCAACCGGACCGTCTGTGCCAGCTGCGGGGAAGGCCACGGAAGGAAATCCTGCAAGTTCCGGGATGCCGTTTGTCACGGGTGCGGAAAGCAGGGACACCTCGCACGGGTCTGCCGGTCCAAGGGCCCCAGAAATGTGAGATCGTCGGTTCCACCGCACCGCGCATCGTCCACTGCCCACGAGACGATGGAAGAGGTCGCCGAGTTGTACCACCTCACCGACCAGCCGCTGCAGGTACTTCGCCTCCCCAACCCCAACCTCTCCTCTGCCCCGAAGATCCAAGTAACCGTGCGGATCGAGGGGTCCCCCTGTTGCATGGAAGTGGACTCAGGATCGGCGGCGTCCATCATTTCCCTAGACACTTTAAAAAGACTTTGCCCATTAGGGGGACCCCCTCTTCGTCCATCGCCACTAAGCTTGGTGGACTTTCAAAAGAACCCTGTCCCCATCCGGGGAGTCGGCACTTTCCGAGTGCAGTACAGAGATTTTGAGGGGAACTTGGACTTGGTGGTGGTAGAGGGAAATCTCGTGAGTCTCCTGGGGCGGGCGTGGTTCGAAGCCCTAGGCATAACGATTGGGGGAGTGAATAAGTGCGGGGTGCGGGACTGGGGGGCGGTGTGCAAGGAATTCCCGGAGGTCTTTGACGGGAAACTGGGGTGTTATAAAGGGCCCCCGGTGTCGCTTCATTTAGACCCCACCGTGACGCCCGTCCGACGGCGCTTCCGCACCGTGCCCCTGGCCCTCCGCCCGAAAATAGAGGCCGAACTGGACCGGTTAGTGGCACAGGGAGTCCTAGAGCCCGTCCCGAACGCTCGATGGGAGACCCCGATTGTGACACCCGTCAAGCCAAATGGGGAAATCCGCATCTGCGCGGATTATAAGTGCACCATTAACCAGGCACTTCAGGCGCACGCATACCCCGTACCCGTGGTCAGCCATGTCTTAGCCACACTGGCGGGGGCGCGCATATTTGGAAAGCTGGATCTCGCGCAGGCGTACCAGCAACTCCCGGTAGATGAGGCCACGGCCGAGGCGCAAACCATAGTGACACACCGGGGGGCCTTCCGGGTGAAGCGGCTGCAGTTCGGGGTCAGTGTGGCCCCAGGGATATTCCAAAATCTCATGGACGATTTGTTGAAAGGGATCCCTGGGGTGACGCCGTTCTTCGACGACGTCCTCATCGCCGCGACCACCCCGGAAAGCTTCGCCGCCCGCCTCCGAACTGTACTGGAACGCTTCCAAGCCGCGGGGCTGAAAGTGAAGCGGGAAAAGTGCCTCCTCGGGGTGCCGGAGGTGGAGTTCTTGGGATACCGGGTAGACGCAACAGGTCTGCATCCGGCGAGGGACAAGGTGAAGGCCATCGTGGAGGCCCCCGCCCCGAAGTCCAAGGCCGAGCTCCAGGCGTTCTTAGGCCTCCTGAACTTTTACCACGCCTTTCTCCCCCACAAAGCCGCCGTGGCCGAACCCCTGCACAGGCTGCTGGATAAGGCGACACCTTGGGCATGGGGAGCGAGGGAGGCGGCGGCGTTTCGGGGGGTTAAAGTACTCTTGATTTCTAACGCGGTGCTCGCCCACTTTGATGAAAAGCTCCCGGTAATCCTTGCGTGCGACGCATCACCGTATGGGGTCGGGGCAGTCTTGGCACACAAGCTACCGGATGGAAGGGAAGTCCCGGTGGCTTATTACTCCCGCACGCTGTCCCCCGCGGAGCGGAACTATGCACAAATCGACCGGGAGGGCTTGGCACTGGTGGCGGGGGTTAAAAAGTTTCACAACTTTGTGTACGGGCGGCCCTTCACGCTCGTAACCGATCATAAGCCGCTCCTGGGACTGTTCGCGGTGGACAAACAAACGCCGCAGGTTTTGTCGCCCCGGGTGTTGCGCTGGTCCTTGTTTTTAGCGGGCTACCAGTACCAGTTGGAGCATCGGCCGGGCAAGGCGCTGGGTCATGCTGACGCCTTGAGCTGCCTGCCGCTGCCGCATACAGGGGAAGATCCGGCCCCGGCTCCCGCGATCTTGTTAATGGAGGAGCTGCCAAACCCCCCCTTCAGGCTGCAGACGTGGCTGCCCGCACGTCCCGAGATCCCATTCTCTCCCGGGTCCTAAACTGGGTGGTGAGGGGATGGCCAGCGGAACCGACAGGGCCAGAGTTCACGGCATACAAAGCCAGGCGGGAAGAGTTATCCGCCTTAAAAGGGTGCTTGTTATGGGGGGACAGGGTGGTCATCCCGGGGCCCATGAGACAAGGGGTTCTAGAAACGCTACATGAGGCCCACCCCGGCATTGTACGCATGAAAGCTCTGGCAAGGAGCTACGTGTGGTGGCCCGGGATGGAAGCCGAAATTGAAACCTGGGTCCGAGGGTGCACACGGTGTCAGGAAGTCTGCCCCAATCCCCCGAGAGCGCCAACCCAAAGCTGGGAGTCTACCCACAAGCCGTGGTCACGCCTACACATAGATTTTGCGGGGCCGTTTCAGGGGCTCCAGTTCATGGTGACGGTAGACTCCTACTCGAAATGGGTGGAAATAAGCCCAGTGTCTACCACCTCTGCCAAAGCGGCAATAAGGGCCCTGCGGAAAATATTCGCGACGCACGGGTTACCAGACACAATCGTGTCGGACAACGGGGCAGCGTTCACATCTGCTGAGTTCCAAGCGTTCCTCGAAAGGAACCTAATCAGGCACATACGATCAGCGCCCTTCCACCCGGCAACCAATGGACAGGCGGAGAGAACGGTACGCACCGCCAAAGAAGCCCTGAGCCGCATAACGGAGGGGGACTGGGAGTTCCGGCTGGCCCGCTTTCTTCTTACATACCGCACCACCCCAAACCCCATCTCCGGGCATTGCCCCGCAGAACTATTAATGGGCCGCCGCCCTACCACTTTATTAGACAGACTCCACCCGGACCGAGCCCCAGAGAGAAAGCTGGTCGAGAACCGGGAGGCGCCCCGAAGCTTCCTCCCGGGGGAACCTGTCTACTTCCGGAACTACGGGGCGGGGCCTCAGTGGGTGGCCGGGCGCATCCTAAAACCCACCGGGCCAGTGTCATACGAAGTCCTAACAGATGGGGACCGGGTCCTCCGTAAACACGTCGACCAGCTCCGGAGGCTGCAAGACCCCGACACAGAGATCCAGTTACCGGGAAATGCCGCGGCTGCCCCAGCATCCGATCGACCGCAAGCACCGACAGCGGAGCCAGCGCCGGAAAGTCCACGGAATCCGGAGGGGGCCCCGGTGACAGCTGAACCGCCGCGGCTGCCGCCGCCGTTACAGCCGCCACCGTCACCGCCTCGGCTACTACCAGAGATCCAAGCTCCTTGTGCTGGCGGACCACCCGATAGGGGCCCCGCCAGTCCGGTACCGGCCCCCCGACGTTCACTAAGAGAACGGAGGGCACCAACATACTTAAAAGACTACGTCACCTGATAGGAGACGAACTATGGGGGGAGGGGTGTTGTGTCCTGGGATCAGAAGGCAGAGCTGGCGAAATACAGCCAAGCTTCGCTCTCTGAGAACAATAGGGACTAGGTTCCTGAGCTCACCAGTAGTGAACCAATGGCAGCATTGGCGGGCGATTCAAACCCGCCAATAGGAATATAGGGCCGTCCCCCTCCGGCCGTTGCTGTGTGTTCTTTGTCTTGTGTGAAGTACGAATAAACGCGTCTTCTCTTATGTCGTCGTCCGAGTCATGAGGCCCGAAACCCAGTACTTTACACTTGAGTCCTGCAGGATCAAGCTGGAATTTGTCCCAAGGTGCATTTTGTAAATTAGCACTTGTCTCACTAAGTGGGAGGAAGGGTATCTCAACTAGCCACAGTCATTCAACTGATGGCAGCATTGCAAAGGAGTGCAACATTGGAGTCTTCTCAATTGCAGTAAGGTACCATGACTGGGGAGAATCCCAGCCAGCAGCCAAATCTGAATGCCCACCATTAGCTTAATGGCACATCACTGGCTGCACCTCTCTCCTGTTATGGTCAGCAAGGCATATGGAAACCCTCTTATCACCTACCTTTGTGTTTTAATTGCCCCCTTATGTTTTATAGATGTACATTAGCTTTGGTTTTTAAGTGCTTTTATGATGTACTTTTATAATATTTTAACTATTGGCCAGCTTTGTGACCCTGATCAAGCAGAAAAGGTCATGTTGTAAATAAAATAAATGTTGTAAATAAAATGTTGTAAATAAAATAAATTAATATCTCTCAGCCAGCTTGGCTGTTGCTACCCATCAAAGATGGCATGCAAACACCATGTACCTGGAGGCCAGGGGTCTTTTTGTAGAAAAACAGCTGCAGGAGCTCATTAGCATATGGTATGCTAATGAGCTATTAGGCTATTAGCATATGCCACACCCCCTGACATCACCGGAAGTAATGTCAGAAGGGGAAGCAAAAGGGGGGGAGGCATCCTCAAAAGCCTCCCCTTCCCTTCCCCAGCTGGTCTGGGTGGGGGAGCTAAGAGAGAAGGGGTTTAAAGTTTAAACTCCTTCTCATGAGAGTTGGGCCACAGAAGGAGGAAAGAAGGAAGGAAAGAGGGAAAGAAAGAGAAGGAAAAGGGAGGGAAAGAAAGAGAAGGAAGGAGGGAAACAGGGAAAGGAGGAAAAAGAGAAAAGAAGGTGGGAAAGAAAGAACGAAGAGAAGAAGGAGGGAAAGAGGAAAAAGAGAGAAGGAAAGGAAGGAATGAAAGAAATTCGGTGGCAATTCAAGAAATTGCAAGTAGATAAATAGGTACCACTTCGGTGAGAAGGTAACAGCGTTCTGTGCGCCTTGGTGTTTAGTCATGCTGGCCACATGACCACGGAAATGTCTTCGGACAGCGCTGGCTCTTCGGCTTTGAAACGGAGATGAGCACCGCAACCCTAGAGTCGGATTCGACTGGCTTTCGAGCAAGGGAACCTTTACCTTTATATCCTATGGGCCATTGAGGTCAATGGTGAAAACATAGGGTATATTCTGGGGGCTGGAGGGGAGGAGGTTTGAGGGAGAGGCTCCAAACTCACAGGGTAGCTGATGGAGCCTCTCTCCAAGATACCCACCAGGTTTCAAGAACATTGGACCAGGGGGTCCAGTTCTATGCGTACCCAAACAGGTTGCCCCTATTCCCTCCATTGTTCTCTAGAGTGGGAAAAAATCTGACTTTTTTCCCACCATAGAGAACAATGGAGGGAATAGGGGCAATCTCTTTGGGGGCCCATAGAATTGGACCCCCTAATCCAATGTTCTTGAAACTTGGTGGGTATCTTGGGTAGAGGCTCCATCAGTTACCCTGTGAGTTTGGTGCTTCTCCCTCAAACCTCCTCCCCTCCAGCCCCCAGAATATACCCTATGTTTTCACCATTGACTTCAATGGCCCATAGGATATAATGGAGCTGAAATTGACATGCGGCTGCCTGAAAGACTCCCCGGGATGCCGGCTGGGGGCGGGGCTTGGCTCCTGAGCTCCCGGAGCTCCACTCCAGTGCGCTCCCCCCCCAAAAGACCCCTGCTGGAGGCCATTTCAAAGGTTGGTGAGGTCCAGTGGCCACTGACTTTCTGGTGTGGTGTACTAGCCTGTACCCACTTACATTCAGCTTTACTCATTCCCCAAACCATGTGGTCCAACATAGTCAACTGGATGACCAATTCGAACTCAGGAAGAGGGTAGCCCCTCCCTCCATGATACACTGACGATCTACTGGAGCTAGATTTGAGTCCAGTGGCACCTTAAAGGCCTATGAGATTTTCCAGGGTATAAGCTTCTGAGACTCATTGCTCTCTCAAAAGCATATACTCTGGAAATCTTGTTGGTCTTTAAGGTGCTATTGGACTTGAATTCTTGCTGTTCTACTGCAGACCAACATTGCTACCTACCTGTAACTGTCAATCTACCATTATCCAGAATAGTACGGTGTTCCACATGCTCAAAACAAGAACTAGAAATATATGCAGAATGAATTCTTCTATCATCTAATGGTGTGCAAATGTGTATGTATGTTCTATTAACCTAACACAAGTAAAAGAACCAGGGCCATTTGAACCTGGGCCTCAAGCCAAAAAGGGACTCAGATTTACTTACTGGTTAATTTTCTGCGATTTGAAAAGTTTTGTATGCATTATACACCCCATTGGAACAAAATGTGGCATGGTCTCTTAGCTTTGATCTGCAAAATAAGCAAATGAGAGACGTGATCTGGTAAAAGATAATTATTTTATTTAGGGTTGCCAGCTCTGGGTTGGGAAATTCCTGGAGATTTGGTGCTGGAGCCTAAGGAGGGCAGAGTTTGGAGAGGGAACTTATCAGGTATGTGGTGCCATAAATCTGACTCTCCAACGCTGCCATTTTCTTCAGGAAAACTGATCCCTGTAGTCTAGAGATGATTTGTAGTTCCAGTAGAACTTCAGGCCCCACCTGGAGTTTGGCAACTCTTTAAATTGATATAGATTTTGTTATACTTTGTTCAGTGTAACAAAGAACCTTCAAAGAATATCACAGTCAGGATGCAGAAGTGTCTGCAATTTCTCTGAACATCCTACATGCCCCAGTAGGAGTTGCCAGAGGTTGCCATGACTTTCAGGCATGGGCGCGCACACACACGCCCATGCACGCACGAATACACTCAACTGCAAAAATACCCAAAAAACCCCACATGCATAGTGGATTATCACAAAGCAGTAGCAGCAATAGTCAGAGACCAAAGGGTCATTGAAACAATATAAAGTATGTTTAGTAATTCAGCTGAGTTGAATGCATGCTGTTTGGGAAATGAATATCAAAATTAGAAAAATATTTGCTGTGACTGTAGCAGAAAGCATATTTAATCTGTAAGGAATACTTAGCTTTCTTGCAATCAATAGGCTTAAACATTGCTAATTCTATGTCAGATTGTGGTTGTTAAACCACCTCCCTCCAAAAAAACCCCAAAACATTAAAACAAACATTTTAGATATAAGCATTAATTGTTGCTTCTTACAATGGTAAAAATGTCCCATAATATTTTCATGGCTGTATTACTGGCAACTGAAGACTGTAGTCATAAAAAGTAAATTAACTTTTGTAAGGTACATCAACTTGTAGTTAGTAGAGACTGCTATTTCACTCAGAGCTTCACAGGAATTTTTACAGCATACCCACATTGCCGTGAAGATTATCTGTTGCATTTTCACACTATCTTTAATAATAGCATGAGAAAATGACTCTGAAGTTGAAATCAAGGTAAAGCTTGCTTTGTTTGAGTTGCATGGCAATGAATAAGTGCATGTTGAGGTCTATGTATTTCTGTATGGAAAAGCAGCAGTATGAATGAATGATGCTGAAAACCCACTGGTACATGCTTGAATCCCATTTATTTCAATGACTATCAGTCATGACTATCTCACTCTGGATTAAAACCTAAACCAAGATTTACTGTCTGTAATTAGGGCTCCTATGTATCCTGTTCTCCTGACGTGGATGGCTGAGGTTAGCCCAATCTTGTCAGATTTCAGAAACTAAGCAGGGTTGACCCTGGTTAGTATTTAGATGGGAGACCACCACTACCACTGTGCAGAGGCAGGCGATGGCAAACCACCTCTGAATGTGTTTCTAAAATCTCTGTCTTCAAAAAAATAAAACAGAAGACAAGGGAGGAAAAAACTTAATATCCAGCAACTATTACAGTAAGTGTTATTAATTACTACTAAGTAATGATGGAAGCTTTTTAAGGAGCTTCCTTAAGGACATTGTTTTATGACTAAGACCTCACCTCAGCATGACATTCTAGCAGAAACAGACCAAATCTGTGACAGTAATTGCCATAGGCATTATAGAACAAACACAATCAGGGAGTCCATATTGATTTGTGTAATATTTGTCTTCCTGGGCTTCCTGTCTGTGACCTGTAAGCTTTTCCATTGCATCTAAAATGCTGCTGCTAGTCTTGTTTTCCCCTGCTTATTGTTCAAGCCCTTAGTACTTATTATTTACCGCACTGATAGCCTGCCTTTCTCACTGAGACTCAAGATGAATTGCAAAATATCAAAAAAATAAGTCAACCAGACAGCATAAAGCATCCAATAAACCAATTTGTATGGCTAGGATTACAGAAATGGAAAACAATGCAAACAAACAAAACCTGTCTAAGGCATGTGGGATAGACAGTAAATGGTTAATGATGTAATAAGGTCTGAGAACTCTGAGCAACAGGAATTCAAATGGAATTCTTCAGTTGAGAGAATCAGTTAGAAGTGAGAGTTAAGACCTGAGAGCAGGCCGGTAGCTATTGTGGGGCCCACAGGGCCCGGCCCCCATGGTTTTTACGGGCCCTATCCTCAGTTCCCCCTCCCTCCCCCATCACTGCCCTCAGCCCAACAGCCGGCAAGGAGGGCAGTAGAGCACCCGTGTGTGAATAGGGGCCCCAGTCGAGCCCTGCAGCCACCATGCACACCAAGCGTCCCACCCCCCCTGCTCAGAGATGGACTGGGGTGGCCACTGAAGCAGCCACACCCACCAGCTCACCCAGGTCCAGAGGAGCCCAGCTCGCTCCCCCTTCCCTTCCCTTCCCTTCCCTTCCCTCCCCTCCTCGCTTTCACTCATTTGCAATGGAGGGAGCCAGTCTGGGCATGGCTCAGTAGCCCAGGGTGCCTGGGGGCAGTGGGTAGACAGGAGGCAAGTGGCCAGGGAGCCTGCACGTGTGCTGGAGAAGCAGGCAGCCAGCAGGAGCAATGCTACCACATAGGCTGAAGTGAGCCCAGAGAGGAGCCCAGAGCCATCCCGTCCTGCTTCTCCACCACCCCACTTAGCTGCCGACCCCTGCCTCAGTGGATACCATGATGCCCTGGGCTGTGGGGGCCCCAGCCCCCTCCCCCCAACTCCTTCGCTATGGGGCTGCCTGAGAGTCAACTGGGAAGGAAGTCTAAGGGAGTGTGAGGATCAAGAAGGATCTCCATTCAAGCCTGAGGGAAATAGCTCCTAGAAAGGGAGGGTGATTCCTACTCAGTCTGAAGGAGAGGATCAAGAAAAAAACCTGAGTTAGGGAAGTGTGAAGCTTAACCCATCCCTAACAAGACTGAGGGAAATAGCTCCTAAAAGACAGTGGTGATCCCTAGCTAGTAGGTAGGGAAGGAAACTGGAATTTGTGTGACTGTACCTGCTTTCACCCACTTTAGTGTCTATTAGATCAAGAAGCTTATGCTAGTTTACATAAGAAAACTGTCAAGAAATCTTTCTCCTCAAATTTTAAAGATCTGGCTGAATAACAGAAACAATTACTTGTTTGTGACAAATTATCTGGCATTTATTTTTATGCAGTTACCCACATTCTAGTTGCCTGTTCACCTCAGAAGTCCTAAACTTGATTCATACCTGACAATTTCCCCTCAAAGTTAAATAAAACTGTTAGTTATTTTTGAACTAGCCTCTCATGTGCCCTTATCAAACCAGGACAAAAAGAAGGATTTTATTGTAAGGTGCCTTGAACCAAGAGGAAAGGTGGGATATAAATGTTTTAATAAATAATAAGTTAATAAATAATAAATATTTATGAGTTGCATGGAAAAGTGAATGTATTCTGGAAATAGAGAAAGCTGAATCCATAGAATGCATTGGAAAGTTCAGTTCAAGAACACCAAAAATAAAAAAAGAAAAGAACCAGGGAGAATTGGCTTGCTTTTGTAACCTACTTTCTGCATTAAGATATGCCATACTATGATGATTTTGCCATCCCTCACAGGATTTCCCTTTATCTTCTTTTTTGGCTGATCAGCCACTTTTCCCGTCTTCGTTTTTCTCTGGCTATTCTACCCAATCATTTGAATGTGTTGGGCTGCCACATTCTAGACCAGTTGTCATTTCTGGGTTGTCTTCAAGGGCAGCCCCATGTACAGTGCATTGCAGTAAGCCAGCCATGAAGTTACAAAAGCATGGAGCAGTGTGGCAAGGGTAACTGAATCTAGGTAACAAGAAAGTCAGATGCAGCTGCTAGAAGGTGCTCCAGGGATCATGTCAACTACTTTTCAAATAGCGAACCAGGGTCTGTGAGCACCTGAAGCTATTAAGCCGCTCTGAAAATGCCAATGTTATTCTGTCTAGAACAAGTGGATCCAATCCCTCTAGAATATCAGCTTTCCCATCCAGCATTGCTTCTGTCTTGTCTGAGTTTAGCTTCAGTTTGTTCTGCCTTAGCCACCTAACCACAGCTTCAAAGCACCAGTTCAGAACCAAGATGGATGCTTCTGGAGGCTTTGATAATTAAATACAGAGTTGGGTGTTGTCTGCATATTGGTAACACCCAAACCCAATCAATTATTAAATCCATTGGGGGGGAAACTTACTTTGTTTAGTTACATGCTTCCTGACTATTCAAAAACTAGAGTGGATAATGAAGCCAAAATTGCCTGCACTTAAGAAAATATATAGGGGCCGCGGTGGCTCAGAAGTTAAGACCCTGAACTGCATACCTGAAGGTCTGTAGCTCGGCAATTCGAGAACCTAGTGCTACATGATGGAGTAAGCTCCCATCTCTGGCCCCAGCTCCTGCCAACCTAGCAGTTTGAAAGCAAGAAATTGCATGTAGATAAATAGGTAACACTGCCATGTGCCTTAGCATTTAGTCATACCGGCCACATGACCATGGAAACATCTTCGGACAGCACTGGCTCTTTGGCTTGAAAATGGAGATGAGCACCGCCCCCTAGAGTTGGATTCAACTGGCTTTCAAGCAAGGGAACCTTTACCTTTTTAAGAAAATATATAAATTTGGGAATAAGATTTGCATAAAATGACCAGGCAGTGAAGTTTGCAGATGACAACATTCAAGAGACAGAGAATCCTGTATAGACTGCAAAGTGTTTTCCTTTCTACTTTCCATTCCTGCAGAATGAATTTCTTTCTTCTTCTGTAGCCTCAAAGTTCTACTTAGCTCCTGTTTTACAGCCCAGGAGACATTAACTGATCCTTGTCACTCTTCAGGTCAGAGGGGAAAACAACTTAATCCCAAAACCCTTTACAACAGGCTTCTGTATGGATGCCTAATTTTTTTTTCCTGTCCAAATTTTTCTGTAAATTGAACATTTTTGGCAGCTGCAGTTTAGCTCCCCTTCAAAAGCAGCTGGAATTTAATTAGATGTGAATTCATAATATTTATCTAGTCACGCTTTTCACAGTATGCTCATAAATTATAGCCAGGTACTAGGTCACAATCCAAATTGTCCCTTCTGACATTCAGGCTGCATGGTTTTTTGAAGCTCCAAAGAGTGGTGGTCTATTGCATTCATTTATATTCCACATGGCAGAATGCTGTCTGTTGCACTGTTTTGACTTTTGGCCTAACAGAAGTTATTGCTGTTTTTACTCTGAGAATATTTATGTAACCTACTCCAATGTGCTATTTGCTTACTGACTAAAGGGAAAGTATAGGAATTTAAACAAACTCTTCATACATTAGAGAGGTTAAAGAAAATAAGAACTATGAAAGCCTATTTAATACCCAGAAAATCATGTTTTGTGTTAGACTACTCTGTGGCAATCGTTTGTGTGATCCTGGATGAATATGTTGCTCTTTACTGAGTGCCAATAGAAGTGCTTAGCAATGGTAACTTTATCTTCTTCAAAGCTGGATATGGACATTTTTGATTTACCCGGTAAATCAAAATGACAATAAGGGGGAAGCAGAAATTGGAGAGGCTGCAATTGTTTCAAGCACTTTGATCCATACTTGCTACGGTCTTTCAGGACCTGGTCTGTCATAAATCATTTCTCCCCTTTCCTCTATTGGAGAGACCAGATGTTGCAATTTGTAAATGCATGCAAATTGCAAAACAAAAAAAACCCCTGTTCTCAGTTCTGAAGAGTTTCATCCATAAAATTAGAACCCTGGTTTCCTTGCATTTGATATGAAAATCTATATTAGTTGTGAGCACTGGAATGTTATTTATCTTTTATACTTTAGTATTATATACTAACAGTGAAACAATATGAAAAAAGTTGATCTGCAGCTTCTTGGCACAAACATCAGGTATCGATGGAAACATCTTGTTCTGAAACATCCAAATGTCCTAGAAACAACATACATAATTGCATATGAATAATGGCAAAAACAACTGTTTTCAAATTGGTATCAAACCAAACTTACAATGTTTGTATTTGGCTCAGGAGACTTCAAAGAGTTTTATTAGTCAGAAGATGAAATTCACACAAACCATTCCTTGCCAAGACAGTGCTAACAGATATTGAAATTTGGGGTCAACGCCCTCTTATTGATTTCTTACATTCTATTTCTTTTATTCCCAGCAAAGGTGCTGGGAATAGCTTCATTAGGGCTTTTTACTCTTCCTGTCTTCCTAGTCACAGAAAACACTGTTAAGCCGAGAACAGTGGCCATTCACTACAATGCTCTGATAGCACGTATTTCTTCTCTTCCTGTAGAATAACAAAATATTGGAGCTGGGAAGTACACCACAATTTAAGGATTAGATCCACTGGACCATTTTCATAAGCAGAAAGGATTTCTGTCAGCAGAGCACAATTTCCTAACCCCCACTACAGTTAAACATGTCCTCTAAAATGCTGTTCTTGAGGGTCAGGGGAACCCCAGGAACATTACAAGGGGGGAGGGGAGTCAGAGGCCTGCAATGGGCAAGGGGAATCAACAAAATTGTCTATCTATACATCCTAATGAAGGATGCTGAGTGCTCAAAATAGGGTTGCCAACTCTTTGTTGGGAAATTCCTGGATATTTTGGGTCAGAGCCAGGGGAAGGTGGAGTTAAGGAAGAGAGGGAGCTCAGCAGGGATGTGATGCCATAAAGTTCATCCTCCGAAGCTGCCATTTTCTAAGTGGAACTGTTTTCTGTAAGCTACAGATCATTTTTAATTCCTGGAAAACTTCAGACCCCACCTGAAGTTGGCAATGCTATCAGAGAAACTGTTAGCCATTGGTCATCTGTATTCTAAACCTCAAGTCAATGTACTTCATTTTCCTGCCAACTCACCAACATTGTGTTTCAATCTAAAAGTCCTCAAACAAAAATCACTTCCAACATGCAAAGCAACATCCTGCATGCATATAAACAAAAGTCTGTGCAACTGAAATTTCAATATTGAGCTTAAAAATAATCTATATATCTAATAGCAAAGATGCCCCCTCTGTGCAGATATCTAAATCCGCACAGCGGGATCACATAAAGGTAAACAGATTTTCCTGCACACTTGGGGTACTTCCTAGGTATACAGAAAAATCTGAAATGTTGAAAAAACTATATAGGGATACTTAAATCCCCTCCCCCAAAGTAAAAGAGCATTCCCTGCACATGCGCAGAGAATGTACTTACCACTGGGAACTGGCAGCTGAGCTTGCCACCATTGCCAGTGTTGGGGGGGGAGCCATGGCAGGCCCAGTGGATTGGAGCTGCATAAGGCTCACTGCCATTGCCAGTTTTGGGGGGGCAGGGAGAAGCCTTGGCAGGCCTGGTGGCTGAGAGCCATGCAGGGCTCACCTCCATTGCTGCCAGTGGGGGTGGGGGAGAAGCATTGGCAGGCTGGATGGCCCCACCTGCTGGGCTCATCTGTGGCCACCTCCTCCTCTTCATCTGAGTTGCCAACTCCTACTGCTTCAGCAGGCCAGGCACCCAGGAACCACAGGGAATACTCTCCCCCACAAGTATTGCAGGTTTCTGCTTCTTGTTATTTCCTAAAATACAATTTTCATGCACAGGCTTAGAATTTGGAACCTTCTGCTCACTGATGTACTTCTATTATTTGTTTGCACAGTGAAGATATTTTTCAGCATTTCTTTTGCAGAGAATTTTGAACATTTTACATTCAGGAATTATGAACTTATGTATACAGAACCTGCATTGTGTCATCTACATAATACAAACAAATAAGTTTCTAAATAAAAAAGAATAAATGGACTCAATTCTTCTGACAAAAATGTTCACTCAAAAGTAATAAAACGTATTCCATTATGTGCTGCATTTTCCCCCTTACATTTTTCTAAGGAATTTAGAATGGTCCATGTCTCTCCCCTCTTCCAGATACCATCACAACAACCTTGTCAGGTTAGGTATATTAGGATGAGAGAGATACATTTAGGACTGTGGTCACATGAGCAGTTTGCGATGATATAGTAGTGTTACCTTGGTGGAATTACAGAGCATACCAGACCACAGCATCTGGCTTCTGTGCCCCAGTCATTGGCACCCCATGTTGCCCTGCTTTGGAAGCAGAGTAATCAGGCACCAGGGAAAGTCCAATATTAAGTGATGTCAGCACTACCATCCTGCATCTGAAACCCCCTGTTGCGAAGTCAAGCCATTTGGGAAGTCTGAACCTTCCTATTTCTGCCTCCTTTGCTGTTGTTATTCTTTTTGGCTCAGGTAGCTATGTGCACAAAAGCATACAATTTCCCCTGGCATTGTCAATCACTGTGGCCGGTTTCCGATTTCAGTGTTTCGCTGCTTAGTCGCATCCCTGTCTTGTTCCGATGGGGTTGTGCCAAGACTCGGCTGACAGGAAGGGTCTGAGAGTGTCCCGGACCCTCCCGGGGTCTCTGTAGGAGGCCCTCAGCCTGGAGAGCTGAGGAGAGTCTCTTCCAAAGTGATGGCTAAGGAATTGAGGCTCACCTTTATCTCCGAAAGGTCCTGTCACTGCAAAGCCACCATGGCACCAAGAAATGACTGCCAGACCAGCGGACATGATCAAAAGTTTTGAAAGGCTTCTAAAAGACTTCCAAGGCTTCAAAATGTGAGTTAAGCAATGTTCAGGTTATTAAGCGAACAAAAGAGCCTTGGCAGCAATTAGAAGCACCTAAGGGCAAAGTGGCAGGGGGGAGGGAGAAGCTCAAGAATTCACCCCCCATCTAAAGCAAGGCGGTTTTTATAACAGAACTAAAAAACTTTGAATTAAGCTAAACGCATTAGAGGATCAGCGAAAACAAAAGCTGCATAATAACAAAAAGTGGATTAAGTTCTGCTAATTTTTACTTTGTTTTGGGAAACTTACTTCTTGTTGATATTATGGCTGTGAGAGGGTGGAAGTCTGGAGAAAAAAAGTCAACCAGAAATAGCCTACCAACGACTCCCTCCCACAACCAGGAAGTAGCTGTAGATATGTCTACACTGTTGGCAAATGCACTGCGCCCCCAATGGAGCAGATGACTAACCTCAACATTAAAATGGATAATATGCAAAAGCAGATGACTCAAACGGACAAAAGGACTTCAGTAACTGAAAAGACATTAAAAAAATGGAAAAACAGACAGAATATCAATAAAAGAGTGGATGAAGCAGAAAAAGAGAGATCCTCCAATAAAACTCAACTAATACAGCTCCAGCTGGAAAGATCCATGTACATCCTACATTTCCAAGGGATCCCAGAATAAAAGAACAAAGACTTAAAGCCTCTCTTAGCAGAGACTTTGGCTCCAATCATGGATTACAAGCAGGAAGGTTTACTGAAGGAGATGGACTGGGCTTACAAGACTTATCCAGACTTTATTAAAAAAAATAAACTCCCTGGAGAAATATGTTTGAAATTCATGAGAAGGTCTACCAGAGATCTGGTGCTGAAATCTACACAGCGGAACCCCTTAAAAATCAAGAATGAAGAGATAAAAATCTTGAAGGATATCCCCTTTGAAGTTAGAAAGCGTAGGAGATTCTACAGGGAGCTTACTCTCTCTCTACGGAAGAAAGGGGTCCCTTACAGGTGGTTATTTCCTGAAGGATTGAGTTTCAAATATGAAGAAAGAAAGTATAATATTGATACTGTTCCTAAGGACAAAAAGTTTGTGGATCAATACTGTAATTTAAAGCAACACAACAAAGATAAGAAACTTAAAAAGGATGAGGAGGAAGAAGAGGAAGAAGAAGAATCCTACTCACAGGATTCAGCAAGCAGTAGTCCAAAACTCTTTAGTTCTTCAGCTGCTCCCAAACCCCGAGGAAAAAAGAAACGCAAGAAGAAAAGAACCTAAGACTAAGATAATCGTTGATAATGCAGTTTTTGCTGACCAGTCAGTTTATGCAACTCTTGATTATTTTTTTAAAAATTTTTATAAGCAATGATAACTTTGTAACATTAGGTGACAATGACATATATGTAACCAGATTGTGTCACCGTGTTAGTCTTCTCTTCCTTATATCCAGTAGTTTGTTTAGAGTTAGGGTTTAGTTTCCTTTCCCCATCCTTGTAGAGTATGTTGTATTAGTTTTCCTTCCCTATTTCCCATAGGTTTTAGAAGTAGGGATTTAGTAACCTTTCCCCATATCCTGTAGTAATGCAAAATCAATAAAATACTTACAAAAAAAAAATCACTGTGGCCATGTAGTCATTCTAGATCAGGAATACCTGGGGGAGTTGTTTTCAAGCTACATGCAAGGAAAGGTCTTGATTGGATTGCCTTAACGTTTGTTTGTCAATAATTTTTTACATATAGCAGTTACTTCTTAATCTTTAATCAAAACTTAATCAAATCTTCTCAATTACTGGAGAAGAGGCATTTTTCATAGGCGGTCATGGAAAGGTCATTAAGGCAACTTACTTATCAAGCTCAGATATGCTTTCAGGTCATCCTGGTTTTGCACCTGTGGAATTGAAACCATTCATGTAAAGGATCAAAACTGAATACATTTCATTGTTCATTTTTCCACCTATACAGTCAGCAGTATTTATTTGTAAAGTGATGTTGAGAACTAAATGTAGAAGTAGCTAAGTTCATACTAAAGGCACACTTACAGTATAATCCTAAACAGGTTTACACTCTTCTACGTTCTTTGAAGTCAATGAGCTTAGAAGGATCTAAATCTGTTTAAGATTGCACAGTAAGATACCTAAGTAGTAACCCAAAACTCAAAAAATTGTGAACAGATTTTTTAGCAGCTGTGAGAAATCACATAAATGTACACAAGCAAGTTTGTTGAGCCACATCAGAATAGCTCTGTGAACTATCAATTCCCTAACTGCAGTCAGCAAGCAGGATGCAAGCTGAACCAGCAGGTAATCAAGAATAATTACTTTTAAGGGAGATCCAGCATGAAATTACTAATTTCAAAACTATCAGCAGGGTTGATTGTGTTCATTTAGATCTAATTAAGACCAGGATTCCATCTCTGTCTTTCCATTTGTTAAATTATCTTTGTAAGTCTAGTAAGGTTGTATTATCACTTATTACTGTTCCTGCATGTGATCACTATCTTTTATATATTTATGCTTTGCCTAGGAAACATCAGAAGTTGTTCTTGCATTTTGTGGTCTTCTAGCTCTACTGTTGACATATTTTCTCTCTTTATTAATGCATCTCAGTTGAGTAAGTCTAACATTTTTGATGCAATGGAAACAAAGCCTGTGGAATGGAAGTCTGTTTATTCACAATCATTGGTTAATGTATTCAGGTGATTTCCTTCTAGGGGTCAAGAAAACAAAGAAGAATCTCCATCGTTGTAGACCATGTAGTCAAAGTGTAAAGATGTAGCCTTATGTGTCTTTGTTGTTTTGTAGATTTCCTATGAGCCCTTCCCTTAGAAATAAAGATTTTTACATAGAAGAAAATGCCTCCTCTCCAGTGAAGCAAAGATCCATTGCAAACTCTGAATATTTAACTATTTTGCCAATTTTTCCAACATATTCAAGTCCATATAAGTTTGTGCCACAATAGATATGATGGTCTTTAAGGTGCCACAAGACTCGTTTTCTGCTGTTTTCATTTGCATGTATGTTGCAATTAGTTATTTGTGTTGTTAGCTAAAAATGTTTTTCCTTAATCTAAGGATGCCATTGGAAACTGTATACCATTAATGGGGTTGAGATTTTTATTTAAAGCAATTTGGAACTAATTTGGAAAAGGAATTGATTATATTGTCACTCTGGTGATGTAATATGAAAAGAGGACTTTTGTTCCCTTGCATTCTCTAATACGGTTTCATCAATGATCTAGGTCTATACAAGAACAATGATTAAAATCATCAATAAGGTTTTTTGGGGGAAAATAGTATTTCATCTTCCCCTCTTTGTCTTTTATGATGCATTCTGTTTGACCTTACATTTTCCCTAGAGAGCTTGTAGATGCTGTCAACTGCTGGCGAGTGATTATAGTCTAATCATAGGTGAAAGTGGCCAGCACAGGAAATAACCTGAATCACAAGGCACAAAGAGGCAAACAGGCAGATAACTGAGAGATGTACATACCCCTGAGTTGTTCCATGGTTAAGACATATACCACAAATTCTATATCTGAAGGTTGGGTCAGTTTATGAAGAGATTATATTTCCGCTGGCAGGTGATCATATATCTGACGGTGGGCTTAATGTAGTCAACTAGATTTATTAAAATTAGTGGTATCTAAATTTGTTTTGTGGGGATAAAAATCCATGTTCAAGTGTAGATTTTTAAAATATAGCATTTCACCTTATTTTAACCGGAGTATATCATGAATTGCACACAAATTCAAAGTATTTCACGGTAATAGGTATACAAGCAATGATAGCATTTTCATACAAGATCATGTTCTTGACCAAGTGTTTTTCTATTTAGCATTAGTTCACAAAACATGGATCCTGTGTTAGTATGATACTCCTAAATAAGCATGATATTATAAGGGAGTACTAAGTTTCTGATAATTTTCAGCTCACCCATCTATGAACACATCTCACATGCAATGCTCCCTCTAAGCTCTGGAGTCTTGTGAGCAAAAATTCTTTGTGAGCTTCAAACATTAAAGTTGTGACTGAGTGATTTGGCTTCTACATAAATTAGCTTGCTCTGGAGCCATCCTTCCTAAGACAAAAATGTGTGAGTCGGAGGCTAAAAAACTATGAGCTAGCTGTCACTAACTCAGCTTAGAGGGAACATTGCTCACATGTACCAATTAAGGGAGTAACCCATGATCCCCAGATAATTAGCATAAAGCCTGAGACACAGGCTTAATAAGGAAGCAGTATTAAACTAAACATTCCATCAGATCCCTAATAAAAAAATGAAACCTGAGGGAGGGGGAAGGAATGCCTTTGCCCTTCCTCCAGTCCCAGAGCAGCACCCCAAAGGGACTTCCCCTTTGGTGTCCAAGGGGCAGTCCTCTCCTCATCTGGCTGTAAATGAAAATAGATTCCAGCTATCTTTTGGATTCCTGGCAACAGCAGGAAGAGGCACCAGGAAGACAATGCTGTTTAAAAGTCTTTTCACTACCCCGTCTTGTCATTCCCATTGATCATAATACTTGTTGGGAAGTACAATGGTAATGGGGAATCCTGGAACTATGCTGCCAATATTATTCTGAAATTGCTTAATGCACATTAAGCACACAGCACAGTTGTGATATAGTAGGTACATAAATGTCTACAAACCAAAACTGATGCCTTTTGGGATCACTGGCATTTATGTTGTCCATTTATAGATATGGTTTCTTTTTACGTGTAGTGTATACTCCTGTCCCATAAATTGTTTGATTATTGTATGTCCTTGAGTATAACAACAAGCCCATTTTCTCAGTCACCTTGACATTAAAAAGTGTTATTGATAGAATAAAAAAAATTCTCCCAAAGGTCATTGAATGGAAATGCATATAAAAGAAGAAATGAATAATATACCAGTCACGGAAAAATAGCTGATTTGTTTGGTTTCACTCATTCTAATGTGTAGTCGGTGATGGAGTCCTTGAAAATGCAACTTCCATGGGAGATAAAATTCTGGAAGAATTATAGACAGCACTTCCCTATGTGGTTCATACCTCTGGAATTAGGGTCACAAAGGTTCATGTATACTTTAATAGTTTTATACAAGTGGGGGCCATCTCTTTCCCCCCTCTACTATTTTCTGTTTCCCTTCCTAGAAAGCCCCCATAATGTTATTTGACTAACATCCTGCAGGAGGCACTATGGGCTGCCCTGAAGTTGTTGTTTTTGTCTTAGTTACCATCTTGTTCTGATTGCTTTAATTTGGTATTAATTATATTTTAATTCTAATTTTATTTTATATTATATTTATATGTTGTGAACCCCCCCTGAGCCCACTTGTAGAATAGGGCAGAATACAATCTTAAATAAATAGTCTCTCCCCCTTTTCTGCTTCCTTCTCTCCTTCCTCCCAATTAACCTATCTTTATGTCTCCCTCAGTCTTCTGCTTTCCCTCCCCTCCCTGGGAGCCTCTACTTAGGAAAACTATGGCTAGTTGTGTGATGCTGGCTGCTGGCCCAGGCCCACTTGCATGACAAGGAACCCGTAAGAACTTGTGGGGGGACATCATTATCCTCTGTATTTCCCCTTTCTCTCCTCTTGGCAACCCCATATCCTCTTCCCTTTCTCTACCTAACTCTCCTTCTCAGCCATTCACCAATTTACCTTTTATCTGTCTCCCATCTTCAGCTATATTTATTATTTATTTATTATTATTATTTATTTATACCCTGCCTTTTTTCACAGTGGGGAACAAAGCAGCTTACATTATTTTCCTCTCACCTTTTCTATCCTCACAACAACAGGGATATCAGTTTCTTATCTTATTACATATGCTGAACTAATTCAGTCCTCACATACGTATTCTCAACAAGAAGGGCTATACATCCTCTATATTTTAGTGTATCTCTTTTTCAGAAATATATATTGGAATAGTGAATGTAATGCAAGGAATATTGAAATGTCTTGGTAACACCCTAAAAAGAAGAAAAAATGCTGTTGGTTGCCTCCACGCCTGAGAGCATAGCAGTTTACTTCCCGCAATTAGAAAAGATACCTCTTAAATGTTTTAAAATCTCACAAAATGTTGTATACCTTGTACTTTTGGATGTTTCTGCTCATATATAGAATTGTATTGTTGCTATGAAACGTTATCTTCTCTTACTCTGAAATAATTAAAAAAGAAAGGAAACCTCACACATTTATCTCCTTTTTGACATATTTATTGCCTCAGTGTTTTTGCCCCCTTACTTAAATCAAAACAACTGAGAACTGGGTAGACAAGATGCAAGAATATGCAGTTATGGCAAAACTGACAAATTACATTAACTAAAGACCGAAATATGAATTTGAAAATAATTGGCAGGATTTCTATGATTATTATAACTAATTTCTTTAGTAATATATCTGAACGTTTTAATAGTAAATGATAAACGATAATAGTAAACGATAATACTATAAGACAGTTTTAATATAAAATGAAAAGTGTAATATCTGTTGTTTATTATAACAAGCTGTTGTTTATTGTAACAAACTGTTGTGTGAAACCTCATAGAATGTTTTATGATGTAATCTATGTTATATTATATAATAGATAAGATTGATAAGATAAAATGAAAATGAAAATGAAAATATAAGTTTTTAAGTTAATGGGCATATATATTTTAAGCTATACTCTTGTGCCATTACACCATATATATCTTGTTAAACACTTAGGTAAAGGTAAAGGTTCCCTTGCTCGAAAGCCAGTTGAATCCGACTCTAGGGTTGCGGTGCTCATCTCCGTTTCAAAGCCGAACAGCCAGCGCTGTCCGAAGACGTTTCCGTGGTCATGTGGCCGGCATGACTAAACACCAAGGCGCACAGAACGCTGTTACCTTCCCACTGAAGTGGTACCTATTTATCTACTTGCAATTTCTTGCTTTCGAACTGCTAGGTTGGCAGGAGCTGGAACTAGAGACGGGAACTCACTCCGTCATGCGGCACTCTTGGGTCATGAACTGCTGAACTACTGACCTTCTACAGCCTGCAGTTCAACGTCTTAACCACTTGAGCCACCGCAGCTCCTCCCCTGTTAAACACTTATTAAGCTACTATTAAGCTACTTTGTTACATATACATAAAAAAAAATTGAAGAAGGAAAGTCCTTAATTTCTGTAAAATTGCCCTCATAATGCCCTCCCCTGTTAAACACTTATTAAGCTATTATTAAGCTACTTTGTTACATATACATAAAAAAAATTGACGAAGGAAAGTCCTTAATTTCTGTAAAATTGCCCTCATAATTATATTTTTGATCTGTTTTTCCCTATTCCTTCTTTTTTCTGTATCCATTGTAATAAAAAATAATTAAATCAAAACAACTGTTGACCTCATAACCTTAGCTTGTTATTTTGTTTTGTCTTTGCATATCTCAGAATATCTTCATCATGTTACATGCTAAGCTGCTGTTAGCCTGTCTATAAGTCTGAACTGTTATCTTCCATTCCAGTGTATTTGCAAAAGTGTGCATACACATGAAAGCTCACACTTTGAATAAATCTTTGTTGGTCTTAAAGGTGCCACTTGACTCAAAATTTGTTCTACTGCTTCAGGCCAACACAGCTGCCCACCTGGATATATATAATACTAGAAAGAGAGTGTCTTTAGCTACTCTTATGGGTCATGAAGGAATTCGGTGATGGCCATTATAGATGCACATTTCAAGAATATTTTCTCAGCAAAAGAGCTAGTTTCATCCATTCGGGCAATGCTCTAGTATTTGGGCAAAAACTCTATGGTAGGAGCTGTGTTTGCCATAGAGTTTTGCCCAAATACCAGAACATCACCTGAAAGTTGCTGGTGTGATGATGTCACTTTTTGTGCAATGCTGGCAACGTGGCCTGGTCCTTTCTCCTGGTAAGTGACCCTGCCCCCTCCCATCCCCTGCTGGTTTCCAGGAGGGATCTGGCAACCTTAGTGCTAACTTAAGATCCCTTCAGGAAGACCCTGAGGTCTTAGCTTCATAGGAAGGGTCTTCCAATGCAGGGCTTATGGATGGATTGCCCTCTTCCTCCAATGAGGACTCATTGTCCCAAGCTAAGATGTGGCAGTCCATGACAACAAGCCCCTGACTTCTTCTATATGCCAGCACCTGCAGGAAGTAAAATTAGATTATGTGATACAGGCCATGTAAGCTTCAGAATGACACCTGCTAATCCTCCTGATTGTCTGTCTAGGCATCCCAAACTTACTGCCATGGAGCTGGTCTGCTGCTCAAAGCCTTAGTATTGTACTCATCACCTTTCACTTCCTCATATGACAGAAGAACACAAGGAGAAGCCAATGTTGGATCAGGCCAATGGCCCATCCAGTCCAACACATTGTCACACAATGGCCAAAAATACCAGGTGCCATCAGGAGGTCCACCAGTGGGGCTAGGACACTAGAAGGTCTTCCACTGTTGCCCCCCAAGCACCAAGAATACAGAGCATCACTTGCCCCAGAGTTCCTATCTATACCTTGTGGTTAATAGCCACTGATGGATCTCTGCTCCATATGTTTATCTAATTCCCTCTTGAAGCCATCCATGCTTGTAGCTGCCACCACCTCCTGTGGCAGTGAATTCCATGGTTAATCACTCTTTGGGTGAAGAAGCACTTCCTTTTATCCATTCTAACCTGACTGCTCAGCAATTTCATTGAGTGTCCACGAGTTCTTGTATTGTGAGAAAGGGAGAAAAGTACTTCTTTCTCTACCTGCTCAATCCCATTCATAATCTTATAAACCTCGATCATGTCACCCCTCAGCCGTCGTTTCTCCAAGCTAAAGAGCCGCAAGCGTTTATCAGTATTTAAGTTGTCATAAGAAGAGCCCTGCTTGATCAGACCAATGGTGCATCTAGTCTAACATCCTGTCTCACACAGTGGCCAACCAGTTCTTCTGGAGGGCCGACAACACAGCATAGAGGCCTAGATCTTCCCCTGATGTTGCTTCCTCGTTCTGGGACTCAAAGGTTTAATGCCTCTGAATGTGGAGGTTCCCCTCAGTAACCATGATTAGTAACCATTGATATACTTGTCCTTCATGAATCTATCTAATCCCCTTTTAAAGCTGTTTATTAACTGTGGCCATCACTACATCCTCTGGCAGCAAATTCCACATTTTAATCACTCGCTGTGTAAAGAGGTATTTGTTTTTGTCTGTTCTGAACTGTCTGCCCATCAGCTTCATTGAATGGCCTTGAGTTCTAGTATTTTGGGAGAGGGAGAAATTTTCTCTTTGTCAACTCTCTCCACCCCATGCATAATTTCATAAACCTCTATCATGTCCCTCCTTAGTTGTCTCTTTTCTAAACTGAAAACTGCCAGACTCTTCAGCCTTTCCTCATAGGGAAGGTGCTCCAACCCCTAATCATCTTGGGTGCCCTCTTCTGTATTTTTTTCTAGCTCTACAGTGTCCTTTTTTTTTGGGGGGGGAGGTCTTTTTATGTGTGTGTGTGTGTGTGAGTGTGTGTGCACCTGAAAGTCATGGCAACCTCCAGTTACTGACTCTGTGTGCACCTGAAAGTCATGGTGACCCCTGGTGACTGACCCGTACTGGGGGTCTGGAGGATATTCAGAGAGGTGGCTGAATAAAGCCTGCCCCCACCTCCCACCTCTGGTATTTCAAGGAGGTCTCCCATCCAAGTACTTGCCAGAGTCAACCTTGCTTGGCTTCCAAGATCTGATGAGATTGGGCTTGCCTGGGCTATCCAGGCAATGTCCTTTTGAAATACAGTGACCAGAACTGTATATAGTATTCCAAATGAGGCTGCACCATAGATTTATATGGAACATTATAATATTGGCCATTTTATTCTCAGTCTCTTTCCTAATAATCTCTAACACAATAGTTTTCGTTTTTCAGCGCTGCAGCACACTAGATTGTCACTTTCGTTGAGTTGTCCGCTATGACCCCAAGATCTTTTTCACTCTCATTTTCAGCAAGTTCAGACCCTATTAAATTGTTCTAAGCCTAAACTGTCCCTGAACTCAAAAACTCATTACACTACCTTACATAGGCAGGTCTCAGGTCAGGAGGCAATACCATCATTACTGTCCTCTCTGGTTTAATCTCTGATGATATATTCCCAAACTGTGAACCTTAGCCAATGAAAGTCTATTAACAATATCAAGGAACTCTAACCATACATTACTATCCACCTTGATCTGCCCACCAGTTGCCAGGCTTGACAATCCTAAGCAAGAACACTACCAAACCATATCAAAAACACTCATGAAGATACCACTTGTATTTATATTCATGAATTATCTCCATCTTCTTACTACATTTTTATCCTTGCCTTTTCTTGTGCACCCCATCCTTAAAAATTGTAGGATCTCTTTAGTTGTGTCACCTGTCTGTGAAAGTCCCCTTGTACTCTTGTTGATTGCTAACTGCAAATGTTTTTGCTTTACCAGATCTTTCCAGTAGGGTTTGTTCCCTCCTCAGACTCATGTTATCTTTTTAAATGGTATTGCTGCTGCCACTACTCTTTTATGTTGTACTTAAGTGTTAAGAAGAAGAAGAAGAGGAGGAGGAGGAGGAGGAGGAGGAGGAGATTGGATTTATACCCCGCCCTTCACTCAGAGTCTCAGAGTGGCTTACAAAGTCCTTTCCCTTCCTCTCCCCACAACAGACACTCTGTGAGGTAGGTGGGGCTGAGAGAGCTCTTTCAAGAACTGCCCTTTCAAGGACAGCTCTTGTCAGAACTATGCCTTGCCTAAGGTCATCCAGCAGCTGCAAGTGGAGGAATGGAGAATCAAACCTGGTTCTCCCAGGTTAGAGTCTGTGCACGTAACCACTACACCAAACTGGCTTTCCACTACAGCAAACAAATTTAGTATTGATTATGTGTAAATTATTGGTTGTATTTTATTTTATTTTTATTGTTTAACATTGTTCTGAGGTGGCATAAAGAGGTTTTAAATAAACCAGTTTAATCATAGCTAGGCAAGGAGATCGTAAATGTCACACAGTTCTTAGGAAACATGCTGGGGCAAAGATAACCCTATTTACCAGGTAGACCCCACCCCCCAGTACATGCAAGTCTACCCATGGTTTGCAGCTATGATAGAACTGCTACACCCACTTTTTATTCTCTGCCACAAGTATCACAAAGACAGAAGATCAGGGGGAAATAATGGGTTCAAACAACAGTTTCACAATAGATATCCTCAGCCATCCTTCTCTAGGCTATGTTTCCATTGCTCCTCCGCTTTTGTATAGACTGTGGGTGATTTCCCACTAAAGCTGCCGCGGGGTTGCGCCGCCGTTTGCCCCGAGATTATTAGTCAATTTCACACCCGAAGCCGTGGGGCTGCATTTTGACCCGCGGCTTCGCCCGATTTCCCCCGCAGTTTCGTAATCCTGTTTTTTGAGGATTACGAAACTGCGGCGGAAATCGGCGAAGCCGCGGGTCAAAATGCAGCCCATATACACTGATCATTACCAAGAGAATAACACTCCAAGGTCCAGTTCATAAAAACCTGTTGTCATTGTCAGCACTCCTTGTAATAATGAGGCTGCTGGAAAACAGATGGATTACATGCCAAGTTCCCATGTTAGTATGGTACAGTTGTTAGTGTCAAACTGTGAGTAGTAGAAAAGAGAAAGACCCCGGTAGGACCTTAAAGACTTAACAAAATTTGTGGCAGGGTATGAGTTTTCATGAGTCACTGCTCACTTCTTCCACAATTTTTGTTAGTCTTTAAGGTGCTACTGGACTCTTGCTCTTTTCTGCTGCCTCAGACAGACTAACACAGCTACCCATCTTAAACTATGAGTAGAGAGGGTAAAATTCTTACTCAGGTATGGAACTCATTGAGTGAGCTGGGCTACTCAGTCTATTTCAGCCTAACCTCACAAGGTTGTTGTGAGAATGAAGCAGAACAAGGGAGAACCCATGCACTCTACTCTGAGTTCTTTGGAAGAAGGGTAGAATGAAGGCTTCTGCACCTTCCTACAAGTCAGCAGTGCTAGCCTGGGATCTTATCATGTCAGCCACCTGATCCATGGAGACACTGCTTGAAGATGTTACTTATGCAGCATGGAATTCCAACCATGCAGAAGCCAGACCAAGGCAGTATGTTGGCATTATTATTAGAGGTGGCACAAATAATTTTTTTTTGGTATTTTTTGGGTTCAGGTATACCAAACCCAAAAAATATTGGTATATACCAATATTCCCAAATCCCAATACTGGTATGACATGTCAATGTGCCTTCCCTCCCTGAATTTCCTTCCCCAGCCATCCAGCTGTGGCAGGGCAGATGGGGAAAGTAAGGGAAGGCATGTCAACATGACTTCTCACCCGGCCTTTCCCTCCCCAGCCACCCTGCAGCAGTGGGGCAGCTGGAGAAGGAAAGGCAAGACATATCAACATGCCTTCACTCCCTGCCTTTTCTTCCCCAGCTGCCCTACAGTAGCAAGAAGAGAAGGCATGTCAAGATACTTTTGCTCCCCACCCCAAAGATATTGCAAAGATGGACAAGAATTACAAAGGGCCTTGTTGGAAATGTAAAAAAAAGATGGCACTTTTTACCATATGTGGTAGACTTGCATCAAGATGAAAAGATACTGGAAAAAATATACATGAAGAATGCGAGCCCCAACTCCCGCCGAGCCCGCGCTGGCGGGAGGGGGCTGATTTGCCTCCTCGTGAGGCATGAAGATGAGAGCACCAGGCAGGGGGTGGAGCCAGCCTATTTAGGCTTGGCTCCTGCCCTCTGCCCAATGCAGTTCTTCAGCATGCTCGGAGCCAGTAGCAGCTCCGAGCACGATTGGTTGAGTGAGCCAGGGCCTTTGAGGCTTCTGGCCCAGTTAGACAGGGCTGACCCGGGGAGCATCTGGGACATGCGGGAGGCGTCCGGGCTGCGACGGGACACCCGAGGAGTGTCCAGAACGCCCGGGGAGCATCTGGGACACGGCAGGACGCCCAGGGAGCGTCCGGGACGCCCAGGGAGTGTCCGGGACACGACAGGACAGCCAGAGAGCATGCGGGATGCCCGGGGAGTGTCCGGAACGTGGCAGGATGCCCGGGGAGCATCCAGGACTCCCGGGGAGCTTCCAGGACACCCAGGGAGCGTCTGGGTTGTGGGGACGATGCCCGCAGACTATCTGGGCTGCGGAGGCAGCATCCCGGCTGCAGAAGCGGCGACCGCACTGGGGGAGCATCTGGGCTGCGGTGGCAGGAGCTTCTGGGCTGTGGCGGCGGCCAGCCACCCCCCCCCCCAATTTTACCGCACAGTAATTTTCTGGCCTGGCATTTCATAGCCAGCTTGCAGACTTCTGGAAGCTTGCTGTACCTTCCTGTGGCCAGTACATATCTGGGCGGCCATTTTGGGGGGTAGTGCTTGCAAGTGAGGCAACCATTTATGAATCTGGGCTCCCAGCAGCCATTTTCTCATAGTATTTTAAGCAGTGGCAGCCATTTTAGGATGGTTCCCTGGGCTGCCATTTCTGGGCTGTCCTTTAGGGGGACTTTAATTGAAGGGAGTTCCTGGGGCCCATTTGGTTTGAACTGATTCTCCCTTTACCTTTTTTTTAGTATTTCATGCTGGTTGTCTACCTGATTTAAAATGCAAGGGGTATGATTTCTGGACTTACATGCCAGCTTTATTACCTCTCTATTCATAAGGGGAATGCCCTTGAGCTGACTCAATAGGGGGTCTGCACCCAGGTTTCCCACTGATGTTGGTACTTGGATACTCTATAAATATTTGACTGATGTGGTGGGGAGGTGCTGCTCACTGGTGGGGCATTTTCTTGGCATACAGAGGGTCCCAGGCTCAGTCCCCATACTCTCCAGTTTAAAGGTCCAGGCAGGAGGTGATGGGAAAGAGCTCTGCCTGGGATCCTCGAGTGCCATGAAGTGGGGCTTTAGTGCAGTGTCAGAACTTTTGCTAATGTAGCTGCTGGATAGCCTTGGGCAGGGCAAGTTTCTTTCAGAGCTGTTCTCTCAAGGATGGCTCTGGGAGGAGCTCGTTTACCCCACCTGGTGGGCCACTCCAAGATGCCAATTGAAGGGTAATCATATGACTCCAATCCCTTTCTTCCTTTCTCCATTCACTGTACTGGCATGGTTTTTAAAGCTAGAATTTATGAGGGAACTAATCTCTGTGGTAATTGACTTGATAGCATTTTGGGAGGGGACCTGCCTCGGTGGGAGACTGTCTGCTTGGCTTGCAGTTGGTCCCAGGTTCAATCCCCAGCATCTTTAGTTAAAGGATTTGGCAGTAGGTGATATCATAAGACCTCCGCCTAATGACCTGGAGTAGTATTTGCCATGCTGAGTAGGTAATGCCCACGTTAGCAAGCTTGAAAGCGGGCAGTGCTATTGAAAGGGCTATTCATTAAGAGAAGCAGGTTTGATTTCATATTTTTTCTGCATAGGTCAGCTGGGTGACCTTGGGTGAGTTACACTTGTTTGAGGCTGTTCTTTAGAGCTGTTCTTTCAGAGCTCTCTCAGCCCCACCCACCTCCCAAGGTGTCTGTTATGGGGAGAGGAAATGGAGATTGTAAGTGAAGGGCAGGGTACAAATCCAGTTTCTTCTTTTTCTTCTCCAGAATATACTATAAGAAACCTTTACTGGTATTCAATGTAAACTATAAAGAATAACAGACTTTGAGGTGAGGGAGTGCAGTCAACAGGGACAGCTGCTTGAAACTGGGTAGCTGGATTGAGCAATTTGTGTGGGAGTGAAATCAAGTGTAATCTGAATTGGAGACCAGCTGAATTCTAAGGTTCCCTTTGGTGCAGGAATCATCTTCAGCAGCATGTGAATTGACAATGGAAGGCACTCTGAGTTGGTGAATTGGCTTTTTCTTTGTTATGTGTTAAGATTTGACAATATCCATTGCAATATGTCATTTGTACCCTTCCCCCCCCAATTCTGGCAGGAATACAATGTGACTTCCAACTTGGTGCTGTGATCTGGGAATTTGACAGCCTGCACATCGTTACATGTCATTGGTTGGTCCTAATGAGCATATTTCACAGGTTTCATAGCACTCCTGTCTTCAGGGGGTGGTCCGGGGAGTCGACACGGCCTGCGAGTGTGGCATTGGTCATGACAGGAGGTGGACAGTACTGGCTGGGATGCAGTGGCACTGCCACAGCAACAGAAATGAGGCAGGTGGCTTCCAAGAAGGTTTTTGGGGGGCTGTTCTGCCCACTCCTTGGCCAGGTAAGGACTAATTTCAGACATGGTAGACCAGCATTACTCATGTATATATGAATAGGGTCCACTGAATATGTGTTCCCGTTACAGTGATGAACATATAGTCCACATGTAGGTATACTTCTGTTTGTAAAGGGGCCAGTGCACTTTGTGTGCGCTTGTTCTTGGGTTTTATGATAAGAACCCAGTTTCTAGAAGAAATTATAGGTACTGTGCACTCTTCAGGGTAGGGTGTTTTTTCAAAGCAAACAAATAAATAAATATACAGGTTTTACAGTGACAATTTTGTAGATTGGCACTTATCATGTTTTAAAAGCCAAACTAGCTTTTTGTTATGATGGGTCTCAGTGGTTAGTAGAACTGGGAATGATTAAATATCAAAAAATGTTTCAGAATGCCCTAAGGGGGCAGGCTCTTGTTAGCCAAAATGCTTATGTACGCATTGATCGGTCTAAACTTATATTGAGTTCTGGTCTATGTATACAGAGAAAGTAGTTTCACCTAGAAAACCAGTTTCCCAAAAGAGAACGCTTGACAAGGTTTCTTTAGTAAAATCAAATATTCTCTTTACTGAATAATATCTTTTGAATCACAGGCAAACAAAACAGATGCATACACACATGCACACAAGTTCCTTTAGATACAGTAGTAATGGAAAACCATATGGGGTTTTAAACTAAAGGTATTTAGGAAAGGAATACACGTAATACGTAACTGTTTCCTGAAGCTCGACCTTCTCAGTGAAGAATACAAGAATTGTTTCTAACTAAGGATATTCTTACTGCACACTGTTGGAATCTGCCAACACGTGTGAGGAATAAATGACTTGCTAGCTGGTTGGGGAAGGCGCGAGGCAGGAGGAGGTGGAGGCGCCTAACAAAAGGTGAACCTTACTTTTATCAGGTATCTTGGGGGCTGGCTTTGGGGTCTTCCAGTCCGTCCCATTCCTATACCAATGGCTATAGGATGTGGGGTACCCTCCTACTAAGGTGGGGCAATATTGGAAATCTACACCTTTCACTAAAGAGAACATTTGGTCCCAAAGATGGGTTGTCATGGAAACCTTGAGAATGCAGATGACTCTGGCTTGGTCCAAGTCACAAACAGGAAACAGTCTTAATACATGCAAAGTGCCAAGTATCCTGTGGGTTACGTGTGGAATTCAGATTCCTCGATGGTAGACAGGTTGTTTTTGTCATCCTTCTAGCAGACCATAATGGAGATGCTTTCTTGTTCCCAGTGCCTGATGGGTAGATGTATGCATATGTGTGTGTGTGTGTCCCCATTAGCATGAAAGTACCGACTGCAGGGCAGCTTTCTAGTGCATGTGGTCACATCAAACAAAGCACACAGTTCTCCCAAACCAAAGACACTTTCAAGCACCATTCAGGTGTGTGTGCAGGTCAGAAAATAACAAATAAAAGCATTTCAAAAGTACATCTCCTAACACTCTTAAGTTCTAAACAATGGATACCTGAGAAAAGTTCTTTAAAGAACTCCATGGCTGAGAGAAAAAATGTTTCCACAGTCTACCAATCCAGGGATTTGGAACTGAATCAGAGACAATCTCTTCTGGTATAGACCTTCGACATAATAATTCTTGGTCTCAAGTTCCTATCTTTCAGGGTGCAGGATTGCCAAATAATCCAAAGACTTAAGTCTTATCCGTCTTATAGAGACTGAATATGTGGAGTTGCGCAGCTGTAGTTCTTTCATGGCATGAAGGTCAAGCCATTGAACAATTAAAGTCTCTTTAAAAGGGGTGGGCTTCCTGTGCACCCAGGAATATCGGTAAGTCAATTCAGTGGATCAGTGTTCACAAAAGCCCTATGAACATGGGCAGTACCTTGAAAATCACAATGACTGTGTGAAGGTAAGCATTGCTGTGTAATACCTTTGTTACCTGGGAATATCATTAAGTAATTCTTTGATTAGGGCAAACATAAGCCCAATGAATATTGGGCAGTGCTTTGCAAAGCAATGACTGTGCATGCAAACATTGCTGTGTTCTGGTAGTGGAATTTCTACTGCATTCTATGAAGGTCTCAGGAAATGGAAGCTCTAGAGGACCAGAGGCAACCCATTTCCCTCTGGCCGTGGAAAAAGGGTCAATTTTGCAAACTGTGTGTTACTGCACTTTCCATCACGAAAGCTTCTTTGGTATGCGGATGGAATTCTGATGTCCAGGCACCAGTTTGCAGCAGTAGTGCCTGGGCTTTGGGCAACTTGGACATTTCCCAAGTGTGAAGTTTGGAACTCATTCTTCTTGGTTCAGTGCGCTTCCACTACTGCTGCCCTAAGCTATATATTCCCTTGCCGAGTGGTAGTGTCAGTGGGACCTTGTTCAGGTCAAGACATTTGTCCAGTCACTGCACTCCTGTTTGGGGGGTGGCGCTGTGGATTATGAGCTGTGTTGGGTTTTTTGCCTAGATTCAGAGAATGGAATTGCAAGGTTTAAGTTATTAATGAAGTTTGTCCTTCAGATGCTGCTGGCTGCAGGGCAAGATGAGGAATCAAAGTCTACGGCCACAGCATGGTCTTTTGGGCCACCCACTGAGCCAACAGGACTCCCAGGCTGGGAAGGCCCTTGTGTTACAGGCTGAGACAAGCCTTTGGAAGATAAGAGCGAGATGGCCCAGAGTGTGGATAGTCTGGCCAGCTATTCTGCTTCGCCATGAAGGACAAGGCCCTTGTGATAAAGTGGAGGCTTGCCTTGTGATGATAGGAGCAAGGTGGCCTGGTGTGCACATGGTCTGGTGGCTATGCTGCATCGTCATGAAGGGCAAGGCCCTTGTGATAAAATGGAGGCTGGCCTTGTGATGATAAGAGCAAGGTGGCCCGGTGTGCACATGGTCTGGTGGCTATGCTGCATCATCGTGAAGGGCAAGGCCCTTGTGATAAAGTGGAGACTGGCCTTGTGATGATAGGAGCAAAGTGGCCAGGAGTGCACATGGTCTGGTGGCTATGCTGCATTGTCATGAAGGGTGAGGCCCTGGCTTACAGGCAGAGGCTGACCTTGCGATGTAAGAGTAAGGTGGCCCAGAGGGTGGATAGTCTTGTGGCTATTCTGCACTGCCAGGTTGGCACAATTTTGGGGACCCCGCTAGATGTTAAGACAGCCAGTTGCCTAGGGTGCAGCTGGTCTTGTCTGCAATAGCACTGTGCCAGGTGTGGCATAGTCTGGGGGTTTCTAGGTCCTTGGGCTGGATGGATTAAGCACCACTTGGCAGCTTTGAAATGCCATGGAAGGAGGCTTGGGCCTCTTCTTGTTGCACCCTGATATACAGGTCGGGTTAATGGACCTGTATAAGGAAGATAGGGTGCACCTCTTTAACAAGGGCTCTTGTGGATCAAAAACTGGCTTATAAATAGGAAACAGAGAGTGAGTATAAATGGGAAACTTTCTCAGTGGAGGGTGGTAAGCAGTGGGGTACCACAGGGATCAGTACTCGGTCCGATGCTTTTTAACTTGTTTATTAATGATTTGGAATTGGGAGTAAGCAGTGAAGTGGCTAAATATGCAGATGACACGAAGTTGTTCTGGGTGGTGAAAACCAGGGAGGAGTGTGAGGCACTCCAAAGGGATCTGTCGAGGATGGGTGAGTGGGCGTCAATGTGGCAAATGGGGTTCAATGTGGCCAAGTGCAAAGTGATGCACATTGGAGCCAAAAATCCTAAATATAAATACACGTTGATGGGGTCTGAACTGGCAGAGATGGACCAAGAGAGAGATCTTGGAGTCGTAGTGGATAACTCAATGAAAATGTCTAGACAGTGTGTAGCTGCAATAAAGAAGGCCAACGCTATGCTGGGGGTTATTAGGAAGGGAATTGAAAACAAATCAACCAGTATCATCATGCCCCTGTATAAATCATTGGTGCGACCTCATTTGGAATACTGTGTACAGTTCTGGTCACAACATCTCAAAAAGGATATTATAGCATTGGAAAAAGTTCAGAGAAGGGCAACTAGAATGATAAAAGGGTTGGAACACCTTCCCTATGAAGAAAGGTTAAAATGCTTGGGGCTCTTTAGCTTGGAGAAACGACGGCTGAGGGGTGACATGATTGAGGTTTATAAGATTATGAATGGGATTGAGCAGGTTGAGAAAGAAGTACTTTTCTCCCTTTCTCACAATACAAGAACTCGTGGGCACTCCATGAAATTGCTGAGCAGTCGGGTTAGAACAGATAAAAGGAAATACTTCTTCACCCAAAGAGTGATTAACATATGGAATTCACTGCCACAGGAGGTGGTGGCAGCTACAAGCATGGACAGTTTCAAGAGGGAATTAGATAAACATATGGAGCAGAAGTCCATCAGTGGCTATTAGCCACAGGGTATAGATGGGAATTCTCAGTCTGGGGCAGGTGCTGCACTCTATTCTTGGTGCTGGAGGGGGCAGCAGTGGGAGGGCTTCTAGTGTCCTGGCCCCACTGCTGGACCTCCTGATGGCACCTGGTATATTTTGGCCACTGTGTGACAGAGTGTTGGACTAGATGGGCCGTTGGCCTGATTCAACATTGGCTTCTCTTATGTTCTTAAGGGCAACGCTATATTTCTGGCAGATTTGAGGCGGGATTGCTGTTGGCACTGGATCGCTTGGTGGGGGCGAAGGCCTAAGCAGAGGCTTGGCCTTTGCTATGGCAGGGTAGCGTGATCAGGAAGTTGAAATCGGTGAGCACCTGGGCATTGTTATAAAGGAATTTAAGGGTTCTCCATGAATGGCTTTCGAGCCTTTGTGGCTCAAGGCCGGGAAGGGGTGATCTTCCTTAGAACAATCTGGCCCGGCTTATCTTAGCAGGCCTTTGTGGCTTCTGGGGTGGTGGGCCAGAGGGTTCTCCGAAACATGCCAAACCGCTGGTCGAGAGCCACATTGGGTAGTTCGAGATCGGGGAAGGTGCATCGCCCAGAAGGAGATGAAGGTGGTCAGGAGTTTGACACCTGTCATATTCCTCAGTACAATTTAGCAGCCCCTAGTTGTTTGATTATAAATAATTAATAAAGTGGCCCTTGTTAAATCCATATTGGTGTCCGTCTCTTCATTCCGATTGTGGGGGCAAATTCAAAATATTTTATAAACCTAATTTCCCATGAAACCAGAGACTATGTTACTGGGAATCCTACCAAATAATATAGACAGAACCTCACAAGACCTACTGAGATATATGTTGACAGCTGCCAGAGTAATATTTGCAATGGAATGAAAGACAAAAGACTGTCCTACAATAGAGATCTGGAAAGAAAAATCAGCTGAGTATGCAACATTGGCACACTAACCAATTATATAAACAAAAGACCATTGAATGAATTTTAGCAGAAATGCAAGCTTATTACTCATACTATGGGAATAATTTAACTTTTTTAATTTTGGAAAACTGAATATAATATTAAAGGTGATGAAGATATTGATTATAGTTTCAATATTTTGTCCTGTATTCCACTAGTAATTAAATAATTAGTACAAATAAAATGTAGATTTAGATAAACAAGGCAATATTAAGGTTTTTACGACAACTGAATTTTAGCATAGAAGTTCATCCAACTGTTAAAGATAAAATCTCTTTTATCATTAATAGATTATCACTAATTTTAGAAAAGTCCTTGTTTATCCTTTAAAGAGAGAATCTATCCTAAAATTCTGTAATATTGATGTTTTACTGTCTGCTTCTATATTTGAAATATGTAATACATTTGGTAATACATCTGATTTTATTTGTTGTATTTAACAACTCATAATATTTGACAAACCTGATAAATTTATATTCCCTCCACACACTTTCTTCCCTTCTGTATCCCACTTTTTTTTGCAAAATAAAAAAAAAAAAATCTAAAAAAAAAAATGGCTTCACTTCCTGCCTTTCCTTCCCCAGCCACCACAAGAAGAAAGGCATTTTAAGTTTCCCCAAGAGGGAAGACAGTTTATACCCCTTCTCTCCCTTCCTAGAGTCAGGTCTGCAGCTGACCCAACTCCAGGAGGGGAGAGAAGGGGATTTAAACTTTAAACTCCTTCCCTTCACTCCCGGAGTCTGGCTACAGCTGCGCCTGACTCTGGGAATGGAGGGGAAGGGTTTAAATTTTAAATGCATTCTGAAATTTGCCAAGTCTTGCTTAAGTGCTGGGCAAGAAGTGTCAAGTAGTCCCACCTGAATAAAAGTTAAATAATCCTGGCTTTTATCTGGGATGGGCTACTTCAATAGCTGAATACAGATCTCTGAACTGCATTTGGCAGAATACATATTTGGATCACTATATACCGAGTGCACACCCCCAATTACAATTATTATTTTATTTCTGCCATTCCATAAATATCTATGAAAATGTACAGAGAAATATATATCTATGGAAAAGCATGGAGAAACTAATAACCCCCAACAGTCTTACAATTTAAATTTTTATGTTAGAGGGGACAGCAGGAGGAGCAAAGGAATAGACTACAGTATCAGGGACTGACAGTGAGCACATACAGTTACAGGTCCCACACACGAGTATTTATTTATTTATTCAATTTATACCCCATCCTCCCTGCCAAAGCAGGCTCAGGGTGGCTTACAAAGGATAAAACATAAAAACAATTATAACATAGGTAAAAGCATATAAAACCATATAAACAGTCTGATATCGTAAAGTGCTACCTAGTTGTAACTAATACTTAGAGATGGCAGCAACAGTTATGTTAGTAAATCTCTAGTCTCTGCTCTGCCTTGCTCATCAATTTCTCTCTTTTTTTAAAAAAAAAAATAATATTATAGCTTTTATAACATAGACACAGGAATAAAACATCAACATACACTACACCTTATTACAAAATAACACAAAAGGAAAAACACACACACACAAACATGCAATGTAACATTCTCATCATCTTATTACCTTATATTGCAGAAAATTTCCATTTACAGATTTAATACTTCTTTTCCACTGTCCTTAGCTATTTGCTGTAACATTTTAATACATTTATATCTGTGTATTTCCTCCCAATTCAACAAAATCCCAACTGACCTAGGTTCTCTCTTCTGTTGTTGTTGTTGTTCAGTCGCACAGTCGAGTCCGACTCTTCGCGACCCCATGGACCAGATTACGCCAGGCCCTCCTGTCTTCTGCTGTCCGCTGAAGTTTGCTCAATTTCATGTTCGTTGCATCAATGACACTGTCTAACCATCTCATTCTTTGCCGTCCCCTTCTTCTTTGACCTTCAATCTTTCCCAGCATCAGGGTCTTCTCCAGTGAATGCTCCCTTCTCATTTGGTGGCCAAAGTATTTGAGCTTCAGCTTCAGGATCTGGCCTTCCAGGGAACAGTCAGGGTTGATTTCTTTTAGGATTGACTGATTTGATCTCCTTGCAGTCCAAGGGACTCTCAAGAGTCTTCTCCAGCACCATAGTTCAAAAGAATCTATTCTTCGGCGCTCGGCCTTCCTTATAGTCCAACTCTCGCAGCCATACATTACTACGGGGAATACCATTGCTTTGACCATGCGGACTTTTGTTGGCAAGGTGATGTCTCTGCTTTTTATCATGCTGTTTAGGTTTGCCATCGCTTTCCTCCCAAGGAGCAGGCGTCTTTTAATTTCATGGCTGCAGTCACCATCTGCAGTGATCTGGGATCCTAGGAACGTGAAGTCTGTCACTACTTCTACGACTTCCCCTTCTATTTGCCAAGGAGAGATGGGGCCAGATGCCATGATCTTAGTTTTTTTGATGTTGAGCTTCAAGCCCACTTTTGCACTCTCCTCTTTCACCCTGAGCAAGAGGCTCTTTAGATCCTCTTCACTTTCTGCCATCAGAGTGGTATCGTCTGCATATCTGAGGTTATTGATCTTTTCCCCAGCAATCTTAACTCCAGCTTGTGATTCATCCAGGCCAGCATTTCGCATGATGTACTCTGCATATAAATTAAATAAGCAAGGTGACAATATACATCCTTGTCGTACTCCTTTTCCTATGCTAAACCAATCAGTTGTTCCATATCCGGTTCTAACTGTTGCTTCTTGACCCTTATACAGGTTTCTCAGGAGACATATGAGGTGGTCTGGTACTCCCATCTCTTTAAGAACCTGCCATAATTTATTGTGATCCACACAATCAAAGGCTTTAGCATAGTCAATGAAGCAGAAGTAGATGTTTTTCTGGTATTCTCTTGCTTTCTCCATAATCCAGCGAATGTTGGCAATTTGATCTCTAGTTCCTCTACCTCTTCGAAACCCAGCTTGTACTTCTGGCAGTTCTCTATCCACGTACTGTTGGAGCCTAGCTTGTAGGATTTTGAGCATGACCTTGCTAGCGTGTGAAATGAGTGCAATTGTGCGATAGTTTGAACATTCCTTGACGTTGCCCTTCTTTGGGATTGGAATGTAAACTGACCTTTTCCAATCCTGTGGCCACTGTTGTGTTTTCCAAATTTGTTGGCAAATTGAGTGCAGCACTTTAACAGCATCTTCTTTTAAGACTTTGAATAACTCAGCTGGGATACCATCACCTCCACTAGCTTTGTTGTTAGTAATGCTTTCTAAGGCCCATTTAACTTCGCTTTCCAGGATGTCTGGCTCAAGGTCAGTGATTATACCATCGTGGTTGTCAAAGACATCGAGGTCCTTCTTGTATAGTTCTTCTGTGTATTCTTGCCATCTTTTCCTAATCTTTTCCTAATCTTTTCCTAATCTCTTCTAACCACCTATAAAAACTAAACCAATAATGATCAAAGATTTCATGATCCTTTTCTTGAAGTATAAAAGTTAGTGTCATAGTTTTCTTCTCTCACCCTAGTCCAGGGATGAGAGTTAAAAACCAAGCATTCAGCAACAATTAAACAAACCCCAGGAGAATGTCTGTACACTCTCCAGGCTTTACCAGTAGTCACTGCCACCAGGATCTCTCATAAAAGGTCCCCACCAAAGATCAGGAGCAGAGATCCCAACTCCTGCCTGGTCTATAGGACTTAACAACTTTACCAGCTCTGTATCAGGGCTGCAAACAATTAATTAACACACAGTGATAGCCTCCTTGGATGAATGGCTCAGACACAAGATTTAATCTTAGAGATCAAGTTGCAACAGAGGAGACAGGTCCAGATAATATTGATTATATATTATTTTTATTCAGTGCAAAAGCATGCATATAATATGAGACTAGGAAAAGGCAAGAAAACAAAATATATCTATAGCTTGTTCATCTTTAACTACACAATAGAGGTATTCTATAGTTACCAGGCTTTCAGAGGTATCAAATGATTCAGTGTGCAAATAATCCAAGGTCTCACCAGGGAATCTTGAGAAGGAACCACATGGTTGTTGTGGGCAGCTAAGTCCACCTTCGCTGCCTAATAGTAAAACTCCATGGCAAGCAAGCAGCCAATCCAAAAAGAACTCTTTGTTTCCAGAGAGGAACTTGTTTCCCGAGAGGAACTCTAAACTTTTCCTATAGGGTTATTGCAACTATACCCCCTTCTTCGTCACCACCAGGTATGGCCATTACCCAATAGTGAGAGAGTGGAGGGGTGTGCTCAATCTCTGGTTACCATGTGTTGCCAGACAAGGTATATTTTGATTGGCTAGGAGTTGGAAATCCTGTCGGCAGTTCAGGCACCCCAACTCCAGCCTCTTCAAGTGTCCATGTGTCATGTCAGGGAATGCTTTTGATGAGCTAATGTACTGGGCATAGCCCTTTCCCATGCTTGGGAAAGCGCCTGCATGTCTCTCTGCCCCAGCAAAGGTGTCAAAGTGTCTTGCATATGGATATGAGACTTGGCCATTTGGTAGGCCATCTGCTCAGGTGACAAAAGTCACACTGAAGTGTTACCAGCTAAGGCCATCTGACCCAGGCAGTGAGAATTTCAGAAAAAACTTTTTCTATACAGTTAGTTTCTCCATCTCCACTACATCTAAAATCTTAAGGATCACCTCTTCCTTAGTAATTCTGGCTGCAGTCAGAATCTGCATTGCTAAATATGTTTCATTTTTCTTAAAATTATCCAGGATGAAATTCAACAAAAAACATTCTGGTAGGCCATCTTCTTGCATGACCACCTAGGTAAATATAAATTCTAAAATCTCTGTGATAGCTACCGAATAGCCAACTAAAAATCGGTGAGCAAATTTGGGGATATTTGGGGGAGGGTGTCAGTCAGGAAATCTGGAGTGCTCGGTTAAATACTGTGGATTTGTATATTTGGAAAACAATGTTTTATTGAAGAAGGACTTCTTCCTGTGGAAACAAAAGACTCTTAAATAATTCCTTTGCCCTCTTTGTTCATTATATAAAGATAAATTATTTATTATGGGAATTGAGGTCCTAGCAGAAAGAATAAGAAATAGCGGCAGAATAGATGGATACCATATTGGGAGTGAGGAATTAAAGATCAATTTGTTTGCAGATGATATAATGATTGCGCTGCTAAACCCTAAAGAGGGGATTAGAGAAATAAGGACTATATTGGAGGATTTTGAAGCATATTCAGGGCTAAGAGTGAACATGGACAAATCCGAAATTATGTACTTCAATGTCAGTAAAGCAGAGAGAAGAGAAATTGCAAAGATGACAAAAATGGGCCCAGGAGCTAAGTCAATAAAATATTTGGGGATCGAAATCAGGAAGAATTGGAAAAAAACAGGGGAAGGGAACTTCAAAATGGTCTGGAAGAAGATCTGTAAGGACATGAAAAGATGGGCAAACAAAAATTTGAGCATTTCAAACAAAATAAGAGCCGTAAAGATGTTCCTAATTTCTAAGATGATGTATCTATTCCAAACACTCCCAGTAGAATTAAGTATACAACAGTTAGAAAAATGGAATGGAATAATTAGGGAATGGATCTTTGGAAGTAAAAAGCCCAGAATGCAAAAGAAGTTCATTTATAACCCGCAAAATGTATTGGGGTGGGGTGTACCCAATCTAACAGACTACTACGAAGCTTTTAACGTCAAGTCAATGATAGAGATAGGAGAAGATATAGAGCAGAAATGGGTTAGATTGGAAAATGAATTAAATGAAGGAGCTGGGAGGCTGGGTATATTTACAAGAAATGTGAAGAAGGAATACGGCAGTGCGGTGGGACCTAGGAGAACAGCGTTGAAAATATGGGAGAAATGGCAACCAATCTGGTTGAGCAAGCTCTCTGAGTGGGCACCAGTGGAAAGTGTATATGGGGAATCAGACGACCCCCATTGGTGGAAACTACTCCAAGAAAAAGGGTTTGCTAGAATAAGAGATATGTATGGGGAAGGAGGCCGGCTTAAGCCACTACAAACAATAATTGAGACAGTAGGGAAACAGTACTGGTTGAAGGCGACCGGTCTATATAATGCAATAAAAAAGGAGAGGCAAAAGAGGGAGGGGGACTCAGAAGAAGTCGCAGAAATCTTGTACAAAGAAAAGAGGAAGACAAGTAAGGGTCTAGCGGGTAAGATATATAAAATAATGACAACTAATGAGGAGTCAATAATTAAAAGCACTCAAGCGAGATGGGCTAGAGAGGGACTAACCTCAGAAACAACCTTAAAAAAATTAATGGTGGGGGTCAAAAAGATCAAGTTCGATAAATTTAGAGAACTGGAGCTGAAGTACTTCACCAAATGGTACCGGACGCCAGCCCAGCTAGCTAATATGATATCGGGGATGAGTTCGAACTGCTGGCACTGCAATCAAGCTAAAGGGTGGTACTCACACATGTGGTGGGAATGTGTCAAAGTCCAGGAGTTTTGGAAGGAAATATTAGCCAGAATAAAGGAAAGGACAGGTGTATCAATACCTATAGATGTTAACTTAATGACATTAGGAACCTTAAAGATCGAGAGAATAGAAAGCACATATCAAGAGGTAGTTAAGGCAATGATACTAGCCGGAAAGGCAGTCATAGCATTAGGATGGAAAGACAAGAATAAGTGGACAATGGAGAATTGGAATAACTATCTGTTTGAATATATTCAATCAGATATAGTGACCCTGACAACGGAAGAGAACACCTGGGAGGAAAAGAAGACGCAAACAAGCAAGAAATGGTCATCGTATTTCGATTACATCAAGGAGGACGAAGCCATGAAGGATGCCTACTGGAAACTTCGGATTCTGTGCCCGTGGCTGAAGCAATGAAGAAAGAAGAGCAGGGGGAGGGACTGAGGGGAGGGGGGGTGGGGTGGGGTGGGGTGGGGGAAAAAAAAAATCTTGTATCACGGTAGTGGGAAGATTATATGTGTGAAAGTCTGTTGAAATAAAGAGAGGTTAAAAAAAAATTATATAAAGATAAATCATTTACAGTTAACCCCTTTTGTCTTTAATGCATTCGGACCATTTAGGATGCTTTCAAGATGACAGAGATTAAAACTTGAAATTAAAAAAAACAAAAAAACATTCTGGTGATAATGTAATTGTCTTAACCAATATCTCCTCCATAATTTCCTTTATCATAGTCCATTTTTTTTTTTTTGCCTTCTTGCATGACCACCATAAATGAAAATACGATCCCTCTAAAGCACCGGGCACGGATGGACTTCCAGTTGAATTTTATTCGATATTTAAAGAGATGGTCCTTCCACAACTTCATGAAGTTTGTAAAGCAATTATGGATGGAGAAGAAATTCCAGACACTTGGAGAGAAGCTACAATTTCGTTAATACATAAACCTAATACAGAAGGAAATGAAATAAAAAAGTATAGACCTATTTCTCTGTTGAATACGGATTACAATTTTTTTGCTTCTATTATGGTCGAAAGACTGAAACGTATCTTAACTAAAATAATACACAGAGATCAGGCAGGTTTTTTACCGAAAAGACAAATCAAAAACAACTTGTGGTGTATTTTAGATATATTGGAATACTATGAGGTGCATCCCGAGAAGGAAATGGCGTTGATTTTTCTTGATGCGGAAAAGGTGTTTGATAATCTGAGCTGGACTTTTTTAATAGAAACATTGAAGAAGGCAAAGGCTGGGGGAAAATTTGTCCAGATGATGCAAGCAATATATTCAAATCAGAAAGCTACTGTTACGATTAATGATGAAAGAACGGAACAATTCCAGATACAAAAAGGTACAAGACAGGGATGTCCTTTATCACCACTTCTTTACACCTATGCACTGGAGATATTGACAGAACAAATAAGGCAAAATTTAAAGGTGAAGGGCCTGAAATTACAAGATGAGGAATTTAAATTATTGGCATTTGCCGATGATCTAGTTCAGTGATGGTGAACCTTTTAGAGACCAAGTGCCCAAACTGTAACCCAAAACCCACTTATTTATCGCAGAGTGCCAACACGGCAATTTAACCTGAATACTGAGGTTTTAGTTTAGAAAAAACAACTTATACATTAACATCTTCTGTAGCACTTTATCTGAACTAAGTGCTAATACATGAGTTTAAGGTCAGTGAAAACGGAAATGACAAGAGGGAAAGTGCAAGGAATACAACTGCTGAGGTAACTACTCCAACCACTTGGTGAATGGGTTACTAACAGTGCAGCACTACAGTGCATACTGCCACTTTCCACACACTCTTAAGATACTCAGTAAACTTGGAGCTAGCAAACTTCGAAGAGGAAAGCTGTTGTCAAGGGTATTACAATATCTGATTCCTAGCCTCTGCTCCACTTGTTAGAACAAAATCTCATCTCGCAGGCCCAGGGGCACTGAGACTTTATCATTAGAGGGGCAGCCCTAGAGAGCATTCAGATGAGCAACCAATTTCTGAGAGTGCCAGTTTTTATAAGAACATAAGAGAAGCCAATGTTGGATCAGGCCAGTGGCCCATCCAGTCCAACACTGTGTCACACAGTGGCCAAAAATACCAGGTGCCATCAGGAGGGCCAGCAGTGGGGCCAAAATGCTAGAAGCCCTCCCACTGTTGCCCCCCAAGCACCAAGAATACAGAGCATCCCTTGCCCCAGACATAAGAACATAAGAGAAGCCAATGTTGGATCAGGCCAGTGGCCCATCCAGTCCAACACTGTGTCACACAGTGGCCAAAAATACCAGGTGCCATCAGGAGGGCCAGCAGTGGGGCCAAAATGCTAGAAGCCCTCCCACTGTTGCCCCCCAAGCACCAAGAATACAGAGCATCCCTTGCCCCAGACATAAGAACATAAGAGAAGCCAATGTTGGATCAGGCCAGTGGCCCATCCAGTCCAGCACTCTGTCACACAGTGGCCAAAAATACCAGGTGCCATCAGGAGGTCCAGCAGAGGAGCCAGGACACTAGAGACCCTCCTACTGTTGCCCCCTCAAAGCACCATAAATACAGAGCATCACTTGCCACAGACATAAGAACATAAGAGAAGCCAATGTTGGATCAGGCCAGTGGCCCATCCAGTCCAACACTCTGTCACACAGTGGCCAAAAATACCAGGTACCATCAGGAGGTCCAGCAGTGGGGCCAGGACACTAGGAGCCCTCCCACTGTTGCCCCCCCCAAACACCAAGAATACAGAGCATCCCTTGCCCCAGACTGAGAGTTCTTATCTATACCTTGTGGCTAATAGCCACTGATGGACCTCTGCTCCAGATGTTTATCCAATTCCCTCTTGAAGTTGTCCATGCTTGTAGCTGCCACCACCTCCTGTGGCAGTGAATTCCATGTGATCATCACTGAAGAAGGACTTCCTTTTTCCATTCTAACCCAACTGCTCAGTAATTTCATTGAGTGCCCACGAGTTCTTGTATTGTGAGAAAGGGAGACATGTACTTCTTTCTCAGCCTGCTCTGTCCCATGCAAAATCTTATAAACCTCAATCATGTCACCCTTCAGCCATGGTTTCTCCAAGCTAAAGAGCCCCAAGTGCTTTAACCTTTCTTCATAGTGAAAGTGTTCCAACCCTTTTATCATTCATGTTGCCCTTTTCTGCACACACAGCCTGACATCAGGGGAATTATTGCAAACTGGCAAGAAAGAGAGAAAGAAAGAGAGAGAGAGAGAGGGAGAAAGAGAGTGAGAGATAAAGAGAGTAAATAAAAGAGAGAGAGGAAGAAAGAGAGAGACAGAGAGAGATATGGAGATGAAGGAAGGAAGAAAAAGAGAGAGGGAGGGAAAGAGGGCAAAGAATTTTGGGAAAGAAGAAAAGAAAGGGGGGAAGAGAAAAGAGATGGGGAGGAAGGGAAAGGTGGCAAAGAGTGGGAAAGGAAGAAAGAGGGAGGGAGGAAGAGAAAGAGGGAGAGAGGGAGGGAAAGAAGAAAGCAGGGGGGCAGAGAAGGGCGGGTGGGGGGGCCTTTTGGAGACCTTTCTCTGCCGGCAGAGAAAGGCAGCAGGCAGGCAGGGGGACCTTGGGAGGCCTTTCTCTGCCGGCGCGCTGGCAGAGAAAGGTGGCGGATGGGCAGGCGGGGGGGACTTTGGAGACCTTTCTCTGCTGGCGTGCTGGCAGAGAAAGGCGGCGGGCGGGCAGGTGGGGGGGCCTTGGGAAGCCTTTCTCTGCTGGCGCACCTCTGCGCACCAGCAGAGAAAGGTGGTGGGCAGGTGGGGGGCCCTTGGGAGGCCTTTCTCTGCCGGCGTGCCTGCAGAGAAATGCAGCGGGCTGGTGGTGGGGGTCTTGGGAGGCCTTTCTCTGCCAGCGGTGGGTGGGCGGGCGGGTGGGCAAGGGGGACTTTGGAGGCCTTTCTCTGCCGGCGCACCGGCAGAGAAAGGCGGCAGGCAGGCAGGGGAGGCCTTGGGAAGGGGGTGGGTGGGCGCTCCAGGGTGCATGCCCACAGATAGGGCTCTGTGTGCCCTCTCTGGCACACGTGCCATAGGTTCACCACCGCTGATCTAGTTTTTATACTTGAAGATCCAGAACAGTCAATAGAAGAGCTGAATAGAACCCTGAAGGAATACGGCCAAGTGGCAGGACTGAAAGTTAATGTCAATAAGACCAAAGTATTGACCAAAAATATCTAGGGATAAATCTGACAGATAAATGTAGTTCGCTCCAAGAGAAAAACTATAAGGAGCTATTGAAAGAGACTAAGCAAGATCTTGATAAATGGAGGAATTTAAAGATTTCATTGATGGGAAGAATTGCCTTGATTAAGATGAATATTTTACCAAGATGGATTTTTCTCTTCCAAACAATTCCAATACTTAAGAACTATGGAGTTTTGAAAGAATTGGATCAAACTATTACTAGATTTATATGGCAAGGGGAAAAGGCTCGAATTAAGTTGAAAGCACTACAGGACTCAAAAGAAAGGGGAGGGTTGGGCCCACTTAATTGGCTATTGTATTATAGAGTTGGTGCGATGGCCTGGATAAAAGAATGGATAATGTTAGATAATAAAAGGATACTGAGATTGGAAGGGCATGATCTTTTATCTGGATGGCATTCATTTTTATGGTATGGAAAGGCGGCAACTCATATGAATTTTAAGCAACATTGGATAAGAGATGTGCTGACGAAAGTATAGGAGGTAATTCGAAAGAGATGGTTCAGTAAGACATTGATAGTTCCTTTGGAAGCAATGACTTACCCTAAAGTATATAATGAGAATCTGCCAAAGAGATATATGGACCTTATTAATTCTAAAGGGGAGATTGAAATAGATGAAGATGTTACATGGTGGCAAAGAGCGCAACTTGAATTGAGATTTGCAAAAGATAAAAAAAAATGGATTTGAAAAGTAACTTTCTGAGATGGAAAAATTACTCTATGCCCCGGAGGAGAGAGTTATTTAAAAAAGTATGCTTTATTGTTGACAGATTTTTTGGCAGATGAAGTGGTTAAAAATAACATGATTCAATGGGTTCAAAATTTTGGCTATAATATAGAATTAAAACAATGGGATCAAATATGGAGTAGAAATGTGAAAATAACCAGGGCGGTTACATATAGAGAAAATATGTATAAAATGTTTTCTAGATGGTATAGTATGCCTGATAAGATTGTGAAATATGATGAGAAATGTTCAAATAAATGTTGGAAATGTGGGAACAAGATAGGCACATTTTATCATATGTGGTGGACTTGTGAGATTGTTAAAAAAATTGGATTTGTGTTCATAGAACGATTCAGAAAATTTTAGAGCGGACCATACCTTTTAAGCCGAAAGCTTTATTGTTGGGTATATTGCCAGAAGACATAGCTAAAAATGATCGTTAATAATACATATGGTTACAGCAGCTAGAATTTTGTATGCAAAATACTGGAGAACATCTCAGGTACTGTCCCAGCAAGAATATAGGATCAAGATAATGGAAGCTGCAGAGATGGATAAATTGACATTGTTAATGAAAGGCTATGAGGACTCTGCTTTTCAGAACGTTTGGCATCGGTTTTACGAGTGGTACGATTCTAGGATGAAAAAAGAAGCGGATGGAATGGACACAAGCGGGAAAAAAATAATTGAATGATCAGTGTATAGAAATAGTATTTGAGTTAGACTTTAAGGATACCTATATAAGAGTAGTGTAATGACAAGGCAATGATTATGTATGGTAAGCGAAAACATACTTGTATCCCCCCCCCATATGTGTTTAATGTTGTATATTTGTATTTGTTGTGTATGTTGTGGTTTTTGTGAGGGTTAGGATATGTTATGTTGTTATGTATTGTTTGTGTATTTTCAAAATAAAAAATGCCCCGGAAGGGGCGTTAAAAAAAAAAAGAAGAAAAGAAAAAGAAAAGAAAATATGATTCCTCAATATATTTTCATTTCCAGCATTTTTTTCCTATTTTATTGTCATATTTATTTAGCCTTGCTGGAGAAATATGCCACCTACGGAACATTTTAATAATGTTCTCTTTGAACGCAGTTGATCTAACATATTTAGAATTTATTATCCAAACCTTTCCCCATTTTTCTAACTCTAAATTATGCCCTATATCCCTAGCCCATGCAATCATTGAGGGTTTTATCCATTCATTTTATGTTCCATTCCATTTTATATTCCATGTTCCATTCAAGCCAAAAACTATAAGCCTTTTTAATAAATTTCTCTTTGATCCCCAACCATATTTTATCCAGTTCAGTCTGATTTTCATAAAACCCTATTTTTTTATCTATTGTCCATCTTGATATCAGCTGTCTTTTCCCCCACCAAGTCATATTTGTCTCCTCATTATTTAAAACATCCTTAATTCTCATGTTTCCACTTGTGTCCAAGAAATCTAGATATCTCCATTTCTTATATTTAATATAAAGAGAGGGCTTTACAAAAGTCTCCAGAGGCGAAACCCATTGGGGGTATTTTATGTAGTACTTCTTTATCTCCTTCCAGGCATTATATAATGCACCTCTAATGGTGTGCTGTTTAAAGTAGTTATGTACAGAGGCCTTATTATACCACATATAAGTGTGCCATCCCATTGCTAGGTCATGGCCTTCAAGTTTTAACATTCTTACATCCTCCAAATTCACCCAATCTCTTAGCCATGACATAGCTGCTGCCCTGTAATACATAGCCCAATTTGACAAGGCGAGCCCCCCTCTTTCTTTTTTGTCCTGTAGATATTTCAGTTTTATCCTAGGTCTTTTCTGTTGCCATATAAATTCTTTTACAATTTTTCCCAATTCCTTAAAAAAAACTTTAATTCCTTAAAATAGGAATCGTTTGAAATAAAAACATTACGCGTGGCAGGACATTCATTTTCACCGTCGCTATTCTGCCGAGCAGTGATAACTGTAGTGTTCTCCAGTTGTCTAGATCTTTCTTTATTTCTACTATTAATTTTTTGTATTTATCCTCCAATAAGGAGCAACATCTGTTCATTAAATAAATTCCCAAATATTTGACTTTTTTACAAATTTCAAATCCTGAAATTTCCTGTAATTTTCTTTTAACTTTTTCATCACAATTTTTCACTGTTTTATTTTGATTCTCCCTGAGCCCTGCCACTTCACCGTACCCATACAACACATCCAGTAATTGTTTTAATGCAGATTGAGGTTCTTCCAATATAAAAGTCATATCATCAGCAAAAGCCTGTACTTTAAATTGCTCGTCTCTTACTTGTAGCCCTTTAATTTCTTTATTACTCCTAACCAAATCTAATAAAGTTTCTAATACAAAAAATAAACAATAATGGGGACAGAGGGCATCCCTGCCTTGTACCTTTTAAAATCTCTATATCCTGTGTTAAGTCACCATTTATTATTACCTTAGCAAATTGCTTGTTGTATATAAATTTCATTATTTTTAAGAAACTTTTCTCCTGCCTCCCATCTTTTCAATTTTTCCATTAAAAAAATCCAATTTAAGTTGTTGAAAGCTTTCTCAGCATCTATAAATATCAGGGACATAGCCTTTTCCAGATGCTGCTCATAAAATTCCAGGACATTTAGTATTGTTCTTACATTATTCTTCATTTGCCGCCTTGGCAAAAAGCCCGCCTGGTCTCTGTTTATCACTTGTAGTAACACCCTTTTTAATCTATTTGCTAAAATGTAGGCATATATTTTAGAATCCACGTTAAGCAGAGATATTGGCCTATAATTTTTAATTTTGCTAGGTTCTGTTCCTTGTTTGTATATCAAAGTAATTGGTGCTTGTTTCCAAGAATACGGAATCAGGCCTTTATCCATAATGTTGGTTATAATGCTTTTAAATGGTAATGTCACTTCATCTTCATAAATCTTATAAAATTCCACCAGTATTTCATCTGGTCCAGGTGTTTTTCCATTTTTTTGACTCCTTATTGCTTCCACTATTTCACACATGGAGATAGCCTCATTCAAGGGTTTTTTTGTTCTTCTGTAAATTTTCTCTATCTGATTTTTTTTTTAAAAAAGATTTATTTTATCTTGATGTATTTCTTCTGACTGATATAATTTCTTGTAAAACTGTTCCGCCACTACTTTTAACTCATCCAGCTTGCACTTTTCCTCCCCCATTTCATTCTTGAGACTGTTTATTATCTTTTTTATCATGTTCTGTTTTTAACTTATATACTAGCCACCTCAAGGGCTTATTAGTATTTTCAAAGTGAAATTGTCTTGCAAAGCTAACTTTCCTTGCTATTTCTTGGGATAAAATACAATTTAACTGATGTTGCAAACTTTTGATTTTATTTTTAATAGCTCATACCTTTGAACCTGTTCTCTGCATTTTTTCTTCTTCTCTTTTTATATTTTCACGAATCTGTCCCACTTTATTGTTTTGCTGTTTTTTTGCCCAGGCATTCTAATAAACCATCCCCTAGTGTAGGCCTCTCCCTCATGGATCACTGTCTTGTTGTGGTGAGGGGGCTTGCGTGATTCGATGAGGCTGTGGGCTATGCCGTGGAGGGCCACCCAGGACGGATAGGCCACAGCAGAGAACTCAGACCAAGCATGATCCCCTGGAGAAGGAAATGGCAACCCACGCCAGTATCTTTGCCAAGAAAACCCCATGGACAGTAACAAAAGGATAAAAGATATGATGTCGGAAGATAAGCCCCTCAGGTCGGAAGGTGTCCAATATGCTACTGGGGAAGAGCAGAGGGCAAGTGCGAGTAACCCCAGAAAGAGTGAAGCGGCTGGGCCAAAGCCAAAAGGACGCTCAGTTGTGGATGTGTCTGACGGTGAAAGGAAAGTCCGATGTTGCAAAGAACAATACTGCATAGGAACCTGGAATGTAAGGTCTATGAATCAAGGTAAGCTTGACGTGGTCAAAAATGAGATGGCAAGAATGAACATCGACATCTTGGGAATCAGTGAACTAAAGTGGACAGGAATGGGCGAATTTAACTCAGAAGACCATTATATCTACTACTGTGGCCAGGAATCCCATAGAAAAAATGGTGTGGCCTTTATAGTCAACAAGAGAGTGAGAAAGGCAGTATTGGGATACAACCTCAAAAATGACAGAATGATCTCGGTCTGAATCCAAGGCAAACCATTCAATATTACAGTAATCCAAGTCTATGCCCCAACCACTGCTGCAGAGGAGGATGAAGTGGACCAGTTCTATAAAGACCTACAACAGCTCATAGAACTAACACCAAAAAATGATGTCCTCATCATCATAGGGGACTGGAATGCTAAAGTAGGAAATCAAAAGGTAACCGGAATAACAGACAAGTTTGGCCTTGGAGAACAAAATGAAGCAGGGCAAAGGCTAACAGAGTTTTGTCAAGAGAACACGCTGGTCATAGTGAACACCCTTTTCCAACAACCTAAGAGGCGTCTCTACACATGGACATCACCAGATGGGCAACACCGAAATCAGATTGACTATATAGTTTGCAGTCAAAGATGGAGAAGCTCTATCCAGTCAGTAAAAACAAGACCTGGAGCTGACTGTGGCTCAGATCATGAGCTACTCATTGCAAAATTCAGACTTAAATTGAAGAAAGTTGGGAAAACCATAAGGCCATTCAGATTTGACCTAGATCGCATCCCCGATGAATATACAGTAGAGGTGAAGAATAGGTTTAAGGGACTAGATTTGATAGACAGAATGCCTGAAGAACTATGGACAGAGGTACATGACATTGTAAAGGAGGCAGCAATCGCCGCCATCCCAAAGAAAAAGAAATGCAAAAAAGCAAAGTGGCTGTCTGATGAGGCTTTACACATAGCAGAGGAAAGAAGGAAAGCTAAAGGCAATGGTGAAAAAGAAAGATTTGCCCAACTGAATGCAGATTTCCAGAGAACAGCAAGGAGAGATAAGGAGGCTTTCCTGAATGAACAATGCAAAGTAATAGAGGAAAACAATAGATTGGGCAGGACTAGAGATCTCTTCAAGAAAATTGGAGAAATGAAGGGAACGTTCCATGCAAAGCTGGCCATGATAAAGGACAAAAACGGTAGGGACCTAACAGAAGCAGAAGAGATTAGGAAAAGATGGCAAGAATACACAGAAGAACTATACAAGAAGGACCTCAATGTCCTTGACAATCACGACGGTATAATCACTGACCTCGAGCCAGACATCCCGGAAAGCAAAGTTAAATGGGCCTTAGAAAGCATTACTAACAACAAAGCTAGTGGAGGTGATGGTATCCCAGCTGAGTTATTCAAAGTCTTAAAAGAAGATGCTGTTAAAGTGCTGCACTCAATTTGCCAACAAATTTGGAAAACACAACAGTGGCCACAGGATTGGAAAAGGTCAGTGTACATTCCAATCCCAAAGAAGGGCAATGTCAAGGAATGTTCAAACTATCGCACAATTGCACTCATTTCACACGCTAGCAAGGTCATGCTCAAGATCCTACAAGCTAGGCTCCAACAGTACGTGGATAGAGAACTGCCAGAAGTACAAGCTGGGTTCCAAAGAGGTAGAGGAACCAGAGATCAAACTGCCAACATTTGCTTCATTATGGAGAAAGCAAGAGAGTGCCAGAAAAACATCTACTTCTGCTTCATTGACTATGCTAAAGCCTTTGATTGTGTGGATCACAATAAATTATGGCAAGTTCTTAAAGAGATGGGAGTACCGGACCACCTCACATGTCTCCTGAGAAACCTGTATAAGGGTCAAGAAGTTAGAACCGGATATGGAACAACTGATTGGTTTAGCAGAGGAAAAGGAGTACAACAAGGATGTATACTGTCACCCTGCTTATTTAATTTATATGCAGAGTACATCATGCAAAATGCTGGCCTGGATGAATCACAAGCTGGAGTTAAGATTGCTGGGGAAAAGATCAATAACCTCAGATATGCAGACGATACCACTCTGATGGCAGAAAGTGAAGAGGACCTAAAGAGCCTCTTGCTCAGGGTGAAAGAGGAGAGCGCAAAAGTGGGCTTGAAGCTCAACATCAAAAAAACTAAGATCATGGCATCTGGCCCCATCACTCCTTGGCAAATAGAAGGGGAAGTAGTAGAAGTAGTGACAGACTTCACGTTCCTAGGATCCCAGATCACTGCAGATGGTGACTGCAGCCATGAAATTAAAAGACGCCTGCTCCTTGGGAGGAAAGCGATGGCAAACCTAAACAGCATGATAAAAAGCAGAGACATCATCTTGCCAACAAAAGTCCGCATGGTCAAAGCAATGGTATTCCCCGTAGTAATGTATGGCTGCGAGAGTTGGACTATAAGGAAGGCCGAGCGCCGAAGAATAGATTCTTTTGAACTATGGTGCTGGAGAAGACTGTCAGAAAATGCCTTTGATGTTTCTCACTGAATCCATTGTTTTATGTTGTTCCCTACCCCGCTTTGCGCTTGCGTAGCTATGCAGGCAGAAACGTGGGAGGTTCTTCCCTGCCGCTTTTCCTTATCACGGTGGCCTTGAATGTAGGCTTTGGACTATTCTTGTTTCGCTGAGAATTTTCCAGTCCTGGTAAGCCAAGGGGAGGGGGGGAGTAGTCTCCCGCTCATGAAGTATTTCTCCCGCCGGGAGTTCCCGCGCGAGTGCTCAAGTTTTATTTGCTAGGCGCTTCATTGCATCACACTATAAGTTAGCTTGCTTTGCTTCGCCCCCCATTCCTGACAATGACCTCCTACTGTGGGTTTTAGCAAGATAATCCAATAAACCTTTCTTGGTGCAAGAATGACTGGATCTACTTGATTTCAACCTGACAGAAATTGTCAGGAATCCACATCATTCCCCCCACCGTCAGTTTCCGCCGTCTACCACGATGAGCGGAGCGGGGAGGGGAGCCACGGGCGCAGTCCCTGTGACTACTACTTCGGGAGCCTCGGGCGCAGCTCCAGCGACTACTACTTCGGGAGCCACGGGCGCAGTTCCAGTGACTACTGCTTCAGGAGCCACGGTCCCAGTCACTACCGTGGCAGCTCCAGTGGTCACTGTCCCGACCACCACTGTTGTTCCAGTGACTACAACTACAGTTTTGACAGCACCAACACCACAATCAGCAGCCGGGTTGGTTACCCCGCCATCGATCGGCACAATGGGTGCTCCGTACACTCTCCCACTCTACAGCCCGGCTGGGCCAATACAGAGTCAAGGAGGAGCGGTTCCACGAACCTATGTGCCGGGAGCCCCAACACCATGGGATAAAGGGGTGACCTATCGCAGATCCCGCGATTGGACTAAGAACTTGTTGGATACTACCCAGACAACCTGGACTATGCTGGGAATCCAGAGCCGGGACAGCCTTTTGGATCCCAGAGGTAGTTTCGGTCTTCCCCAAGGGAAGTTGTCTCGAGGATCTCCCAGAACTGGGTCCGGTTCAGATACCGATGCCCGTATGGACTCTATTCAAGAGGATACCCGACGGCTGGTAAGGGACATGAGCAAACTAATGCAATCCCTACCACAGATGATGGACCAAGCAATTCGAGCTCACCCGCTGACGCAACCTAGACCGGTACCAGCCCCGGCACCACCGTTGATACCGGGACGGCCGCCTCCTGCTCCCCCGGGCCCGGGGCCGGGCCAACCAGCACCACCGAGTCCAGGGCCGGGCCAACCAGTTCCCCCGGGGCCAGGGCCGGGCCAGCCAGCACCAGTCCCACCTCCACTGGTCGTCCCAGCACCAGGACCTGGGCCAGGGCAACCTGGACCAATCCAGCCGCCAGCTTTACCTCCGCCTCAACTCCCTGCTCCAGCACCCCTCATGCAGCCAGTTCCAGTACCGGTCATGGCGCCGGCCCCCCAATAATCCGCCCCAAGGACATGCTTGAGATCACATTTGATGGAGATCCAGAGACTGTGTCATTTTTCATATTGCAAGTAGGGAAATTTGTGCAAAGATGGGGCTATGTATTCCCAGACGAAGAGCAACAGGTGGAGTTTATCGCATCCAGGTTCCGGGGGAGTGCTACTAGTTGGTATGTAGCCCTTCATGATCTGGAGGCAGCGGAGTTGGGGAATGTGGATGACTTCATGTGGGCCTTGAGAAACCGTTTCGAGGACCCGGGGGCGGCCCAAAAAGCTGAAGCCTTCCTTCGCACGTTCAGACAAGGCAAACTCTCAGTGCGGGAGTATTCAAGGGAGTTTCAAAGGCACGCCGTGAAAATTCGCGACTGGACCGATGCAGTCTTGGCCCAACAATATCGAATGGGATTAGCCGTAGACGTCCGCAATAATGTCCTCAGCTCTCAGCAACCTCGCACCCTCCAGGGTTGGATGGAGGAAGCCGAAAAGGCGGAAAGTCGCTTACGTATGATGAAACTGGATCTACCTTTGGGTAACAACCGTCCGAGTCTTGCGGCAGGCCAAGCCAGACCCAAACCAACGTCCACCCCAAGTGGAATGAGAGATCAGCGTATGCGACAGGGCCTCTGCCTGCGGTGTGGGGAGAAGGGGCACTTCGCCGCATCCTGCCCGAAAGGGAATCCCAATAGAGCTCTACCACAAGAGGAGCCCAGAAGGTGGACAACCCCTACCCCAAGGAAAGGTACAGCGAAACCACGCAATACACGGGCTCTTTTTGCTAGCCCCGACCAAGCGGATACCATGATGCTGGAGGAGGAGAGTGAGATGCAGGGAAACGAAATGGTCCTGTTTGTGAATGGCGCTACACAGCAGGACCCAGCCCCTGAGGCGCCTAAACTGGTGAGCAATTACCCCTCTCTCTTCTTTGTGACTGTTCTGGTGATGAACCCAGTAATGATGACCCATATTCGGGTTCGAGCCCTCATTGACTCAGGGTGCGGGAGGGACCTGATAAACCCATCTATGGTTATGGGGTTGGAGGCAGCCGTGGTCCACTTGAAAGACCCAATAACTTTCACGCAAATGGATGGGTCTCCAATGAAGGAACCATGCCGAGTTGAGACTGTTCCTTTAAGAATAGGCATTGGTGACCACTGGGAGCTACGCTCGTTCGTAATAGCCCCGCAAGCCCAGTTTCCCTTAGTGTTGGGTAGCCCGTGGTTACATGGACATAATCCTTACATTCTATGGGAGGAAGGGAATGTACAATTTATCTCCCGGAAATGTACAGAACACCACTGGGACCCAGGGTGGGGAAATCCCCCATGCAATGAACCTCCACGAGCTTGTTTAGCCACGGAGGACCTTAACCGCATCCCTAAGGATTACCGGTATGTAACCAGGGTTTTTGAGGAGGAGGAAGCTGATGAACTACCCCCTCACCGTAACTCCGACTGTGCGATTGAAATTCTTCCGGGCCAGAAATTACCAAAAGGGAAAATTTACGCCATGAGTCCAAGTGAAAAGGAAGAACTACGCCGCTTTATTGATAAGAACCTGGCCCGTGGATTTATTAGACCGGCATCATCCCCTTTTGCAGCACCTGTATTGTTTTGTAAAAAAAAAGATGGGGGGCTCAGACTCTGCACGGATTACCGGGGACTGAACGCAGTGTCTGCGACTAATGCCTACCCAATGCCCCTCATCAAAGACTTACTGGCAGAGGTGGCTAAGGGGAAAGTGTTTTCTAAACTGGATTTACGAGATGCCTATTTTCGAGTTCGTATCAGAGAGGGGGATGAATACAAGACCGCATTTAATACCCCGCTGGGGCAATTTGAATATCGGGTTATGCCCTTCGGTTTACAGGGGGCACCAGGGGTCTTCATGAACTTAATCAATGAAGTGTTACACCCCTATTTATTCAAGGGGGTGGTTGTTTATTTGGATGACATCTTGGTCTATACCCCGGATCAAGAATCCCACACTACCCTTATGCGAAAAGTATTGGAAAAGCTATTAGAACACAAACTGTTTGTCAAACTGTCAAAATGTGAATTTCACCAGGAGTGCATTGACTTTTGGGGGTACCGCATATCCTCCGCGGGGTTGGAAATGGATCCAAAAAAGGTCCAGGATGTATTGATGTGGGAGCCCCCAAAACCAGGCGACAGCTCCAAAGTTTCCTCGGTTTCGCCAATTTTTACCGTCAATTCCTGCCACACTTTGCCCAAGTAGCCCTTCCCCTCACAGATCTGCTAAAGACTAAGGGGAGGGGATCTAAGGCTTCGGTGCCAGGGGCCCCTTTGAACTGGACCCCTCAGTGTCAGGAAGCGTTTGAACAACTAAAACAGTTATTCACATCTGAACCCATACTAGCACACCCCGATGAAACAAGAAAGTTTGTGGTCCAAGTGGACGCGTCGGATACCGCCATGGGTGGGGTGATTTTGCAAGAGAATGTTCAGGGGCAACTACAACCCCTTGCTTATGTATCAAAAAAATTCAATGATACAGAGAGATTTTGGCCCATTTGGGATAAAGAAGCTGCGTCTATACGTTTAGCATTGATCACCTGGAGACACTGGTTAGAGGGGTCCCAAGTACCTTTTGAAATCTGGACTGATCACAAAAATCTTGAGGTACTGCGAAAACCCCGGAATCTAAATGCAAAACAATTCCGATGGGCTGAGTTTTTCTCCAAATTTCAATTCACCCTTCACCATTTCCCAGGTAAAGCCAATCATCTGGCAGACGCTCTCTCCCGCCTTCCCCAACACCTCTGTAAGAGGACCGAAATACGAGAGTCTATGTTCACCCCTGAACAATTGGTTGGTGCAGTTGTAACCCGTAAAACCAAACAAGCACAATTGAATCCCATCCAGGCATTAACCTGGGAAAAGCAATTTGTCACTGACATCACCACACAAGAAACAAGTGAGTTACAAGCCAGGGAGGATGTGAAATGTGGTCCGAACGGCTGCTGGTACAGGGGAAATAAAATTTTTGTCCCTGAAGCTACCCGATCCCAAATGTTGCAGACAGTCCATGACTCAAAATCTGCGGGGCACTTCGGGTATGTAAAATCCTTACGACTGCTGCAACGTGGCTTCTGGTGGCCCCGAATGAAACAGGATTTATCCCTCTATATACAATCCTGTCCGACGTGCAACCGTTGCAAAGCCAGACCGGGAAAACCTCCAGGTCTTTTACAGCCTCTACCCACCCCGAGCCGACCCTGGGAAGTAATCTCTATGGACTTTATCACAGATCTTCCCCCCTCTAGACATATGACGGTCATTTGGGTGGTAGTGGATTTATTCTCTAAACAAGCTCACTTTATACCATTCCCCAGTCTGCCAACAGCTAAAGTCTTGGCCAAAGCCTTCCTCCAACACATTGCCAGGCTACATACTTTACCACTCAAGATAATCTCCGACAGGGGGTTCAATTTGTTTCCAAGTTGTGGTCAGAGTTAATGACTCTAATGGGTATTGAACGTGCTCTCAGTACTGCCTATCACCCTGAAACAGACGGGCAAACGGAGAGAGTAAACCAGACTTTAGAACAATACCTGAGATGTTTTTCTAACTATCAACAAGACAATTGGGTAGATTTATTGCCACTGGCGGAGTTTGCGTACAACAACTCATGGCACGCTTCAACGAAGATGTCACCCTTCAAAGCTGCCATGGGTTATGACAGCCCCCTCTTCCCTTCTTGAAGCCCGGTGAAACTGTGGGGAAAGCCTCAGCATGGTGTAAAACTTTCCGGGACTCTTGGCCCCTAATTGTTGAGACGTTGAATGAGGCCAAGGCACAGTACAAAAAACAGGCAGACAAAAAGAGGGCAGGTGGCTGGAAACTGCAACCGGGAGACTCGGTCTATCTGTCAACCAAGAACCTAAGGCTAGCGCAACAGTCCCGGAAACTTGCTTGGAAATATATTGGTCCTTTCAAAGTGTTGAGATGTGTAAATCAAGTAACTGTACAACTAGATTTGCCTAAATCTCTTAAAGCAATACATCCAATTTTCCATTACAGCCTCCTCAAACCTGCGTTACCCCCGACTAAATGGCAAGCTGAGCTTCCGGCACCTCCTCCCCCTTTGATGGTTGACGATGAGGAGCACTACGAAATTGCTGACATTTTGGACTCTAAGATTCTCCGTGGACAACTCCTGTACCTTATTCAATGGGTACACTTTGGGCCCCAACACAGGGAGTGGGTGAAAGTATCTGATATCAATGCACCTGATCACCTGAAAGAATTTCACACTAGATACCCTAATAAACCTGGGGGCCCTCATTCTCTCCTTCCTGAGTGGTGGGTGGGTGGTATTTTGGGAAGGGCAGAATGTCAGAAAATGCCTTTGATGTTTCTCACTGAATCCATTGTTTTATGTTGTTCCCTACCCCGCTTTGCGCTTGCGTAGCTATGCAGGCAGAAACGTGGGAGCTTCTTCCCTGCCGCTTTTCCTTATCACGGTGGCCTTGAATGTAGGCTTTGGACTATTCTTGTTTCGCTGAGAATTTTCCAGTCCTGGGAAGGCAAGGGGAGGGGGGGAGTAGTCTCCCGCTCATGAAGTATTTCTCCCGCCGGGAGTTCCCGCGCGAGTGCTCAAGTTTTATTTGCTAGGCGCTTCATTGCATCACACTATAAGTTAGCTTGCTTTGCTTCGCCCCCCATTCCTGACAATGACCTCCTACTGTGGGTTTTAGCAAGATAATCCAATAAACCTTTCTTGGTGCAAGAATGACTGGATCTACTTGATTTCAACCTGACAAAGACTCTTGAGAGTCCCTTGGACTGCAAGGAGATCAAATCAGTCAATCCTAAAAGAAATCAACCCTGATTGTTCCCTGGAAGGCCAGATTCTGAAGCTGAAGCTCAAATACTTTGGCCACCAAATGAGAAGGGAGCATTCACTGGAGAAGACCCTGATGCTGGGAAAGATTGAAGGTCAAAGAAGAAGGGGATGACAAAGGATGAGGTGGTTAGACAGTGTCATCGATGCAATGAACATGAAATGGAGCAAACTTCAGAGGACAGCAGAAGACAGAAGGGCCTGGCGTAATCTGGTCCATGGGGTCGCGATGAGTCGGACTCGACTGTGCGACTGAACAACAACAAAAACGTAGGCCTTAAACACATCCCAAACTGTTTCAATAGGGACTTCTGTTTACGTATTTTCTTTTTAAAAAATGAAATTCTGCTTTTGATTCAGTTACAATTTTTTTATCTTTAAGTAAAAATGTATTTAGGGACCATCTTTGTCTTCTTGGAGTATCTACTAAAGTTAACATAACAGGATTGTGGTCCGCAAATGTTGATGGTAGAATTTCTACTTCCCAAATTTCTTTAAGCATCCCCATTGTCTATTCGAGTGAAAAGTAAAATCTTTTTTATCCCTATTCCTAGTTCTTCATGTGTCAACCAGGCAAAACACTTCTGCTATCTTCATAAATGATTTAGGAAGCTCACTTCCTTGTTTATATTTTTTATTTTTATTTTTTCTGTCAACTGTTCTATCAAAGATCACATTAAAGTCTCCCATTAGGAAAATCTCATCAAATATTTGTTTTGCAATTATTTCTTTAATCACTTCATAAAATTTATCTTGTTTTTCATTTGGAGCATAAATATTTACAATAAGTATTTTTTTATTCTGTCTTTGAATTTGAATTATCACACTACGTCCATCATCAGAACTAAAGATCAGCTCTGGCAACAAGTGCTTCTTGGCATAAATCACTTCGCCCCTTTTCTTTTTGGCATCAGTTGCAACAAATGGTTTTCCAACCTTTTTTACCTCTAAGAGGTGCTGGTCTTCTTTCCTAATGTGTGTCTCTTGGAGACTTATCTAGTCTACTCCTAGTTTTCGTATTTGATGGAATACTCTTGATCTCTTTTGCAATGAGATAAAACCATTTACATTGATCGAAATTAATTTCAGTTTTTGTCTATTCATCTTTATCTTTATCTTGTTCAGTTGTTTCTTTATCCCTCTGCTTTAATTTCTTGATCTTTATCATATATATGTGGCAGGCACAGGCTGTAATGATGGAATCAGGGCACAGCCGCTGTCCTTCTCAAGTATTGTTAACGATCTTTAGTGATAATGTTATAGGAGTTGTTGTTAATGTTGGTGGCTCCTTAACCAAAAGCCTGGTGAAAGAACTCTGTCTTGCAGGCCCTGCAGAACTGTAAAAGGTCCCACAGGGCCCTGATCTCTTCTGGGAGCTCATTCCACCAGTGTGGAGCTGCCACCGAGAAGGTCCTGGCCCTGGTTGTTGCCATACTGACATCTTTGGAGCCTGGGAGGGTCAATCAGTTTTGAGACCCTGAATGCAGTGCTCACTGGGGTACATATGGGGAAAGGCAGTCCCTCAGCTATGTTTTCTTGTTGGGACCATGTTTTGCTGTTGGGACACCGCAGTGCAGACTGTGAGGTTCAGGCTCTAGAATCTCCAGTTAAATTATTTCAGGGAGCAGATGTTGAGAAAAATTGTCGGTGTGAGATGTTGAAGAGGTGCTGGAATTCTGAGAAAACATTATTTGACTGTTTCTAGTATGACTGATTTAAAAGAATTGTGAATGCTTCCTGATGCCACCCCTGTCCTCACAATGTAATAAATATTAGCTGCAATTCTAAATCCCCACTGGAATTGCACATATTTAACTATCTGCAGTGTTACTAGCAGTAGAATGGATCCAGCCATATTTCAAGGAACATTCCTGCAATGTGGCTCTTCTGTTGGAGGAAAATCTTCAAACTTTGTTCAGTGAGTAGTAGGAAAAGAATAGGATCCAACAGCTCATAACGTACACTCCATGGTTTCTGAGCCAAGGGAATTCTGAGCCAAGGGAATTCATAAGAACATAAGGAGAGTCCTATGGGATCATGCTATCTAGTCCAGCATCTTGTTTCATAAAGTCATAGAACCATAGAATCCAGGTCATCTAGTCCAACCCACTGCATAATGCAGGGAATTCACAAATACCTTCCCCCCCATCCCCATTGACTCTTGTTCCATACCCAGATGACAAAAAAACCTCCAGGATCTCCAACCAAACTGGCCTGTAGAAAAATTGATTCCTCACCCCAAAGTGGCAATCAGCATTTCCCTGGGCATGTAAAAAAGGGCCACAAGAACTAAGCACTGATGCAACCCTCCTTCCTTCTCATGATCTGCCTAAGTTCACAGAATCCACATTGCTGTCAGATGGCCATCTAGCCTCAGTTTGAAAACCTCCAAAGAGGGAAAGCCCACCCCCTCCCGAGGAAGCTTGTTCCACTGAGAAACTGCTCTCACTGTCAGGAAGTTCTTCCTATTGTTTAGCTGAAAACTCTTTTGGTTTAATTTCAACCTGTTGGTTCTGATCCAACCTTCCGGGGAAACAAAAAACAACTCTGTACCATCCTGTATATGACAGCCCTTCAAGATGTTCACCCAGTGGCATTGCAGCATCTCCAAAGGGGAGGGTCTCAAATGGAACATACCCAGAGGAAACCTTCTGTTGAATAGGATAACTGCAGGCCTCAGATGGGGAAACCTGTAAGGAGAATGACTGGGCCACAGCACCACTCCACGGCCTCTTATAAGGGGCTTGATTAGAGGCCCATCCCTATGGCTGAATAGGGTACAAGGTCTGCAATGCAGGGCCCATGAGCAGGGGCTGGGGAACCCAAGGCAAGGGGCATTCCCTAGGAGCCCCTAGGGCCAATGGGCCCAGAAGCTTGAGTGGAGCCAAGTTGGACCATGGCTGGGAACCCAGAAGCAAAAGACTGACTCCAGGGTCCCCAAGGCCAGGCCAGCCTGGGTGTCAGCACAGGGTATGTTGGAGCTGAGGCTGTGGGCCCCAAGGATAAGCCAGGAAGCGGCCCCGCCCCCATGCAGGAAATTCCAGTCTGCACTGGGACACACAAACAAGGAAGCCCTTCTCCCCAACCCTAAGAAGTGATGGAGGGATTGGGCCCAGCAAAGGACTCCCAAAACTGCTCAGCCACTGCCCCCTCCCCGGCTACCCACCCCAGGCCCAACACACCATGCACAGATGTTACCAGGCCCAGCCATGCCATGAGGAACACTATCTAAGGGATCCCACAGTGATCACAGCTGCCATCATCTTGCTGTGGCCTCCAGCCACTGCTGGCCAGGGCAAAAGGGCTGGCCACCCAATCAAGCCACCTCAGTCCTGCCACTTCGAAAAAGGAGAAGCCACCACTGAGCCTCAGAAGTTGCCACAGCCGGGAATCCAGGCCTAGGCCTACACAGAGGGAGTTATGAAATCTGATCCTCTCCATGCAAGCATGTGGCAGAAACTGTGTTGTCAGGGGCACAGCGGCCTAATAAGGCCTTTGCTCTGCCTCTCTGGCCAATGCCTGGATCAGTGGGAAATGGTCTCCTCTGTCTCCTCCTCTATCCAGAGGGGGCAAAGGCAGCCCCCAGCCTTAACAGCCACAAGGGCTGCTCAGCCAGGAAGGGGCCAGATTATCATCTCACAGTACTGGGAAAGCCTGCATGCACACTGTATTCTGCTGAGTTCCCTGGTAAAGAAAAATTATTGGAGACTGATTCTAAAATGGCGTAGGTGTCAGCAGATTTCTTGACAGAAAATCTGAGTTCGCTGAATCTTTTCTTGACTAGAATGAGGTGTTTCTGTCCATCTTATAACACTTTTTCACTCATTTTCACTCCCTTTATGCCTTTTGCAGACAGAAGCACACATTGTAAAATAGGATAACATTTCTGTTTCAATATACCCACTATTGAGGCCATATATTTTACTTAAAGTAGATATGGTGCCCTAATTTTCACATATGGGAACACTTCACAGAAAGAAAAGAATCTCACAAGTGAAAAGGCCACTCTGTGTTCTGGTCCTTGTTCAACTATTTCATCTTCTGTAGGCCTCCTCTCTTTAGTCCTATATGCACTAGTATAAATCTATGTATTACTTGATTCCAACCTCCCCAATGTTTTTAAAATGAAGAAAATTCAGTTCTGTTATCTTTAACTGTTCATATTCACAGCAAAACAAGATAATATGAAGTTGAAATATTCCCTTTAGAGAATGTTTCCTCTTGGAAACCTGAAATATATAATTGCTACCACTGATTAAAACAATTGTCTAAAACAAATGTCAGTCAATTGCTGTTTTTTCTTATTTCTACCTTTCATTGTTTCTAACCAATCCATATTTGTTATGTCTATGGTTAGTTTCCTTTTCATGATCTGAGTAAACTGCTGCATCTACTGTGAAAGTGAACATTTCATCACTGTAGCCAAAACATTGTGTTTGTCTGCTTACAAGACTAGTTTGACTTGGGACTTCTTAGGCCTCCTGGTGATTTGTCAGTTTGTTGCAAGAGCAAGCTTGTTAAAAATTTCTACTCAACAGCAAATTCAAGTAGATTTCCAGGCCTTGTTCTCATTATTTCTCACAGTTTCACTTCTGGGCAGCAGTGTTTGAATTAATATGGAGAGAACAAACAGAAAGAGGCTCCTTTTAAGACTGGACCTCAAGGTCATCTACTGAAATCGATTATCAACAAGTTTGGGATAGAAGAAAGGAAGTACATAATGCATCCCTAACTCATTACATGCATTGCCATAAAATGCATTGCCCACTGCCTTAAAAATGGCAGTGAGAACAGAATAGCAATGAACATTTGTATTTGGAGGCAATGTACTTCTGATATGTATGCATTGGGCTAAACATTAGGAGCTAGTTGTCTCTACCATGCCCTGTTTGAGAGCATCTAAAAAGCAGACAGAATGCTAAACTAGATGAATCCTGATTTTAAACAGCAAAGAAATGTCATTTATGTGAAAAGTCAGCAATATCACATCCACATAGGCATTCCCCACTGTTCCAGCTAGCATCTGTGGACAGCTGACACCACAGTTTTCAAGCAATTTACTAGCCCTGTTGCTAGGCTGGTGAAAACTCACCCCCTTCCCTCCCTCCCTTCATAAAGCAGTATGTGATTAGCTGGCAACTTTGGTACCAAGCAGGAATTTTCTTCTCAAATGGGCTGGGAAAAGGTCCTTTTTCTGCTTGCTTCATACTGATTGTGAAAGGGGATTGTGAGGATAAATAGGGGTTCGGTCACACTGATCTCTTTCTGCGCTGTGACTCCTGCTGTAGTTTTATCTGCGACTTTTTGTTCCGGTTGAGGCCGTTTACACTGGTCCTCTCTCTACTGCTTTAATTGCGAGATCTGCTGATCACATTGTCGCACTGCCCCTTGTGGTGGTGCCTTTTTAAAAAAAAAACACACCCCTGCATCGTGCATGCACTTGTAGAGCTTTGCGCATGGCCAAATCACTGCTTATTTTTCCTCCGCTACCCCTCTGCTTGTGTTCCTCCGCCAGCTGTCGTGCACCAGAGAAACTCCCCCCTTTGTTTCCCTGCCATTTACGCGTCCATTGTGCTGTCCATTGCTGCGTCCATTGTGCTGTGTACAGCATGGCAACTGAAAACAGTCTTTGGACTCTACTTTTGATCTCATAAAGAACACTTATCACGTTCATGGAAGAGGAAGAAGAAGAAGAGACAGTATCGCACACAATACGTAAAAGGGCTCTTCTTTGTCGCCGCTTTTGTGAAAGGAAGCACATATACCAGCGAAAAAGTGCACATAGGAGGTCTTTGCTTGCGGTTCCATGTCTTACTTGGGACACCAAGGTCGGCCCGCCTTGTACACCCGCCCCCCCTGCTTTGAACTGAACTCACACAACCAGTTTCTTCGGAAAATTAGGTGGATAAATTTGGCCACAACTTTTATTGGTTACAGCTGTAGAGCATTGGCACAGCATAGGTCCACCGGATCCGACCTATCAGCTGGCCCACGTGCCAGCTGAGTTAACCGTTACCCAGCCAGCCGGCATGAGTAGAGTAGGCAGGAGGGCAGGTTATCAGAGTTCACACGGACCCTTGCCCCTTTGTGAGCTCCCCTGCCCTCTGGCTGTGAGGGCAAGCGCTGTTATTCCTTGAGCTAGCCAGCTCCGTTCAGCCCTCACGCCAAAACCCTTAAAGGGGTCCCCAACTCTGGAATTGGCACGCAGGCTGAATTCTGCCAACAGATCCGGCCCCATGCTGTTACCGCCACAAGAACAGGATGCCCCTATTAGTCCTGTTCCTGCCAATGCCCTTACAGCTGTAGCCAAGAAAGCAGGTAATGACGTACTCCGTGCAACCAGATATCCATACCCCAGGCTGATAGATGTATGCCATCCACTCGGAATAGGGCCTTCATCTTGTGAGAGATGTCTGGGTGGCAAATCCAGATACCGTCTGCCAACTCGACTGCCTGGCCCAGCCTGCCGGACACCTTCCACCTCGCCACTTCCACCTTCTTGGGATGAGTCGCGCCCCTCCATGATCTCCGTTCCAACCAATCCGACCAGAAGATGACGGTGCTGGGCAGGATCTCACACACTAAGACCAGGTCAGCCAGTACCTGGCACTCAAGGGACACCCCGGGGCACTCAGTCAAATCATTTTCCCCAAGCTGCAGCAGCAGTACGTCAGGAGGGTGGCACCTCGCCCCGACACGCCCCAACCAGGGCAACAGGGACCTCCATCGCATGCCTTGCTGTGCCATCCACGTAATGTGTGTTGCACTTCCCAAGCCCAAGTCTTTGCCCCAGCCCGACGAGGATGCATACAAACCTGCCCAATGGATGATGCTGTGCCCAAAAATCCAGACTGTCCTGTACACCCATCCTGGAACTGAGGAGTCAGAGAGACAGTCACTGGCTGGACTCCAGCTGTGGCCTGATGTATGCCCTAAATGCTGTAGTGTGCCAGCGGCCAATGGCCAATATGCATGCCTCTGGCAGGTGGTGGTGGCTGCCCCAATCCTGAAGGAGTGAGGCCCAAATTCCTCGCTTGGTAAGCCCAAACCCCCCAGTGCTGACCTGAAAACCCCTGTGAACTGATACCTCGTCAATGGGGCCCCGTCTCGATGGATAAGCAGCAGACCAACTCCCTTAGATCACATTGCTAAAAAGGCTCGGGTGGTCTGCACTGGACACGGGCCGCCTGGTAGTGGCCTCAGGTGCAGGTGCACCCATTTTCCCAGCTGATCCATCTTTGACCTCCGAATATAGAATGACATCCCCTTCAGTCCGAAGGAAACATCCCGAACACCCAAGGGCATGTTGGTGAATGAGATTCTGGAGCTCGCTACCAGTTCCCCGACCCTCAAGGCCCCCAAAAAGGCCAAGACGAATGTGGTCTCAAAGAGTGCAGCCTCGTACTGGGACTAACACAGCGCTGGCAGCTCCTGCAAAATCCCCCCCAACAACTCAAAGGTCATGGGCCGTCTACGATCTGGAGGCTGTGTGGCTTGCCTTCACCAGCCCTCAACCGCTCTACGAGCTTGGAATGAGTGGCATGGGTCCTCTAACCCCTCAGCCTTGCTAAAGAATGTGATGGCAGCCATGCAACCCCTGATGGTGCTGTGAGAGAACCGCTGTCCTGCAGGAATGCCATGTAGCAAAGCACCCAGTCCCCCTCCACTGGCAAGGTCTGTGGACCCCCAAACCCCGCGGTAAAGTCAAAAAAGGCATCTATAGCCTTGGCATACATGGCGAGAGTGGAGGGGGCAAGGGACCCATAGATGCCCCACCTTATTGTACCTTCCCAAGTTCCCACAGCTCCTCCGGAAATGGGTCTGAAACGTGGTTGGCTCCTGGTGCCAGGATGCGGAAGCGTTCTTCCTGTTGGCGAGACAAAGCGTCCGCTATGCTATTATCCACGCCTGGCATATGACGTGCAGAAAATGTAACGTTATCAGCCAAGCAGGCCAAAACCAGGCGGCGAACCAACCGCATCACCCGGTCTGACTTAGAAGTTTGCTTGTTCACCACCCGCACAACCGCCTGGTTGTCGCACCAGAACTGCACCCTTTTGTCCCTAAAGAGATCTTTCCAAATGATCACTGCCACCAATATTGGAAAGAGCTCCAAGAAGGTGAGATCTTTGAGCACCGCAGAACCCTCCCATTCCTTGGGCCAGGGCCGTGCGCACCACTTGCCGTCATAGTAGATGCCGAACCCAGCGCTGCCGGCTGCATCAGAGTGGATCTGGATGGCATCCTGCAAATTCATCAGGTGCTGCCAAATGGTAACCCCGTTGTATCCTGCCAGGAACCAGAGTCACACACCTAAGTCCTCCTTCATGCCCTTGGTCACCCGTACCCGGTGATGAGGTGCCCTGACCCTGGCTGTTGCTCTGGCCAGCCTCGCGCAGAAAGCCCTGCCGGCGAAACAACCCAGCAAGCAAAGTTCAAGTGTCCCACCAGTGACTGCAGTTCCTTCAATGTGCACTTCGGCCGAGCCCTAACCAAGGAAATGAGAGCCTGGAGGGCCAAGAGTTTGTCCTCCGGCAACCTGGATGCCCCAGCTACAGAGTCTAATTGGATACTGAGGTATGTTAAACTAGTAGCCGGCCCTTCAGTCTTGTCCACCACCAATGGGACACCGAGCTCTTCAGCAAGCTTCTGAAATGCTCGTAGGGACCCAGCACAAGCTTCGTCATCCCCGGGGCCGACGAAAAAGAAGTCATCCAAATAACGAGTAATCCCCGTGGACCCGGTCCTCGACTTCACCGCCCACTCGAGAAAGGTACTGAATGTCTCAAAGGCCGCACAGGCCACTGTGCAACCCATGGGCATGGCCTTGTCAAAGTACCATGCCCCTTGGAACTTGAAACCCAGTAATGAAAAGGATTTGGGGCTTACCGGGAGCAGTCGGAAGGCTGACTGAATGTCACACTTGGCCATGAGTGCCCCCTGCCCGCAAGCCCTGACTAGTCCAACCATGTGATCAAAGGAAGCGTATTTGACCGAGCAGAGCTCAGGGCGGATACTGTCATTCACTGAAGATCCCTTCGGGTATGAAAGATGCTGAATCAGGCGATACTCGCCTGGTGTTTTCTTTGGCACCACCTCCAAGGGAGATACTCGCAGGCGGCCAGTAGGGGGCATGCTGAATGGGCCCGCGATGCGCCCTGCCGCCAATTCTTTCTGCAGTTTTGCAGCAGCCACCTCAGGCATCTCCCTGGCTGACTTCAGGTTGTTGGAATCGGTTGCAATGCACGGGCCACAGGCAGGAATGGGAAAACCCTTCGTGAACCCATCCAAGATATATTGTCTGGCCTCCCACAAGGGGTATTGCACCAAGAGTGGTCTCAGGGCATCCACCCAAACCGGGTTGGCCACCAAGGACCACCAGTCCTGCGGGGCACTAGGGTCTGGAAACGGAAGCGGCTGCAGTGCCTGACGACCCCCCTCCCCCTTTCATGTTGGCACCACCAGAGAAGGGTTTTCCACCCCGAAAGGGCTGCTGGGTGCCGGTGGACAATGGGCAATACACCCGCCCATGTCCCCCCCACACACCTCGCAACTATGGTGGAACTTGCACCGTGCCCAGCTACACTGGCCCTGGTTGTATTCCCAGCAGACCCCATGCAACCGGTCCTTGTGCATGGCCCAGCAATCGTTCTTAACTTCCTCCTTTCCTTTAATGCACGGCCAACCACCCTGAGCCAAACCTTGTTTTGTAGCAGGTCCCATCGAGCCCTGTCATTGCGTGAAGCCAGTTTACGGCAGGTCTCGTCGTAATCGATAGCTGGCCCCTCACCTGCCAAAACCCTGGCCTCGACCACATTGCTCATGTGATTGAGCAGGTGCCAGCCCCTCTCAGGGTGCGTGGCAGCGACTACCCCCGCATACACCAAGTAAACAGAAACCCAGTTGAGGAAGGTGCGCTCTGCTTCCTCGGTCTTCTCCTTCTTCTCTTTCTTGTCAGATTTCAGCGTGTGGGCCTCGGCCTCCCATTTTTGAAGCAAAGTAAAGACATTAACGTAATACCCATCCAGAATGCTATCCCTCAGTTAATCAGTTAAATGGAGCCCTGGCGGCTCCTCTCCATTCGAGTATGTGGAGAGGATGGAAGAAGGATCAGTGATGTCAACGTCATCCCAGACCACCCCAGGATCCCACCCGGTCTGTGTAGCCAGCACCCTGCGGTGTATAGCCCATGCAGGCAGCCCTGGCTCGTGAGCCGCTGCCGCCCAGTAATCGCTCAGAGGCTGCCCACTTTGCCCCGCAGTCGAACCCTCATCTGAGGAGGCCTCTCCCTCTGCCTCATTGCGGGAGCATGCGGAGGAGCCTGAGCTACCCCTCTCCCGTCCCCTATCCATGGATTGTGCTGCAGGCCATGAACCCCGATGACTGGCCAAGCCAGTAGAGGCCCCCCCGTGCTGCTGGGCTGAGCCCCCTTCAGACTCGGCCTTCTGGGCTCATTTGGCCACTGAATCCTGGCTCATCTTGGCCACCTTCTCAGAGAGTTGATTGAAGGCCTGCTGGAGGCCCCGCATGGTATCGATCAGCTCCGCAACACCGTCCAACCCTTCTGTGCCATGCGCCACTGCCTTCCTCTTCGCTGCTGCTCCCGCTGATATTCCGACTGCTGCAGGCCGTACTCGCCCTTTGGGCGATGACCGGGGTGTTACCCCAGCAACTGTGCCCGTGTGCCGGGTGCTGCATGATGGGGGCTTCATACACGACAAGTTAAGACCCCCAGTCCCCTGTAACCCGCCACCGAGCAGGCAAGTGTTTGTGTGCGGGTGGCAGGAGTGCACCAGCGGGGAGGTAAACTGCACCGCAGACCGACTGATCTGACTTTTCCAACCTAATAACTGCCTGACTGCCTAACCCTCGAGCCTTACCTATCTAACTACCTGCTAAGTGGTGACAGGAGGGGAGCCATCAGAAATACTCTTGCATTCTTAGTGCTGATGGCCCTGCAGCCCGCCGGTGTCTCTGCGGGGGGATTCCGGCCTCATATCCACGTGCCGGGACCCCATCCCGTGGAGAAAATGTATGATTTGGAGGACGGGCTCTGTGGCATTGTAATCTTCTGAGGCCCCTACCTTCCCTGGGCTCGGTCCCGAGTTCAATTTGGGGATGTGACTCCCCCTCCCAATTCCCCTGCCGGTGGCCTGGGAGGGACCTGGCAACCCAGAAAACTGTATCACTATGTATGGAAGACTCCAATTTCTGCCACGGAATGGGTTCCCCACCAACATTCCCTCCAAGCTGTGGAGTATTGCGAGTGAATAGTTTACTTTGTGAGCTACTGGCACCAAATCCGTGGGTGAGTGATTTGGCCACTGCGCAAACCAGTGTGCTCTGAAGCCATCTCTCCAGAGCCAAGTTAATTTATGTGAGCTGGAGGCTAACAACAAGCAAACCAAAAAACAAACCGAACAAACAAAAAAACAAAAAACAACACAACTGTGAGCTAGCTCACACTGACTCAGCCTAGGGGGAACACCGGATGCCCCCTCGAGATCTCCATGATAACTGGATGCTTTGGAGGGTGGGCTCCATGGTCCTGTGCCTGCTGAGGTCCTTGTCCACCCTGAGCCCTGCGACCAGCCTCGTCAAAAAAGGGGGGGCGCCACTAGTACCAGCGGGGCAACTGGGTCCGGCAGGCAGGGACAGCCCACACAGCCCGGACTGCTGCTGCGGCTGCTGCCCACTCAGCCCTCCTCATTCTAACCTCCCCCCCCCGGAGGCACCCTGCCAGCCTGCTGAACGGGTTGGGGTTGGTGAGAACGGGAGGCTTCCTGGCCTCCCCCGGTTGCCCAGGCGGGCCAGGGGGCCCGGCGCGGACCTGCTGTGGGCTGGCTGGGCCCCGCCAGGCTAGACTCCGACGGGGAGCCTCACTGCGGGCCTGCGAAGCCCCCTCAATGTGCTCTTGGAGCCATCCTCCTGACCGGTTCCAAAATCCATGCCAGAATGGCGGGCGGGCTGGGAAGGTGGTAGGCCACGTTTCCCCACCACCATCATCCCCCAACCACCAAGGCAGGCCCAAGGGCCCAGCACAGTGCCACTGTGGCCAACCAGGTTCTGCCGGGCCCAGCTCCCACGGAAGCCCCCGCTGCAGGCCGGCGAAGTGCTCGCTGGTGCTGTCCGCCTCCGAGGTCTGTGCCTGGACAGCTGGCAGGCCGGGAAAGAGGTGGGCCATGTGGTGAGGGAGAAGAAAAGGCCGCCATCATCCCCCCTGTCCCTACCTTCCCCCCCCAAGCCACAGGCGATTGCCCATGCAGAGCCCTGGCCTTACCAGCAACGAACCGGGCTTGCCTCGTAGTCGAGTGGGGAAGGGGAGCAGCTTCCCTGCTGCTTTTAATGCCTCCCCCTCCCCGACCACCCCACTGACCCCCATTGGCTGGGGAAGGGGGGAGAGGCGCATCTTTTCCCGCCACGCACCAGGGCCCCCCCACTTCCGGCTGGCCTCTCCATCCCAGCCCGTCCCCGCAAATGACGGGCCCGGCCTACCCGGGCCCTTTCTGCTTATTAGCCTGGCTGAGACCGTGGGGTATCGCCATTGGTGGGTCTACCCTCGCTCAACAGAGTGGTGGCACTCCTTTGTTTTGAAAATCTGGGATGATGAGCAGTGGCTGGAGAATTTCAGAATGACTCGTGCCACCTTCCACTGGTTGGTGGAGTCTCTCCGTGGTAGGATCGAGTGCCAAGGTACAACCATGAGGTTACCTATCCCCATTGAGGAGCGTGTAGCCATTACCATTTGGTGGCTTGCAAACAATAACTGTTATAGGGTGGTCAGACACCAGTTTGGCCTGGCATGTTCAACAGTTGCTGGCACCGTTGTGGAGGTTTGTCCGGCCATGGAACTGGAGCTCTTGAGTACCATCATCCGCCCAGGACCAACAGGAAGGGTAAGTGGGAATGATCACAGTACACAGGTGAGGTTTTTTCCTTGAGAAGTGATTATTGGCGGAACTGCTTGCATACCCTCCAACGAGATCGTTCAGTAAGGTGCTGTTGATTCATGGCTCAATATGGGCCTCTGGTTGATGTTTCCTTAGCAGGATGCACAAGGGTGATGGGAAGAAGGGAGATTCTGTTAAAACCCTATAACATGGTTAATGGGTGTTCAACCCGTTGACTGTATTCTGGGAACTGCTTAGGGGTGGGTGTTCGTTCAGAGGAGAAGTTGGGAGCTAGGTGAGGGTGACTGTATACTAACTGGCTGTGAGGGACAATATACTCTCCCATGACATTTCCACTGACTATATTATTTCCCTTTTTCCACATTTGTAGGCTATGAACGGTTTTGCTGAACTCAGTTTCCCTCACTGCATTGGACCAATTGATGGCTTCCATATTCAAATTTGTGCACCCGTTCGCCAGTCTGGAGAGTACATTAGCAGGAAGGGTTTCTTCTCTATGCTTCTTCAGGGAATGGTGGATCATCTTGGACGCTTCATAAATGTTCGTGTGGGGGGGGGAAATCATGACGCTTATGTCTTCCATTCCTCAAACTTGTTTATAGCAATGGACGCTGGTCTATTTCTTCCAGGTAACCCCACAATCACTCTGGAGGGGGTGTTGATTCCTCCCCTAATACTGGGGGATGCGGCCCACCCAATTAGGAGATGGCTTATTACTCCCTATACAGGAGCTCTAAGTCGTGAGCAAGCTGCCTTCAATAAAGTACACTGTCGAGCAAGGAACATTGTGGAACGTGCCTTTGGCCAGTGGAAGGCCAGGTGGCGTTGCCTGTCACTGAAGTTGCCTATTCAGGAGGAGAATGTGGTACCTATTATATGTGCATGCACCATTCTGCACAACATTTGTGAGGAACGTGGCCATGGGATAGAACCACAGGTTGAGGAAGTGACTATTTCGGCGCGTAATTATGTCCCTCCTTTTCAAAATGAAACTCCATGAGTTGCTGCTGACAGGCGCAAAAGGGAGGGGCAGGCTGTCAGAGCAGCGATAACACAGTGGCTGCTCTGGCAGCGTGAGCGCCAATGACTTAACTGTTAAATGCTTCCCTAGTTTGCCACATTTACCTGTACTCTACCTGCAAACACTGCATTAACTGTACTTACTCAGCAGTGGTCATGCACCTGTCATTTCATTCTTGTGTTTCAAATAAAATTGCTTGTTGGTAATGACTGTGTATTCATATCGTTCAATGATCATGCACTACCTGGACACTACTGTGGTTTGCTGTCATCACGCTTTGGTCAAAGAGTTTGACAGTGGGGTGGTTACATGCACCTTATAACACCTAGCCCCATTGTCATTGTTGCCTAATCGGAGTGGTCTTGGAATACTTTTCATTTTTGAGCTAGTGGCAGTACATTATAGATCAGACCATTGGGTTGCTGCTTGAATTCCTTTGCTCTGGAGAAATCTTTCATCAGTGAGAAAGAGCATAACAAAAAAGTGAAAGGCACCTCTCATTCAGTGGTGAGGGAACAGTGCCCATGATTATGGTACCCAAAATTCTTAATGAGTACCTGTCTGTTTTTTGAAGTAACTAGTATTTGTTTGTGGAGGAACCAAGACTGCCATGGTTATTCGGGGTGGGGGGGCCATTGGCGTGTTGTAATGCTGTGCAGTCTTCAAATTTCTGCAGCCATTGCTTCAACAGAGGGTGATCTGAACAGGTGGGAAATGGCCAGGCACACTACTGAGGTTGGCCACCCAGAACAAATGCAGTACGTGAAACTCTCCCTCTGAGCACCCCATGAAAGTCCAGTTTTAGAAGCAGAAGGATTGAAAGCACTTGCACGGATTCGTTGTATATACTGTAACTTAAGGGTTTATAGCAATGCTTGCTTAGTGGCTTCAATAAGACTCAATACTAGGCAGAAGAAGAAAAATACACAAATTGTTAAACTACAGTTAATGATTGGTTATGATTCAAAATCATGCTTCAAAACCATAGCTGTAGTAAACTGACTGCATGGTAACTGATCTACATGGTAGAATTCTGTATGCCAGGGAGATTAGCAAAGACGTGATGCCATAGAGTCCACTGTCTGAAGCTGCCATTTCCTCCAAAGCAACAGATCTCTGCAGTTGTGAAAAATGGAAAATTTCTTGGAGGATTCCAGGTGTCTCCTGGAGGTTGGTAGCCATATCCCTTATCCTTGCAGTGGTTTCAGCTCCCCCCCCGCCAACAAGCTGTGCTGCATGACATTAGTGTTTGAGGTGGGCTCATGTCACTGGCCTGTGTTCATGACAGAACACGCAGACATGCGCTGGCCGGGGGTGGGGGTGGGTGGGAAGAGTGCACGTCAGGCAGCACAGCCTTCAGATATAAGATTGCTCGAAAAATGAAAGAGGATTGAATGAAACAGGATCAAAAGAAAACTGTCATATTCTGCGAGTGGCATTTCCTGCCTTTGAGCAGCCTCCTTTGCATTTTGCTGCCTGTGCAGGGAGATCTGTTGGGGGACTGGGAAAGCGGAATCCAGGAAGAGTCGAACGGGGTGCAGGGTGGTTATAGCTCAACTGCCACTGAAGGCTCGACAGCTCGCAATCCAATTCAGGATGCATTTCGCTGTAGTTCTTGGTGGCCTACAGTAGCCAATACTGTGCCTGGATTGGCGTCCTCCTGTGATTGAAAATAGGAAAAAGAAAACCCAGGTGGGAAGCACAAACATAAAATGGAATGCTCCGTTTCAAAGCCCCCTATCGTATACGCTTGGCGGTGCAAGCGCCCAAGCGTTAAACAGAATGGCATCCTCTTTGGGTGTCTACTGGCTGGATGAGGAGGTGGAGAGAATGCTGGTCCTCCTTCATGAAATGGAGGCTGGACCCAGGGTGATGCCCAGCACCCACCTTGAGACATTCTCCATATTTCAGGAGGTCTCTAGGGCCCTCTCCAGTGAGGGGATAGACAGAACTGCTGCCCAATGTAGGGCAAAGTTCAAGAGGGTGCATTTTTTGATGCCCTTGAAGACTGGGAAGGTTTCCCACCCTCCAGGAATCATCCTCCCCACTTTCACCTATTGGCCTGTTTGTGGGAGCAGGCAGGGAGGCCAAGTTGGACACGTAGACATCACCCTTGTAAGTACCTCAACCCATTGCACTGCAAGCCTAGATGTTTTCCTGCATTAGAACACAAATCAACATGTGAAACAAGGAAGAGCAGTATGTACACGTACTTGCACATTCAAGGTGGCACGCATGATCATTGTTATTTAAGCATTCTTAAAGGCAAAATAATCACCACTGGAGAGCAATTACCTTGCAAAAGTGTGCAGGGCACACACACACACACCAATACACAGAAGGGATGTTCCTAGGGCTGGGTGTGTGTGTGTGTGGAGAGTGCGTGTTTCCCTTCGGCCGAAAGAGAAAGCAGCCCCTCGGGGAAACGATGCCGACCAGCCTAATGCCCCATCGCAACCGGCTTCTGCTGTCTGAGCGAGGCTGGGAAGGGTGGGCAAAGAATTTTACAGCACATGTTTGCACTACCACCCCGTGCCCTTTTCACCATTTTCGCGGCGAGGGGAGGGGTGCAGGACAGGGAAGAGGTGAGGGTGGGCGGGACTGGCGGCAGTGGCAGGGAGAGTCCCCACTGGCCACCACCATGCCGCCCCGCCTTTCCCCCCCCAAGGCTCAGAAGGCGCCCAGCTGGGCACTCAGACTGGCGGTGGCAGCAGGGAGTCCCCGCTGGCCACCGCCATGCCACCCCGCCTCTTCCCTGGGTGCTCAGGGCATTCCACCCCCGCCTCTCCCCCCCCCAGGGTGGGCGTGCGGGCAGGTGAGCTGCGCCAACGCCTCCTGCACCCCGACCAGGCACTCTTGACAGCGGTGGCGGGGAGGCAGTGGCGGTGGGTGCCCGGTTAGAGAGGTGGGGGGGCTTTTTGGGGGTGCCATTTGGCACCCCTGAGGGCTGGAGCTCTAGGCGAGCATCTAGCTCACCTAGTGAGCGAGCCGGCCCTGAAAGTGTGTAAACACATTCCCATTGCCTAGTCATTGCTCATAGAGGCCTAGTACTGCACGGAGACCATATGCACTGTTCCTTTGTCAACAACTTCTCTCTCACATCTTCTTTCTTTTTTTTGCTCCATGTGCTCCATGTGACTTTGTGGTTCAACTTCACTGTACATCAGTGTGCACTAGGACATATCTGATATTTATCAACTTTGTACTTGGAATTTCATTACCTGTTATGTCCCTTTAATGTGCGTAGATACACCCAGGGTGCGGCGATGCGGATGGGCAAGACGGAGAAGAGTTGCAGTGGTTCAAGATTCTTCCTCGCCCTCCACGCAGTCTACACGGGAAGACCCAGGCGAGGGACCAGCGCCATGTGAGTCAGTTTTCACTCACACCATTGTCACTGTCTTATCAATAAGGCAACACCCACGACTTTCCTCCTGTAATTTATGCGCTGGTGGCATGGAAGTATTGAGTGTGTTGCTACGCCAATGCACACAGTACAGTGCTCGGGAGTGCTCCATCATGAACGGAGTGAAAACACTGTGAGCTTGAGACATCGTAACAGTTAGCTGGCTCACAGGAAATCAGCTTAGCTGGAAAACTGGTGTGATGTATGTTAAACATTATTTGGGCAGCCCCGCTTAAGCAACTGGTGTTTCCTAAGTCTGTGCAGTTATTTAAAGACTTCAGCTCATTATTAACTCTACCCAACACAGGTGCACCTGCACAGGAAGACTCTGAGGGCGGTGGCCATTTGGCACCCATAATCATTGCATCCTCTGCAGAGTCTGCACATGGTAAGACCCTCATGTGACATCCTAAATCATGACTGCTTATCCAGATGTTGGTCTCACCTGTGGTGTTGCTCCCCTAGGCCATGCACCAACTTCGCCCACTACCCCTGAAGTTGTGAATGAGCCATCGCCACCCACCCCGGTGGCAGTGGAGGAGCCACGGTCATGCCAAGGGTGCCAGGCCCTGGAGAGGCGTCTGGTGGAGTACTAGGAAACGGTGGATAACCGATGTAAGTTGAGCACACATGCAGAGTTCGCTAAAAAATTTTGCATGGTCTTCGCTTCCAACAACTGGAACCCACCATTAGCACTCAAGACATGTGGCTTGATGAATGTGTCTTGTGACAAGCGTTAACCACAACTTGCATCCTCGTGGCTGACCACTCCATCAACTCATGATGTTACTTGGCAGTTTGTTTGTTAAACTCAAATGTGTTGACATGTACAATTGTCTTATCAGCAGTCTGATATCTACCACATCCGTTCTCCCTTCACAATGCAGTTCGACATGTGATCCGGCTAATCACTGTACTTCGGCAGGTGGTGCGGAGGCTAAGGACGGATGTGGCCGGGCAGAGGATCCCACCAGAAGCAGCCGCCACAGAGTTCCACCAGGTGTCACCCACAGAGGATGATCCAGAATGAACCGCCTAGAACCTTTGTTATTGTTAAGCACTTGCACTTTTTATTGTTATTGTTTATTATTTCACACTGTTCTTGCATTGATTATTGCACATATTTCGGGGGGGGGGAAATTCTTAAAACATTACAAAAAACTTTTATAACTATTGACTGAGGTAGAGTATACAGTACTTTATAAAGTTGTCCAAGTGGAAAAGTAACACAGTAAACATAACGGTTAATAGTAACAGGTATGACTTAGCGAGTTAAGGCACCTTCATTTCCTAACAGGGATCCAGTTCATCAAGAACTGGCTTCCTGGCCTAACCTGAGTTGCAGCTGATCAGTGTACCCTCAAAGTTGTGATGTCCTGTGAGCAAAAAATCCACATTGTGATGTACTAGCACCACAGTTGCGAGTGAGCATTTAGGCGACCTGTGGAGCCACCGTCACTGAACACAGACAACGAACTGCGAGCAGGGGGCTAAAAAACTGTGGTCGATTTGAAATTAACTCAGCTCACAGGGAACACTGACAGCGACATGTCCCGGCTTGGGACCAGCTGTAAATGTCATGGGCTAAAGGAAACCTTTTTTGGGGGTGAGGACGCACAGTGGGCCTAGCAACATCTCCTTTTTTGCCTTGTTCATTCTGTGAGCTTGTTGGTGATGAGGTACCCGGCCGGTCTCCCCTAGATGACCGCCTTCCCGAGCATTGCGACATGCAACAGTGGTCATCCCTACCCTGGACAGAGTTCTGGGTGATGGCCTTGGCTATGTCGCTCAATACCTGTAAGGTTGATCGAAGAAGTTCTCCCCTTGACTCCCTTGCCTCCCTCTCCTCCTGTTGGGAGGCTCTAAGTTCATGCATTAGTTCGTCATGCTCCCATTTAACATTCTATAAGTAGACTGCCTGTTCATGTGCAGCAGCTTTCAGAAACTGTCCCCCCACCCGTTGCACTGCGGTAACATGCTTCTTCCGTTCCCTAATCAGCTTCAGGCGCTCTGCCGGTGTCACTTCAGCAAAGATGCCCCCAGGGTCGACCTCTGTAGGAGACAGACAGTAAGTGTCAATATTCAGAATGTATTGCAAAACCTGATCTGTAATGGCGTAGGGGAGTTTGCAGTAAGGGTCACCTAACCGTAAACAACCTAAGTTTGATATTGAAAAACTGCAGACAATAAGGCAGAAAAGTGTGTGTCCTCTCAAGCTATGTGAGATTAAAGTGGGATTCCAGGAAAAGTTGGGGGGAGGGCATCAATAGGTGGGATGGCTGCAAAAGGGCAATAGAGAACATCATGAAGCATAGTACATGCAATGGACAGTACTCACCAGGAGTACATTGGGAGTGTTCTTCAAGTGTGGCTACTTATTAAAGGGGGGGACCTGTACTGTAGTGGCCTTTGGGACTCAGGTTGGCGCCTGTCTTCTCTGGGGACTATTCTGCATAGTGTTGTACTGGCTTCACCCACGTTCATAGGATCATATTGGAAGGGTGTTCCTTGACCACAAGCAGGTAGCCCCACCCCATCCATCACAATCCCTGTGGATTCCCTAAACTGTGTGTGGCCGTCTGCAATAGGCCTTCTGTTGGAATGTGGCGCACACGGCCGTCCTGTCTACACAATTAAAGCCGCAAAGTGAATACGGTGTGACATCCTCATCAACCGAATACATTTTATGTACTCTCACCGTCTGTGTCTTGCACTCCAGAGTTTGTCAACTCATCTCCATCATCTGGGGTAGATGTACTGGGACCTGTAATTAATAGGATGGCAACTTGTGAGGCTTGTTAGGTTCTGCTGGCATGGTGGCCCATCCTTGAAAGTAGTAACACAAGACATTCTGGACGGTAATGAGCAACTTGTATCCCGCGGCCTAGGCCATCAATGACAAAAATAGACTTACCAGAGTCCGTTGGGGAGCCAATGCTGGTTTCCTGTGTGTCTGGCAGCTGCTCTGCGTCCTCCTCAGGTGTGGAATCTATACGTAAACAAGTATGTACATGTTAGGCATATCACCAACACACATGTAGTTTGAGGTACAGCATGCGTTGCGGTCAGAGAAGGTGCACAGGTAGACAGTGTCAGCATTGCATTCTCCGCATAGATGCTTCACAAGGAGCACGGTAAACACCCATCCACTAACATAGTGCAATGCAACAGGAAGGTAGGAGGGCTGGGGATCTACTTGCATGGGTGATGAACAGATACCGGCAGGGCTCCCCAACATGGAGACCAGGGTAAGGATTGCTGTGCACACAAATGGCTTTAGACTGGCAAATGACTATTGGAGCCCATTTCAGGGCTGCTTTCTTTAGGGAAAATTAACAAAGCCCTCACCAACTGGTGCCACAGGGGGGGTGGCGACAACCCACCTAAGGGCCATGATCAAGGTCATTGAAACATTAGGAAATTATTCTTACCTGATGGACCCCCTCCATATGTCTGACTGCGATGTCCTCCATCGACCGGCTCCAGCACCATTGAAAAAAGCTCCTCGGATCCCTCGGCTGGTGGAAAAGGGACATCCAATGCCCTGAGGGCTGGCGGCGTGGGGTTGGTTGGCAATTGGTAGCTGTCGGCCGGATGGCGAGGTTTCACACTTGGGTCCCCTTTCAAGGTATTATGAAGCTCCGTATAGTAGGCACAGGTGATCCTGCCATGACCGGAGGTGTTATTGTGGAGGAAAACTCTCTTGTACTTTGCTCGCAGTCCCTTTGTCTTGTTGCGGCATTCAGTTGTGGAGCGACGATGGCCCCTCGCTGTCATTCTCCTCGCTAGTTCTTCATACGTCTCCATTGTGCGATGAGACTGCCAGATGGTGTCCTGGACCCTCTGTTCACCCCACAGGGTGAGCAGATCCAAGACCTCTTCTCTTCTCCATGAAACACCTCTCACTCCCGCCATGCTGTCTTCCTAGATGTGAAAACAGGAAGTGCAGGAACTGGAACTACTATCATTCCAAGGACCTAGGGACTACTTTACCTGAAATACGTGATATCAGCCTTATCAGCCCCCCACCGCTCACATAACAAACGACAATGGGAGTTCCTATTTCCGGGTGAAGAACGCATTTAATATGCGCTTGAGCGTTCATAAAAATAAATGAAAAATTTTCCTAGTGTTTGCGCATGCACATAACTGGGGTCGGGTACAAACCCCCCCCCCAAAGTGCGGTCATGTCGACATGCCGTCCAGATACAGAAATCGCGGAAGACATCCAGTAGATGCCAGAAAACACTTGTTCCAGCTGGTGTCAGAAAACATGGAAGACATCTGCGTAAAATGTGGCACTGAGCACGCTTCGGTGCGGGAGGCGGATTCACCTTTCTGATCAGGAAACTTTAATGCGGGAGGTAAGAGCAGTGAACTCCGATCAAACAACCAGTGTGACCGGACCCTAGGCCTGATTTAGGTTAAGCAGGCCATAACTAAGAGGTAGCTAGGATTAGTTTGAGTTAGGCTGCAGTCACACACTAAATAATCCACTTTCAATTCACTTTCAGTGCACTTTCCAACTGTGCAAACTGGCAAAATCCAGTTGGAAGGTGCACTGAACACTTGAACGTAGATTATTTAGTGTGTGTGACAACAGCCTTTGATGTGTCAGCAAATTTAATTGGAAAGAACTGTGAGACATCTGTAGAAGAAGAAAAAGTTGTTTTTATACCCCATTTTCCTCTGTCTTGAGGAGTCTCAAAGCAGTTTATAATCACCTTCCCTTCCTCTCCCCACAACAGACACCCTGTGAGGTAAGTGGGGCTGAGAAAGTTCTGATAGAACTGTAACTGACCCTAGGTCACATAGCAGGCTTCTTGTGGAGGAATGGGGGAATCAAACACAATTCTCCAGGTTAGAGTCCACCTCTCTTAACTACTACACCATGCTGGTTCTGTAGGTGGAGGGAGGTGACAAGATAAGACACTGTGGGCTGACCAGTTCAAATGCTGGAGAGAGAATGCTATTGGATATCTTTTGAATCTTCACACTCTGCAGGTGAGGAAAAGTGAGGCTGGGTAAATCACAGATCCAATCTTTGTGCTAGGGTGACTCTTTGCATACCCTGGCAAATTTGTTAGCTAGCCTGTTATGAACCTGCACTAATGAGAAATAAATTTTAATAAACTACAGTTAAGCTTTATCAAAGTTAATAAACCTAAGTCTGACTCATCTTATTATTGTCTGGAATCTTTATCTGGGTGCCAGCGGACAAGTCTCTGAGAATCTATCAAATGAAGGCAGGCAGCAACAGAATATCGGAACACATGTTTTTCAATATATGTTAATCCATTGTGTATTGCAGTGAGACTGCTTTGTGTTTTTTTTAATTCTGTAGCCTATAGCTCCAACCTATGAAACTGATTGATTATCTGTCATAGACCACACACTAAAACATTTTTCTGTTTCATATCCTTAGAAAGTACTTTATCTAGTTGTACAGTCAGATGCTGAAATGGTGCATGAAATACCTGCTCAGCACACAAATAATAGACATTAAATAAATATAGTGTCATATGTGGGAGAGACCTGATTTCCTACTGACAGTTTAAACATACAGTGTTCTTCACTAGGAATAAAATCAGGCAATCCTCCTTGAGTGATGATCTAATATATGCTGAAGGGAGCCGCCAGACTGAACCTGCCACTAGCTTAAAAAGGCAACCAGAGAGTGAGTGAATCTTCCTTACAACAAAAGAGACAGAGAGAATCATCCTTGAAAGGCCTCCATCAACATCCCTGCTTCTTGCTTTCTATTGAAAATGCATGCAAACTATTGTGTGACAAATCTTCCAAGCTGCTAGGCTTTAGGACTGTTTACCAGCATCTCAGTTCACTTTTCCATTATTAAGCGTCTCCTATAGACCTAGTTTTTTTCAAGCCCCTTTCAGACATTAGTGGAGAGCACTTTGGTACAGATGCAAAAGTAAAATCCACTCCTTGGGTGCGGTCAGATGGCATGCTGAGAGTGGTTTAAATTGATCCATTTCTGACTGGATTATATTTGATCTGGACAATCGCAATCACCCTTACCTCCCTTATCCCGCTTTACCGCGCAGTTGCTGCAGTCCCCTCTGTCTACACTACTGACATGCAGGAGCGTGTGTCGGCAGTTTTTTTTAATTTTTTCTCGGTTTGCACATGCGCATAGGTGCCCCTTCAGAGAAGGGGAAGAAACTATCATGGTGCATGTGCAGAACCACCAGGGCGAATCAATGCAACCCCTCCAACAAAAGACTTCCCTTTAAATGTTTGACCCGAAAATGGCCTCCATGATATCCCGAACTCATCTAAATGCTAAAACAAGTGACCATTTAAATATCAGTTTTCTTTTTTTTGGTAGTAAAACTCTCCTAAAAAGGAGAGAATTTTATTCTTTTTATATAAGAAAAGGGTAGGGTAGACAGATGGAGAAAGATAAAGATGGAATGAAGTTTTTTTCTGTTAAAAGGGGTTAGTTTTAGTTAGTATAATTCAATACCATTTTAGGCATCCATCATGGTTAGAAGATCTTCTTTTAAACTTTGCAAAGTCCAAAATCACTCTGTTAATACAGTTAGTAAAGTCCATCGGGGTTAGTAATTAAACAGCTCCTTCCAGATGCAACACGAACAGTCCTCAAAGTGTCTTCTTTTTAAATCTCTTCCAGTTATGGATTGAGTCCTTTTTAACATGGATGTCTTCCGTTCCATCACCTCTTCCCCCTGGGTCGCTGTCTGCTTCACCGCTTATCTCAATTTTGAGTGCTGCGACTTCCTCCCAGCTGGTGTGTCTCTTCAGAAGTTTTCGCGTTTTGAGGATATAATCTATCTTCTTTCTTTTCTCTTTTTGCTTGTACTTCTGGCCTTCAGAATTCCAGGGCGCCATAACCACTTCGCATGAAATTGGATCTCTAGTATCTCGCCTGCTATGCTCAGCCACCCCTTCTACTGGCAGAGTATTTCCTTTTATAAAAGCGGAATAGGCTTTGGGAGCCATGTCCACCTCTTCTTTTAATTCTCTCGCTTCACTGCCAGTTAGGGGTGCCAAAACACTCGTCCAGGTAAATCCGAGATCTTCTTTCTCTTCCTCTTTTACGCCCTGAAGACTTAAAATCACAGTCGTTTTCTGTTCAATTTCTTCCATCTTCCTTGATGTTTCCGATATTTGCTCCTGTCGACTGAGAAGGACACTTTCCACTTTAAACAAAGTTTCATTGATTTTCTGCATTTGCTCCAGCAGAGGGCGCAGTATCTCATTTTCTTGTTGATTGACAGCAAGCTCTGGGGGGGGGGCTATCCGGACCGGAAGACCCTCCTCTCTTCTCTTCCGGTTTCTGCAGGACTTTCCCCGTTGTCGACATTTTGTTTTATTGTTTACTTTTACAAAGTTCATGCCGCATCCCCCAGGAAGCTAAAAGGATCATAATCTTCCATACAACCCCGACGGTACTTTCACCAACACTATTTTTTCTTTCTGCCCCCCGTCGCGCTCTCTTTTTAGTTCTTGCTTCTCAAACGGTGTAGGGACTCCTCCCTCCTCCCTTGCGGTTAAACGCTTGCGGGGGGGCCTCAAATTCACGCTTCAAAATAGATCTTCAACTCACGATTGGATGTCACTTCTTCTTTTTATGTTAAATCATGACGCTTTCTTCACTCCTGGAAGTCGGTGGCACTGCTAAGTCCCATTACGGGCACGACGCAGCGGGGCCGATTGGGGCGGGGAGAAAGCCTCAATTTCCCGGCTATCTGCCGGCAAAGAGGCTACTCCCCAAAGCGCCCCCGGTTCGGAGCCTTTGCCTAAGGCTCACTAGGGTCTTTCGCATATGCGAAGACCCCCCCTGACTGCGTGTGGGCTAACCACCTCTGGGAGCGTCCCGAGAGGCGGCCACCATTCGCAACGCCGAAACCGAAACCTCCTAAATATCAGTTTTCTAAACATGGTGGCGGAGCTCCGCCTATGCACACACCATCAACACATAAAAAATGGTGGGCAAAAAGCAGAAGCCCCAGGCAGCTTTCAAGTGGGGAGGGAGTTTAAATCGGAAGTCGCTCGACACCGCAGGAGCGATCAGACATCAGAAAAGTGCGACTAGAACCGGAGAATCAGGAAAACACCACTTGGGGAACTGGTAACAAAATACTCCATTTTAAAGGAGTTTTGAGCCAGAAAGCGATGGCTGGGGACGGTGCACAGATGTTGGGTGTGTGAACGTGCACATAAAATCCATTACTGAAGCATGCCAAAAGTGGACTAAACGGCCCATCTGACCGCACCCCTAGATTGCCATGTGCTAGAATTGCCCATACACCAGCTCCATTGTTTAGACAGTATGTAAAAGAGATTTGCATTCAACATATAGCTGAATAGGGGTATTGTATTCTGTGCTAAAAGAACTGCAGTGGCTGCCTGTTTGTTCCAGACTCAACCCAAAGTGCTTGTTCACACCTTTAAAATCTTAAGTGATTTGGGATTCCTCCTATCAGCTTTGGTCCATCTCAAGCCTTGGGTTGTGGTCACACAAGCAGTTTGATCTGATATTGTTGTGGTACCCATGTGGATTTAAAAAGCACTATCAGACAGCAACATCTGCCTTCCATGCCCCAGTCATCACCACCCCATTCTGCTCTGTCTTTGAAGTGGAATTAACAGACACCAGGGAAAGTCTGATCTTTACAGATGCCAGCACTTTCACCCAGCATTTCCAGCTGTCTAAACTCCCCTGTTGCAAAGTAAAGCTGTTATGGAAGTCTGAACCTTCCTTTCTGTTTCCACCTCCTTTGTTTGATTGTTTGCTTTTGGAACAGGTAGCTATGTGCACATAAGTGCTCCTGATGTTGTCAATCACTGCGGCTAAGTAATAATTCTGGATCGGGAGTCCCTGGGGGAGTTGTTTTTGAGTGACAAATCCCCCCAACCCCTCTTTCCTGGTTCTGCATCAGAGTTGCTGTTCAAGAGCATACCATGGTTGACACAAGGGTAAATGTACTGAAGTCTATGGGACTTGTATTCCAAGGAAAAAAGGCAAAGGAAAGGAGGCTGAGAGGGGCCAGAGTACTTGGCAGAGGGACTGTGGACCTGTCAAAAAGGAGCTGGAACTCGTATATACATGCTTATGTGTATGGTTAAAAGACACACAACAATGATGCCACAACAATCTGAATGATTATGAGGTGAGTGTGCAATGAAGCTGGTTCAGGGTGGTATGTCTAATCAAAACTTCCTATTACAAGATAAAACAGTGCAATTAGAGGCATGGCCAGATCTCACCAAGCCTGTAGTGTGACCTCAGCCCTGATCTCTGTGCCTCTATCTGTGTAACTGAGGAACAAACTAGATGAGACCACAGCTTGGCAGGACCAGAAGCTTTTGATCCCCATGCCTTTTCCACACCAAAACAGTCACAGGGGGTTGTTTCAGCACTTGAAAAGGCGGTGGGGGGGAATGCCTAGCCCCTATATGCTGCATGCCTGATCAGGATGGGTGCTTCATTGCATTTTTAAGTGGCCCAAGTTCTGCTCTAGAATCGTTGGACCTGTGGATACGATGATGTCTCATTCGGCCCTAGTGGTGGTGTGCTATCTGTGGAATGCCCTCCCACTTGAACCTACTCTATTAGCATTTAGGTGCTAGGCTTCTCTTCACCTAGGCATTTGAAATCTCATCCCATCTTTTCTCATTTGGGCCAGTGTGGTGTAGTAATTAGGGTTGTCAGACTAGCCTCTGGGAGATCCTGGTCTGAATCTCCTGTTGTAAGAATAAAATGGAGGTTGGTATAAGCTGCCTTGGGTCCCCATTGGAGAGAAAGGCTGAGTATCAATTGGTGACTGATCCTGCATTGTTTTCCCCATCCGTTGATGAATTTATGGCCTGCTTTTATTTATTTATTTATTTGATTACATTTATAGCCCGTCCTCCCCACAAGCAGGCTCAGGACGGCTCACATTGCTTGGCCCAATGTGCCAAGATTCATTAAAACATTTAAAACATTTAAAACCATTTAAACTATCAACAATTAAAGTGCACACAGTGGCTATTGAAGCAAAATGACGTGCCATATAATGCAGGGCTCAAAGCACTCCACTCAGCAGTCTCCAGTTCTTTAAGGTAGTATGGCTTGATCTCAACTGTGGCCAGCCTACACCACAGCTATTAAATGTGGCTGTTGATGGCAGTAGTGGGCTGCTCCTAATGGAAGGCCTGGTGAAAGAGCTCCATCTTGCAGGCCCTGCAGAACTGCACAAGATCCCGCAGGACCCTGATCTCCTCCGGGAGCTCATTCCACCAGTAAGGAGCTGCCACTGAAAAGGCCCTGGCCCTGATAGCTGTGAACCTGGCTTCCCTGGGGCCTGGATAACCAGCCAATGTTGTGTCCCCAACCGTAGTGCTCTCTGGGGTATATATGGGGAAGGGCGGTTCCTCAGGTATGTCAGACCCTGGCCATAAAGGGCTTTAAAGGTAAGTACCAGCACCTTGAAGCGAATTCGGTATGCTATAGGCAGCCAGTGCAGTGCCTTCAGCACCGGCCGGATGTGCTCCCATCTCGGGAGACGTATCAGTAGCCTGGCCGCAGCATTCTGCACTAGCTGCAGCCTCCAGATTTGCGACAAGGGCAGCCCCATTTAGAGAGCATTACAATAGTCTAGCTTCGAGGTGACCATTACGTGGATCACTGTAGCCGGGTTGTCGTGATTGAGGAAGGGAGCCATCTGCCGAACCAGCTGCAGATGGTAAAAGGCTGACTTAGCAGTGGCTGCTACCTGGGCATCCCAAACTCCTAACCACCGACACAGGCACCAATGGTGCCCCATTGAAGACTGAGAGTGGGAGCCCCAACCCCGAACCACCCCGACTCAGGCAGAGGACCTCCGTCTTCGCTGGGTTTAGCTTCAGCCGACTCAGTCTGAGCCAACCAGACTGTTCATATCAATCTACTGCTGGGGAAGGGGGTATTAGTTTTATCACACAGAGAAATTTAATGGGGAAATTATTTTATTGAATTGTTTCTTGACCTTATTTTAAAATATTATTTGTTTTCCTTCTCTTTAATCGTTAGATGCTTTAAATAGTTATTGGTTTTGCAGGTTATGAATGTACTAATAATAAATAATAGCTATCATTTTTATCATGACTATATGTCACATCTGTGTGTTCAGCATTTATATGGGTGGATATAGTGCAGGGAAATGTTATATGATATATAGTGTGTGGGGGTATGGTTTTACAAAGCAGTAGATTATTAAGAATAAGTTACAAGAAATCAAAGATTTGTGTTCATCAGCAGTCCATTCTCAAAAGTACTTAAAATCTTGGTAGGAATCCTTTAAGAACCTGTGAGCTATGCTGTACATACAATCCTGGACTGCTTGAAAGGGACTGGCAATGAATTAAAAAAAGCAAGCCAACACATCCACAGCTTGAAAAAAACAAGAATTGCTTAAGCAGCATGATTCAAAAGAAAGAAAGAAATAGATGAGCACTTTTGCAAAAGGGGGCATTTAAAACCTGTGCCAGAATCCATTGTCTGGTAATTATTTAATGATGAAGTACCTGGATAGTAGAAACTGTGCTTCAAAGCATCAGTTTTAATTGAATAGTAAACAAAATTGGCTGGTGCCCTCGGGAATGGATTGTCTTCAAAGGCAGTGTGTATGGGGTGGGGGAAGGTTACTTACTTAAATCACACAAAGCTATTAGTTTAAGGAGCTCCTCTACTTTGTATACTTGGTCCTAAATTCTGACAGTGGCCTTTTTTGCATTGGCATTTTGCTCTGCATTCAGAGCTCTTCGAGGATTTGCGTTCCACATCAGTCTCTATCTTCACTCCACAATTGCCCTGCCTTTACATTTTTATTCTACATGTGTTTTTCATGATTCTGTCACCAAACCAGTTTCATTACACAATTGCTCTGCATTTTCTGAGACCCCGTTTGCAATAGACTTTTTTGGATAAACTGGTTTCAGCACTCACATGTAGAATCATCACCATTTTCCCTCCCCTATCTCCCTTGGTATTTTTTTCAGGCAGGAGATGGCGCTCACCTATACTATTCTCTGCCCATTACCAGCATCATGTTTCAGATGCCCAGCAGCATCAAATTTCAGCCAATCAACTTTCGCAGGGCAGGGCATAAGGTGGGTTCACCTGTCTTCCTTGCTTTCTTCCCTTTCTTCCTTTTTTTCTGCTTCTACTCCTCCTGCATCTCGTCTGGCAAACTAAACATCAGGGAATTCCCCAGCACAATGTGCTTACTTCCAACACCTACACCACATCTTTACAAGTGATCCAACCATTGCTCTTGAATGAGTAACTTGCAACATGGACAATCTTGTGGTAGTTCAGGCATGCTGCCACCCCTTTTCCTACTCTCTTCCCATGACTGCCTTCTGCCCCTATCACTCTCTTTCTGTCCTCTTTCTACCACCCACCCCATCATTCTCTCTTTCTCTCTGTCTGCCCCCCTCACTAAGTCTTCCCCCTCGTTTTCCTTGCAAGCTCTGGGCTGTTCTGGGCATGGGATGCTTTTGAGGGTGGGGTGGCTTCTCCCTCATAGCCACCGGGCCTGACAGGCATCACCTCCTTCCCCCCCCCCCAGCAGCAACGGATGCAGCTGTTGGACTGAGGGAGAACTGCACTCCAATCCCAGACTCCCATCAAGGTGAGCTGGCACCCAAGGCCCTCATTCTGCTAGTGAGAGACTGAGGATGAGCAGTTTACATTATTCTCCTTCCTGCCACCAGTGTTCTCTTTCTCTCTCCCCTCCAGCCCTCACCTGGAGGCTGGCAACATTAGTTCCCCTGGAGGAAATAACTGCTTTGGTGGGTGGAGTGTATTGTATTATATATGTCTGAAGTTCCTTCTTGCTTCAATTCCCATCCTCTCCAGGTACCACCCCTCAAATATGCAGGAATTTCCCAACCTGGAGTTGGCATCCATATCCCCAGCCAACCTGAGGCAATGGAAATCTAATTGCTCTGCCTGCCTCCACAGTTCCTATGCATCGAGCTGGGGGTGGGGGCAGACTGCAAACCTGCTTGTCCTTCAAAAATATTCAACTAATAAACCACCATTTGCAATGAACTGTACATTAAAGTTGAAATAAAAGATAAAACTTATATAGACAACATTTGCATTGTGTTGCTGTAAAGGTACATTTACAAGCTTGAATAATATGAACAAAACAAGACTTATACAAAAGAAATTAAACACTGCAAGGAGTCAACATGAAGCTTGCAAGAGTACTGTGAGCTGGGAGTCTTCATTTCTTGTGTACAAAAGCTTTTTTATGAAGTGGAGTATAGGGGAAAGATTATCCAATTTTTTCTCAAGACTTAGAAATGTAAAAACAAAAGAACATATAGTTGTAAGAGGGAATTGCCAATGGAGTTTCAAAATGTGGTGTCATCTTACATAAATTTCACAGGTGACTGGTAATGTCCATCAACAGGTCTCCATTATTATTTCAATGTTGAGGTCATTGTTCCTCCCTCCCCCCCCCCACTCACCCAAGTCTTCTTCCGAGGTCATCTATTCTTTTGGGTATTGTCTGCACTTGAATAAGAAAGAAATTTTATCATGAGTAAATCTTATTGACACAGCCATACTCTGAGCCAGTATTTAGATTCATAGAAGGTAAATGTGCTTCCAAGAACACTATGATAATGTTTTAAATAGAGAGAAAAAAATAGTTAATCAGTTCAACACCCAAAGTTACTCAGCAAACAAAAACCACCACAAAACTAACTTGAGGAAAGACCCCCCCCCCAGCCCAATGCATATTAACTGTGGGGTTAAAACCTTGCAAGGACACCCTGGGGCCTGTTTCCTGCCATTTAGCTTAGCAATGCTAATTTTGCAAGAGCTGCTCACTGCAGGGAAAACGATCTCTCTGTGATTGTCCTTTGACTTAGCATTCAACTGGTCACCACTTAAGCCATGTAATTTAAAAGCTTTGTTATTAAAAAATTGCAGAATTCTTTACTTATATGTTCCCCACCAAACACCAGAAAGAATGCATTTTTTTAAACTTTGAAGCAAAGCACTGGGAAGGTCGCCATCTGTCAGAGCCATGAGGCTTGGGTTATTTTTACACTGACTTCATTGTATTCTGCTGTGTCTGTTATCTTGTCTGTTGCTTGTGCGCTTGCGTAGTAATGCCAGCTGCAACGTGGGAGAATGGCTCAGCTGCTCTGGCTTATCACAATGGCCTTGAATGGGAGGCTATGGAGTATTCTTTGTTTAAGGGAATTTTCCAGTCCTGTGAGACCGAGGGGTGGGGCAACTCATTCTTCCGATCATCAAGTAATCTCCCGCCGGGAGTTTCCTGCACGCGCGCTAAAAGTTCATTTGCCAGTTGCACTTTTGCATCATACTATAATAATGCCTGACCAGCTTGTGCCACCATTCCTGACAATAATCGTGTTCCTGTGGGTTACAGCATTGTATTCCAATAAAGCTTTTCTTCACATAAGGAATGCTTGGATCTACCTGCTATTGAACCTGACAGAATTTGTAAGGAAATCCTCATCTAACTCCTAACTGGATACCACCTCTCCACCCAAGGATGAATGGCCCCGGGGAAGTACCGGTGACAGTCCTAAGTACCATGACTCCTGTCACCCTGATTCCGATTACAACTATTCCAGTCACCGTGGTCCCGATTACCACCGTTCCAGTGACCACGACCCCAGTCACCTCGGTGCCCATGATGACAGCCAGCCGGTCACCCCATCCACGGCTGGGGTTCCAGTGACTACCTTCACCACCCCGATATACAGTCTGGCCGGACCGACCCCAAAGGATGGTGGAGCAATACCCAGAACCCACTACCAGTTTGCTCCGGTTCCATAGGATGTGGGTCACACAGCAGAGACCACGGGATTGGTCTAAGAACTTGCTGGACTCAACCCAGACAACGTGGGCTTTGCCAGGAAGCCAAAGCTGGGATAGTTTGGTGGATCCCCGTGAAGTTTTGGATTACCGCAGGGGAGGACTCCCCGAGGTCCGGTGAGACCTGGTCCTGCCAAGGATGCTGATGCTCATATGGACACTTTGGAAGAGGACTGCCGCTGGTTAATGCGAGACATGGGGAAGTTAATGCAGAACCTCCCCGTGATGATGGACCAGGCCATTCGTACCCATATGCTCACGCAACCTGCACCGATGCCTGCCCCACTCCCAGGACCGGGACCCCTGATACCCCCAGGACAACTGGTCCTGGGGCAGCCTCTGCCAGGACAGCCACCACCAGGACAGCCGGTTCTGGGACAGCCACCACCAGGTTAGCCTGTTCCTGGGCAACTTCTGCTGGGTGGTCCTCTGGCATTACCAGCACCCGTGCCTCCAGGGCCATTGCCAGTGCCGCCTCCAGGACCAGTGCCAGTGCCAGGACCTGGTCCAGGGATGGGACCACCCCAGTTAATGCCATGACCAAAAGACCTGCTGGATATTACGTTCGATGGAGACCCTGAAAGCTTATCCTTCTTCATCCTCCAAGTGGGGAAGTTTGTGCAGCGCTGGGGCCACCTGTTCCCCGATGAAGAGTAACAGGTGGAGTTTATCACCTCTCACCTGAGGGGAATTGCTACTAGCTGGTATGTAGCCCTGCATGATCTGGAGGCAGCAGAGCTGGGTAGTGTGGATGGTTTCATGTGGGCATTAAGAAACCGCTTTGAAGATCCGACAATGGCCCGGAAGGCCGAAGTGTTTCTCCGCACTTTCTCACAGGGATGCCTTACAGTACACGAATACTCTACAGAATTCCAGAAACATGCAGCCAAAATACGGGACTGGACTGACCCGGTATTAGCCCAACAATATCGAATGGGGCTTGCCGTAGATGTCCGCAACAACGTCCTGAGCTCCAAAGAACCGCGCACCATGCAGGGCTGGATGGAACAAGCAGAACGTGCAGAGAGCTGATTGCGCATCATGAAGCTGGATGTCTCCTTGGGGAATAACTGCCCCTCCACTTCCGCCCCCCAGCTGAAGGGTAAGCCCGCTCCTCCGGCAGCCACCCTACGAGACCAGCGCATGAAGCAGGGCCTCTGCCTGAGATGTGGAGAAAAGGGGCATTTTGCCACCTCCTGCCTGAAGGAGGAGCCAGCCCCTGGAGCTGCCAGATGGGGCCCGAGCCCGTCGTGGTGCTCGGAGGATGATCGATGCCAGATGGGCGCCCCAGGCCGGAAGGGAACCACGAAGCCCAAGAATCCACGCGCCCTGTTTGTGCATCAAGAAAACTTTGACCCTCTGCTGATGGATGAGGAAGCCCTGGAGTTGCCGGGAAATGAGTCAGTCCTGTTGTAAGTGGCGCGGCACAGCAGGACCCGACACCTGAAGTGCCAAATGTGGTGAGCAATTACCCCTCCCTATTTTTTGTGACTGCGGTCGTTATGAACCTCACCACGATGACCCACATTAGAGTACGAGGCTTGATTGACTCGGGGTGTGGGAGGGACCTCATCAACCCTTCATTAGTTACGGGGTTGGAAGCAGAGGTAATAAAGCTGAAAGAACCTATAACATTTACCCAAATGGACGGGCCACCTATGAAAGAGCCCTGTAAATTTGAGACTGTACCTTTGCGAGTGGGGGCAGGCGATCATTGGGAACACCGATCTTTTGTGGTTGCACCGCAAGCCAAGTTCCCTCTCGTCCTGGGCAGCCCATGGCTCCATGGTCACGATCCCTATATCTTATGGGAGGATGGAATAGTGCGTTTCATATCTCCAAAATGTTCAGAGCACAAATGGGATCCAGAGTGGGGTGCCCCGCTGGATAATAAACCCCCCAGAGCATGCCTTGCTGCTGAGGAGATGGCCCACATTCCCAAGGAGTACAAAGACTTATCCCGGGTGTTTGAGGAGGAGGAAGCAGATGAGCTCCCCCCTCATCGCAACTCTGACTGTGCCATTGAGATCCTCCCGGGGTAAAAAATGCCTAAGGGGAAGATTTATGCGATGAGCCCCATGGAGAAGGAGGAATTGCAGAAATTTATTGATAAGAGCCTAGCTCAGGGTTTCATTCGGCCGGCATCTTCCCCGTTTGCGGCCCCCGTACTGTTCTGTAAAATAAAAGACGGGGGACTCCGCTTGTGCACGGATTACAGATGCAGTGTCGGCCACCAATGCTTACCCCATGCCCCTCATTAAAGACTTTCTGGTAGAGGTAGCACAGGGCAAAATCTTTTCCAAGCTTGATTTGAGGGATGCTTATTTCCGAGTATGAATAAGACAGGGGGATGAATACAAGACTGCTTTCAACACCCCCTTGGGACAATTCGAATACCGAGTGATGCCCTTCGGGCTCAAGGGGGCTCCGGGAGTGTTTATGAATTTGGTTAATGAGATGTTGCACCCATACCTGTTTAAGGGCGTTGTTGTTTACTTGGATGATATCTTGCTGTACTCACCTGATGCCGAGTCCCAAGTTCAGTTGGTGAGGCAAGTGCTCCTGAAACTCTTAGAGCACAAGCTGTTTGTCAAACTGTCTAAATACGAGTTCCACCAAACCCACATTGACTTCTTGGGCTACCACATATCTCCAGAGGGTTTAGAAATGGATCCTAAAAAGGTCCAAGATGTATTAGCATGGGAGCCTTTAAAGACTAGGAGACAGCTCCAGAGCTTCATTGGCTTCACGAACTTCTACCACCAATTTTTGCCCCATTTTGCCCAAGTGAGTCTTCCCCTTACTGATCTCTTGAAAACTAAGGGGAAGGGAGTGGATGACCAGGGGTGAGACTGGAATGGACCCCAAAATGTCAGGAGGCGTTTGAGCAGCTAAAGAAACTGTTTACCATGGAACCAGTCCTTGCACTCCCCAATGAGACAAAAAAAATTGTAGTGCAAGTCGACGCTTCCGATGCTGCTATGGGGGGGGGGGCAATCTTACAAGAGGGCTCTGATGGACATTTACACCCCCTAGCATATGTCTCCCATAAATGTAATGATACTGAATGCTTCTGGCCAGTGTGGGATAAGGAAGCGGCCTCGATCTGCTTGGCGCTAGTGACCTGGAGGCATTGGTTAGAAGAGGCCCGGGTACCATTCGAAATCTGGACAGATCACAAAAACCTTGAGGTTTCGCGCAAACCTTGTAACCTTAATGCTAAGCAATTCCGTTGGGCTGAGTACTTCTCCAAGTTCCAGTTTACCCTACACCATTTCCCAGGGAGATCCAACCCATTAGCGGATGCGCTCTCAAGGCTTCCCCAACATGACAGCAAGTGGGTGGAAGTACGTGAATCGTTCTTCACCCCTACCCAGTTAAGTGTGGGGGGTGATTACCCGAAAACAGACTCAAAGTGTGAACGCACCCCAGCAACAGGGGGTTTCCTGGGAGGAGCATTTTGCCAAAGCCCTGACAGACGAAGAAAGGCAAATGCTCCAGTCCAACACTTCCCTGGAATGCCGGGTGAATGGTTGCTGGTACCGGGGAGGGAAAATCTTTGTCCCCAAAACCTTGTGGAAGGAAGTTTTACAGTGAGTCCATGGGCTAAAGCCAGCTGGCCACTTTGGCTATGTTAAATGATTGCACTTGCTATAACAGGAATTCTGGTGGCCCCAAATGAGAAAAGACTTGTCTCTATTTGTGCAATCTTGCCCTGTGTGTAGCCTCTGCAAGGCGCGGGGGGGGGCAAGCCCCCAGGTCTCCTACAGCCATTGCCCACCCCCAGTTGACCATGGGAGGTCATTTCCATGGATTTCATTACTGATTTACCTCCCAGCAAGCACATGACAGTCATTTGGGGGGGTGTGTGTGGATCTTTTCTCCAAACAAGCCAATTTTATCCCGTTCCCAGGGCTACCTACTGCCAAAGTGTTAGCGAAAGCTTTCCTTCAGCACATTGTTAGGCTGCATACTTTGCCAGCAAAGATAATATCCGACCGTGGCTCTCAATTTGTTTCCAAGTTATAGACGGAGTTAATGTAGTTAATGGGAGTTGAACGTGCTTTAAGTAGTGCCTATCATCCAGAGACTGATGGTCAAACAGAATGGGTTAACAAAACACTTGTACAGTATCTCCCATATTCCATTGCAGCCTTCTGAAGCCTGTGTACCCCCCGAATAAATGGCGACTCGAGCAACCAATGCCTCCCCCTCTGATTGTGGATGACAACGAACATTATGAACTCGCTGATATTCTGGACTCAAAGCTGATTCGTGGGCAACTCCACTACTTGGTGGAATGGGTTCACTTTGGTCCCCAACATAGAGAATGGGTTAAAGTCACAGACATCCGAGCATCCATTCTCATTAAACAGTTTCACAACAAATTCCCAACCAAGCCTTGGGGTCTGGCGTACGTCCCTGCATGCAGGGTGGGATGAGTTTTGAGGAGGGCAGAATGTCAGAGCCATGAGGCTTGGGTTATTTTTACACTGACTTCTTTGTATTCTGCTGTGTCTATTATCTTGTCTGTTGCTTGTGCGCTTGCGTAGTAATGCCAGTTGCAACGTGGGAGAATGGCTCAGCCGCTCTGGCTTATCACGATGGCCTTGAATGGGAGGCTATGGAGTATTCTTTGTTTAAGGGAATTTTCCAGTCCTGTGAGACCGAGGGGTGGGGGCAACTCATTCTCCAGATCATCAAGTAATCTCCCGCCAGGAGTTTCCTGCACGCGCGCTAAAAGTTCATTTGCTAGTTGCGCTTTTGCATCATACTATAATAATGCCTGACCAGCTTGTGCCGCCATTCCTGACAATAATCATGTTCCTGTGGGTTACAGCATTGTATTCCAATAAAGCTTTTCTTCACATAAGGAATGCTTGGATCTACTTGCTATTGAACCTGACACCATCAGCCTGTTTAATGAAAGATTGTTGATGTCACACTAAGGTGTGTTTTGGCAATTCTGAGCTGCTGGTGGAATGTGATGGCACAGTTAAAAGTTTAGTATCATGACAGCAAAGCATAATGAAGAGAGCTGTGTTTCTCGAAAGCTTATGCTACAATCAAGTTTGTTAGTCCTAAAGGTGCTACTGGGCTTTTTACTATTTTGCAGCAACGTACCCTTTTGTGTTTCCAAGACTTTCCTGGGAAATTCCTGGATATTTGGGGGTGGGGATAGTGGGGGAAGGAATTTGCAGAGGGATTCCACCTAGAATCTAGGGGTGTACCATACACTTCACCCTCTGAAGCTGCCATTTTCTTCCTGGGAACCAATCTCTGTAGTCTAGAGATGAGTTTCAGTTATGTGATATATCCAGCCCTCACCTGGAGGCTGGCAACCCCATTTCCAATTGAGACAAAATTCAGGCAACCATAAGCCCCCGTCCAAATGACTGGACAGATATCCTGCTTCACTACTGGTTGTAGGGCTTTGTTCTTTCTGGGGAATGTACTAAAAGGAAGGACAACGTTGCCCATTGGAAACAATTGGAGGGACTCGAAGGCCCACTGGAAATAATTGGAGCCAGGAATGCCAACTGACTTGCATAGTGGGCTCCATTGAAATACATTACAGCACAAGATGAGTGGTAAAGAAAATGCAGAATGGATTCTCCATTCAGGTCTCTGGTCCCATATATACTACTCTGGGACTGGAATAACAGGCCCCAGAATGGAATGACAGCCCCTGGGGGTAGCAGGAGTATTCTGGGACTGGAATAACAGGCCCCAGAGTGGAATGACAGCCCCTGAGGGGAGCAGGAATGTTCTGGGACTGGAATGGCAGGCCCCAGAGTGGAATGACAACCCCTGGGGGTAGCAAATGTGTCCTGGGACTGGAATGACAAGCCCCAGAGTGGAATGACAGCCCCTGGGGGTAGCAAATGTGTCCTGGGACTGGAATGATAGGCCCTAGAGTGCAATGACAGCCCTGGGGGTAGCAGATGTGTCCTGGAAGTGGAAGGACAGGCCCCAGAGTGGAAAGCCCCTGGGGGTAGCAGGAGTGTTCTGGGACTGGAATGGCAGGCTCCAGAGTGGAATGAGAGCCCCTGAAAGTAGCAGATGTACCCCCAGAATCTGTCATTCCATTCTGGAGCCTTTCATTCCAGTCCCAGAACACTCCTGCTACACCCTGGGGCTGTCATTCCACTCTGGGGCCTGTCATCCAAGCCCCAGAGTAGAGTATTTGGGACCAGAGACTGTAATGGAAAATCCATTCTGCATTTTCTTTGCAACTCTTCTAGGAGCCCATGCTTGTCAATTGGCATTCCTGGCTCCCATTATTTCCAATGGGCCTTCAAGTCTCTCCCATTGTTTCCAATGGACAATCCTGTCCTTCCTTTTAGTACATCCTCCTCTCTGGTAGTGAAGGAGAAGAAGAAGAAGAAGAAGAAGAAGAAGAAGAAGAAGAAGAAGAAGAAGAAGAAGAAGAAGAAGAAGAAGAAGAAGAAGAAGAAGAAGAAGAAGAGGAGGAGGAGGAGGAGATTGGATTTATAACCCCACCCTTCCATCAGAGTTTAAGAGTGGCCTATAATCTACTTACCCTTTCCCCACCCCCAACACACGCCATGTGAGGTAGGTGTGGCTGAGAGAGCTCTTTTGAGGACTGCTCATGAGAGAACAGCCCTGGGTGTACTTGTGACTGACCCAATGCCACACGTCCAGCTGCATGAAGAGAAGATTAGCATCAAACATGGTTATCCAAGGTAGGACTTCTTGCTCTTAAAGACTACATCAAACCACCCCTCAGCCACCCACTGTTTCTAGAACAAAGCCACTGCCGACTGGAAGAACTCTGGTTACGAGGTGGAAATCTGCAGCTGAGCTATAAATTTTGGGGGCTACTAGCCCTTGGTTTCAAAGGTTGACTACTTCTGAACATGGAGGTTCTGTTGAAACAGCTGTTGGAATTCCAAATGCTTTTAAAAAACCTCATATAAGACTCAATTTTTCAGCAAAACTATGAGTTCTTGATGCTTTTTGGGCATTTCCTACACCCGATGTCAAGTAGTCATGGGTGGGGGGGTGTTAATTAATGAAATGGCTCTTCCTCTTGATTCTGGGTTAGGGAAGGTAGAGAAAGGCATAATTTTTCTCCCTTTCTCACAGTACAAGAACTCGTGGGCACAGTTGGTTTAGGAAAGAGAAAAGGGAGTTCTTCTTCACCCAAAAGAGAAATTAACATGTAATTCAGTGTCTCAATGAATTGTAGTCAAGTTTACAGTGCTGTATTAGTATTGTTGATGACAAATCCATGTTCTTATTCAAATACCTGCTCCTGGTAGCTGTTTGCTTTTACTGAGCAGGCAGCACAGCCATGACATATCCACACATAGAAAATACACCTCAGAGGCAATATGCCCGCCCCCACAGACAACATGCATCAAGCCTGTAGGGGAAGTGGGGCTCACTCCAAGCCACGATTGTTGGTGAGAGATATCCTTATACTATTTCCCAGAGGGGTTTTTTTGTGTGGATACCTATTTCCACCAACAGGGGGCTCACTCTCCCCCAAAAACTTTTCCTACATAGTCAGTAGACTTCCTGGGTTTGTAGAAAAATCCAAAAAGTGAAAAAATCTCTTCAGGGACGGTTGAATTCCCCCAAAAACCTTTTGAAATGGCCTCTGCAGAGATCTAACTCCAGGCATCAATGGTGAGAGATTAGAACACTGGCGGGGGGGGGAGAGGCTTCTAACTGGCTCTGTCAGTAAAAGGGTGGGGGAAGGGCCCTTTCCAGGCCTCTTTCGGCCTTGGAGGGAGGGAGCCTTGGGGCCAGGCTGGGGAATTCCTAGAGGTTTTGTGGTGGAGTGTAAGGAGGGCAGGATTTGGGGAAGGGAGAGGCCTCAGCTGGGTATCATGCCACAGAATCCACCCTCCAAAGCAGCCATTTTATCCAGGGAGACAGATCTCTGTTGTTCACAGATCTCTGGAGTTCACTCTCCAGGCCTCACTTGGAGGTTGCCAACCCTAGGCCTGGCAGCAGTCTAGGGTTGCCAGGTCCCCCCATGGGCACTGGTAGGGGATGGGGGTAGTGGAGTTGCCAGCTCCAGGTCTGGAAACTCCTGGAGATTTGGGGATGGAGCCTGGGTAGGACAGGGACCTCAGTGGGGTACAATGCCCTAGAGTCCACCCTCTAAAGCATCCGTTTTCTCCAGGGGAAGTTATCTCAGTAGTCTGGAGCTGAGCAGTAATTCCAGGGGATCCCCAGATCCCACCTGGAGGCTGGTATCCCTAGGCATCACCCTCTGGATGACTTGATACCACCTAATTTGCATGACTCAACTTGGCCTGGCTGCTTGCTGCTGTTCAGCAGCCACCCTATGAAAGCCAGCAGTGGTGCAGCAGTTAGAGCTTCAGAGTAGGGTCTGCAAGACCCAGGTTCAGATCCCCATATTGCGGCAGAAGCTGACTGGGTGATTTTGGACTAGTCACCTACTTTCAAGTTACTTTTTTCCCACCATAGAGAACAATGGAGGGAATGGGGGCAACCTGTTTGGGGGCCCATAGAATTGGACCCCCTAATCCAATGTTCTTGAAACCTGGTGGGTATCTTGGGGAGAGGTTCCATCAGCTACCCTGTGAGTTTGGAGCTTCTCACTCAAACCCCCTTCCCTCCAGCCCCCAGAATATACCCTATGTTTTCATCATTGACTTCAATGGCCCATAGGATATAATGAGGCCGAATTGCCGCCAAATTTATTTCATTCCCTTCTTTCCTTCTCTCCTTTTCCTCTTTCCCTCCTTCTTCTCTTCTCTCTTTCTTTCTTTCCCACCTTCTTCTCTTCTCTTTTTCCTCCTTTCCCTGTTTCCCTCCTTCTTCCCTCTCTTTCTTTCCCTCCTCCTTTCCTTCTCTTTCTTTCCCTCTTTCCTTCTCTCTACTCTCTCTCTTTCCTTCCCTCTTTCCTCCTTCTGTGGCCCAACTCTAGTGAGAAGGAGTTTAAACTTTAAAACCCTTCTCTTTTAGCTCCCTCACCCAGGCCAGCTGGGGAAGGGAAGTGGAGGCTTTCGAAGATGCCTCCCCCCCTTTTGCTTCCCCTTCTGACATCACTTCCAGTGATGTCAGGGGGAGTGGCATATGCTAATAGCCTAATAGCTCATTAGCATACCATATGCTAATGAGCTCCTACAGCTGTTTTTCTACTAAAAGACCCCTGGCTGTAACTGTAAGGCAATGAAATGTCTGAGAAGCTCAGCTTCTTTTGTCACAATGCTGCATATATGAGGAAAGGTGTTTTTATCTTAATTTTTCTTGAACATTCAGCTATTGAAGACACAGGAGTCTTTTCAAACCCAGGTGTTACAAAACCCATTTTCCAGCAGCAGTGAAAATAAAAAGACTTAAAGCTTATTTTAAAAGAATTTGGTGAAGAAGGAACGAGTTTATTTCTGATACATTGAAAAGAAGTTAGCTTACACCTGGGGTCACATGAATAATGAAAACCTACCTTTGTTTAAGAACATACATGGAATGGGAAATAGAAGTGTGATGGTGTGATCTTTGCTTAAAAGCTTCAAAGTATGGCTTGAGAAAGAGAAAGCACCTCTGCTTTTAATCTTTAATAAACCATATCAAATTAAAAAAAAACTATAACTGTGTTGAAGTAAGCATGGCTTCTGCTGAAAATAACATTTATCTATTTACACAGAAAGCAGCATTGCTAGTAAAGAAAAAATGAGCTATCCAGGTTATATAAAGGAGGGTTTTTTTTAAGGGAAGTAGCTAGTACAAATGCAAAATTATCTCTTGCTCAGAATTTCATGTTATTTTCTAGAATATATGAATGTCTGTCTAACTTTGTATATAATTGGTTGTGTATGTCTCATTCCATGATGATTTTATGGAGTTCCTTGTGCACATTGTCTTCCAAAACTACATCTGACATGGAGTACTAGTTCATTTTAATTTTTACATTTGATTGTTATATGCTGCTTCCCCTTTAAGATACAATGAAGTGTCATCCTGGGAGAGGAGATGGCAGTTAGCAGACTTTAACACTAAAGTGATTTTAGTTCTGACAGTGTTGTAGTTCATGTTTGGTGTGTTATGAAATAAAAGTCAACATTTACTACACTTCCTGCCTTTCCCCTGATTGGAGCATAGCATATATAACCCCAAATGCATAAAAGGATCACAGCAATAGAATTCTATCTTTGGCATTCCATCTCACAGGTTATAAGAGCTGAAGATGTTATGATAAAATGGAGACTCTTCAAAGTACAACTCCAAAGCAAAGCATGTGAAATTCATTCTGTCTGCATAGGCCCTTCCAGGACCACTGAGAGGGTTCTCAGACAAAGATGCCCTTTGCCCCCTCCCACTACTCAGCCCCAGCCCCAACTTGGTGGGAAAATAAATCCAATGACCAGTTGTTAGCATAAGTAGGCTAAGGATTGGGTGTGTCTATGTGTACCATAGATTTTTTTCTCCTTCAATTCCTCACATTTATGTCACATAACCAGATCAGCTTCTAATTCAATAAAACTTAATTTAACTTGGTCTCATGCCTTCCATTGAAGAGCTAGGATAAATGAGAGAACTACATACCAAAGTTTTCTAAAGAATTATGTTCTGATTTTATGTAACAATTCTGGCCAAAGTTTCTATTTCCCATATTTCAAAATGGTGTTCTACATTTCAAAGATGTAATTTTATACTTGGATTTCCTTTGGGCTTATATAAGGAATGAATTAGAAAAATGCTAAAGTAAGTGAGAAGATAGAAAATGAAGCCTTAAAATGAAAATGATAACTTTAACCCAATATCTGTCACGTTCATGGTATATCTTTTGTTTCTTTTTTCCCACTCAATACCTGGCAATGTCCAACAGAATATCTACTTTTAAATTCTGGCAAAGTACACAACAATATACATTCTAAGCTCCTGATAAGAGGGTAAAAATGCTGTTCTTTTAATCTTTCCTTTCTAAACTGAAAGTCCTGGAGACTTGTACACAAAGCCAAAAAAAACCCCAAACCACCAAAGAGCAGGATCTGGTGAAATGACCAGAACTAAAACAAGTTCCATGAAAATTAAAGGTGGGGGTGGGGGAACTTAACAAGAAAGAGTTTAAGGACTAAATTAAGGGTTAGGTGTTCTTAGGCTTCTTTTGGTAATTTGATCTGATTCTACCCTGCAAGAAATATGAATAAAGTTCTGCAATATGTCATAAATAAAAAATCCCCTTTAGAGGGGTAGAAAAGAGCAAGAATCCAGTAGCACCTTAAAGACTAACAAAATTTGTGGCAGGGGATGAGCTTTCGTGAGTCACTGCTCACTTCTTCAGATACAGCTAGAATGGGAGTTCATCTGTCCTAGTTATTGGCAGGCAAATGACAATAGCAGGTGAATAACAATAGCATGTGTGAGTGGATTTAGGTGAGATATGCAGAGGGGTAATAGGCATGTCTTGAGCTTCATTATCCCGTAGTCTTTCTTTCTTTCTAATCTCCCTTTGAAATTCCTTTGTAAGAGAACTGCTATATTTAGGTCAGCAACTGAATGTCCCAGGAGGTTAAAATTTCCCCCCACTGTTTTTTGAATGTTGTGGTTCCTAATGTCAGACTTATGTCTATTAATTCTTTGTCGAAGGGACTAGCTTGTTTGTCCAATTTAGAGGGTGGAAAGGCATTGTTGACACATGATGGCATAAATCACACTAGAGGATGAGCAGGAACATGAACCTGAGATGGTATGGCTGATGTTGCTAGGTCCACTGATGGTGTTGCTAGGATCTATATGAGAGCAAAGTTGGCATCTTGGTTTGTTGCAGGTCTTGGTAAAGGTTTTCCTTGCTCAAAAGCCAGTCAAATCCAACTCTAGGGGGTGGTGCTCATCTCTGTTTCCAAGCCAAAGAGCCAGCATTGTCTGAAGACTTTTCCACGGTCATGTGGCTGGCATGACTAAATGCCGAGGTGCATGGAATGCTGTTACTTTCCCACCGAAGTGGTACCTATTTATCTATTTGCAACTTCTACCAGAGTCCATGTTACTCTCAAGTAGTTTGTCATTGCAGGTTAGAAGTTGTTTTAGATTAGCAAGCTGTTCATAACTAAGAAAATGCCCCCCCATGCCTGTGTAAGGGAAGTGCCACTATCCAGCATGGGTTGTAGTAGGCCATTAATAATGTATTGAACTGGCTTGAATTATGAGTTGTAGATGACCACCAGTGGTGTTCTGTTGTTATTCTCCTTTGATTTGTCTTGTAGCAAGCTGTCCCTGGATATCATTCTGGCCTTTCCAATCATATTTCTCACCATATCAGAAGGATATTGTAGTTGCACAATGCCTATTGCAGATCCTTCAAGTGAGTATCTTGGAGGGAGCAGATGAAACTATATCGTAGGGCTTGGCTATAGAGAATGGATTATCTGTTGTGGTTGGGGTGGTATTTAGAGGCATGTAGATATGTTTTCCAAGCTGTTGGTTTCCAGTATAATGTGATCCCTTATGTATCCGTACTGTGGTATCCAGGAAGTTTATGCATTGTGCAGAGTAATTCATAGTTAGACTGATGGTAGGGTGGAAGCTGCGGAAAGCCTGGTGGAATCTCTTGAGGGCCCCTTCACTATGAGTCCAGACAATAAAGATGTCATTCAATGAATCTCAAGTACAGGAGAGGTGCCAATGGGTAGGAATCCAAAAAATGCTGTTTTAGATCCACCATGAAAATGTTGGTATAAGGTGGAGCCATGTGGGTGCTCTGCTATTGTCATTTGCCTGCTAATGTCATTTGGCTTTTGAAATCATTCCATTGTAATCTGGGATAACCCAATTTGATTCCCCACTCTTCCACATGCAGCTGCTTGTGTGACCTTGGGTCAGCTACAAGATATTTCAGAGCTGTTCTCTCAAGAGTAGCTCTTGAAAGAGCTCTCTCAACCGCACATACCTCACAGGGTGTCTGTTGTGGGGAGGGGAAGGGAAAGGAGATTGTAAACTGCTCTGAGACTCCTTCAGGCAGTGAAAGGCAGGGTATAAATCCAATCTGTTCTCTCTTCTTTCCAGTAAATAGGACAGATGGACTTCCATTCAAGCTGTATCTGAAGAAGTGAGTAGTGACTCATGAAAATTCATACCTTGCCACATATGTTGTTCGTCTTTAAAGTGCTTCTGGACTCTTGCTCTTTTATACTGCTACAGACAGACTAACATAGCTACCCATCCTGATCTACCTTTAGGGGGGCAATAATATAACCTACAAATCAGTTGAGACTGAATATTTGGACCACATTCTAGATATAGATAGGATATTTAGGTGTCATTAAAGGCAAGATCTCACTGGAGGAACATGTGTTCCTTTGAGACGAACTTGGGGCACCAAGGATAGAATCGAGTGAGCCTGTTATGGGGAGGGTGGACTGTAAATTGAATGAAATAAATAAATCTGTGTATGGTTTGAGGGCATGAAAATGTGATCTCCACTCAAAAATTCCTTAATGCAGCTAATAGGCTCCTAGAAGAGGTGTGTATGTATTAAATACCATCAAGTCACTTCTTAAAAAAAAAAGTGTCATTAATTTCAGTGAGAGAATTAAGCATTTTCATATGTTTCTTCCATGGACATCAGTGGAGCTTTGATGGCTGCATTCATGCATAACCAAATAAAACCAAATTTCTAAGATCTGTGGTCTTATGTTGTCACTCCCTGTTTCCCCTTCCTCCTCCACTCTCATATATCTTAGATAATGAAGATTTCTGACTGTCCAGAAAAATGTATAATTTGTTGTGTCATTCAGTTGGATGGAATGGCAAATTGTAATTTCTTTCTATACCTGCAAACTAAAGTTCCATACTGTACTTTAAGCCCTGTTTGCAATTTCTGGTTCACGGACAAGATAACAAATCACAGAAAGTTATTTCACACAGTTCAGATATCATGAGAAATCATGGTTTGCCAGATACTCAGAAACTTTCAATATCTGTGCTACACAGAATAAGAGCACCATCAAAAAAGTCATTAATCTCATCAATGTTTGAGCAATAGTTTGTCTAGGGTAAAATAATGGACTGTGCTCAAAGATGTCAAGAGGACAGAGACAGGCAATTAACCACCAGATTTTAAATATGTCAGTTACTATCTTAAGCATACTCACTTGGAAACAAGTCCATCTGCACCCACTGTGAATCGTTCCTTGAGTAAGCTCTTAACTAGTATTGGGCTGTAAACCTTGACAGGACTGACAGTATTATTAACCAAGGATCCTGTTTGGTTATTAATCTCATCAGATATCTTGATGATAGAATTCCAGCAAACCTAACTTTCTAAATTATAATTATTATTACTGGTAAATATGAACTATCTGATCTCTGGAGGAAACAAGAGAAATATATGACTTTTTGGCTGAAATATTATTAATTTCAGCAGAACGTGCACTTGATGTAAAATCTCAGGAGTCTTGTGAATTGGTCTGTGTTTTGGAGAAACAATCCTTGCCTAAATAATCAGTAAGTAGAAAATGTATAAACAAGGACACACTAATATTTTCAGAAAGAGGTGGGCATGAACTGGAAAGGTACAGTTTGTTTTAATCTGTGGTTCATGGCATGCCTGGTTCATTAGCCACAAACCATCCTGAACTTTTAAGAGCCAAATGAACTGGTTCGATAGAATGCCCCCCCCCCCTTGATCTCACAGGTGATCTCCAGTGAGTAGTAATAGGGTATACACTTCTTTTATTGTCAAAACAGGAAACCATTTGACAGCTCCCACCCAGCAGAAGTCTCGCTTCCACTAAGGGGGGGCATGCTTCAAAAACAGGGATGGGCAAGATGGCCACCAGTGTCAGCCAGAAGGGAATGGAGCAGGCTGTTCTAGGGGGCTGTTAGAAGTGGGGTTTGCTGAGGGGAGGAGACTGGTACAATGGCAGCCATTTGTGTAGTTGTGCTTGGTGCAAAAACTTTAGGCTATGGGGGACAGTAAAGCAGAGAGAATATCCAAGGGGAAGCATGTGTGCAAGTTTGTTTTTTAAAAAGTGTGCTGAAAAGGGTGTTTGGTTCAAGTTCAAGCACTTGGAGGTTTCAAACGTCCCAGCTCTCTCTCACTGGAAACTCAGACTGGCAAGAAAAGGGGGGGTGGGGTTCCCACCCCCTGCTTGGAAAAAAAAGGAGAGCTGAAATCACTATGCTCCCCCCCAAGTCATTCCCCATTGAGAAAAAGGAATGACTATTGGTTCTAATGTGTATCTAGTAATAGAAATGGGCTGTTGAGCACATTTGCTAAGACCTAATCAGGTATTTTAGAAGTGGGGAAAAATGGGCACAGAAACACCCCTTTTCCTTGGGTTGTGTGTATCTCTGCATTTTTGCTTGTGTATGTATTATGTCTTTGTTTTATGTTGTATAGTTTGCCACAGAGGGCAAACTCCTTTTTATGATTAAGATATTTTCCTAGAGGCTGCAAAGAACTTTTTTTTAATTTCCAAGTCTTTTTTTTTTTTTTTTAGGAAGAACTTTTTTGGAAGAAAAACACAACTATTTTAAAATTTAGTTTGGTAATGAACTATTGTAACATCTCAAGATTCTCTGCAGTAGAAACTGAATGTAGGGAGGCATTTTTGAAGCCCAGCAGAACCAGCGCAATGTGCTAGTGCCCAGCAGAATCCACTGCCAATGTGGCAATGCCTCCTCAGTCACAATCCAAGCAAAGGGGGCATTCTTGAAAGCTCAGCAAAACCAGTTCAATGTACAGACAGCTCCGCAGTACCAGTGCAGTCACAGAGTGCCCAGCAGAACCCAGTGCCAATGTGGCAATGTCAGTTCAACAGGACTAGTGTCAAGCACAGAAACACAATCCAAGCAAAGGGGGGTTGCAAGCCCAGCAGACCCAGTGCAATACATTAGTGCTCAGAAGAACCCAGTGCCAATGTGGCAATGCCAGCTCAATCACAATCCAAGCAGGGAGGTATTTTTGCAAATCCTGCAGAAACAGTATAACATACAGTGTTCTGCAGTACCAGTGCAATCACAGAGAGTCCAGGAGAACCCAGGGCCACTGGCATTGCAAGCTTAAAAGGATTGATCTCAAAGCACTGAGTCACAAATTCAAGCAAGGGAGGTGGTATTTTCCAAGCCCTGTGCAAGAAAATGAGAAATGAATGCAAAGGAATGATGGCAAAGGGGAAAAAACCCTCATGAAACTGACATAGCTAGTTTGAAACTAACAACAGTGTTTCCATGGCTGGAGAATTCTGCCCCCTCCCCCCATTGCTTTGAAGTTTGGGAAACATTTAATTGAGCAGAGACAGTCTGTCTAGAAATGTATCAATTCACAAACCAGCACTTACCTCCACAAACTGCTTGAAAGTTCATGGAAATTTTATGCTGGTTGACCCACCATGAACATTAGTTCATGAAGCATGCTGGCCAAAATTTGTCACTAACTTTAGTTTGTGAGCTGGTTCATGCCTATTGTTGCACTGCAAGGCTTTTGAGCCTCTTTATGGACTGTAATAAAATAATAAACTGTGCCAGTGTATGCATAAGGGACTGAACCACATGGTAACCCCATCCAGATGCCAGCAGAGACTGCACCCAGGCAAGAGACACTTCTCCTGACCTTTCCAGCAGCTCCAGTGCCCAGCATAGGTTACCAGCCTGTTCCTCATGAAGGAAAATGGAACAGACCCAGTATACATTAAGCACAGCACCATGCCTTAATAAAATACAAGGACTAGGAACTCCACAAACGCCATTGAGAGTTTCTTCTACATCAGGCAGGCAGCCTCTTTCCCTCCCCCCTCACCTGCAAGACCTCACATAGCCCTGGCAGATTGATGGCCATCAGCAGCCTGGCTAATGCCATCAAGAAGACAATGGAATTGGCCGGGTGACTCATCCTAGCTGCTACCAGGTGTCAGACATGAGCAAGTTTCTAGCTCTCAGTATTGACCATCCCTCAGGCACACCTCCACACACCTCCCCTACATCTTCCAACCAATAGGGTGTTTTCAGGGACGGACTTACCAGGAGGTGGAAACTAGAGGCTGGAACCAGCCCCCACCCTCCTGCTTATAAGGAGATGCCTGACCACTGGCTCTCTCTCTGCTCTCCGACCCCTATCGAATCTTTGACCCTCTTATGTCCAGCTTGCTATCCCCAAGCCCTGCCTCCATCTTTAAACTCTGGTCTGCAGCCTGAGTGTCCATGTGCTACCTGCTGGCCAGACCACATGGTTCCCCATTTTCTTAGTTTCCTTCCCCTCCATTTTTCCTGAGGAACTCTCTACACGATGAGGACTGGTAAATATACCCCACCAATGATTTACCTGCTAATGCAAATGTGCTTTGCCTCTCTATGTATTTCTTAGGCCTTGAATAATTGTGTGTGAGCTTGTGTAATTGCGTGTGCAGAACTTCAGTAAAAGACTTTATTTTTCAACTACAAAAGTCTCCTGGTCTGTTACCAACACCTCCCAGCGGGGCTGACCTCTGTATACACAGGTGTTCGCTCTCGCAGCCGATTGCTTATTAATAATCAATCATATTCCCCTCGTTATTAGTCATAATAATGCACAATCCGGATAACAAAGTGGTGGAGGAATGCGGGCAGCACCCTGAACGTCTGAACGCACACGAGAGTCGACGCGTGTCATTCTGACGGTCAGACGTGGAGGAAAACCCCGGCTGGAGTGTTGGAATAGGCTTGTGTGCAAGGTTTCTGTCTTTGTGATTGGCTCTAGCGAGCACTCTATCTGGGAGGCTTTACCCCTTCACCTCTTTCCATGTGAGACTCTGTGCCCTAAGCACTAGAGAGTCGTGGAGATCAGCCGCACCGGACCCGACTGCTAGGACTAGCCTGTGACCAGCGGTGTTCTGAACGCAAGGGGTCTCCCACACGAAGTCCCAAGGCCATCACGAGCCACCTTTCAGTCTATCTTGCGGGTGGGATCCGAGAACGATAGTGTAGGGAAACAGCCGGCATTAACATCTCTACGCCATCCACTTTCCTGCCAAAAATAACTGCCACAACAACTGAGAGACGCGCTTGTTAAAGAGCCGTGACTCTGCAACCCTTCCAGCCTTGGAAGTCATTTTTGTTTTGCTTTGCCTCACGGCCAGAGCATGATTAAGTGCGAGTTCGGGGGATACCTCGCTGAGACACAGTGTCTTGAGAAACTCTGCTGGTTTGGGGTACGCCAGCCTAGGGCCAGAGAAGCCCAAAACTCTGCAGGTTTAATGGTGCTCCCTGCCAGAGCATAGAAAAGCTCAAAACCTAAACCGGTTTGGTGTGGTTCACCGGTCAGAGCCGAGAGCTCAAAACCCTCCAGAAACGGGTTTAATAGGTCACCCCATTAGGGAATCGAGCAGCTGATCACTCTCCTTCCCAAAACCTAAATAGGCTAGGTGCCCTTTTCCAGGACTGAAAAGGTCAGTCCAGGAACGGGGAGTAAAAGAAGTTCCCTGTTCACGTGCAGGTCTGAGCCCAGAGCCCAGACAGGCACCTTCAGAATTAAAAAGGTTTCCCCAAAGTAAATAGGAAGCCAGGGAAGCCCAGAAGCCATGTTCCGTAAGACGAGCCCCGTGCCTCGCCTAGAAAAGTGGCTCCTTAAGAAAGGTGATTCGCCATGGGAATCTGGATTGTTCTGGGGTCCGGATCCTCTAAAGATCACAAAAGATGTATTCCAGGACTTTTGCGAGCAAAAGAAGCCCAACGCGTCCACAAAGGACCGCTTTGGGAGTTGGGTGCTGTACACAGCGCTCCAGGAGGCGTCGTTCCTCCTTAAGCGCCAACAGGAGGCCCTCCACGCTCAAGAGGCCACTAATAAAGAATTAGAGGCCAAGCACAGCCAGGAGCTAGAGAAGCTCAGGGCCCAGCACGAGGAAGCCTTGGTCCGCAAACAGGCGGAGCATGAGGCAGAGAGTCTTACCCTTAAGGCCGAGACTCAAGAGGTCCAGAGGAGACTGGACCAGGTCACTCGGGAAATGGAGGAACAGAAGGACCTCCATAAGAGTGAGCTCTGTGAGTTGTGCAGAGATTATGAGGAGGAGAGTCTCCACTTAAGGACGGAGAGGCTCAACCTCATCTTAGAGAAGCAGGGACTTGCAGACTCCTTGCAAGAGGCAAAGAAAGAAGCTGCCTCTGCTACAGAGAGAGCAGATGAGGCTGAGGCTGCCCTGGATAAAGCCCAGGAAGACTTAATGTCAGGCCACAGAGCCGCTAAATATTTAGCGGACCGAGCCCAGACAAAGCGTGAGATGGCTAACCATGAGGCTTGCCAAAAAGAAACTGAATCCCTAAAAGAGCAGCTAGGTCTGCAAAAGGCAGTGATTTCTGACATCCACCCTGGCAGTATAGTGGAATCACCTGAAAGTGAAGCAGGAGAGGTGCAAGCAAGTGCTCCACTCCAGTGCTCTGCTAACATGGCGGCTCCACTAAACCCGGTGCGAACTAAGAAAACGGTCACCAAGGCAGGGGACGAGACCACTACCCAGACTGTCACGGAGACGGCCCTGTGGAAACCGGATGAGGTGAAAGCCATTGCTGAACAAGTTGGCCCTTTTACTAGGGAAAACGCCATCCAGTGGATGACGGATGTTGCAAACTCATATTGCAGCATCAATGGGGATGACCTTACACTGCTGGCCCGCAGATGCACTTCAGGCTCGGATTTGGTGGCTCTTAACTCTGCCATCACGGCAGGAGGCCTCGTAGGGGTTAACAAGTACCAGTGGATGAGAGAGGTCCTCACGTACCTAAATCCCCATAGAACGGTTACCTCTTTATTCCTCTTGGAGAGTCAAGGGCCAGGTGAAGATCCTGAGGCATATACAGCCAGGAAGCAGCTTCTCGCCATTTTATCTGATTTGGTGGAGATAGATGATACCACCCACCTCCCTAATTATGAGGACGAGGAGTTTAGGGAGACGTTAGTGCAAGGGTTCCACGCCCAAACCCAACTGGCCCTGAATCTCACTGACTCCAACCAAGGTACTTGGGACGACTTGGAGCGCAAAATTAGGCGAGTTGCCACACTGCTCCGCAGTACTGGTATTCTCAAACCCTCTAAAGGGATGAAGAAAACAAGGGACAAAGGCGAGGACGAACCTATACAAACGGTCACCTATGCTAACAACGGCCCCCACTCCCAATACCCTGCCACTAGCCACTTTCGAGGCGATGGCAGGCACTCAGGAGGAGGCAAAGGACCCAGAGGAGGAGGTTTTCAAAAGGCAAGGAATGGACGGGACTATCGAAATGGCCCCACTCCAGCCCAGGCACACCTTCAGCCCTCCGCCCCTCCAGCACCATATAGAGACAATTACCAACAGGCACCCTATTCTCAGCCACAGCCAGCACCCCTCTACCCTCAATTGCCACAGCCAAGCCCTGCACCCCACTACCAGGGGAACCAGCCCCGCCAAGCCCCGCCAGACGGCCAGGAACCACTAAGGTGGCATGCCTGGATGCGTTTAAAAGAGCGAGGCTACGAAATGGAGAGGTTCCATAAGCAGCCAGACTCGGTTCTGTTCCAGGCCCTCGCTGAGTGCGAGAAGCAGGATCAGTATCCAACTCATCCGGTGGTGGCTCCCTTGGAGCTGGTAAATGCCGTAGCAAAGGCTACCACATAGGGGTGCCTGGAGTCCCAGGCGCTCCCCAAAGGAGTTCTGGCAAGACTTAAGCCAGACCCTTGAAGGCAGGGTCGGGACTCCAGGGAATTTAAAACCTGCTACCCTTTTGGTAGACACAGGAGCCAGTCTGCTCCACCCCAATCCAACTTCTCACAGAGACCTTCCTCTCACTGCAACAGAGCTTGCGCGGGAAAGCAGAAGTTTTCCCACTTGGGAAAAATTCCCCTTTCAAGAGAAAATGAGAGGACTTACAAACCTTAATGGAGAAAAAGATTTAGAAATTGAACAACTTACCAGGAAGAATCAGGAACTTCAACGAAAATTAGAAGCTAGTCTTAGAGAGAAAGAGGGACTCCAAGGGGAACTTGCTAAAGTCAAGACTCAGCTAGGACAACCATCCATTTTAGCGCAGAACACAAACCAGGAATTAAAAATACTGGAAAAACTGAGTGAAGGAAAACATAGCATCTTTAGAGATCAAGCTGTGCAAACCCAAACCTCACCTCTTCCCCATGAAAATGAGAAAATAGTTAGTGCAGCCAACCTAGTCTCTGAGCTTACACAAAGTTCCAAACCTATTGCCCAAGGTATTTCCCCTGGCAGAGAAAGGCTTGACACAGATGTCTTTGCAGAGGCAAGCTTCCCCTTTAGTTACAAAGAACTTCCTGTTCCTAGCCTGGCTTCCAGTGCTTTCTTAAACCAGAATTCTGCAGACCTCCAACAGAACTTAAATTCAGTGTTACCTGCCCTCGAGGAAAAATTGAGCCCATTCCAGCCTTACCTAAAAATGTGGAAAAACGTCAAGTTTAAACCTCCAGACATTTGCATCACAGCAAACTGCTTGGTGTTTCCTCCTGTTTCAATTCTGCATAAGAAAAGACCTACTGGCAGGAATTAAGATAGAGAGATGCTAGTGATTGTTACTCCTCCCTTTTGAACTGGGGGAGAGGGCACAGTGAAACTCATGGTGAAATTCAAAATTGGCCATGTGGCACATAGTTTGAGAGTGAGCCTACTTAAACAAAGGCAGTCTATCTGAGAAACTTATCCCTTTTAAGGAAAATGCCTGGGTAAAAAGGGAGACTATGCTTTCATGTCTTTTATGGATAAGACATCAACATGAGTCCATAGGAATGAATACAGAGGTTCGAAACAGCCACTAGTGCAGGACTACCAACCTCCAGGGAGCTCCTGGAGATCCTCTCAGAACTGAGACTAAATTCAGTTTCCCCTGGTGAGAAAGGGCAACTTTGCACACAGGAAATCCATGACTTCACTTCCATAATGGGTTCCATCCCCAAATCCTGACTTCTCCAGAACCCATTCCCAAATCTCCAGGTTTAAATCTGGCAACCCACTTGTCTTGTATGCCCCTGGTGGCCACCCAAGGCATAGCAAGATCCAATCCAGAAGCAATATGGCGCACTGTTTAAAATTTTCCTTTTTGTCTTCAGATCTTTTGTCTATCTGAAAACCTTCCCAGGACAAGGAGCATATGATCTCATGTTTGGGCTTTTATAAGTATTACAGTAGCCCCAGTTAAGAGGAGCAACTATGAAGGCTCTCTGAAAAACTAAAATGCAGTCACTATTGCAGAAATGCCACCCTCCAGGTGGGCCCTGGAGATCCCCCAAAGTTACAGCCTTTCTCCAGAATACTGAGGTCAGTGTTCCTGGGGAAAAGTGCATCCTATATACAGTAACCTGCAGGCCATGATCTCTAAGTTTCATCCCCAAACATCCAGGAACATGTGGCCTGGAGGTGGCAACCCTAAGCTTTATTTTACAATGCTCTGGGAGTAATGATATCCTCCTCCCTCTTGAATGTGCAATTCCTTGTCTCATTGTAGGCTTAAAGGAGATCACTCTTCTCCTTCACCCATCCTGTCGTTTGCAAGCCTTTGTCTTGTAAAAAGGGCCGTTAAGGTTGAAAGTTTTTTCTTTCTCCAGAAGTCCAATGCATTGTTTGTTTTAAAGGATTTTCCTCTTAAATTTTAACTCTACAAGCTAGTCTCTGCCTTGGACAACCTCTATTTTAAGGTCCATTTTTGCAAATTTCATTGTTTTAAGAAAAGTCCTTTTTGCTGCTTATATTGTTTTTTACTAGCTTAGGTAGTGATTTTGTTTTCTTTTAATTGAAATCTTTTCTTCATGGAAGCAGAACGTGTTTCTCCCCTTTTTTGCATCCCTTTTTCATTGTAATTTTCTGGAGTATATCTCATATTAGGAATCCTGTACTCTCCAGATGGAATGTATGGCATCACTATGTCTCATTTTAAATTTATTTTATGACAACACAACTTTGTTTAGTTTGTGATCCATGGTTCTCTTAAAGCCCCACCTTCAGGGCTCAGACATTTCTTTACTCTTGATACCAGTTTATAATGTAGCTGCCACAGAACGTTTACACCATCATTTTAGCTATCTCGCTATTTTGTCTGAAGTTTTTATAGCTGCCATAGACTGATTTTTTTTGCATGCACAGACCCCCTTCCTCCTGGCTTCCCCTAGCGAGAAAAGGAACTTTATGCATGCTCAGAGGGACTGTTTGTTCACACACAGCTTGTGCTGGGAACAGTGCATTTCTTTGTGTATGTGTGTGTTACTAATTATTGCTTTCCAGCTTTTGGCAGCCATGACAATTATTTTATGAATCCACAGGGATTCCTATGGATTCAAGGGGGGGGGAGTGGTATCTCTCTTCTCCCCAGCCTGAAGGCCTAAAATTTTAAATTTTCTTATTATGTGTGGAAGCCCAGACATTTATACAAGAACTGTTTTGTAACTGAAAAAGGACCTTTCCAAACAAGGCCCACCTGACTGGATTTCTATCCAAAACCATACCAGTCAGTCACCAGGCCAGGCCTATAGTAATAAAGTTTCATACCATGGGCATCCTGGTACTGGAACTTACTCATGAACCTGGCAATTAAGCACAGGGAAAATATAGGTTTTATATGTGAAGACCATGCTTTTGAATCATGCCATCCATGCCTGACTCCCCAACTAGATTCTGCTAACCAATGCCATTACAATTTAGTTCAAGAGAATGGTTCTGCTATATTATATGTGGGCAGGGGTTGTGTGTGCATTAGAACTCCTTGTGAGTCCATTGTTCTAAATCCATTTTGAATCCGGCCCATACTTCCTAGAATGAATGGGTGATTCTGCAGCATGTCTATGGTGACAGCGTGTGACTTCCTGTATGCTGCCCCTATTTGGACCCAGGAAGACATCCTGATCTCCCCTTCCCTATACAAAGATATGGCACCTATCTTCTTTGGAATGGGTCTGGAACTAATTTATGAATTATTAACACAACCCCAGCTACAGCATTTATTGCAAGCCATCAAAAAGGGATGGAGACACATCCTCCATGGTTATTTCAAATAATGGCAAGGAAATTATAGATCTAGGCAAAGAATTTAAACAATTCTCAGCTGGAGCCCAAGGGCAATGGGCTTTTTAAATCTAGCCCTGCACCCCATGGTAATCATTGTGGGATTTCAAGTTATTTTGAGTACTGCATTAATTTGTATAGGGTGTTGGGTCACAACACAAGTGAACCAAATAGAAACCCTCACCCATATTGCCAAGTACCCAACCTTCAGATGCCTCAAATCTGAAGTCTGTTCTCCCTTAAAAAAAAAAACCTCCCTTTTTCTACTCTTGCTTCATAATAAAGGCAACTGTCTCCTATCTCTGACTTTTAACTTTCCTATACCTGGTGTGTTGCTTTGTATGTTGAAATCTATTCTTTAACTGAGGAAAGGATGAGCCCTATTAGGTCCAAGGAAAACATTAAGGTGGATACCCATAGCCCGAGCTCAATGCCTCCCAGGGGACAGGATGGAACACGGCTGGCTAGCACGCCTGTGCAGAAAGGCGTCCTAGATACTCTGCAAGTAAATTGCAGAGGGTCCAGCAACGGTTCCTACTGTCAACCCTGGAGCCCCAATGGCTTCACCGTCAGCGTGGGGTCTAGTGAGACCAAGCTTGCAAGGCTCACCATCTCCTCCTGAGGATTCCATTGGTTACAAAGGCTCTGAGTTTAAGGCTGTGAGATAGACACAGCGAAAGTGTAAGCCCGGCTGCAGGAGCCGGAATTCTCGCCTGTTCCACCTCCAAGCACAAAGCTCGGTAGGCCATGCCCTGCCTGGAGCAACAGAGGCCTACCCAACCTCAGTTCACTCTCTTTTAGGTCATGCTGAGTGCCCAGCCTTGTGCAGACCCTCCTCTCCGAGCAAAGGAGAATGGGCTCTGCTCAGAGCAGCCAGCAGAATCCTTTTTAAAGGTGTTTTTATGATTCCCCCCCCACTTTTTAATGAAATTAAGTTTATAACCCAGCATGCGCAGGGCGTGTGTACATTTGCATGCATGCTCCCACCTGACCTAGAGTAAGGGCACGTCCCAGCCCTTACCACAAGTGCTTCAATAGACATTATGCGCATGCCCTTCCGCACTCGGGGGGGGCTCAGAAAGCCTTCCTCCAAACTTTTTTATTGTTTTGTGTTCCCCCCCCTCATTCTCATTTTGCTCATGGTGTTTGCTCCTATTAGAGTCCCCGCAGGGGCATTAAAGCCCCCTGCTAAAAAGGGGAAAGATCCCCTATCTCAGATCCTTAAATTCAGTACCTGTGCAAGCCAACAGGAAACACATCCTGTGTGGGAGGTGCTGAGCTCGGAGAAGAGTCTGAGATGGGTGTCAGCAATGGATGCCGGGGTCTGACTAGCTGCAGCCACGAGCTGAACCACAATAACTTTGCCAGTCATTGTGACACCTAGAAAATAGGCATCCGTGCATGGCACCACAGCTGGGAAGGGTTACCACCCGTTAACACTATAAAATCAGTTCCAGGACTCCTGGGGACCACCAGAGGCGTGCAGGACTCCCCCGTTTCGTGTATTACCCATAGACCCCTGCGGCAAACGAGGGGCATCAACCCCAGTATGTAAATCACCTTCCTTCCCCCTAAAAAGCTGCTTGCCAACTCCCGCCCGGGAGACATATAGAAACTCCCGGAATCTCCCGCCCGGGAGACAATCTCTGACACCGAGTTTCTTGGGTTTTTCTCCACTTTTCCAAGTCCTCTAACTCACTGGGTCCTCCCAGTACAGTGGGCTCTTGCAAGAAGAAGCATATTTAGTTCTATTCTTTAACCAAGAAAGGGTGGGCTAAAAAGCCCGAGGTAGACCCTTGTAATTGAACCGAGGGTCAGGAAGGCATGTTTGGATGCATTTGTTGGACAAGGCACACCGTGCGTCGGAAACGCCCACTGCCACAGCAACCTTGTCATGGCGCGGATAGGCACAGGGCTCGAAGAGCAGCCCTGGGGCCACTGAGCGTGCTAGTCCTCCCTCTGCTATGGAAGCAGCGGAGAATGCTCAGGGCGCCCGGCCCAACGCCCAGTGGCGTCGCTTGTCCAGCAGCCGCTCCAGCCTCAGCATGCCTTGTTCCCCTTCCACCCTCATGGTTGCAGGGAGAAGTGTGGCACCCGGTGATCGGTGCCCATGCCTTGCCCACTCTACCAAGCCTCACGCTGCTCTTGCTCACCTCTGCAAATGTGCCTCTAAACATTTTTAATAAATTTCTCTTTTTGGGGAAAAGTGGTTTACCCAGCATGCTTTTTGGGAAAGTGTTTTGCATATTCAGGAGCCTCCGACCGTAAATAATTTGAACCCCAGGGATGAGCCATTCCATATAAGGAGGGACCCTGGAGCAGCACATGTTTATGGCACAGGGGAGCTCCTGTGTTTCATTTGTGTGTGTGTGTGTTCTATTCTTTAACTGTAATGATCGGGGAACCCCCGCAAGGGTCCCCCTGGTTTAGAAGAGGTACAACCTGACATCATTCCCTCCAGAACCCAATGGCTCCCATTTAAAAAGCCAGTGGCCACAGGCTGTTCCTCGAGCCCTGAGCTTACCGGTGCCAACCTCTCCCTGATGCCTAGGTTCGAAGAATTGCCCAGGCCGGCATAACCTCTTCCCCCCCCGAGGGAGGGAGAATTATCAGGCCAGTCATGGGAACAGAAAAGCCCCGAATTGCAACCTCTTTCACATCCATGGTGACTCTTTAACCAACCCTCTTCTAGGTGCCCCGTGTGGTCATCGGTGACCTCCATGCAGGCTTGCTGTGTTCTATCAAGGTACGCATGCCTGGGGGCTCCGGTAGCCACCCCTGAAGGTGAAAACCGAACGCCCAAGGTGCTTTAGGAAGCTTGGGGGGGGGGACTCCCCGCCCCACTATGCAGATTACCCTCCTCCCCCTCGGCCAGACTGACTCGTGTCCGAGCCGAGGGAGGACGAGAGCCACCGAAGTCGACAACTGAAGAAGATCGGGATCTCTCATGGTCCCCGAAGGCAGCCCACTGAAGAACACCATAGCTACAATGTATAGAGTGCCTTCCTCTCATTTTATGAATGGAGCGCTTTTGCGCATAAGGGACTTTGCAAAGCGAAGCAGCATGAGAGGAAGGACGAAGATTTTGTATGAAATGAATTTTACATGCTTTTATGAACTAATGCTTATGTTTAAATTTATGAGATCAACTCTTTTAAAGAGACAGTGCCTGTTTTAGTGAAGCCTGAATTCTAATGATTATTTTAACTTGCTTTTATTTGCGCTTGAGCTTTTATGCATTCAATGCCTTTCTTTTATCAACGCCTAGGTTTTAATAGTTATCTTAGCCTTCCTTTATTAGCGCCTGAGTTTTAATGATTTATTTTATTAGCGGTTGTGTTTTTAAGTATAATTAAGGCTTTTTAAAGGTTATTTTATTAGCGGTTAAGGATTTTTAGCCTGTTTTAAGTCTATTTTAGTTTTTTATATTATGCATGTATTTTAAATATGAAATAAGGTTAGATAAGCTGGCCCCTGGGTGATATTTGTCTGCCCCAGCTGTGTGGAGTATTCCAACAGTAATTTGGCATTTTGATAGGGTAGTTTTTTTTTAAGTCCGTCCCATTGCGAGAGTAGTTAGTGACATCTGGGCAGTAGTGCCCTCCGACAGACGACATCACTGCCTCCAACAACATCCGTTCCTGATTGTGTGACCCTTTTGCCTGACATCTCCAGGGTCCCAAGGGGGGGAAATGTTGCCCTGCAAGGATTTTGAGCCTCTTTATGGACTGTAATAAAATAATAAACTGTGCCAGTGTATGCAT